>CM041733.1:5231425-6431425 GCA_023373845.1 Nibea coibor | reverse complement strand
GGTGAAAGGGACGTCTGGAACGCCCTGCTTAACTTGCTGCCACCAGGATCCGACTTCAAATAAGCCGAAGGAAATCAATGGACATTTTACAAAGATGTGTAAATTATCAGACCTTAACGCTGATGAGCTAAATTAGTCAAGAGTAATCCGAAACATGAGAGCTAAAAGAGATGAAAACTTATATTTTGATGAACAGTCTTATTGTGGCAAGTCAAGCTTTATGTGAAAATGTGAGCACGGCAAAGAAAAAGAGATTCCCTGCTATACTGCATAAGCTTTTATGTATGTATGCAGAAGCCTTATAACGTCAGTGGAATGTCATTTGAAAAAAAAAACATCCACCAAGTTTTGGATGGCACACAACAAACACTATTGACAAAACATTTATTTTAATTAGTGATGCATCCTTTAAGAGAGTGTAGCAGACATTATCCCGAAGCCATGAATCGAGTTGTCTCCCTCTCACAGTCAACAGTGTGTTTGTAATCCTGTTTGCAACACACATATACTGTCACTGCCAGGCAAAGCTAAGAAGACAGCGAGCGCACATACACACACACACACACACACACACTCACACACAGCTGCTTATGCAAGCTGCAAGGTAAGCAGTGTACTTTAAGCTAAAATTGCCTCCGCTATACACTTGCAAAAAGTTGGCAAGAGCATGGTGTTCAAGAAAGGAAAAGCAGAGAGCAGAGAGAGAGCGAGAGAGGCGCGCGGATGAAAGGATCAAGGAAGGCGAAGGAGAAAGAGGAGGGAGGAGAGGGGTGTGGATAACTCAACAAATTGGATATCAAATTAGATTATGAGGTTTGGACATGTCTTTTTGTGCACTGAGGCCTTCGCACTTTGTCTCGTTCTCTATCTGTTTCTGCCCCTGTCACACCTGACTAAGAGACAATAATGCGAGAGGATAGTGTGCATTTGGCCACAGTGAAATACTTTATCCTTGGCCACCTTACACGTTGCACATAAATAGATGTCCACACAAAGGAAGACACATCCGAACACAGGCTGGCAATGTGTCAGCCCCACTAAGAAAAGAGGACGGGAGACTGATTTGATGTCATCTCTTACCACCATCTCTCACCTTCTATTTTTCACTACTATGTAGCACAAGGTGTACAAGGTTGCAGTGTGCCTGACCTAAAAAGAAAATAAACAAAACATATACGGTCACAAAAATATATATAAAAAGACCTCATTTTAAAACTTTTAGACACTTCTGGTTTCAGTATTTCTCCACGCAAAAAAGTGGAGGAAATGAGTGCTAGATGTGAGGCTTTGTTGAAGAAAACGGTCCTCCAACAGCAAACAATATAACAGCCTTATTTGTTGTTGTCATTCATGCTCTTTTGTCAGAGCGGAATGCCGTTGCTCTTCACAGAGACAGGGTTCAGTGGTAAGTTGTAGGTTTCAAAAGCAGATCCGAGCACACAAAAAGGGGGGGGGGGGGGGGTGCATGTGTGTGTATTTGTGTGAAACAAGCAGCATCTCTGTCAGGTTCGGATCAGCTCGCTGAGACTGAACGGAATGAAAACGGCCCTGCAGCAGTCACACATATACAATGTCAAACAAAACTTTGGATCTTTGTGTCCGCCGAGACGGGGGCAAAGAGCTGCAGTAAAAATAGAAAAATATGTGGAATAGTGAAATCAATTTTGCTGAACAGAGCAAAGCTAAAGTCGATAGCTACATATCTGTATTCTCAGAAGTAGTCCTCGCAGAGCGCTCTAGCAGAATTTATAAACCTTTTACTAGACCATGACCCCAGTTTTAGTAGCTATAATTGCCCTAATTGCAGCAATTGACTGTGAAATTGAGCATGGCATTATTATATGATATTTTCAAAAGCATTTAAGAAAATATTATTATTAGTTCAACCCCATCTGTACAACAAGCAATGCATCCGAGATCCTAACCCCAGGGTTTATAAAAACCTATCTAGTGAAAACAATGGGAACTCTTTACAAAGAGCGTGACCACAGAACTGGAGTAAGAACACTATTTTACAATGTCCTTTGACCTTACCCTTAAAAACATCAAACCTGATTTATTGAGCCAGCAAATCCCGATTAACAGGAAAAGTGCTGACATCCACAGCCTCAATGAAAACACAGTTCGAGTCTAATCATTTCTTGTAGGGTGCATGTGGCTGCCACAGTGATATGGCATCAAAAGCCAATGGACAAGTCCCAGTGTTAAAAACGGCTTAACCAACAACACCGTCCCTGTAACAAAAAAATGCTATGTGTGTCTCATCATAGCCTTAAGGCCAACCCACACATGGGTAAAAACAATGCTACCTGCCCACTGAGGATATGGGTAGAATAATTTATGCTCATTCACCCAAGATCATGACCTTCTAATGTTCTCTGGCATGAACGATGGATTTTGACTGTGTCACGGATACCCTCTTATAATAACCCTAGGATGAACCGACAGGGGGATGCAGATCAAACATTGCTAAAGTCAAAGCAAGCAAACTCTGTTGAAGGAGATGTCAAAGAGATGCCGGAAGCAAACATGATTGCCACTGGGACCAAGAAAGCACTGCACTTACTGCATGTCTCTTGTTTAGACCCTGCATAAAACCCTTCAGGCCGAAAAAATAACCTCACTCTGGACCCTTCATGCAATGGGGTGATAGCAGATGCACCGAAGCTAGAGCACAGAACTTCTGTATCAGCTCAATGAAACAATATCTTTTCTTAATACCATGAAGACCCTTGCCTTTATATACATCAAAATGTGAATTGAACAGATACGTCTCAGATAGTCTGCACAGCTCCTCCAGACAATCCCAGATGCACAAAGGTGTCCTTCTTAGGATTCAGGCAGTGAAAGGCAATCCCAAGCTAGATATGCTTCTTTCACAGTGTAAGAAGCATAGCTAGCTTGGATGTAAATATACATCCTAGAAGTGCTCCCTTGTACTCAGAAACTGTCCATAAATTCTCTTTAATGGTGAGTTGGTCACTACATGCTCAAAATATCCCAGTGGTAAGTGTGGAGAGGCCAGGAGATCTTATAACCTTCAACCAAAAGTAATCAAACTTTAAAAAGCTTACGTCATGACATTGCCAAAAAGTTCCAGTTCGTGTCAAACTAACCCTAGGAGTGATGAAAACTGGCTTTGCTGCCATTGCTGCATTCCAAGAAGCAGATGGTTGGTACAACAAGGAGGGCCAGTGGAACGGGATACTGAATACTGATGGTCTCAACAGTGGATTTTCATCATTTGAAGAAGTCCTGCCTTACCAACAAAAGTGTGGGCCAAAAGAGGCATTGTCTATAGTCTACATAAATCATCTTCTTCCCCTAGGGAGGCACATAGTAGTGGTGGAAACCACCCCCTCACTGTGAAAACAGTGTATCTCCACTCTAAACAATGCTGCCATCTTGCCATTGACAAAGCCTGGCATTCAGCAAACCACAGCTGGTCTTTAGTCCCAGTGGTGCCATGTTTGGCACCAAGGTAAGTTAGATAAGCAAGGGTGACTTTTAACACAAACACAGGTTGATATTCCAAAACTTTCCACATTTAAGCAAGTGTGATATAAATGAGGCGCATCAAACATTTTCAATCAAACTGCTTGATGCGGTTGTAAGTTGCCCGAGGCAAATACGCTTTTACAGCAGTATTTCAAAGCCAAGCATTTTGGCTTTCATAAAAGGGTTCTCTCCTCAGCCAGGCAGACCTGTTTACTCTACAGAAACATTGTTTAATGTGGGAAAATTACAAATAAGTTGATGTATCTGTCATGTAAAAGTAGATAAGGAAGTGTAATAGAAGATGATAAGTAACAGCGTACATCACATAAGAGTGGAGATTGCAAAAATCTCCCAGCATCTGTCACACAGCTCTGCTGGAAGCACGAGTCAGAATTCTGTGATGACTGCATTATTGTTCACTCAGTTAATTCAGCAGCTCTGCTTAATTAATTGTTATACTAAAAGGAAACTGATTTATATTTCTGACCTGAAATTTAGAGCAAGTATTCAGAAAAAATTTAATTTAATTTTGTCAAATTTTACTCCTACCAACTTACCCAACTAATTAAGTAATGGCAAATCAAGAGATTTATTAAAGAAAAATAACCTTCCTGCAATCCACCCTGGACCCCGAGCTCCATAATGAACAGTCTACCTTTCCTGCTCTTTCTAATGTGGCTGCCAAGCCAGTCACAGAGTATGGAGTCACTAACAGGAATAAAACGGCATCTATGCCAAATAACACACATGCGGATGAAAGTAGCCTCACAGGTAGAAATCAAACCACCATGACGAATATACACAGACCGACAAACACAATTGTTCTCTTCTCTCTCAGTCCCATTCACACACACAAACGTGCAAGCACACACTGATTGAGCCAGACAGACACAGGAGGGATTTGCCCAAACGAGCCGCATGTGAAAGACGAGTGTTGAGTGTAATCCCAGCAGAAGGAAAATAGACAGGGGAGGTTTTATACAGAAGCCAGGGAGTGGGGCTGAGAGTGTCACCTCCTGCTGTGGCTTTGAAGACTGGGTCTGGAGAGCACACAGCCAGATAGGACGTGGAGAACGAGGAGAAAGCATCTGTTTTTTAGATTGGTCGGTTGGGCTGTTTTATCTGTTTGTCTGCCTGCCTGCTTCTCAGTCTCCGCATTTCTTTCCCTTTTCTGCCTTGTCCTATTTTCCTCTGCGTCGCTGTCTGTATTGTTCTCTGTCTGACTTTTTCTCTATGAAGATAAGATGAATCTTTAATGATCCTTTGTGAAAACTTTTACAGAAGCAAAAGTCCCAGAACAAAGCAGAGGGGAAATATAAACATTAAAACACATTATACTACGAAATTGGGATTATATAAAGTTATCTGAGCTGCCAAATGTAAATCAGAAATGTTATTCCATGACTTGTCAGGAACTAAGGAAACATGTCAATGTTTAATAATGTCACAAGCTATAGGACTTTAAAAGGGGTTAATAAGCCCAAGGCACCGAAGGGGTCAAATTAAAAATAAGCTGAATAATAATAAAGAATAAAAACAGTGGTAAGTGTTTCATAAATGAATTGCTATTCCCAGAAATTATGCAACATTCACGTTACACTCCTGTTTACCATCCTGCACCAAAGGATATCAAAGTGACAGAGGTCGAGTACCCAACGTTGACGCAGGCAGGCTTTTTCCAGACAGTGTGCTCGTGCGTTACCATTCAGAGGACGGTGTTTTTATTTTACTGTCAGGTTTTGATTGATCACTTCCTCTGAACAGAGATGATTTCCTGTCAGTGACCGAACCTGCCAGCAGAATTTAATTTGAGAAAATACGTTTAATATGGCTTCTCGGTCTCAAGAGGTGAGGACACTCTCTTCTGTTGCCGCTCCACTTCATGATTTAAGCTGATAAGACTTAAAGTATGCTAGTGGCTTGGCTCTAAAAGTGGCAATTACCACATGTTGGTGCAGACAGAATTTTAATCTGACATGTCAAATTTCCACCTGTCAAACACTTGATTTCATTACAGGATTGCTCTAAAACTAAAGCTTAAAGCTTACACAGCATACCAACAAGCTTACCATGTAGCTTCGAGGCGATGAAGCGCGGCCGTCTTCGTCATCACTTCCTGGAGAAATACCGATTAGAGCTGCGGCAACCCTTCAATCCACGAGATCCAATTTGAGGAACTACCTTACTGAAGTTTGCCTCGCAGTTCGCATGGTTGAGTCTTCTCAAGCTTGCCAATGCGTCTCAGTATCATTGTGAATGTAAATAATTGTGTTAACTTGTTTTTTCGTTGAGGTACTGGGCCAGATATAGTTAAGTTACTGAGATATCGTTGATAGAATCATTAGGTTTAGTTGTGCGGTTCCTCTGGCGGGTTTTCTGGGTATTGGATAAAAGTTAGCTAGTGAGGTTTTCTTTTTCCTCCTTTGGTTTCATTTACGTAGCTAAGACTGTTTTTTAAAGCTTGCCCCCTGCTTTCCTTGTAGTGTGCCTCACCTCTTTCTGTTGTATTATTAATTCCTGGCAATAAAAAACTTTACATATGTGTACATGTGGTTTTATATTAGTTCATTTTCCCTACATGGGCTGGGTCATAAACCATGCTAACATGTTAGCTTACACCAATGAATGTTGAGCCAAACGGAATACACCTGACGGCCCTTTTGATAAGTAACATGACCTTTTGTGTAGTGCCAAATTTAGCCTTTTTCTGACTAATGTTATGTATCTAAACATAGCAAAAGTCTAATTTTCATTCATCAAACACTTTTGTTGTCTGGTGCCTGATTAGGGGTATTACAGATCTTCAGTCGTCTTACCTGAAAACCCTTCCTTGTGTAACAGGATTAAAGACACCATTACAATAAGGTCTTACTGCTTTAATGTCTCTCTTATGTGTTGCTCCCTCTCATCTCTCCATCTGCATTGCAACACTTTCTGCCTCCCTCAAGCACAGTGTCTCTTCTCACCGCTTTCCCTCTCATCAGCCTCCATATCTACCTCCCCCTTCCCGTTCTTTCCCTTCATCTCCCAAGTTGACATCTTCCACACCACCCAACCATCTCCGGCTGTCAGCAGTTAGATCAAAGTACCAAGACATGGGGTATTTAACCCATCACTGGTCCTGCTGATCAGCACCTTCTAAAGTCCTGCTGGCAGACTGACAGAGGCCGATATTCACACAGACTCACACACACTCACACACACACACACACAGATTTACATGTATGACTCATGCTCAGCAAGAGATTTATGTGCAGCGTCTTCAAACCAGGACATCTTCGATAGATGCTTTTCAATACCTTTGATATACTTTCATTATGTCAATGCCTTTTTTTTGCTTTCATTTTACTCTCTTACATATTTAAAACAGGATAAATATTTAAAGTATATGACCTCTATCATCTTTTGCTTGTTTCATCTGTAATCCATGACTATTGAACTTTAACCTATTTGCAATTTGGCCATCAGATCCATTGCGTTTGAGATGCAACAATGGTCAACGTTTATGTACAACTCCTGGTGTGCATATAAAGATAAAGTGTCAATATTGAGTATTACATGGAAAAGGTTTTTAATCGTTAAACTGAGACTTTAAATGCATAAAAATTAACTGGAATTGTTCCACCAGGATGTTTAATTTACCCACACAACATGGCTGGCACTGTGCAATATTCAAAAAGTGAACAGCAGAGATGGCCACAAACTCTTTAGCCCTGATATTTTACATAAGTACGTTCGTGCATTCATACACACACACACACACATAAACACCAAGGGGAGCTTCTAAGCCTGCCAGGAGAGAGAGGAAAAGAGGACAGGTTATTGGCCTTTAAAATCCAGAAAGTGCTGATGCTTGCCATCGATTGATATCTTTCATCTGTTCGATGGGGCGAATGCATGCATAATCACAATTACAGATGGGTCTGATCTTTAATCTACAGCCGATTCATTTTTGTCGATGCCTTTCATTTATATTCATTAGCTCTTTGAACCTGAAAAGGTGGATTTCCTTGCACACAGTTGAGGTCAGATGCTGAGTTTTAATTCTCTCTCCTCCTCTCTGTCTTTATCTCTCCATCTCTCCATCCATCCATCCATCCCACCCTCCATCCACATCGCAAGAAAGTTACCTTGCCCTTTGATTACTGTACTCAACATCTAAACTAAAGTTTGTGGGTGGGGTGGGGGGGGGGCAATGGCTGCTCTCATTGTGAATGCTCTTACGAGAACATTACTTCAGTTTCAAAGTGGTTTCATCAGAAAATGTGTTCCTTCATAATATCCAAAGAGAGCAGAGGCCATAAATTAGCACATTTATCACTCTTTCATCAGAGTTGCCAAAGTTAGCTACCTTTTTGAAAGTGAGGGGAAGCAGACGAGGAAGACAGAGGATTCAAACATTTTCCAAAGGGAGAAAAAAAAGAGAGAAATGAGAGCCCTCGAGGTCTCACCACTAATTGACCCAAGCTTCATGAATTGTCTGTGAAGACACTTCACACAAAACGATAATTGTCTTGACAGATATTTCCAAACCTTGCAATTTCAAGACAGAGACACAAAAAAAGGAACATGCCTGAGTTGTTTCTAGATTTATAATTGTAGCCTTTGGGATTTTTCAGTACATATCAAGCATGTGAAAAAGACCATTAATCAATCCATGTTATGACATATAAACATAGTGTTTTGATGCTGTCAAGTTGTGGAGACGTGTATGGACTTATTGACAACCTGAATAAGCCTCCTTGACTTGCATTGACTAACCGGTATGCCTATGACTGTAGTAGCCTTTCCCCTCAACCTAACCTCAGACGTACCATAAAACAACTCCATTAAAAAAAAAAAAAAAACACAATTACTGTAATGGCTATGGCAGGATGGACGGATATGCAGTTTGTGTATAAATGGAGGACTTTTTTTCTCCTCACCTCTGTAACCCTGCCTCAAAGCCATAAAGACTATTGACAGATCTGTTCGGCAGTGATGATTGGGCTATTGATGAGACGGCTGGGGGCTATTACAAGGAGAGGCACCTTGCAGCTATGAGCCTTAAAATCTCTAAACAGAACTTTTCACCAACTTTTGTCAGGGGCCTTGCTAATGGATGGTAACAATATAGGAGGTCGAACTAAAAGAAAGAATTTTGCCAAATGAAATGTCTTGTTCATGAAAAAAAAAAAAAAATACTACCATATATCTCACATCTACATTTGACTGAGCTGCCCAGTGAGGCAAGATGCTGTTTTAGATAACTGGAAATGACAAAGGAAAAGGCTCAGTCACAGCATTCTCCCTAGATGTCTTCCACCATGCAGAATATATGTGCATATTTATATCTGGAATGCAAAAAAGGGAAGTTTGATGCTCCAAACTGTCAAAGTGGGATGGTAAAAAAAAAATAAGACAAACGCTCCATGTGCATTTTACTTATACTTTGACCATTACCACAGAGAAAGAGAGAGACAGACATAATGATGGAAACCATTCAATGATAAAAACCATCATCAGTTTGACGGCTGGAAAAATCGCCTGTGATGGAGTAGCAGCGGTGAAATCACCTGAGACTTTGGAGATATTCTATTTTCACTCAGCCATGCATCATAAAGAGATAAAAATCCAGCGATGAAACAGACAGAATAAAGCACAGACATTTCCAGCCTTTTAAACTACATCCACGGATGTCTATCCTCTCATCTCTTTCACCCCGGTTCTAAGCGAAGTTCTGTCTGAAAACTTGTGACTCATGGATCAAGCGGGGAAAAACGGATGGGAGCTTGTTAGCTTGCAAACAATTTGTTACTTTCAGGTTTGCAAGTTGTCAAATCCATCTTTGTTAACAGATATGAGGACAGACTCAGCACATCACCAATTAGACAACATCAGCAGGAGGCCGGGCGCTACTTGTTGTGGCAGGAGAAATTATTCGCTACATCTAGCCAAGCTTAACAATAGTCCATAATTTTAATCATCACTGTTCATGTCATCATGGTTCATTCACAAGTCATGCATCGTGAATGACTTGTCAGGATCTGCATTATGCAAATCCCGTTCCTGTGAGCTGACAGCACCGGTCGTCGGATGCACCCTGTGAGGTTTGATTGTGAATGTAATTACTGTTTTTCAGATTAATTTGTCAGTAAATTAGGCCTGACTATGTGACGAAAACATTGGCTGATTTTAATCATTTTGCAACATTAACCTTTTGGGCATTAACAATCATGAATTTCTCCATTTTTTCTTCTTAGCTTCAAGCCAATAGTTTGGATTATTCAGTATGTGTAAGTTCAATCGTACACAGTGAACATTTACATTGTGTCAGACTACCACTGTCTGGATATTGAACTGCTATTGTAACCTTTACCAGCATCAGTTGCTAGTTTGTTTTTTGAACGTTTATTGTTCAAGCAGCCCAGCCAGTGCGATTTTAGTGACTTGCAGGTGTAGCAGTATATTCAAACTGGAAATGTTTTGAGAATTTAACATTTATCTGCATTTTACGACTATATTTTTCAACGAGTTTTGCTGGATCCTGTGGTTAAAAAGTACAATCTTTTACAGACATCACAGAATTTCTGCAGAGGGTTTAAAAGTGGGCTGCCCCAACCCAGATTGACATCGATATAACAGAGGTTATTTGAATTTTATTTGTTCTGTATAAAGTATCAAATAAAAATTAAAATTATAATTTACTTACCTCAATGGCTAGAGACAGTGTCCCAGCTGACTATGGTCTGCAAACAGAACAGAGATTTTTCAGTTTGGACTCATATTCTATATTTCTGTCCAAAGTTAACTTCTTTTTGACAACTCTTGTTAAGATCACCCTGAAGCGCTGTCCTTTAATTGCACATGTGGGTGTGCCTGAGGAGTCTGTTGGTTTTACTGAGACACGTTTTGCCTAACTTTCAGCCTGCGGGCACAAACTCCCTCAGATCTACCCTCTTCCTTTTTTTGGCTAGAAGTTTTGATGTCTTTCCATCATTTGGAGAAATTTGAGGATTAAATGAAAGGCTTGCTCGTGTATGCTTACCTCCCTGAACATAATTTAATAACCATGGGAATAAGTAAGTGGTTACTGGTGTCTTCTGGTTGAATAAAAACAAACATTTCCCCACCAAAAAAAGACTCAAGTTAGTCCAGAGTAAAATCACTCCAAATCCTAGAAAGTCAATAGGGTTGCGTAACTCAATTTCCTCCAAGTCTAGGAACATCATGAAGATAATGGATTTCTTGTCAAGGAGACAGGCTTGGCAGTGGTAAGATGCCAGCTGCACACACACACGTACAGAAATGCACTTACTGTAGAAAACAAAATGTAGGTAAAGAGAAAGATGACTAGAAAAAGTAAAGAGATAGAAACGTTTCAGAAGAAAGGAGAGAAACTAGGAAAGAGAGAGAGAGAGATGCCAGGCAGAAAAACGAGTAAAAAGGAAAGTATATTTTAGCTGGAGGGCAAAAAGAGACCTGAAGGGAAAGGCAGCAGACGAAAAGTTGAAAAGAGTGAGAGACAGCGAAAGAGAGAGGAGCAAATCGACCAAAGAAAGAATAGAAATAGGAGGGAGATAAAGTACTGAAAGGACAAGAAAGATGGAGGCAGAGGTAAAGAAAGGACAAATAATTTGACTGGTGGTTTAAATCACAGCCTTAGGGGAAGAGCAAAGGGAGGGAGTATTGGAGAGCCAGAGAAACTGATTCAAGGAAAGACACGGAGAAAGAAAAAGAGCATTATATAAAAGTATGCAAAAAGGTTTAATAATTTTGCTTGAGGTTCCAGTAAAACAGAGTCACTGATCAAAAGAGAGAAAAACAAGCGGGGGGTAGAAGTACGGAACAAAATGGAAAGACAGAGGGAAGGAAAGAGGGAAAGAGGAAAGCAGCGATAGATAGTTTCACAGGAGGATTATGAAAGACCCTGAGGACCATCCAAAAGGAAGGGAGCATGATCAGAGAGAAGCACTGACAGTTGGCGGAGATTTAAATTCTCGCAAGTTTTACATGAAACACTGAGGGCTTTTTGACTAACAATGCGTTCAACTTAGAAGTTTGTGCCCGCTGCTGAAACATTCCTGAACCACCTGCAGCTTCGACAGGCTTTACTGGCAGCTCTAGCTCTGGAATTGTCATCAGTCAGTGAATTACAGAGGCTGTCCTCCCAAGAAAAAAACAACATTATGTATGTTCATGTTGAAGGAACGTGGTAGATCACCGCTTGCTTGGTTGGGTTTGTTGTAACCATGACCCCAATAGTTCCTCAACTTTAACCAGTTGTTTTAATCATGACAACAATAGTCCCCTAACCTTAATCAAGTGGTAAAAATCATATTCCTTCCATAAACAACTGATTTTTGTGCCTAAACCTAGTAAAACCTAATAATAGCTTCACCATACATCCAAAAACTTATTTATTTTGAAACTCATTTTGGAAGGTGCTGACAAATGATTTCCTGTCGGCGTAACATCATAAAGCCCTTACAGTATATGTGCCCCTCTCAGGGGTACCTACAATAGCGACTGTAATAAAAGGTTTAATTCAAAGATAGTAAAAACATGCCGATCCTTATTTTCAGGTCATCATACACTAATAAAAAAACAGTTATGAATATTATATTCAATTTCTGCCATATTTGTAAACAGAACTACCCACATCAGACATAATGGACCTTAACTACAACTCCTGCCCAATACATGGGCATGACAAGTCACATTTTATTACCATCGTGCAAAGAACGTAGATATTTATGACCATCTGGTTTTGATAACGCATCTCACATCTGTGTGTGTAGCGCAACAGTAAATCAGCTTAAACCACCTCATAAGCAGCAATTACTAAGATGTTTAGCTGGTCTATTAGCTCCATTGTTGTAGCTGGAGAAGTTTGGAGACAGTAAACATCAAAGCATTTTACAAGTCAAACACTTGTAAAATGCCTGATGTCTGGTAAATTATCTCTATTAATTTAATAAACCAGCTGCTACACATCTCATTTAGTCTGTTCAAATGGAAATTACATAATGAAATGAAAGTGTAAATTTAGCAGTTTTAGTCACTCTTACTCACAACTGCAAAACAGAATACTGCATAGATATAAAAGCCAGTTGTTTTTCATTCATGGCAACTGTCTGGATGTAATAAAGATGGTGCATTGGATTTCTTCATCTCTGGAATCAGTGCATAGATCACACAGCTGATGGTATCTTCCCCATATCTTCCAAAAAAGTATTTTCAATTAGAGGATCTCACTATAAAGTGATTCGAAGATAAGCTCTTAATTTGTTTCTAGTTGTAGGAGTTGAGAGTCCACATCTAGAAATTTAGGAGTTAATAAAGGTCTTAGCCAAACATGTTGTCACAGTAGTGACAACTCAATACTCCCTATCCACACCCACCCACACCCACACAAATACAGCAGTGTTTTCCCAGCATTACAATGTTCTCACCCCACACATATTTAACTTCCTGTTCGACAGTGAAAGTGCATTTTCTCAGTCTCCTTTTTCCCAGTGGCACGTTTATTGCCTCAGTCTACAACCTGAAGCGCACAGTGAACGGCAAACTACAAAATGCTGTATAGTACATCAGCTGTTGGACCATGTGTGTCATCCACATGGGAATAAGTGAGGGAAAGAGACCGAGCAGAAGGAGAAGGGGTGTTCCTCTGCTGTTCAGCCACGACAGTTTGATATAGGAGTTGTAAGATCTTGTTCACTCACACGTACCAATAAATGCAATAAATACTCAGGGGGCCAAACACAATTACATATGCACTTCAGGCACATATATGCATGTACATATATAAATATACATACTGTATACATAATAGTATGTTTATTCATTTAGAGACTTAGCTGTGCGTAACCTTTTTAAATGCAAGAGAAACCTGCATACACCACTGCCTCCTTCCCATGTACATTTATATTGGCTACCACTGAGATTAATTTTGAAAAGATTAGTCTATTAATCAATTACTTTAACAGAAAATGATTTGTGAATTCTTTCAACTGTTCACCAGGCAAAGCACTCACTGGTTCTGCAATGTGTAGATTTGATATTTTTCTCCACAACTGTAAACTAGACTAGACTACACTTCAGAGTGACATTCACTTGTCTATGTGACATAGGCAGGGCTCGGAGCTTAGTGATAGTGACGACTAGCAGGACTAGATAGTGAACTGCTGGAGCTTTCGAGCCGCACATGAACTCACTAACCGGGTTAGCTCATTAGCTTTGCCCGCTAACGAGACGACAGGTTTACACAGTTCATTCAAATGACACATTGTACGATCAACTCCCGTCTTATCTGTCCGTAAACCATTCCAGTGCTGTCCAATGCAAAGCTGAACTTTGTCCCATTAGAATTAATCGATTTTCGTTTCACAATTCACAATAACGTCCCATTTTCTAATAAGCAGACAATTTGAAAAAGTACCTGACTGTCTGAAGGTGAAATGGAGATGGTTCATCTCGTAACTATAGTTTGACCTTCACTTGACAGTCTGTTGTTGTGCTGTCTTTTTTGGCAGACTGGGCAAGAGTCTTGCCTACTGTGATAGAAAGGTCTTTAGAGCAGGATTTTACTGAAGAAGAAAAAAAACAGCTCCATCTTGTCTCGATTGAAGTTGTGATGTTGGGCAGATCTCCAGCAGATATTCAGAAGATGAGAGTTTCAATCTCGGTGTCAGAAGAGAGAAAACGCAGAGCATCACACCCTTGGCAGCAGCAGGAGACGCTGTGCAACGTGGTCATCGGAACATACAATTAACAGTGTGTACTGTGATACAAAGCGGTAACTCAGAGGGCAAACCATTGGCAGATCTCCAGGTCCCCAGGTCAGCACAGGTGGCAAGGAGCATCTGGTGGTGGATAACATTTCAAAGACAAGTAGGATGGAAAGGGATGAGGGTCACATGTAAAGACAGATAGAGAGAAACAGCCAGAAGAGGCATATTTCAGAGACTGGAGAGGAAAAAAAGGACATATACCTTCCCCTACTTTTTGACATCGCATGGGGCACGGTTAGAGTAACTGATTGAAGGCAGCTGGAATACAGTCAGATGTAAGTTAAAAGAAGGATTTGATGATGGGTGACATCAAGGGGAGATGCTGATTAGAACTAATGGCCGGGAAAGTCTGAGATGAAAAGTGTAAAGAGCAGAAATAAGCGAAATGAACATCTCCACGGGGAGTTATAGATGCGTACAGCAGGTGTCCATCTTCAAGGCTATTCGTTTACAATGAGATGTCCTATCTGACTTGCCAACACATTCCCTGATGATTTATCTTAAGAAATGCTAAATATCTAGCATGCATTAAAATACAACATAGTGTGGCAAATTTCAGTATCGCAAACACTGTTGAAGTTACGTCTCTGTTTGGCATGTTAGGAAAGCTTCATCTCAAGCCAAAAACAGGTTTTTTGCCTAGTGAGACACTAAGAGCTCAAAACATCAGACATCAGATTGCTAACATGCTTATGTTTATGAAGTGTAATGTTAGACAATCTTAGTTAGATGATTGAGAGTTTAGGTTCATCCCCTGGGAAAAATGTATATATGTACCAAAACTTTCATAATGTTTCATTCGATATGCAGTGAGATATTTCACTAAAAGCCTAACTACTAAAAATATGAACCTGTTTGTGGATTTTTTTTTTTTTTTTTTTTTTTTTTTTTTTAAAAAGGAGGCTCATCAAAGTCAGGAGGATTTATACTCAAGTGTCCCAAATTTGACAGTTTTTTTGTTTGTTGTTTGTTGTTGTTTTTTTTGTTTTGTTTGTTGTTGTTTATTGTTGTTGTTGTTTTTGAGATTCAGTTTGGATGAAGTTCTGCACCAACCAACAATCAGACAGACTGCTATCCCTGGATATATTTCATGGAGTTGTCTTGTTTACCAATCCCCTTCAGTCCCACCACCACTCACAAGCAGGCTCACAGTGGCTTAATCCATTTCATGATCACATAGTAAAGTATCTGTACAGCAGGGCCATGCATTTACAAATTAAAACCAGACATTTTTAATCAACCTATTTAAAAGTTTTAGTTTTTGGCAATGGTCCCTTTTTTTTATTTATTGAATTTATTTTTGTCATAGATCTCACTTATGTTTGCTGGGCCACTCAGGGGTTGCTTGTGGCTCAATGAGCCCCCACTTGAGTAGGTAGGCTATACAGTCTATACAGTACTTTTATTCTGTGTGTGTGTGTGTGTGTGTGTGTGTGTGTGTGTTTCTCTCTCTCTCTCTCTCTCTCTCTTTTCCTCTCTACTCTCCCACTCTTGTTACTTTCTTTTTGTTATATCTCTTTCTACTAAATTCAATTTCTCCTCCTGAAGTTCTCTGCCTTCTTCTCTGAGTGATTGAGGTTTAACCACACCCTTTATCTGCTCCCTCTGTGGACCCTTTACAGAATCATATTAGTGACATTACTGAGTAAGGCCACAACGCAGAGATGCCGTTCGTCAGAAGAATGGATGAATCGGAGTGAATAAGGTGCATTAAGAAGTGCGTGTGTGTGTTTGTGTGTAAGGCTGTCTGCATGTTTAATACTTTCCAAAAGGCTAACATCAATGGCATAATTGGGGTTTGCGGTAGACCTAATATAAACTAAAGCTTAAATGGAAGACACCCTAACAAAAAGCAGGCATGTAAAAGGAAAGATGGTTTAAATTCATGAGAAAGAAACTGGAAAAGTTCCATTGTGCACAATGACTGCTGTAAAAGTACCATTACTGAAGTTAATTAACCTCAAACTGTTCCAATAGTGCTACACAATGGCCAGAAGTAAAACACTGTAGCTCTGCTGGCCAGGTCCCAGGTGCCTCAGTTAAATGTGTGTATGAGAAAAACTATCAGCAAAATTTGAATAGAGAGGTATGTAGGCATGCAATAAACTATAAATGCAATAACTTATAAGTATTTGGATGCTTAACATTACCTGCAGCGGTTGGTGTCGTTTTTTCAGTTCAGTGACGGTGCTCAAATTGTTTAGCTATCAGTGTTTTCAGCTAGCTATTAACAAAGTCGGATGAAATATTTAGACGAACATGTTCACCTGATTGATTAGCATATTGGTGGTAGACATTAAAAGCTTTTTGTCGTTTTTACATTTGAACTTTAAATCTGTTTCGCTTAAATTTAAAATATTTAACTTGCACTATTATTTATTAACGTATTTAGTTACATATTCAACTCGTCTGGCAGCATTTTATTATTATTTCAGCTGTGCCAGACGTAAACCGCACAGAAGGCCTTGTGAAACTTGGAGTTTGTTCCTTCCAAACCGACTCTGACCTCCATTCGGCCTTCTCTGGCGTCAGAACCAGCTGTCTGTCAGCAGCAGCTCCTCAGGCGCTGAAAAGACAGCAGCCAGCCAAACTGTCTTCACCAGGCTCCTCACTGATATCAGAGCACTGGACAAAGAAAATTGTTTTCAACTAGGCTGCATGAGGACTATACAGGAAAAAAACTGCATTGCTTTTAATTTCATTCAGTATGGGTTGAAACATTTAATAACCAACCCTTTACCATTTGACGTAACCTGACGTAATATACAACATCACATTACATGTTTCGTGTGCAGGCTAGAAAGCTAGAAATACAAAATATTCTGAAAATGACACATCATTGCAAGTGTACAACAGCTGTAATCTATGTGAATGTCAGACTGCTAAGTGCTAAACCAAACCCTTTTGCCCACCCATCCAGCCACAGCCGCAGAAAAATTACACAGCCAATAAGAGCTTATCATATAGCAGCCAAGAGCGGAGGAACCATCAATCAAAGCCGGATGACAGCTCAGTAATTTAAACTGCAGCACGCCTCGGGCTAACGCGCATGCATCTGCGATTGTGTGTCTGTGCGTGCACGACTGTACAGTATGCGAACGCATGCTCCTCACCTGTTTGTCTTCTCTCCTTCTGTGTCTGTGAGTGTACAGGTCTACGGCCGCTCAGCCCCACAGCCACTGGTAGGTAATGAGAGCTTTATGTGTTTTCATTACTTTATGCCAGACAACAGAATCACACTGAGGGCTGTTGGCAGAGACAGAGGCTGGAGAAATACAGTCAAATCAGATTAAGGAGCCCGAGATATACGGTACCACAGGTGAGCAGGTAGGCTGACTGAACTAACAAACCCCGGGTGTAGGGAGCAACACACACAAACACACACAGCACATAGCGGACATATAAAGGTGGATGATCAAACACTTGTGTAAGTTTAGGTTTATGTATCTTGAAGGAACTTGAAGGAACTGCAGATCCATGACACGATCCCCCCGTCAAATACAGTTTCCCTCCGTGTCATTTTAAAATAAACTGATTCGTGACTCAAGTCACGCCGTCAGTCACATTCATGCAGTCACGTTGAGTTTTAAATGTGGGATAAAAGCAGGGATCGTATTAGATCGGTTTCTCGGTGTTAGCAGGTACACACAGTTGAGGTATTGGAATCAGGAGAGAAAAGGTTGCATCTGTGTATCCTATTGAAACTGCAAAATCAATGGAAAGAGTTGACACAAGCAGGTGCGGATTCAGTCCAGAATGCCTGAACCGACATCAGGCCCATGCAAGCTCACCCTGCAGTCATCCTTATTCTACCTCACTGTAGTGTTCTGGTAGAGTGAGCAGTGACTGGAAATGTCACTGCAAGCGACAAGAAACACTCATGCTTTCTGATTCGTAACATATCTATAGGACCTTCAGTAACTTCAGATGGGATTGAGTTTGACATCAATGTACACACAACGCACATGCAGCCGTCACATTGAATTTGCGGCTTCGTGCATTCGAACGTACAAACACTTTGATTTAATGTGGCTGAAGTTGCAGCACATGCAGACACAAAGTGTAAGCCCGTACTGCCAGACAGTGAGGAGACAGAGAGAGGGAAAAGAAATAAAGAGAAGAGAAGACGCCTTTAAGGAGTGAGGAAAAGAGAGCAAGAAGGCGATGTGGATTTTTTTTTAAAAATGACAGATTTGGAGAGAAAATGGCAGGGTAATGGAAGGTAAGTGCCTTGAGACAGTGCCGCCTCTGGACTCACATACTGTATAACCCTGATGAGTTTGGCCTGAATGGCACCACCTTCATCTGATTTTTGCTAGTGGCTCAGTATGAAAAAAAAAAGGAAATATCTAGGATTGGACTGTCTCTTCTTTGCAATAAGAAAAGGCAAAGGCTAGCTCAGGGACAAATGGAGTAGAGGGAGCCACACAAATTATTAGTGGTAAATTATGGATGTGGGACTGCACAGGAGACTGGAAATTGGTCTAATACAGAAGCATCGAAATGAAGAGAGAGGTGATGAGCAGTGGTGGCAGGAGAAAAATCGGTGGTGTTATTGTGAGGAATGAAAACAATTAAAGTTACTTTTGGAGTACAAGTGATATAGGGAGCTATATTAAAACTTAACAGCTTAATATCTGGACTGCAATATATTTTATCTATTCCCAGAAGCTGAATTGACTAGTCAGTCAAAGGCACATTTAGAAACTTTTGAGCAATGAATTTTATCATTCTTTGTGTTTACATTTGAGCCATTATTTCCCTTTTAATGATCTTGTCATATCCTATTCATCCTGAATGGTGAAGTACTTTGCAAAGTCGGTTTCGGGATGAGCTTTATAAATGAACCATTGATCATCCTGCTGAAGTTTAATTATGATATCAGCACGATGATGGTTTACAGGTCCATTTGATGAATTAGCCGTGATGAATAGCCATAATAATGATAGGTGTTCTGGTGCTGTTAGAGGAACTTGGCAATGAGACACAATCGATGAAAATGCACTTTCTTAGCCGTTCCTTTTATTGACAGGTCTAATGGTGAAGCTCTGAATTCAAGCACTTTTACATCACTTACAGGACTTACTTCCTGTCACTATTGTCTTTTCCTAGACATATTTGCAGTTGTGCGTGATTTAATGTCCTTCCTTCACAATGTCAAACCAACCAAACCCTGATAAATGAGTACTGTAGGATATAAACAGAATGAATTTTGAGCAGAACAATGTGGGAAACGCAAATGCGACTCTGAAAGTTCTCGCATCGTGTCGGCCTTTATGTCTGTCTCTTCCTCTGAGCAATCAGGTCAGTCACAGTGTCTCGCCAGCGCGCATGTGCTCGCACAAATCCAGCTCTCACACGACTTGCAACCTGACTATGCAGGAAACGCAGCATGGGACTTGGAGAGATGAGGAGGGGAAAGGGGGGGGGGGGGGGGTTGACAAAAAGGAGAATATGCGGCGTAGCTGCCGTTCTTTTTCCACGGACGACCGAGGTAGAGGCACGATACGCTGGAAAAGACAAGAGAGAGGGGAGGGAGAAATGAGAAGCATGAGTAAACAAAGAAGGGCTTGCTGGCGACGCCACGTCCTCCTGAGACTGTGTCATCTATTTTCGCAGCCTGACAAGCATGTTCTTTCACAGGGAAGTGCATCAGGGCATGGGGAGACACAGTGAATACACAGTGAATCAGCACCATCTCCCTCTCTAAATCTCTCCCTTTCGCTATCCCCCCCTTCCTCTCTCACACACGCACATATTCATCTCCCCACGGATGCCATGTCACCGACTTGAAGAGAGGAGCATTTGCATTTCTCTTCCCGTGTCTCTGAACTCACATGCCGATTCACGTGACAGTGAATGTGTCTGCCTGTGCGAGTGCGTCTCTGTGTGTTGGTGTATGCGTGAATATGCATAGAGATTGGATATGTACCTGCTAACAAGCACGTCATGTCGGTACATTTGCACGTGCCTGTTCGGGCTTTTATCACTTCTTGTACAAAAGGCAGGGGGCATATGCGTGCATGTATTTGTACTGTGACACGTGTTGTATGCCGTCAAGAAGGGACGCTCTTTAGCCAAACATCTTTACACCGTTAGACATGGAGCTTGCAGCAGACTAAAACAGAGCAGGGATCTTGTCAAAACGGTGTGTTCCAGCGGTGAGCCTCAAGGTAGAGAAAAGCACATGGAAAATGTGACAATTACCAAAGTTTGGTACATCTTTCCACCGTGCACAATGTGACATAAGAAGATTAAAAGTAGGCAAGAGGTTTGTAGTGGCTGATTTTCCTGTGGACAAGCTGATAATCTGAAGGGGTGCAATGAATGAGAAGCTTCAAGTACCAACTGCTATGTTCTACTTAGATTCATTTTGTCAATTTGGAACTCATCATCTTAAAAAAGTCTCAAAAAATAAGCCCAGATACGAGATCTGTGAATACATACAACAGTGTATACACATGATGGGTGAAAATTAAAGCAAAAAAATAATCAAAGTGTAACCAAAAGTTAGTTAGAAGCCTCCAGAACGATGTTGAGTTGAGTTCCCCAACATTAGATAGACCATTCAAAAGGTGGTGAAAAGTCCTCCCACTCCAAAATCTCCCTAAGCTCCTGAACTGAGACATGGTGATGGTGAAAGCCTCAGCATATGATACTTTAACACTCAGTAATATCGTACAGTGACCCCTCATGTCATGTATAGAAGTTATGTTTCTCCACCCATTTATTCAGGTTTACAGTCAAACAAATGTTTTCTCAGAAATATGTCTAAACTTAAGAAAAACCTAAAGATTCAAAAGTGCTAAAAAATAATAAAATAAAGTTTTATCAAAGCAAATATAAATATTATATTACCTCCTAGAATCCCAAACCTCTGGCCGCAATCCATGAAAGGAGCTTAAAGAATTTGTTCTTGAAAAAACCAAAAGCAGAGTACAGAAATAAATATGCATAAATACATAAAAACCTGGATGCAATTGAAAAGTATTTATAACAAAACTAAAAATCTGAGGTGTTGCAAGGCTGCAAAGTTCTTTACCCCTTACAATATAAAAGCAAAGGACAAACAACATACCTTCCACAGATTCGTTTGCTTTCTTTAGCCCACTACTATTCCCATTCCTTTCTTTTACATTTAACATCAGCAGAAAACACTGAAGGTTTGCTGATATTACAGCTTGGACAGTTAATGTTCCTGGCTCAAAACAGTTACAATGATGGCATATTGCTTAGCATGCTTCATTCAACCACTGAGTCCCTAAAATGTGGCACATTTACATTTAAGGTTTACCCGAACGTGACCAGAACACTGTGACAAATTAGCAGAAATTAAACTAATTTAATTATAATAATCAGATCTTCTCCTTCAAAGGAAAAAGGGTATATTCAGAAATCACAAGAGTGAACCTAAATGCTTAGGTAAGCAGATTCAACACTCCTTCAGCAAACTATGACAACATTTTAGGTACCATCATGACAGGGCAGAGACAGAAGGACTGGGGGCAAATTCTTCAGTACCAGAGTCCAGAGTCAGCCATTAAGAGCTCCTGGGAGTTCAGTGACTCCGTGACAGACTGACAACGGACTGACACGTCTCCTGCTGCTGTGATTAACCCCGTGGTTATGAGTCAAACAAGAGGCTGAGTAGTTTAACCCCACGGAAAAGCAAAGGCGTGTGAGAGAGAAGCACATAGAGAGGAATTTGCGTAAGCATTTTATCTGAGCCATCTCTCAGTCTCCTCTCTGTCGTGACCTGTGGAGCTGAAGTGTTTTAATTAAACTCATTATCCTTTGGGAGAGGGCAGAGTAAGCAGTGAGCGGGAGGGATCGGGCGGGCAGAGGTGAGCGAGTAGGGGCATGAGGGAGAAGGGGCGGGGGAGGCTGAGACTAGAAACAGGAGGGAAAGATGCTAACACCCAAGGCCTATGACACAATGCTCTGTGTGATTAGCCATCTGTAAGAAAAATACTACCTTTGTAAGGAAATGAAAAATGAGCCATGATACAGAGAAAAGAGATACGTATTTAGGTGTCCATGAACTAAAACGTGCTTGTTGATCTTTCAGTTTGAAGGTAAGGAGAGAACATTTTACCACCAATGTGTAACGTGTAGGTATGAAGTAAAATATATTGTGAAAGTTGCAGCTGTGAAACACTAGATACATTTTTTTTGAGTGTCACAACCCCTACAAAATGACCAAATCAGAATTTGGTCCATTAACATCTGGACAGCCTAGAAGAACTGCTTGATTAAATCATTTTATCCCCATTAAAGTGAGCGGAGAGCTAAACAGGAAGTCATGGGCTTGGCCAGCAGTCTTTAATTACGCTTGCTTTATGGGCTCCACGATGCAGAAGCATATGCAGAAGATCTGGGTAGCTTTATGTGCAGAAAACTAACTTTTCTGGCTTCATGCGTCACTGAGCAGCTTTCATAAGAAGCTTTCCGATGCTGTATATGGTCAGCGTTGGGTATAGCCACTACTGAATCCTTTTTAATGTGCGTCACACATCTGCGAAATTAATTATTTTCCTAGGACGGTGAAGGCATGACATAGCTATCCAATTTCTAGAGTGAATAGGGTAAGGAATAAGGAACTCAAAATGCAGAAATGTATAGTGATCTGCAGGCCAGTATTGATTGCAACTCCCTGAAGTCAAGCACCAGAAGTTAAATAACAATGTGCAAATAATACTGGCCCATTTCTGAGTGAGCCAAATATGCAAGTGAAGTCTCACATGTCACGGTTTATAACACAGGAGTTTATCCTGCTGGACAGGCAGTATAAAAAAACATTTGGGGCATAAATTAAGAGCATAGCTGCTTCTCCAGGCACCACTGTACCACCAAATATAGCTCATGGTAGAGCATATCACTTTAATTGGATACACTGGTGAGACACCTGACTTGTTTACACAAACTTATCATCATTTGCATTTGAGGCAATTACAGTAGCTGACATGCTTGTCCAGAGAAGAGCAAACAGGAACATTTCTGTGTCATTAACATTACAAGCAACCAGCAGTAAGACGGGCAAGATCTAGGTCAAAGCACCTGCAGACAAATAAAAAGTACATAAACCCACACTTCATTTCACTGAGAAAGTGGATACAGGCAAGTAATTATTTCCCAAGTTTACTTCCAACTTGCTTTCCATCAGCAAACATGTCCATGTCAAATGCATCAGACTGACAGAGGCAGATAAAAGCTGGAGCTCTCCTTGATGCTTTGCCAAACAGAGTTTCTGAAAAATACTCAAAGAGCTTAAGTGTATGTACACCTCTATTACAGGGAATACAGTAAGGACTGAAGTGGGTCTACCTGACTGAGAGGTCCAATATCCACTGTGGCGAGTGTCAATCAAGTCAGTCAACATTTGCGCAGTACCTGAGTTTGCCAGTCTCCCTTCAGCAGTGCAATTCGGATACCATTGCATTACTTGTACAGTTATAAACTAAGGATTTTCAACTCTTTCAGTCAAACATCACTCATCAAATGGTAAAGGCAGAATGGCGACCAGGCATAGAAGTTACTTTTGGAAATATTTTTTAAAAGTTGATGAAATTAAACACACACAGCATATAAAAAGCCCCTGCTCAACACCTAATTTGCAGTGTTAGTGGTTCTCAACGACAGTGGTTGGAGATCCCATGTATGAGCAAAGGTGGAAGGCTCATCTGAGAAGCATTGAACAGAATGGTTGCTACATCTTAATGTTTGTGGATTTTCTTCATGTCCGCTAATCTCAACAAGCCTTTGCAGTGCACCTTTTCACTTGGTTGTTCACTTCACACTCAATTCCTGCCTGCTTTCTGCGAGAGGAACATTCACTTTTGGGTATTACTTAAAAAGCCCATCCCTCTTAGAAACACAGGCATATTTGAGTATAAAAACCCTTGAATAGAGAGGTATGCCCTAATGTGAGGCTTTCTGCTGCATTTTGAGTCAGATTCATGGCGTCCGGGGTCCCAAGCTGTGAGAGCGCCATGTAAGTCATCAGAAGTCAAAGGAAGGTTGGAAACAGGCCATCTATCTATAATAACGTTGTCACTGTTTTCTGTCCTTTCTTCCTATCACACTTGCACCATCTTAACGACTTTGTGCCTTTAAGCATTCATCAAAGCTACAGCCAATAAATCAGCCATATCACAACATGTCAACACCCATAGTGACTGATAATTTGTAATTCTTAACACAATGCACACAAATGCGCACACGTTGATGCACGCACACACGCGCGTCCTCCATAACCTACACAAAATGGAGAGCTCACCAGTAGGCAATAAGATGAAGACAAATAAGCAATACTACTACTACTACTTCTACTTAGCAAGGTAGTATTTCAGCAGCTTGTTCTCCTATTAGAGCTCTGCACCTTCTAACAGGTTCATTTAGCCATACTGTTGTTATGCTTACACATAACAACAAGAATTAAACTCTGCACAGATGTCTCTTGGGAATGGGATGGGAACAATGGGATTGAACAGATGAATGCCATTTTTTCCCTCCTATGAAGTTTACTAATGAGAGGAATAAATAAGAACTGCAACTCCAGGTCAGCAAGACGTCCCCAACACTGCATGTGTAGTGTGGAATAAACGCACGTACACATTCTGAACCATGAAACTTACAATACACATAAACTACACTTCATTATGACACGAACACATTTTCACGCAGAGAAAAGAAACCCCCCGAGCTGCATTCAGCATTTGATTAAACTGTCATCGGCAGCAGCAGTTGTCCGAGTCCGTCCTGCACTGCAGCCTAATGGCCATTAGACTCAGCAGTAACTGAGGGTTGTAGAGTGAGCAGCACTGATGTACCCTTAATGGATATTTCATTGTCACTACTGGGAACGTCGTTAGGGTCTGCTAGCCTCACGTGGCAGTGACATCTAACCAATTATAGTGTTTATGAGTCCATTTAATTAAGAAGGCCATCTGACTTTTAGTGAGAGACATTTCTAGAATGCGTAGATGAACATGCTACCAGAGAAAAGGATTACTCTTGGAGGAGTACGTGGGTTCATTCACCATCTGTGTCGTGGAAAATGATTGAAAATACACAGCATGTGTTGGGACTACGTCCGTATGTGTGTGCGCTTAACGGGGTCGACAACACGTCTGCATCAAAAAGTGGTCCACCCGTGCGCTCTAACTTTTTCCTAAGATCAAAAACTTGAACTGACATTTTAAAAAATGGAGATATTCAAACTGCAATGATGTGTTCACATTGAAAATTCATAGTCTATAAGCACAACAGGCCGTGTATTGTGATCCAGTGGGGGGCGTTCATAAAATGCATTGTTACTTTTATCTACTGCTTGCCCTGTTGGACTCTCAGTAAAACTATTGCTGTTTTCCTCAGTAATAAACACAGCAGATAACTCTGACACCAAACCATCTGAAAATGTGGACGCATTTTGGATTTGACAGCATACAATATATGCAGTATGGATGGAAAAGTCATGGACAAAGGTAAGGTTGTTGGCCAACATTTGAAAATGCAGCTGCCTGACAGGACATGACTTGTTAGTAGCCTCATAGTGGGGGATCTTAACTGAAGTATCATAATAGCGCTCAGTCCATTAGCTGAGTGCTACCAGAAATGGGAGTTGTCATAAACGCATAGTATCACAATCATGCTAACAAATTATCCATTTTACTTCACATGCTGAACATAAAACATGTGCTTAAACCTAACGAGCATAATGTTTCATTTGCTCTGTGGAAGCACATTAATAGCTGCCGACTTTACATCGCTAACTCAATCTGCTACGCTGCAGCGTCAACACTAATCAACTACAGCAGTCTCAAAGGGTCAAAAGTCAAACTCAAAAATGACCAATGTGTTGCCAGGACAGCACACAGTCTGTACATATTTCTATCATTCATGAAGCACGAGCTTGATGAGCAGGAACTGCTTGTAGCAATTTACTTCAAAAAGTATTTTATTTACCAATTTTATATGCAGCATGTTAATAATGCTGCTGAAATAAAACTCAGGTATGTTGTCCTCCCGAACAATACTGATATGATGTCATGATCAACAGGATGAGATTTGCCAGGGCCTTCAAAAAACCATTGTAATTCTGCAATAAAAGAAAGAAACACAAAATGTTTAAATGATTTTCAAGGATTGTTGATATCTTTTCATTCATTATGAAGAGATAAACAAGAGAATATCAAGTTGCATTAAGAAATTGGAAAAGCACAGTATTTCCACAGGGCTTAACTTCACAGAAGATGGAGAGAAAGAGAATAAAGGATGTCTGGGAGCTAAAATAAAATGTATGCATGCAAAAAGGTGAAAGTTAAAAGAGAAATGACACCTGAAAAAAGTTGTTTTTTAGGTGCAGAATTTAGGTACATAATACAGTATATATAATACAGTGGATGCAAATTAGGAGATTTGATCTACACTATTGTTTTCTTCTGAGTTTGTAAAACTCCACTTGTGCACATATTCCAATTTCACTTGAAGAATCTCTTGAATATTTTATTGTATCAGTTTCCACAGAGCAGAAAATAGCAGTTCAAAATGTTTTTGAAAACTATTTACTGAACTTTACCACAAGACTCAAAGTATTGAGTTCTACTTTCACAGCAGTACACAGTTTACAAGAATATTTGTCAGGAGACAGTACATGTCCTCTGTTGGGACTGAAATTCTTCATTTTTCTTGTCCTTGTCTCATAACACTAGGCCTGTTTTGGGGCAGAGGATGAAATTGGCTCTTGAACTGAATCAAGCAAGACTGAGTCCAAAACGGCTGATCAATGCACCACTAAAAAGAGGCTCTTTACAGAAATCAAAGCCGGGTGATTAAACTGTAGGGCTGTTCAAACAGTGATGGAAATATGTATTGATTGATGGTTGGCCAAAGGTGTGAGGACATCTCAAACTGCAGTGGCAATGCTGAATCAGCAGCAGGGCGAGGTGACTTTTTCTTGGCCCTATCTCAGGGACATTTGCTTTCTTTCCAAGCAATTTGGCACCGAGCAGTCTCTAGCAAATGTAACTAATCACCTCATGTTTGGCACTTGTTTACAGCATAAACATTTCATCCGCCAGCATTTTGTTGGACCTGACTAAACTCCACCACAATCTTGAACAAACTCTCCCTGCAGAAGAGTCCTTGTGCGAGACCCTGAAGACCTCTGTTTCGTAGCTAACACTAATCTGACCACCACAGAAGGGGGCAAAGATAGAATTTTTCCACAGAAATCGATGAAGAATTATGTCTCCCACAGGTTCCTCACAACATTTATCAGGTCCAATCACAGACAGAAAGGCTAAGAGAGTAACTCATTTTAAGAATCCCACTGATGCCTTTCCTTGAAAATAAACTCTGTAACTGCATTGTTATTCTGGGATTTATTGGATTGGTTGATTATTGTTATCTTGTAAGGCTTGCTTGATTTATTGTTTGGATGGTTGGTTGCTTATCTTGCCTCCGTTTTTAATTATTTATCAGACACATTCTGATGTCTAATCTCCTCCATTACACCTGTACTGGATGGGAAGCATCTTCAGAATACTTCAGGTGCTTTTCATTGAAAAGAGTTTCTTCATGGTTGATTAGTTGATTTGTAGCAGTATTTGTTTGGTTATTATCTATTAATTTATCTATACATTCTGGTATGTTAGCTGGTCATTTGATTGAATAACATAAAGATAGCAGTCTATTATTTGGATTTACAAAAAAAATAATCAAAAAATACAAATCCTCTTAACATCAAGCTTCTAACAATATGTCTGGACTGGATGGGGAAAAAATTCGAATCTCTTTTGATTGATGACAACAAATGATGGTTGTAGGCATTGTGCATTTACTCACTCAAAGCAAAGACAACAGGATATGTTGGCTAATCCAGGCTCAGGATTCCTGCAGTTGATTGATTGATTTCGAGTTGGCAGGAGATGTAAAAAGAGGTGTGTCTTCAGTTGATGAAGAGAGTGCTGACTTAGCAGGGATTCAGAAGGGTAAGGTGACTCATTTCTAATACTCCTAATGAGTGTTTTATTAGTTTTATTTCATAGACCATAAAATTAATGGACACAGTACACTGTCTAGTATATGGAAAGTTTTTCTCAGTGGCACAGCAGGCCAAAAAGGCTTACTCAATATATTCATGTAGCTACAGAAAATGGTTAACTATTTAACTTCTAGAATGATCTGTCTTTCGCTCTAATATGCTGTACAACTGGTGGGGTTGGTTGATTTTCTAATTTTTGCAACTTTCCACAGCTCAAAGGTCTATGGAGGCTACTATATATGACCTGTAGTACCACTGTGAAATTAGTAACCTCACTTGTTGGATGTGATAAAACTTTTCCCTGAAAGGCTTTTACCATGTTGGCCCAGAAACCCTCAAACTTTCCCGTTGATGTGCATGTTTAAGACACTCTTTCGAACTGCTGTTCACACTTGTATCAACACAAGAAAGGCCATGTGCATGTTGTCAAAATCACAAAGTAAAAACCTTGACATCCCTCAGCCTTCTTGAATTGTTTCTCTTGCTTGGCTGGGTCAACTTGAGTCCTGGGCGTGAAGTGTATTGATCCATCCTGAGAAAGAGATTGAAAGCTGTGACAGTATCCCACAGACAGCGGAGCTTAAGTCTTTCTGTCTGCCCATTTCTTCTTTGACAATCCATGTGATGAGTGTACAATTAAAGGGAGTGTGCAGTAAGTAAGAAGAGACGATCGAAGAGAGTCCGAGACTGAGGAACCACAGGGTGAAGGCAATGTGAGGCCGTAACCGGGTTAAGGCTGATGTAAAAAAAACTTCAAATTGGTTTGATATTAAGCCAAAGAAAGTAATACTGAATTTTAGCACAAGGTGAGAGCCATGATTGAAAGTGTAGTTGCGGGTTT
This sequence comes from Nibea coibor, assembly GCA_023373845.1. Taxonomy (NCBI): domain Eukaryota; kingdom Metazoa; phylum Chordata; class Actinopteri; family Sciaenidae; genus Nibea; species Nibea coibor. The sequence goes on along the minus strand of CM041733.1, from coordinate 6,402,267 downwards.
TCGACAACACATTCCATATTCATAAAAGATTTTTTTTTGTCCTCTGAAATGCTTCAATAGAGGGCTTTAAACTGTACTGACTGCACGAGCTAGCTACCTCACTAACATACAACAAACGTGAGGACCACGAGTGACATGACTGTTGTCAGGGTTATATTGGAGTTGTGCTGAAAGTGTTAAAGTGAGGCTCATTGTTTAAATTTCCAGCAATGCATTTCACAAACCCCAGTGAAGACACCACTAACTCTGCCCTACCATCTGCTCAGCTGTGATATGTACCCTTACACTACATGTGCTCCAGACAGAGCTTAGAGTGGACAGCACACAGCTGAAAGTATTGTAGCAACCACCCGCTGAGGGCTGACAGTGCTGAGAGCGGCTTGTAATGACAAATGCCGGTTCAGTTGCTTTGCACGAAATCGGGCCGGTTTAAACCTGTACACTGGACTGGACATGCAAAAACCAAACCAATCCAAGCCTATGCGGTAAGAAAAAGGCAAAAAAGCTCCTAGTGTAGTAGATAAAGAGAAGGGATGCTGGGAGGAAAGAGGAGAGATACAATTTAGCATTAAGCAGGAGGAAGAACTGGCAGTGATAGAAGACAGAACATAGTACAGACATAATCTTTATGGATCATTCATTTCATTTGAATGCATCATTCTTCACTTCCTCACACGAGGTGTCACTCATCACAACATCCTTCAAATAAATATCTCATGGCAAAAATCTGGAGACACACTGTTGGGCTCCTTGTGTTCCTGTGGTACTCCTTACCTATATTTGTCTTCGTACTGTTCTTTAATGTCCTGCCATCCATTTCCTCGCTTACTTTTCCATTTCCTCTCCCCACTGCTCCTCTGGGCCTTTCAACTTAAAGCAAACTTTTTCTATGTACTTTTAATAACTTCAACGTTCAAACAACTTTCTGCTTCTGATTTTTAAGCCAACATTGTAGTGTTTTATTTTGCATTTTAGGAGCGGATCATAAGAAAAATTAAAATAACTTGCTGTCGTTTATCCAAATTTGGCATGAAAATATCTATTAAACACCTCCCCGTGGCTGTATTTATTCGCAGATTTATTTTTCTCTTCCTTTCAGTTCTCCTATTTATGGCTGGGTTGTGTCTCAAACATGCACATAATGTGATCTCATTGTTCAACCACCATCAGACCCCTACAAACTAGTTCCTGTCCAATGCTCCTTGTTTAGGAATTCACGCATGAGACAACTTCCTACGATGTGGCAGTGTCCATTTGTCCTCTGGGGACAACAAATTACCATTAAATTTGTTTAAACTGTTTGTTTAAATTGTTTAACTGTACCAGTATAACAAATGGTTGTATATCAGTAGTGTCGTTGTTGTCACTGTAATTTTCCTTAGCTGCACTTATCATCCACAGCAATGAGTGACATGAGTTTCAATGAGTCGGTGAGTCTTGCCTTGATCAAGCGCCAACATTTACAGCAAGAGGACTGCACTCCATTTCATTTTCATTTATTCCCACCCTCTTGCTCCATTTTTATTCTGTTTCCATTCCCACCATCTCTACCTTTCATTTCCATCTATTTTTCCAGGCGTCAAAATGAACTGCAGCCTGCAGAATCGTGCTCCGAGAGGCACTTCGGTTCAGTCTCACTGGTTTGGTAACTTTTAAAGCAAATTTAATTTCAGTTGTATGTTATTCTTGCCTAGTTCTGCAGAAAAACAATACCCATGTGGATTGATGATTTATTTTATTTATTACTTCCTGACTCCTTTTTCCCCAGCACTTGTTTCTCCTTCTCCTCCCCTCTTCCTGAGCTGTAGGTTGCACAGCAGCACCTACCGTGGACTGACAGTTCACACAGCATCTTATCCCCTCCAAAAATAAAACTGTAGCACGTGCTTAGACTCTCTTATTTACACACATGTACTGCATCTCATTTCAAAATAGTGTAAGTTGACTGGGGCAGTGTGGGTGCATTCACACAGTGGGCTGATTATCTGCAGTAGTGCTTGAGCTTCAGCTACAGGAGTCTGTAAAGCTTGCAGTCGCATCATACTCTACAGCAACAGTACATCTGCTAAAATGAGTCACTGTCGCAGTGAACATTGCACCTCAGACATGACTCATGTCTACAGCTGTACTCATTTAGTGGTAATACATTAACTTGAGACTAATTTTGTTGCCCGTTCCAACATCAGAAGGCCTGACCAATGCTTTGCCAACTGCTGACGTGAGGGAGTTTCATGTTTTAATCACATTCAGCTACATTTTTTAAAACCGCTCGAGAGTTGCACTATTTCAGTAAACACTATGACAAAGGGCATTTTTGTTCACTCTCAGCCACCTGACCTCAACTTTCCATCACACTAAGCTGCTTCCTTGCATTTAAATACGCCACCATTTGCTTTGCAAACCTTTCCAAAATCAATGTAAATCTTTGATGTGAAAGTGCACCGTTGTCTTTCCAGCAGAGCGTTTTGCCTTAGGGAACCATGTCCTGAGGGGTCTTGCTCCGTGTGTTGGCTTGCATTAAACCATGGTAAATGGAAGAACAGCGCTTAGCAAGCTAATTGTGAAAAGCAGTGCTTCCCCTTAGGAATGGAGTTGGCAGTAATGAATACATAGCAAAGAAGAGCACAGGACATTGAGCCACACACAGGAGCAAATGCCACCAAAAGCTAATTGGAAGATTCTTTATATTTTTAAGTTTATTTCAGCCATGTCCTTTGGGGAATTTGTTGGCTAAGATTCAAGTAGCAACTGCAGTGGTTGGTTCATAAATAGAGCAATAAAATATACAATGAAATGTCAATTTAAAAAGATACACTATAAAGACACACTAACTTAGGTAAAGTCTATGCACATTTATGTTACTGTTATCTGTAGGAAAAAGTCCAATATTAAACGTATTAACGACAACTTAAATCTGTGCAAAGAGATAGGAGGAGTTAGTGTAGCTGTTTTAAAAGGGAAAAACTAATATAAAACCAATTGGTCTTATCCAATAAGACATTGTGGCTTAAAATAAAATCACTGAAATTGAATAACTTAATAAAATGTGATTAGATTTTTAAAAGGACCATCTTAGTGAGATGTACAGTCTGTGGGAAAGGCTGAATAGTTTTCCTATAGCTGAAAGTTCACTATGTGTGGATCAGGTTTCGCTTTAATAGCTTTGACTGCTGACGAGAAATTACGTGTTCCCGTCATGGGTAATAACAGAATCAATAATGGGACAGTTCGGAGTATGTGAAGGTATGCCAAGTTGCTGTCTGCAAGTGAGTGGACTGCTGAGGTGCAGGAGCTCAGTCAGGACGGGGACTGAGATAAAGGACATGATGGAGCAGGGGCACAGTTGGCTGAAGCGCAAGCTTTCCAAGAGGTCATGGTCTGGGGCATCGGGTACAGTACATGATCTACAGGAGGTTCCACTGGTGAAGAGGCAGAGAAGTGATCAGACGTGGTTAAGGTCATCCACAACAACAATCACATGATTGCCCAACTGGGGTTCAATTTAGCTTTTTTTCAGGCTTATGCTTTTCAGGGTCACGGGGGGCATTGGGCCCCCCGAACTAGTCCGAAGTTCATCACAGGGCTGACAGACAGAGACAAACAATCACCCATCTCTACGGCCAATTTAGAAAAACCAATGAACCTATTAAGTGCATGTCTTTGCACTGTGGGAGGAAGCTCTAGTAAGGGGAGACAGCCTGCACAGACACATCCAAACTCCACACAGAAAGTCAAACCAGGAACCTTGTTGCTGTGGCGGGTTTCACTGCAGGGCTGTATTGTGTAGCTGAATACACGCAATAAAGTCTTTAAACACTTTTGTGGCTTGCTGTCTATAACCAGTACCTTTACAGTGAAGTTGTGTTTTAACAATAGGCTAAATGCATAAACACCTGGGCAGGTGGTGTGCTGACTGAGAATTTCCTACACAGTGCATCACAATATAACTGCAAATAATAATGAAAAAAAAACAATATAGTTCAACTTAATTCACTTTCCCACTGTTCAGTCTATTATAGCTATCGTTGAAGCCTAACCAGTGCACTTTAATACAGCTCAGTTCTGCTATATACCAGAACTATCAATGCAAGATCACTGGAACACAAGCTTCTGCCCCCAAGATAAACACTAATATGAATCTCTGCTGCCTCAATGTTTTTCTCATTAAAGTTCAAGCGTAGGTTTTTGTTAAGCGCAAAAGTATTTTTTTTTTCCCTCTCTCTTTCTCATTCACACGTTCTCATTTGCAGGATTCAGCACACTGGTGAAATGCAAGGGGGATTGTGTGATGTTTTCCATTTGAGGTCAGTTCGTGAAAACATGCTGCAAGGGAGCTTCCATTCCCACGACTGCTGCCGCTGATGCTGCACTCTTGTATAGCCGTGCATGCCTCCAAGACTTTCAGGGATCAGTTGGTCCTTCTGTGGGAACTTCGGGGTCCAACCTCTCCCACAGATATTATGAGCTACTCTTGACTCTTGCTCACATATTGCCTGTACATACATGCATGCAACGGGCACAGAAACACACACGACCTCAAAGGGGTACCGTTGCTATTACTTGTGAACTTCACCCACCCTGATTAAAATGTGACAGCTTGCTTATTGCTCTCCTCCTACTTTTTTTTCCTGTTCTGTCAGCTATTGATTTCCCTGGCCTGATCTAATCCTGGGTTCACATATCTGAGCATTAATTAGAGAGGGAGATGCAGCCAGTATTACATCCACTCAAGGCTAAAAAACTGCAGGTTCAAAGTTGGATCAAGTGCTGGTAGATAGAGAGACGTACAGAAATCCCTGAGTCAACCATCTGCCTTTATTTCATTTGCGTTTTCCAGACCTTGGGGTCTCTTGTAAACTGCTTTTGGTAATCAAATTCATAGTTTCTCGATGCCAACGCCCTCCTCCTCACTTTCCACACTTTACAGTGTTATTTTTCTTTCCACTCCCGCTCTCCCTGTCGGGATGCAGGTTGCTTGGATCTCAGACCGCTGTATCACTGTCACTTTGGAGCGGAGCACTCGCAAAGCCCCCGCTGTACGGAGCACTAGGGTCTCTTTTTGCCTTTATGGAAACTTGATTGAAGAGAGTTGAAAGGACCTGTCTGTCTGCTTGGGGAACGAAGGGCAGAGGAACTCCTGCTTGCCAGTCACCATCTGGAGAAACTCACACCCAACTTTTTCTTTTTTCTCTTTTTCTCTCTTTTTGGGTTTGTGTGGCTTTGCTTCCATCTACTGGGCGGAGGAGAAACTGCTGGGAGGGGGGGGCCAGGGGAGGGCAACAGTGTCTGAGACAGCTTACGTGTCTTGCATCAGAGAGACTTTATCTCAAATCAGTGAAAGGATCATTGTAATGAGATACTAAGTTATGACACTTCTTGCGGAGTTCTGTAAACAACCAAGCCATCTGTCTCCTCACATCCCTCTCTGCTCTGGGATCATTCCACACAAACCCAGCACAGCTCTCCCAATACATTATAGAATGTTTGTTTGAATGTTTCAAGAACATTATCTGTGTATGCCAAGATTTTAAAAATGCATTAAAGTGTGAGGTCTGACAGATGGAAATTAGGAATTGGTTAAATACAAGAAATATAATGTTATTCAAATTAGCATTGGTTTACATAAGAACATGGATATAATAATAAATATACTTATATTTATGAATCTCATAAGATCACAAAAACTGACTTTTGTAATATACTTATGTGGGTTTTTATTTTCCACTACAAGTGTTTCCCTTTTTCTGGGCATATATTAGAACCGTGGTGCAGCACACAGCTATGATAGACAGACAGATGCACTATCATAGACACATTTTGGAGTTTTTAGGCTGTTACTGCAGTCACTGCTCCCTAATAGAGGAAGGATTCACTCAAACTCACTGTTAACTAACTCACAGGCTAATTAACCTTGGTCAAGGTCACTCACTGTAATGCTGATACATTAGGCACATCAAAGTTGGAAAATTCAGTCTTCATGAAATTTAAATAACTGCAGTCGTCTTTAACATATTACCGCCAGTCTCTTGCAATAATGTGAATTCAACTTTTAGACAAGTGGTAAGATTGCATCACACAAAAATAGAAGAAACCTGCACAGATAAATTTGGTGGCAATTTGGAGCCAAACTGAAGTGAAAACCCTTTTTTTTTTTAAAAACTACCACAATAACATGGCTCTGTCCTTTGCGTAAAGGTAACACAGACTGAGAGCTGTTGTCATTTCAGTCTACATCTACATTAAAAACAAATCTAAGTAATCATGTATTTGAATAAACACTAATAGATTGTGAAAGTCTATGGTGCACTTACTATTCTCTGAAATAACTTAACATTTAATCTAATTTCCTTTTGGAAGTGATCATTACATCATCAATGATGGAATCCATAGATGACTGTTTTGATGAAGGTTCATTCTCTGCAGACATTGCTCTCCGTAGTCCGATTCGCAACTTGATACACAAAATTGACATCAAAGACAGATATGTGCACATTAATGCAGATAAATGTTTTTATTTAAAAAAAAAAAAAAAGATAAACTGTTGTCCGACGTTGGCTGTCAAGATTGCACTTTGGCCAATGCTTTCGATCTCCATACCACCAAAGCCAGTTAAAACATGATTGGCCAATACAACTCAGACAGAAACCAAAACGCTTCCAATCCACAAATTTTGGTCCCATTCCTATGGAGTATAAAGTCATATGCTGATATCTATTTATGGATAAAAGTATACCTACTGATGATGTCACCATAAATTGCCAATAAAATTAGATTTTCTGACTATTGAGGTCCACTTTGAGAAAACGGGGAGTGTCTTCACTAACAATGTTTATAAAGAGAAAAATATGACAAGTTAGTGAAAATAAGTTACCCACAACAATAAACTATAACCTCTCTCTGTTCAGGAAGCCTGTCTTGATACCCGTCTAATGATCTTCCAGTTAAGATTATGACAATCAAAGGTTGTTAGCCCTTGTGCTGCTATATGGCTTGTAAATAAAACACTTTAGACAGGAAATGAATTCGCTGAACATTTGTGCTCATTACCATAAGGGTAAATTGTTAAGTGTGGCGTGGCTGCCTGTGGGCCAAAGCATGATGAGTACTTTCACATGAGTCTTCTGGTTGGCAGCAGCTGTCTTCTGCCAATTAGTTGCAGCGTGTGCAAGTGTGTGTTCCTCTGTGCGCACATTCATCTACAAACAAATACATCCGAGAACTCCTTACCCTCCGGGCACATGCTGCCTAAGCCTTGCCAAGCCTCCTGACAGTGTTCGTGCACAAATACACACTATTGTCTCACTTGCGTTAGATCCCCCAATCTCCCTATGCCCATGTCCCTGCCCCCACAAGGCCTTGTGTTGCTCTAGGGTAGACAAACACACAAACTCCCTCTCTCATCAATTCAGATCTAATGCTGTCAAATTGTGGACCTGTGAAGCTGTGGTGAAGAAGAAAGGAAGACGGGGCATTGGGCAGAATAAAGCAGTACATGATGGATATTTAATGACAGTTTACATGTGAGGAAACACAGCTGATATAATATGAACATCCCTTTAGTGTCATTGGGTAAGGTGGGTCAAAACTGATGTTTCTGTGCAGAAGGTGCTTGTTAAAGTTGATGTTGCCTCACCACAGTACTCATTTTGACTCAAAATTCCAAGAACATTTCAATTCAATTCAATTCAATAAACTTTATTTGTCCCCGAGGGGCAATTAACAATTAACATTTCCTAAAATGATCAGATATGGTGGATACAGTGTTTTTACTTTTGATTAAAAAGAACATTGGTTTCAAATTTGTGGTTGTTTGAGAGCTATTTTCAGGCAGTCTAGTTAAAAGTCCATTTCTGAGCCACCAAAAGAAGTATGAATTTGGGAGAACGTTTTTTTTTTAAACTTGAAAAGTAAACTGAAGTTAATTCAGTTATTAAATCCAAAATGCATCCAAGCACATCCCAAGGATGCTCCATTGGACTTAAGATCTGGTAAATTTGGAAGCCAAGTCATTACCTTGCACTCGCTGTTATGTTCCTCAAACTATTCCTGAACCATTTTTGCTTTGTGGCGGTCATTTTGGGCATTTACTGACAATGGATCAGTGAACAGCCACAGTGAGCTTTAAGGGAAAAGCTGGAGGCGGCAGGCTGCATAAGTCAACTTCACAGTGAGGTTGCTTTTGTGAATACAAACCACGTGATGATGACACAAAAAACTGAAACAAACTGTGCAAAGACTCTAGCTAGACAGCAAGATTTAACTACAGAGTTAAACCACTTGAAGCTTCCTCACAACACAGTATGCTTATCAAAAAAATATATATCCAAATAAATCCCTTCAAATGGTGCTTTATGTCACATTTATAATATAATAAATCATAAACCTATTAAGATACATTAGTATAATAACAGTATTTAGTGTGCTCACTAGAAACAAACAAATGTGTTCTGTCTAAGGCCCTTTCAGCTGCTTTCACAGACACCATGGCCTGATTTTATAGGAATTCATTCAATCAACTGATCGGCTTTATATTTGCTGTTATCAAGAGCAGCAATCACTTCTCATCATTCTTTGTCCTCTTAAAAACAAAGTTAAACAGCAGTGAAAGGGAGGTGGTGATAAGTAGCATTTAATGTCTATCAGTGTTTGAGGAGGTGATGAATTGCAGTAAAGTGGTGCTGTAGTGTCTGGGATATTTTTCTTTCTCGTCTACAGAGAAGAAAAAAAAACAATTTTAACATAGAGGAAGAAGAAATAATGGATGGTCGGATAAAACCTTGAGTGATCCAAGGTCCCCTAGCATTTCTCAACCTTCTGGCTTCGCCAAGGGCGTTGCCAATGAAAAATATTGTGATACTGCAGAAATAACAAAATGCCCCAAAACAATACACACATAACTTATGAACGAAAATTATTAACCACTTCATGATCAAAATTTGTCTCACGTGCTCCTGTCCTCATGTCACAACATGTGGGAATGTTTGTCTGAATCTAAACCATCAACTTTGTCATCTGGTGGTAGCCCAGCAGCAAGGGCATTTGAGACCCGCATCGAGATGAAGAGAAGACAGTATGATGACAGATACATGTCATATGGTTTCATCTTTCCAGTGATCTATCATCCCCTTTTTTATGAAATTGTTGAATCAAGCAGTGGTTGAACCTGATGACTGATGAACTCATCCTTTACTTGCCAGCAAGGATGCGGAGGATTTTATTCATTTGAAGACTCAATTCAACCGACAAGTGATGATGAAATGTGCCGAAGTGTCAGAGAAAGTACTGGAGGCTAGTTATCTAGCAGCAAAGGATAAGAAGCCACACCCGATTGCAGAGACGGTCATATTACCTGCATGTGTGGTTTAATACATTTTAGTGAGTTTAGTTTAGTTACTGAGCTGACTTGAGAGTTTGCATTTTACATATTTATGCTGGAAAAAAAGGCTGAGAAAGTCTGATGCAGCCAGACTGCTCTCTTAATCGTACCGTGAACTACGGCTCAAACAAACCTCACACAAGCAAACATGTGTGCGCTAATAAGCACTAATGAGGGTTGTGTGCCAGTTTTGACAGCTGTGTTTGTGTGAAACCTTTGGGCGCTGAGACCTTAAACAGGCTGCCCGCCCATCCCTGCTGTTGGCCTGGCTCAAGCTGATGCCACACAAACACCTACATGAACAATAAACACACAGAGGCACTAAAAACGTCACAAAAACAATGTGAGGATTGGCATACAAGGAACACACTTTTGAGGTGACCCCCTTGTTTTTTCAGTTACACACTGAAGTTGGAGACAAATATGAAATTGTGAACCTTTTTTGTGAAAAAATTGTGAAAAAAAATTGTGAAACACCATTATTCCACTGAGAAGAAAGGAGGGGAGCGTTTTAACCACCAATCCTCACCATTTGGAAAGACAGAGAGACCTGAAAATGACAGCATTCTGTTGGAAGGTCACAGACTGTGCACTACATATCCATTTGAGCTTTTTGGCATGGCGATCTGCTATGATAATGGCTGCCTGCAGGGAGAACTCTCTGGATGGATGGAGCTGTTTTAATCTCAGAGTGGCAGACCTCTGTGACCTTGTCAGGAGGTGTCCTAGGTCTGGGTGACTGACGAGACTCCCCACAGGCATGGCACATATGAAGGAGCACTGCTCGCCTCTGATGCAGTGGTGAGTGGTGGGAAGAGGAAGATGAGACGTGGAGCACGCTTCTCAAACTCAGATAGAGAGCTGAGCAGAGAGATGCAGGATAAAGTCTGGCATAGTATGACAGAAACAAGACACGCAGGGAAAAGTAGCTTAATAGACAAGTGACGGCACAAAAGTAGTTATTGGTATGCCACTGTCGTTCTACTGGCCACTTAAAAACATGTCAGCCATTTGTTACTGACAGCTCTTCTCAGCGGCAGGTGTTGTTCAAAACAGACACTGAAAGACAGAAGAGGGAGATGGGAATGTAGAATGTGGTACAGAAACTTCTATGTGGTGCATTTATACCTGTTTAAAACATGCTGTGCATATAGATGGATAGATGAGCAGTGGGTTATGCTCCATGATAGGCTTGAAAACTTTCTATGGACATTTCCGCCTTCAACCAGGGAAAAGGGGACCTAATAAAGGAGGCACAGTACAGTCAAAGTGAATTTTAGCAATTAAGCTACATATATTCAAGAATTAAAGCTGTTTAGAAGAGTTTCAGGAGCAGGACCTCCACAATAGTGCCATTTCCGACATTCCTATCAATGCCCTACAATACCCTCTCATGCTCTTTCACTCATAAGGCGCCCATCGTGCCCGGGTGCTACAGTGCATTCCCCACACCGAAGCTTCCTCACAATGTAGCAACATTTATGCTTCACACACAATCTTTTGTTTAGTTCATCATTTAAACCTACCTTGTTGATGTAATTAAATAATATATATGAACAGCAGAATACCAGTTGAGACCAAATTCTCATACTTCGACCATCCATTCACAATATATAGCACACACTCCGTTTCTCTCTCTCACACACACACACACACACACACACCTTTTTAAATTCACCTCTGGACTTCACATCCCCCCCTGGACTTACAGTACTGAGGCGAAGGCTCTCTCACAAAGTTAGAGCACCGTCATGCAGTGCATGAGAAATGTCTGTCTGGTTACCTGGCAGACGAAAGAGAATGATATTCAATTTGTGAAAACTAAAAATTTAATTTTCTCCTGCACAGTCAGATGTTGAGGACATGTTAAAAATCTGCGATCAGGCCATGAAAACAATGTCAGTTCCACTCTGGAGACCTTAAATACAGCAGAAGTAAAGCCCTCATGGTTTGGCCTGAGGGCATTTCATTAAAAAATGAGTATGTGGTTGTGGGTTGGGGTGTGACATGTGGAATGGCAGATGGATGGAGGGGTCAATTATTAAATCCTGACTGATGGTTGGTATAGAAGAGCACAATTTACCTCATGTGACACATCCTCTGTCCTCTAACACAGTTCAACCAGTGACCACCTAGACAATTAATTTGTAACTTTCTGCAGCATGTTTGGTGCAGAGGGATGAGTCAATGAGGAGAAAAGAGGCTTGAGACTTATTTTTGTTCCCTTCACCACTCAAGCCTCTCTGAGGCACCGGTTACGGCGCTGGCTGTGTTGCGTCTGTCTCCTGGCACAGCTGTTGCACTGGTGTCAGCCATTTAGAGGTTGGGTTGTGTGTTGTCACTGTCTGCCACCTGTGTCTAGTCTGGCTGGCTGGCTGACTGGGTTTGGCATAGATTGTGAAACATTTTTTGCCTCTCCCGGAATCCATGTTTCACACTCTGAAAACGCCTGCCTCAGCTGAGAGAAGTGCTTAGTCTAACTGTGCAGATTGAGCATTATGACTCAAGAGTTTTAGGACATTGCATGAATGAGGTAATGCATGCTTCGATATGCGAGGGAATCAATGGGCAGGGCCGCTGAATGGCAAAATTAGATTTACAGGATGAAAATCCTGCATCGAAGTGACAAGATATCTCAATTTCAATTTGCTATATTAACCAAAAACAACATTGCCATCTCATTATTTTATCTATAAATGGCCTCTATAAAACTCCTCGATCAACTTCTTGTCAGATCTACAACGGAAATAATTTTGTAGTAAGTAAAAGGTCAGTTAGTCAGATTTTTCATGTAGTTTTTCACACAACAGCACAGTAATAAGATTTGGTTGTGTACCTACAACTCTTCATCTAACAGCTCACTGCCATTGCCATTAATGTGAAATATTTAAAACTAATCTTCTGTCAAAAACATTCTGAAAATGACCATTGTCCTGTTTTGTAGACAGCACTTATCTTTGATAAATACATTGTATTTCTTTGTGAGTGCTTCACAATAAAAGCCCCTCTGTGTTTTGACACTTTAATGCTTTTTCATCAGCAGAAGGAAGTGTGTGTTTGCATTAGCAGTACTGCATTAGTACAGCTAAGTGAAAACAGTGACAACAAAGTGGCATTCACATTCAAGTATGGACTACAAATCGTACCCAAAACGTGGTCTAATTTCATAAAAGATTAGACCAAATAAGATTAACTAAATGGAGCACCTTGGTAGCTAAATGGTTACAGTGCACAATGCACAGTTCTGCTGCATGTAATTTTCATTTCCAAAACATGATGTGAAAATATTGGCTTTGGGGGGACGTAGCATACAAACAGCAGCACTACAAAATTTGCAGTCAGCTCTTTAGTAGCTTATCAAGTCAATGGACTAAATGATGACATACATAGGGGTTATGGTGGAGCTCTCATTTCACATTACTCATTCAACCACTGTACACAAAGACAGTTTTTAAATTTCCCAATTGATACACTGACTACACACTAACACCCTAGAGGAGAAAGGTCCAGACAACTAGAACTGGACTACAGTTTAAAAAAAGTTATAAGACAAAATTATTATTTCTTAGTGACAAAGCACATGGATCTTCCCTCTTTGTAAGCATCATAGTCATTTGGATTTACTGACTGCCATTCTTAGAAACATAATCATTTACCATAACTCAGTAATTACTGCTGTTTATTGAAATCTGAAAGCAATGAATTAATGTTATTTCCAGGGTCAGGCTTTAGCGTTAACACGTGCTCGCATGATTGCTTTAAGGGCCAACAAAAGATCAATTTCACACAACTATCAATAATGCAGCAGTTCAGGTGATTTAATATGATGTTAACGTCCATAATTTTGAGATAATTACATGCTGTGTTGTCCCTCACAATTGTTGGGCATGCAGTTTTTCTTTTCATTGAGATGCAATTACAGGAATGATGAACAAATGGTAATGAGTTCAGAGAAATCAAGTCACAACTGCTGCTGAATGTTAATCTGATCCACGTGCTTAACTTCACCTACACACCTCACTGATGTCTAATCCAAGTGTTTGCAGAAAAAGAACAAGAGTAGGCAGTGAGCTGCATACAGTCTTATCTGCTATTTGAGAGTGACAGGGTCTGTTAGGAAGGGCTGGGAAAACATCGCTTTAACTCCCTCGAAAACATACATTTGCAATTAATGCTGAAATCCTTAGCTCTGCTGCGATTTGATTTAAAACTTGATCGCAAAGACCATTCCCTGATGAATGCACTCGCTTGACATCACTTAAATGTGAGATTTAAAGATTACTCACTGCCTAACTAACAAGAATCAACAGCATGGAAAACAGCTTGAACAGATTGCTAGTCAGCACAATAAGAAACCTCGCTCACACATGTGGCCTGGTAAGTCTGCGAGAAACATGGAGGGGAACTTCAACCTGACAATGAGTGTAACCTTCATGCATCGTGCATTTGCCACCCACATTCTGACCACCCTGTTTAGAACAAGGTGCAACCTCCATGGCAGTGAAGTGAGGCCAATGTGGAAGTGCCAAAAACTGCATTTCCTCAAACGGCCACTTGAGGCTGGCTACAGAACAAGTCAACCTCCATGAGTGCCCATGTTAAACTGTAGCTTCACGGCAGGAATAAACACAGCCAATTTCATTGTTCATGACAACAGTTCTGTCTGAATTATTTCTAAATTATAAATTATATTAAGGCTCAAAATTCTGCATTATTAACAGTGTGGCTTGTTTGCACTTTGTGCCATTAGAGCTGGTTTGTTTGAGCTCCCAGGCATCATTCAGCGCGCCTCGGGACTGCCAATGATCCACATCTTTGGCGATTTTTCCCGATGGGTGAGGTCACGCATGTGCTGTGCATTGCTTATACTGACAGTGGTTTAGACCAGCTTAACTCTGCTTTCTCTATGTCATACAGGTCATCCTCCCTTTCATCCACTGAGCCCCTCATTTCCAAGACAGATAACGGCCTCGCCCTGCATCTCGTCTCCATGTACGGTTTTGCACATCCTCCATCCAAGCCACCAAGCTTTCATTAATCAGACACCATCACTCCCTGCTTCCCGGTCACAATTATTCAGTAATCTGTTGAATCAACTGAAGACCAACATCGAACTAGACGCACGTCAGAATTTTTATCTGTTGTGTTTTAAAATGCAAATAAAGAAACGCAGGTACAGTCGCGTTACGATTTATATTCATCTGTAACAAAACACACTGACGGAGGCGATCCATCAGCATGTGACTCATACATAAACATTGGGCAAGTATAGAAGCCCAGCCAATTTTCTTCAACAATTCAACCCTTCGCGTTTATGCAAACATGTGGCACAGTTCCGTATCTGTACATCATTTCTTGCACGTCACTAATGAGCAACAGCAGGAACTCCCCACTCTGCATTCATTGTTCAGTACACGGCTTCCAAATTCCATTCGTTCTGCTCAAGGTTAATTGTTTTCTAGGGCAGACACAAATGGCTTGTAAGTTGCATGTTCATGCAGCTGTACATGTTTGTGTGTGTGTGTGGGCATGCGATTGTGTGCATGTGTTTGTGGTTTATGTGCATGTCTGCTGCTGTCAGACCAAATCAGCGTCACAATTAATGTCAAATCGTAAATAAAAAAGGGTGTGCATATGTTTAGTCACCTTGTGAATATAGACACAGTGACAAACACACATACAAACACATTCTGTGAGTAAAGTCTCAGCTGTGTGTTCGCACGAATGAACAATCAGTCCACGTCAGTCAAACGGAGGTGCACACATTTGCACAAACAGGGAAAAATAACATATGCATGTGTGACTTTCAGCAGTGATTAGGCTGGTGTGAGGCCAGTGGTGAGAATCTCCAGGTTCAGGACTGATTTTTTTTTTTTTTTTTTTTTTTTTTTTTTAAAAGGTGGCAGTTCAACCACTCGCATATACGAGTGATTATATTCTAGTGTCACATTTAAAGCAACGTTGCACAGAAATTGGAGCAAATCTCTCGCCATCGGCTAAAAGTCAGCCCTAGATATGCTCTGTCCTTTTTTCTTCTCAGCTTCCTGGGTCAATATTCGTGTTATTTTATGGCAGTAAGGTTACACAATGGGGTTTTAAAACTTTCTTTAAATGCAGGCTTTTTTGTTCAGACATAAGACATCCATAACCAATAATAAACACTCGGGGTGCTGCATATGATGGAAACCTCATATGATGAAGGTACTTTCACATTCACTTCTTTATTCACTGTCTCCTGTTAAAGAACGTCCAGTAAACCATTTACATAAGGGATTTCAGTGGGGGATCATGGCATATTACTAATAGATTCATTCAAATAAAGCCCTCTAGAACGGCACAAGTGTGTGTTCTGATGTAAAGCCACTATTAACAGGATATTGTTTGGCTAATTAAAATGACATTATGGTTAGGGAACTTCTGTCTTCTGTCATAGTTACAGCAATGTCACTTGGTTAATGATCAGGAATAATCAAAACTGTGATTAAAAACATGAAAAAAGGACAGGATAGTGGTCAGCTGTGTTAATGTTCAACTTCTGACCTCCTTCTGCAGACTTTCTGGCTCCATATTAACGTCATACTTTGCTCCAGATGGTCGCTAGATAGTTGTTAAAATGCTTACTACTTGTACATGTCTGCAGCCTCATGTTTCAAATCATCCTCTCTCTCCCTCCCCAGTCCAAATCCTCTTAAAAAGGCTCCAACAAAATAGTTCAAGAAAAAAAGATATGCTTATGATCAGACAAAGATTGTCCCTAGTCGACTCTAAGGTTGTGGCCACTTGTATTACAGCAAGAGTAACATGGTTCTGAATGTGGATGGAGAATAGATGATGACCTCATTGTACAAGACTCATTATTTTCTCTGGTTGCGCTTCATTTCTTTTTACTGAGAATATCAGTGAAGGACTGTATAAATGACGCTTACAAAATACATCCTTTAAATTTTAGAGGAAATGAACTCTCATCTTCAGGCAGTGATTTTGTTTGCCACAGGGTCTCTGCATTTCATGTAGCATCTCCACCCAGCACTCATCTTTTAATCAAGCACTTTTGTGTCACTGGATTGCCAAGAGACATGTTAACAAACAGCCTAACACGCACAAATGTACAGGATATCACAGGAAGGAAAACGGCCTATATATTGGTGCTTACCGCCTGAGGGCCACTGTATGGTATTCGTGGTAAATCAAGCTTAATAATCAGAATGACTGACAGCTAAGGGGTCTTATATATGAGGAAATGTTTATTTCATCTGTAAATTATATAAAATGTTTGATTCCTCAGGGAGAGTTGGTAGCCAATTGATGCTCTGCTTTCAAAGGAAATGGAAAAATTGTGATTCATTTCATCAGCGAGCCTGAATCTGCCCAGAAGAACGAGATGAAAAACCAGAATGTGCTCAATAGTGGAAGGAAGAGAGAAATCTCTGCACTCCGTGTTCAATACTACACTTCCAAATCGCATTCGTTCTGCTGAAGGTTAATTGCAACCTGGAGCAGACACCACTGGTTTTGTAACACTGCATATTTGCTGGTAGTTAGTTTGTGTTGGCAGATGTGTATGGCTGTCACACAAAATCAGTGTCGCAATTAATGTCCAGTTGTAAGTACTGTAAAATTGACATCTGAGTGTGTGTCCTGTCAACACACACACACACACCCACAAACACACACACACACTTTACCATCAGCAAGGTTGCCTGCAGCAATTACTAAGGTCGTTATGGCCCAGTTGTGACTGGCACAGTGGAGCTCCTGTTTGGAGACTTAATCGACAGGTGAACTCTTTATTATTTTGACTGCTGGGTACTGGAGTCAAACAAACACAGGTGTGCGCGCACACACACACACACACACACACACACACACACACACACACACACACACACACACACACACAGAGCCAGCCTGCCAGGCCTGACCTGACAGCCGCCTACCCTCTGGTTCCCTGCCAGGTCAGACTCGTTAATGCTTTTCCACAGCCATTTCAAGCCGCTTAGTACGGGAAACATCTCCCTCGCTCACTCCCTCCATCCATCGCTCCTGCACCTCGCTCTATCACTGGCTCATTCAATCTCTTGCTCTCTCTACCACTCTTGTTTGTTTTATGGCAGTTTTTTCTCACCACCTCATCTTTCTCCCCTATTGACTGGCTTCTGGACATTTAGCAAAGCCTATTAGGGTCCATTGTCCTTCCAGAGAAACGGCCATTCAAACCAGCACAGCCTAATAGGAGTGCAGGGAATTCATCACAATCTTGAGGGAAGAGAGCTGTTGATGCCATTTGTTTTGTCTCTCACATTATTCAAGAAGCGACAAACACACAGCGCAACGATATAGATCCACTGAGAGTGAGATGTGAGCGTATAATGTCAACTTTCAGGCCATTAAAGTGCCACAACTGGTTATCAGTGACATTAAGCTAAGTATTATGAGCAACTGTTCCTTTGCTTTATGATACGCAGGTCAGAGAGGGATGAATGAGCATATGTGAGCATGGCTATCAAAACAAAATAACACGAGCTGCATCATCTGGCACGCAGACAACTGATTCAGTCAATCGTTTACAGTGAAGTCAGTCCAGAATCAGGAAGTCACATATGAACAACACGGGGTAAAAACACACACACACACACACACACACACACACACACAAAAATGAAATAATAAACACTCAGGAGTCAGGCAGAAAGTCAACATGCTAATCAAACTAATTCAGCCATTAAGACTCATTTGATCAACTGAATCTGATTTCATTTGACAAATGGAGGAATTAAAACTTGAATATGGCCAAATGCTGAATGAAAGTGAGGCTGACAAGCCCGTTTGTCTTGGTTTTAATTACACGATGCTCAATTACTTTTCATTACGAATGTAATTTGTCTTCTAATTTGGTTAAATGAGCTCTGAAGTTGGGGATGGAAACCTTTTTCTTTGACTGGAGAGACTTTGAGATTTTGTGGAAGACTTGGAACAGCTGAGCACAGGGTGATCATTCGTCTTATTATCTCAAGAGGTTTCTTAAAAATCGATGTGACCACCAACATGGTGAATTATCCAAGTAGTAACAACCCTTCATTACAATCCTACTCCAATGTCAGCAAACTCACCGGTAACAGGTGAGTGGAAAAGACTTGAAATTTGGCATCAAGGCTCCGATCTCATCGCATATGGTGTCAGCAGAGTGGTACAGCATCAGAGGCTAAAGACCAACCACCATGTTGTCACTCCCAATCAAAGCACCCCCAGTCATTGTGGGAAATATCTATGAAATGAGATGGCCACATCTAAAGCCAGCAGTCCACCGGATATGCAGCAGCAGGCTAAAGCCAGGCCAATTTTTGGTTGATTTTAAACCCGCATCAGTCTCCCCCGATTCATTTTAGAATCTGGACAAATTTCTGCCGAGCGGCTGTCACTCCAGATGAAGTTTGAGTGGTGTCACAACACCTGAGTAATTGCCAGCTCAGTAAACGATCTGGCTCACAGACCACAGGATGGATTATTTGGCCGGCTACCTCACAGTTCTTGAGCAGTTTCACACTCCAGTTTTCACACCTGACTGCTGTCAGACCATTTATGAACCACAATGAGCTTTTTAAAAAATATTACTAGAGCAGTGTCTTAGGCCTACATGCTGTGCCTAAAAGCTGCAAGATTCAAGACTGTGCTGTGATACAGAACCTCAGTCCGTATCACTGGTAACATCTGCGTCGACATAGTTTCCTGTTAAAAGTGCTGCTGTGAAAAAGGTCCAACGGTTCATACAGCGTGAGCATAGACGTTATACTTTCAGCCCCTGCGGAAAGGTTGATTAAAATGTGTACTGTAAGTTACTACAACATACAAGATTGATAAAAACACACAATGTAACAACAGATATTAATCACCCATCATAACCAGCCAGTTGGCTGGGGTGAACCTTCTTGACGTGAGGTGACAATTCTAACCACCGCACCACGGCGGTGTTCAGATCATCTGAATTTAAGCGTATTAAATCACAAAATCGAAGTGGACAATCTCAAAAGATGACCATCCAAATAAAGTGGCAATGACTCATTTATGATATGAGCAGTAAAGTGCCCAGTATATGACTGAATTACACTTGGCTACAGACTTGTTGAACCACCAGGAAACTGTCCAAAGAAACAACCACCACCAAGCTGGAGAGAAATTATTAACAAACATTTATATTCTTGTATGCTAACAATGTCACAAGTATGAAGCATCGTAACACACATGGCAAACAGCCGTCATGACTTGAAATTTGAAATTTAAACGTCAGACGTGTCACAGCAGAGAAACCACAGGTGTACTAATTACATGAAAAAGAGCTGCAGGCCAAGCAGCTCTCCCAGCCTCATTAGCGTTGTACACTCAAACATACATGCCTTATAACACAGTGACAGAAGCCCAGTGTTAGCAATGTACACCCAGCTGCTAAGTTCATTAGCAGTGCACACTTAGCTTAAACTAATGCAGTCAAATGCAGCAGTACTAGCAACCAGCAACTCACGAACCGGGTAGCCAAAACAACAAACACTTACAGTAGTTGGGGTGAAGTGTCGTGGTGACTCCTGTGTGTGTCCACGCAGCGAGGCAAAGCATCCCTCTTTGCGGAAGAGTGTGTTTCCAGCTGATAAAAAACAAACCCCAAACATTTGCTAGCTAGCTAATGAGCTGCGGGGCAGCATGCCCGCAGAGGAAAAGAGAGGGCCGGACACTGACATGTTAAATATGCCCACCTGTACCTCTAAGGTGCGTTAGATTTATGTCACAGCCGCTAGAGTATTTCACATGACGTGATGTACATTTGAGTTGCCTGCCTGCTCCATTCAGTGGACTAAACACACACACACTAATACCACATCTAACATGTTCAGATAGGCCACTTTAGTAGGCTTTTATTCAATACCAACACACTGCTTTCACCAACACATTTAAAGACCATAAAAGATCAATAGTGTCAGGTGGGTGTTATTTATTAAACATAGACAATTACATTATCCAGAGCCTGTATGAGAAATCTGTTTACGTGGCTTCTTTATGAAAATAAAATTGAATGAAACACACTATCAAGAGACAAGGCAGTCAGATCAAATTAATGGAGGCAGACACTTGACAGCAGAATATGGGATGATTGAAATGGCAGGTTTGTTTTATTTGGGCTGAAAAGTCTGATCTCTGCCATAACAACTGATTTATTCAAACATCGCAGATAGACATAAATTCCAGTGTTATCATTGTTGCACCACCAGCAAGGACTGCTTGCTGATTTTTTTGTTGTTGTTTTGTTTTTGGATCAGTAAAATAAAATCCAGAGGGGCTCCTCTTCACAGAGCCTCTCTTAAATCATTTAGGCACAGAGGTGTGTCTGTTTGATACTGCTCTGATTATCTATTTCCCCCCTGTTTTTTTTTGTTTTTGTTTTTTTTTTTTTTGCTTCTTTGGCAAGGTTGAAAAGGTTATAAAACACGCCCCCAGCAACTGATAAGGATGAATTTTTATACAGACTGTGATTCATTCTCTAAAGTACACCAGCGGGGTGGCTGCTGGTGTAACAAAGCTTGATCCCAGGCCGGCTGTCGAAGGACAGACTCTCTACTCAGTAAGCGTGTGTAAACATGCATGTAAAGTGTGTTTGGATGAATGCACAAATTACAAATAAAGCTCAAGGGCTTAGGGTTTGCTAAACAAGTAGTATGGATATTATGAGTTGTACTTCATACATGTGAATTCAAAAGGATGCTGATCAAGCTTTGACTTTCCAAAGGTTGCAAAGAGCAGAACTTCCCGCTAGGCACTGCTTATACTCTAAAGCACAGTATCAGTGTGATCAGTAGAGAAGAGGAAGGTGAACTGAGTGAATTCTACTGTGTGTGTGAGTAAATGTGTAAATGTATATTTTCTAACCTCTGGAGTAGAGCTAGCATGCGTGTGGGTGTTCACATGCTCAGGACTGCCAGTCATTTTCATTTAGAAAGAAATTACCTTCATGCAGAGTGTGTAGTAATTAGCATATTTTTCATTTGTCGAGTAACTTCACTCCTCGGGCAATTACGTCAAGCTCCACGTTTATTGCACATATGAAGCTATATTGCATTGATTTAGGGGAACGGTGCGGTTTTAGTGGCTTCAAAGCTCCAAGGAGAGTGACACGAGTGAGCTGTGATGTAACAACCGTAAACAGTGATGACGCATGTGGGATGTTGGCGGGATTACTGTGTCAATGAAGCAATATGCTGTCTATTTTTACTGCTGCTTTAAAATATGAGGGTGTAAATACAAAAACAAAAGACAGGAACTACCCTACAGGCACAGATTTTTATCTGAGCAGAAGATCCAGACTGAATCGTGCATGTTTTTATCAGATTTAGCGAGCTCTGTTGTTGAGGAATAAAAAAAAGGAATAGGTGGAAAACCTGCACTGTGTTAAACTGCATAGAAAGCTATTTTTGTTGCTGCATCAGAAAGAATCAAAATTCATTTGGTAAGATGTTGAACAAGTCATTTAAATCATGGTGATTATGTCTAATTTAGACCAAAAACTAGACACCACGTGTTAAAATTAAACACATCTTTATGTCGGTAGAAACATGTCTTTCTTCTTGGATTGGATCGTGGCGGATTCTTCACAGATGGTCAGACTGGTCAGACACAGTATGTCAGGCTGCAGACATGTACATCAGACAGTGTAGTGGGCAGCAGCGGAGCTCCTCAGGGAACAGTCCTGTCTCCTTTACAGTTCACCCTCCTCACCTCATGCCTCAGAAAACACTCAGTCCTTGGATGACTGCTCTTGTGGCCCTCTGGGACCAAGCTGCTGAATATAGTGGTATTTTGGACAGGTTTGTCAAGTGCTGTGGACTGAACCACCTACTAGCTGAACATCACTGGGGAAAAGAAGTTAGTGTTGGACTGTACTGGAGCTCCAGGTTTTGACATAGTGGTGGTCTACTTTTAGCCTCTTTGAATGAACACAGGAACACCTGTAGCACCGGACTGATACCGCCAATGAGCACCTCTAAGTTGCCATCAGTCTGAACAACTCCCCTCACACTGCCGGACAGAGACTGCACACTGACAAGGGTTATTATCAGGAACTGTCATCGTGTACCTCCAACTCCATCCAGTGCTGTTCACTACTATAACTTTTATCATATCTGCTACTGGCTGATGCACCCCCAGCTCACATAGCCTTGTCTTGTAATATGAGGGGCAAGGAATACACCATCAACTAGGATGTGTATACAATTGTTTATTGAATATGAAACATAATCTCGGTGCAGGATGATGGATGCAACGCGGGAGGGCTTCAGAGAGGATCTACCACAGTTCTGGCGCTTGGGAAACCCTCAAGGGTGTATCTACAAGATATGAGAGGGAAGAGAGGGGAAATGGGGAATAGAAAATAGAACAATTACATGACAGGAAGAGTGTTTGTGAGTGAATTTCAAGTAACATTGTGTAGAAATTGGCACCCCCAGTTCCAAAGTGCAATACTGTCATGAATATGGACAGTTGTACACATTTGCTTGTTATAAATACTCATAAACGTTCTACATGTGACTAACAATTAATTATAACTTCACGTGTCTTGTGGACAGTCATGATATAAAACTAAAGGTTGATTAATGGAACTTAATGACTGAAGAACTGTGGGATACAATGGAACTGCTCATAATAAATACCTTTGTTACCTTGTATGATTGTGGAAAGCTACTCACTGGACTTGCCAAACTTGGTAACATCTTCATCCTTCTTGGTGGGTGGTTGATGGATGAGTTCATCTTCTTTTTCTCACTTGCAGGTAGGCTTCGCCATCTTTGAGCAGGGAGATGGTTTCATCACGCCCCTTCTCTTTCTCTGCCTCTGTCTTTGAACCTTGTGGCTGCATTTGGTGAGTCTGTTAAAGTAATTACAAATACAGTGGTCCTTAACATGAAATACTCACAATAAAATATGCAATTGTGACACATAACTAAAGAACTCTTGTGTGTGGTTTCTAAAATATAACTAAGTGTAGGGTGTATTTGGTGTGGAATCATCGTGAATGTCATAACAATGATCTACTAGCTGTGCATTATGCAGATTCTTGCAGGGCTACACTAACCTTTTTATCAGCCACCATCATTCTTTTCAAGCAAAATGTTGTCACACAGCTCATGTAGCTGCCAGTAGTTCCTCACAGGACATTAGTTGGTCCACAACCGTCATGTTTGGACACAAGAGCATCGCTTGAAGCCTGGCGATATGGATTCTCTTTCTGTGTCCCAATATCTCTACCAAAGTAAGCTGTATCAATGTACTCAGCCAAGAAACAATGGTATACATTAAGTAGTCTTTGAAAAAAATGAGATCAACCTCACACAGAATGCATGTTAAATGCACGATTTGCTTCTAGCTACATCAAACCTAGGATCCTATCAAACTTCCAAACTGAAATGGAATTAAATATGGCAAAGTGAAATAAATTGCTGTGTATATGGATGAATGTAGAGCTGCTAGTGTTCTGTTGTCTGGCCTATATTACTCTGAGAGCAGAACAAGATGACATGACTGACGTCTTACGGCTTCCATAAATCAGGATTCAGTAACAAAGTCTGCCCTTAAATGTTTGGGACATTTTTGTCCCCTGGTTTTTAAATTCACAGACATTCATAATGTTCCAAGGACATTTCTTCCTCAAGCCTCATTAATTTTGGACTGTCAGCCCGGGAGCAACTTTTTTTTCCCCCCCTTCTGAGCAGGTCTTCAGTGTTTTGCTCAAGCCAAATAGTAATCAGGGATTGGCGAGAGCGTTTACTCCTTCTCAGGGTGCAAGGATTCAAAGCAGAAAACACTTAAAGTGTGCCAAGGTGAATGGAGCAGCGCAGCGGTTTTGCACTACCCCATCCGTCCTCAAAGCAGCAACAGCTTCAAACTTACACAGCACTTCATCCATCCACGTGAGCAGCCTGTTCATGCTCCGCACATTTTGTCCGTTCACTTTACTCATTACCCAGTGTGCTCCTCTGTTATGCAACATTCTGAAAGATGGCAGACCTTCCCTCCTCTTGCGTTGACTTTAATGATGGCGCTGGTGGTGGCAGGTAATGATTTCAAACAAACAATTTTATGATTGGTTTTTCACTCATTGAGCATTCATCCCAGGTGAGTCATTGCTCAGTGTTTTTCTGTTTTCAATTGTTCTAACAGATAATTGGGGGGAAAAAATTGCACTGATTGCAAACACTCATGAATACAAATGCACACAACAAAGCTTCTCCCCACAGTAGACAAACAAAAACACACACCAGCCAAATGCCGACTGAAAAATGGGACTAAATTCCATTTTCACTTCCAAGTTCAGACAACAGAAAACATGAATGCATGAAAGAATAAAAGATATACAACCCTGAATTGAGACTCTGTTCTCAAATTAGCATGAGCATGTTTTGTCTCTGTCATCATATAAGGCTTCATTAAAAGGCGGCAAGAAGTGCCTTCAACCCAAATACTCCCCGGTTGCTTTTTAGAATAACACAGCATCTTTACAGCTACTTCTCAGGGACCATGGAGACAGAGGGAGGGGGTAGTATAAATCATAGACTATTTAAAACACAGGCACATTGGAAGCTGGCTGGAGCCTGTGGGTTGCATATTTGGCAGATATTTTGCAAATCCTAGGCAATGACAACAGCGAGTTTGGGGAGGAAGACAGAAGGACAGTGAAAAGAAAAATGAGATGGAGAGAGAACAGTGTTCACGAGGATGACTTTGCCAAGCAGCATAACGTGGTGATTGTGCCTGTAATTAAGCAACCTAATTTATTTTATCGTGCCAAATGTAATATTGCTAATCTGCACTGCAATAACTTGTTTTAAAACCATTTAAAAAAAACCCAAAAAACGAGCATCTTGTGCAATAATTAGCCACAAAAAAGACTAACCAACGACAAAAGCAGCTTTTACTCCATGAGCAGATCTATTTGATCACAAGACGCCTCCAAAGAAATAGCTGAAGCTTTAATCATGTTCCCGAGGATATTAAAGATTTAGATTTGGCAGATGAAACGGCTTTTAACCTCAACCTGGAGTCCACTGACAGCGTTTGTGCTTTAACAGCAAAAGCAAATGCCTGTTCACAAGGTCATGATGAAAACATACACTTCACCACCTCTGACCCCCCCCCCAACACACACACACACACACACACACTCCACACAAGCTGGATGCCACGCATGGACGATTGCAGATGCGTCGACAACTAAAAGGCCGGCATCGAGTGAATAAATCATCAAACAAGTGTATAAGGACGGATGAGGTTCCACTGACATGAAATGCAGTTTAGCCAGTGTTGTTGAATAATGTATTCTGCCTCATGAAGATAACAGTATGTTCACTGGTCATGTTATTTTTTTGCCTCTGGAGGTTTTAATATTACTACTACGCAGTGCATGAACTTTGACCTTACAACTGTTTTTCTACAACAGAATGCATCCCACTTGTTTCACGCCACAATTTTCAAAACTACCATGACATCACATTTTCAATCCTGCCTCTGAAACATCGTTTAAATTCAGATTCTGTTACCGTCTCTTTGGGGAAATATCTGCATTTAGTCCACTCTGTTCACCAGCTTGTTGCTAACTGCGTCTGTCTGTTGTTCGGTTCTGTGCAGTTAGCATCCAGCTGTTTTTTTTTTAGAGCTTTTTTGTGGAAAACAGCTGTCTTCTGGTGCTGTGATGCTTTGTTAATAAATGTATTGCTAAGCCCATTTCATCAAAACTGATGATATTACCGCTAATCTTAAGTGTTTCTCTTTCCTCAACCTAACCACACACAGAACTTTTTTGTGTGAATTTTAAATCAACTATCCACCTTCATCTGCCTACAACTTCCCTGAGATATATGACTGAAGAAGCATAAGTACAGCGTGAACATAATCCAGGCAGCGATTTCCTTCAAAACACATTTGGGAAAACAGTAATATATAGTATATGATATGAACTTTCCCCAGATAACTTTACGTCTCATCTTGTAACGGCCAATAACAAGCTTGAGAGAAACCTGGCAGGAACAGTTTTATAAACAGTGATTCATTTATTGAATATTATTTCCTTTTTCTTGATATTGTGTGCACATCCCACTATGATATCAAGTGATATCAGGCAGAAAACATCGGCAGACAAAAGGGCATCCACACCCTGAAAAGATAACCCCCAGAGAATGAATTATTGAGTTGTTATAACTTCATCAGGGAATGTCGGTGCCTGTTTTTCTTCAGATAATAAAATAAAAATGTCTAAACAAACAAAAAAATTAACCCCAACATTCAAAAGTCATCCTGCACTTACTGGGGTGCATACTAATTTTGCATCCAATGAAACGGTTTCTTTCTTATGACTATATCTGCCATTCACAGGCAACAGAACCTGGTTTGAGCACAGCAAGACCACCAATACCCGAGATAATCTACAGACTTGCCTGAAGGAAAGATTGGTATGTAGCAAACCACTGGCTGACGTTAGGTCAGTTAGCCTTGTAGCTAACCAAACTGATAGTCAGCTAACAGGAGCTAAACCCGGCACTTTGGTAAGAAACTGTATTTCCTGTCTAGCAGGGGACCACTGGTTTATCCAGTGGTGCTGATGCTAGCTCATTGCGCACACACTCAGCCCTATTGGCTACTGCAAACATCAATCACTATCGCTCCCTGTAGTCCAGTTTTTACAGGAAAGAAGAAAATATGCATAAACAAACAGCACCCTGCTTTCAACTTCTCGGGGTCTTTAACTCCAAAGAACACAAATCTGGAAATTTATTCCATAAATCTCCACATTGCTTTTACATAATCAACTCCAAACAGCATTAATTATAAAGAATAGGGTATCTATGCCTAAGGAGACAGACTTTTTTTTCATATGTCTACCCGAAATGAGAAACAGGAACTTTCTGTTCCTGCTAAGATGGGAGCAAAGCGGCGGGTCATTGGAGAATACAACCTGGGACGATTATTTTCCCTCTCACCTCACATGGGGTTACTGTGAGGACAAATCCAGCAGGAGGGCAGCGTGAGTCAATGAGCAGGGAAGTCACTGTGAGTTCATTTGCATATCTTTAAACTCATGTGGGCCTGAAACTTTGAGGCAAAGGATGAATTAAACATTTCCAAAAATGGATTTGCAAGTTTGAATCAGATAAAATACATCAGAGATATATGGGGGGTGGGGGGGGGGGGGTTCTGTTTTGATGTGGAGCATAGCTCAATGTCCACCGACAACACATTTATTTCAACACTTTCATTGCTCACTTTCCAAAAATCCTTTCATTTTTCAGTGGACATGCACCAAACAAACATCATTAAAGGCACCTGTCGTGCATTGCACTACATGTTCATGTGTAGCTGCTAAAATGTAGGGATCTATATAGTCTGTTGACCTGTGTTCGACCTGTGTGATCAGCATATACAGTATAATGCAATTTAAACTTTCTGATAAATGCACTTTTGCACCGAGTAGAACAGACTCAAATGACAGACAGAAATTAATGGGGGTTTATATTCGCTAACCTAGACAGTTAAAATAATAATGTTCACGTCAAACTTCGATTTTTTGACACCCTGTCATTGAAATCTTTTAACTCTTTTCTTACTCACCGGAGAATGTCGCTATTTTTGCCAGCATGGAACATAGATGAGGAAAACGTATCATTAGTCATCACCTGTACACCTCATTTGGTCAAGTTCACGCCCCCACACTTGTCATTCGTAGATGAGCTGTCCACCTTGCCTGCGGCATCCTTAAAGCTGCCGTTAATGTTGGAGAAGGGAGTCTTCAAGAAGAAAAGTTACGCTGGCGTGGCCCCTTTTTCTTGACCTCACTGCTCCTACCACGTGTTTAATAGCCTCCACACCTTGGACCACAGAAAAATATACACTGACCATGTAATACTGTGTATCTCCTATGTAGATTATTTTAATCCGAAAGGTGAAATATTTCAAAATAAAACTGCATCTATAGCGTCTAGCTGTCAAATATTAGGTTTATAAAAGTTTCTAAGAACCACCTCTCTGCTGAGATTGGCTGAAAGTGCGATCTGTGGAAGTAAATTATGCTTAAACTCATTCATCCAATTTCATAACCGCTAATCCTTATCAGGGTCGCAGGGGGCTGGAACCAAGAGGCAGGAATATACCCTGGACAGGTCACTAGTTCATTACAGGACACATAGAGAGAATCAACCATTCATACTCACATTCATACCTGAAGTACCCCGAGAGAACCCTGCAGACACAGGAGAACATGCAAACTGCGCACAGACAGGTTCAAACCACAGCCACAGTTAAACACTTATCCTCATATATTTATTTATTTATTGACATGTCAGGTTATCCTGAAATGTAGCATCATAAGGGATTGGCACGTCATAGATATAGGAATATGGTAAGTATAGAATTTAAGAAAAATGTAGATTCCAAGTAGCATGTGAAGGCGTATCAGTATAATGAGATTTTCTCAATCTTTAAACTTTTTTTTGTTAATGTATTTGTGGGGAGCATGATCTATAAAGTCATTTTGCCATGTTCAACTTGAGCCTGGAGGATAGATCAAATTAAAATGTCCTGGAAGTAGAACTTGGATAAATAACGTGTAAACAGTACAAAAACTCCTCCGTACAGCTCATTTGTATGGGCCGACCTTGAGCACAGAAATTACCTCTGCAAGAACAATGAAGTTACGTATCACTATTTATTGTGGCAAACAAGGACTTCAAGACAAGACTGTCTGAATGAAAGAAAATATAATATCTGTTCTCTGGCGGGCCCTGGTCAGCTTGAAAACATATTTAGCAGGAATGTAGTGCAGTATAGTCATACAAATGGCCAAATCAACAGGACTGCACTTGCCTGCAGCGAGGCTGTACGATGTCTGATGGCTAATGTAGAATATTTGTGCAAAAGAAACATAAGACAAGATGCTGTTATGTATTAAAGACATGATGACTCATGTGATCGCAACAGATTGTGAACATACGTGCTGTTTATGCAGTTTGGTGCACAGATGTGCTTTAAAGCAACATGCCTAACAGTAACATGAATTCATGCATTTGGTTATATGTATGCGTGATCTCAGGGGAGTTAAAACCCCTTCAGTACCGAGTTCTCCCCTGTGAGCATCCTTCCTTATGCAGACCCTCGCTCCCTTTTAATTTTCCCAGCTTCCAACCCTTTGAACCAAGTGTTGGTTCATTCATTAATATTTATTTCCCTTTACTGTACATCACTTTGATGGCAGAGCCTTTTAAATGTTTAATTTGGTTCAGAGCCATTAAACAGTAATGTTGGAGTCTTAATTCTAATGTACACATTATGCCACAGCCTGTGCACCGGCTGTGTGGAGATGACCTGTATGCTCTGCAGCACGGTGGCCTTGTTTCCTGTTTTCTAGATTTCTCTGTTGTTGCCTTATGTAAATCACTTTAATTGTTGTCGAGCAGCGCTATATTAATAAATTTCCCTTGCCTCATTGTCTCAACGCATAAAGTCCTTCATTTCAAGCTTCATGGCACTTTTTCATTATAGCTGTTTATCTTTTATTACATCTCCTTCTTTGTAATTGCTACAGATTTTAGATATAAAATCAATAAGGGATGGTTGTATATTGGTTTACTCATTTAAGTCTTCAATTTTTGTATTCAAGAATAATACATATGTTAAAATCTCCAGGAAGGAAACAAGGTCTTTTGAGAGATATCAGAAATGCAGCTAGCAGGATGTGTTGGTGACTGTGCAAAGCATCGACATAAAGCAAACAATCTTTCACTGTAGCCTACATGCCATGGGAGGATTAGGTGTTAGTGGTATTCAAGAGTAAGGACAATCAAACTTTGCAGGTATGTTTAGATGATGTGCAGCTTGTCCACTTCAGTCTTAAATCATTCAAACAGTGAAGGTACATGACAAGAGTCAAGTGCTCAAAGTTTGATGGAAGTCTGAAACTTAGGCTGTAAAACTAATGTGGTCATTGTTCAAAGTCTGTGGCTCTTGTGGTGTGTAAGAAACTGTCTGGCCATCTGCTCTGCCTATGATGGATTGACTAAATGAATGTATCCCTGTATTCCCTTTTTTTTCTCTCAGCGGAGAACACAGTCCAAGTGATTTACAGAGTCAATATGTATGTTGCACAAAGTCAAGCTCAAAGTCCCTGCGAAGTCATTTTAGTTTTATCACGCGTACTATTATATGTCACATATACAGTTTAGTATACAGTATATCAGTCATGACAAAAAAGCAATGACAAAAAAAGTTTGAAGGGTGTAAGTTTTGGGGACATTCTTAAAGATATTTTAAGTAAGTTAGTTACTGCTATTAATTTACTTATGACGCCACCAGTGATTCCTGTTTAATACAGTGGAGGAGTAATTCTGCTGAAGGCTGCAATGGCTGGCCCTTATTGGTTATTGTACAGCTAAACTGTATAACTTATTTCAGCGTGTTGGGTGAAACTGGATCATATCTTATGCAGAATATATTTGCTGGTTTTCCCTCTCATGTGTTCCGGCTGCTCAGCTTCAACTCTCTGATTTCCCGTTTCCTGGTAGACGGATATCTTTAGCCTAATGACTTGCTAAAGTAGCTAATCGATAATTAACTGCTGCTAACTGCTCTTAGCAGACCACAGGACTGGACTTAGCTCTGATGGAAAGATCGTTAAGTAGTGAACTGTTAACTGTCGTTAGCTTTTTCAGCTAATCGAATCATCTTACCCTCAGGATGCCATGAGCTAAACCCAGCGAGAAAACCACCTTGGTACGTTACTGTACTCCCTGCCCAACTGGCCTCCGGTGTTCACTCTGGGGTCCAGCTGTTGGAAAGTAAATGCTGATACTAGATCATAGCGCGACCCACAATGCATAGTGTTTGGGTAGGGGTAATGCACCCTCAGCGGCGCTATTGGCTGCTGTAACCATCAATTAATATCCATGACATGTCCCTCTCTATATGTTTTTACAGAAAACACATAAATATGAGGAAGCAAATAGCACTGCTTTTCATGGGGACTTTAGCATCCACTTCTACCTCTGAGTCTGCATTTGGGTCCTATTCCTTGTGTTTCTGGCTACCCCGCTTGACCATTGACACAATTGCATTCCAGAGTCAACAAAAGTAAGCTTTTACCAGTGATTTAGCTTTGCTCAAGGCTTGTTCAAAGTCAGCCAACCTTATCTCCCCACAGAAAGCATTGAGTGATGCTGCATTTTGCAGGTGTGTTGCTCCCAAATCAGTCAAACCAACATCAATTCTGTCAGCACGTCCAGAACTGTACTGCTAAACATCACATAATCTCCATGAGCCCAGATACTGAAATGTCCAACTTCACAAGCCGTGGTGTGGTTTATTTCCCCATTCATGACAACTGTTTGGGGGGGTTGAATTACGTAATATAACGTACCTTTTCAAATTGTATGAATGTTTAAAGTTATGCATAATTAAGAGCATGGCCACTTTGATTGACAGATGAGTGCTGCAGTCATAGGCAGCTGGTTCCAGGCACCATTTTTTGCGCCACATCTGACCACACTTTACACACAGCACTTTAAGAACCTATGGGTGATATCACAGAGACTACATGCATTTCATTTATAAGGCTGATGGTAAATGCCCATGCACGTATAAAATGTAACATCTAGATTATTAAACATACATAAATTACTTTCACTTACAATTTGGTGGCCTTTGCCAAGAAACAATTTCTGCGAGAAGTGTCTACTGCTATTGTTACAGTTTCACAATGACTTCCATTAAAAAACATCCAGTGAAACAAAGTCTTGTCTAGTCTTCTTTCTTTTCTTTAGAATGTCTGGATTCATTAATCCGTTCAGGCTTCTGAACAGCCTATAAGTCAAACAGTCTGAGAATGAAAAATGATTTTTGGGTTGACTTGCTCGTAACTCCATAGCATGAAAGGAGGGGTCATGAGTAGACACTGCTGAATGGAGTGCTCCAGCAATTCAGTATCACACTTCAGTGTTACAAGAGACAGATTTTTGACCTCCAATCCACCGTCCACCAATATTTGTGATTTTATCTTGAACTTATCAAGCTCGGCTTGTCAGCTTTCACACACACATAGATTGTCGATTTACTTGCTCTAGTCTTAGTTGTCCCACATCTGTGTGTGTGTGAGTATGCATGTGTGTATGTCGCGTGTGCAGCTGTGTGTATCCAGCGTGTGTGTAAGTCCTTTAGGTAATACAATCTGGCTGCTGCCTTCCCTGTTTACCAATTACCTCAGGTAATTCCCCAAACCACGTGACCACATCAAACACATGTCCCATTAGCTCCCTGTTAGCCCCGCTCACACTCAGTCCCATGTCTCTCTTTAGCAACAAGTGTCCTTTTCAGCCTCATTCCTTTGTATCACATGACACAGACATCGATCGAGGTCTGCCATCTTTAAAGAAATTACCGCTGGTAAAATGCTGTTAAAGGAAAGGAGAGAACAGGAAGAAGCCTTTCACAGAATGCTGCAACGGGGATACACACGTGCATCACACTTAAATGAACATGTGAAATCCATACAGTATATTAGTCACAGAGTGTTACAACCTAGGAAAACAGTTGCATAATGTCTCATGTGGCTATGTAGGAGCTTGTAAAATTACTCAAGTGATGTCATTTCAATAATCTTTGTTTCAGCCTGTTGGAGAACTTCTGACAGAGGGCCGGTGCTATAAACTGTGTTTGTGGAGATTGAAAGATGTGGTGTGGACCATGTATGTTTTATGACTTACGTCAAAGGCATCAGCTGGCCTATGAGCTGGAAATCTGTTCTGTAATTGGATACTGGAGCTCATCTGGCAGGACAGTAAAATGATGATATAGATTCAGTAAAATCAATAACCCTTTTAATGGCTTTAATAAAACAACATGTCTGTTTGGAAAGCTCATTAATGAATTGTTTGAAGCCGGTGTGATAGCTTATAATCACTTGGGCGTGTGAATAATAATTCTATAAGACATTTGATTGATCTTTATTTGCATTAAATAGCTGCGCTGTTCATGTGTGGATTTATGGGCAGCTGCATGCCAAATGCATGAATATAGATAAATGCATTTTTAACAGTACAAAGCTCACTTCAAGCTAAGAAGAAGAGGGTGATGCGAGGGGTTTGCAACTACCAATAGAAGCCACCAAATCCTCCACACTGTATTCCAGAATTGACTCAAGTAAAGTTGATTCAACTTTTAGTTAATTAAAGGTTTAATCAGCAGCATAATAGTATACTAGGTATACTTAGTATCAAAGTATCCAAGGTACTAATTATGTTTAATCAAGTATTTGTTGTCATGGGTGGTTGAGGTGGGGATTATTTTTTACCCTGTTAGACATTCCAGACTATAAAAATGTATTATTTAATTTGCTGATTATATATTCTGTATCTAAAATCTGGAACAGAACTAGAGAACCTCTGTCAAGTAAATGTAGTGGAGTTAAAGTGGAGTACAATTTTCCCCATATGAAATGTAGTGGAAGTCTGTGTTGTAGTGAACCGCCTAAACCGAGATCTCATGGAAAAGACTGTGTAGTGTAGAGAGACCAGTCTTGAAATAAAATCAAGTCCTTTTTTCTGAGACAGTCAGTTCCGAGACGAGACTGAAACCTTTGAGTGAAGTGACGGAGACCGATCTCGAGACACTGGCGAAAGTAATTTAAGTATAAAGGAGCACAGACAAATAAAAGCAGTCAGTAAATGCCCTTTGTCACCTTGCACACTTTATGTCACATTATCTCCAGTGGTGGGTGATGCAGCTGTGCAACACGTCACAGGTCACAGAATGTCCCATTTGTCAGGTGATCCTTCCATTCTCACGTCTAAACTTTTGTGTTGTAAGGGGGATGAGAAAAGAAACGACAAGAGATGCATAAAATGGGATTTAAGAAGAACTCATACCCCGAAGCAGTCACTTGAGAAGAGTTTGGCACCACAGCTGAGACAAACAGGAGTGAATTACATTAGCATGGATGAGCCAGCACTGCATCACATTACTGCGTGTCTATTTTTCAAAGGCCTTATTAGTATACCTTGTTTTAAACTTAGACATCCAACCAAGGTTGTAGCTCAGTGCCCGTGGTTTCAGTGAGGACTATTAATATTACTTTTACTTCCAACATGAGGCACTCCGGTCATAAAACTAGCCGGGCAATATTCAAAATGTCAAGGTACAATATTCTATTAGCAGTTATAGTGACAGGTATGAGAAAGTAGGATAGTATATTCACATTATGAATGCTTCTAATATGCTGTACCTTTAATTCTGACATCAGATATATTCTTTATTGCTCTTTCAAGGAAATGTGTTGTCACAGTCTGTACATAGCCTCACATAAATAGGTAGGTACAAAGATATATCATACATCACAACATACCTACAAAAAAGACAAAACATTTTTACAGAAGCCTATAGGCATAGCACCTACAAACATGATGGTTCATTCATCTTAGGATATGACATAATAAGGTCAAGTAATGGATTTGGAAAATATCCCCACCGTGGCTAAAGGGGGTTGAGTTTAAACAACAGGATTGTGCACTTTAAACTGCTATTACATTGTATAAAGCAAAAACAAAAAATAATAATATGACACGTATAAATACATCTTCACATCTGCAATCATCTAAAGTTCGTCAAACTACTTTGGAGCTTTTGTTTGTGTTATGACAAACCCATCTTGCAGTACTGGATAGACTTACTGCCAGCTTGGTTTCACAAGCCACAATATTAGAATAATATTGTCATTTCTAAACTTTGCAAATGTCACCACTCTGTAATGACTTGAGTCTTAGCTGCCTACAGTCGTTTATATCAGGGAGGAATAGTTTTACAAGGTCCTGTCTTTGCTCAGCCCCTCCTTCCTATATATGTAAGTGATTTGTAACATTGTGTCTGGTAGCTAGTCTCTGTATGTATGCAGGCTATACGTTTATGTGTCTAACTTTATCTAATCTTTGTTGCAGCGCTGGTAAATGAGGTGTAGGAATGTACAAAAGCAGTCAAGGTACCCAGTGACAAAGTGAAAAGATTGTGTTTTGCATAGCAGCAGAGGCAGCAGCAGAGGCAGCAAGATATTTCCTCCATTAAAGTATTTATTACTCAGAACTTCTGGAACATTTTGACTTCAGGGTGGCCTCCAGCAGAACTACGAACAAAATAAACTAAATCAAACCGACGTATAATCACCTACTCAAAGAGTAACCAAAAACACTTTAACTCCCCAAAAACCAGAAAAAATTGAAGGAAGCTGGCTTTATAAAGCAGTACCGATCTGTTCTGAAAGAAACCCTCTTCAGTACCTAAAAATAAACATTAAAATAATAAAACATGATTAGTATTTGTATGTCATCATTTACAGTGAGGATGCTCTGCGTTTCAGAGATGATGAAGAGAGGCAAATGAAACGGATGATAGCATCCTTAAAAGTGACTTCGGCGTGATAATTAAGATGACAAGCTTTTCACTTTACAGCATGTGGCGTATGTGTGTGTTCTTGGGCGTCTAAGTGTGTGTGTGTGTGTGTGTCCTGCTCAGAGGCAGGCGTTACCTCACAGCTGTTAAAAACCGGTCCTCATTTTAAAATTGGATGAAAAACAATTATTTGAGCTGCTGGAGTAAATAAAGTAGAAAGGGCTCCTGAGTGTATATGTGAGTGTGTGTGTGTGTGTGTGTGTGTGTCCGTCACTTCATTAATGAGCACCTTCCAGGCAGGTTGCTGTGATGAGGACTGGTGCTCTCCTTTCCACAGAGATGAGAAATGATGGTGGCAGCCCAAAGTCTAATTATAAAGTGAGCCTAACAAACCAGCCGTTCATATGTCTCTCACAGCTTAATGCCTCTGAGGAGAATAGCCTGGATTTTCCTGTAATTTTCATTCTTTATCTTTCATGTGTTTCTCTTCCTCAGGAAGGTGATGGTTGGTATATCTCACCTCCTCCTCCTCCTCCTCTTCCCTCTCCACCTACACATTAGCCACCCTCTCCAATGTAACTCCCTCTTTTTTTTTTTTTTTCCAAAAAAGTAATGACATGACCAACGGGGTTGTCATGATTATTAAACTGTAGCAACAAGACTTTGAGAAGCTGTTCCATCTATTCTTTAAAATGCACGTGGGAGGCTATTTGTGCATTGCGCAGTTTTGAGTACTGAATGTTCCTTCCCACACCCACCTTGAGGAAAAGTTCTCTGGATGGCATATCATGTGCACGTCGGTGGCCGCGGGAAGAAATTCACCTCTACCCTCGAAATCGGTGTTTTCCAACCTGGGGTGCAGGGCTTCCCAGGGGGTCTAAAGATGAATTTGAGGGGTCACAACACAAACATGGCTTTTTTTCCCCTTACATTTTCTCAAATGTGTTGCTTTCTTCTTGTGAAATGCTGCATTCTCTCACACCTTCATGCTTCCAAAAGCCCTTCATATAAAACTATATGGAGTAAACATCACCTTGCTTCAACTACTCACAACAAAGGCAGCAATGCAAGACAGGGCTCATTGTTGTAAACACACTAAAGTAAGAAATAACAGGCAGCTTGTGATTCTCACTATACTACTATACAAGAAATTGACATACCAAACAGTTCGATACTTCATATAAGGAAATTAAGTAATGTGTTGTGTAGGTTCAGGACTCTTTCATCACCATCCACAATCAGTTGTCAGTGAAAATACTACATGTCATTGAGCGGCATCTTACTTTACCGTGTTTACATCCTAGCATACGCTAATCAGCTGCAAACCCAAAGAATAGCTGAGGCTAATTTGAAGGTCATCAGTTATGGTATTTGGTCATAAACCAGTGTACTGGGGAAGTAAAACTTTGACCTGATAACAACTCTAATGGGAAGTTTAGGGATGATTCAAGTCATTCGAAGTTATCCTGAGTGACACATGAATATTTGCACCACATCTCATGAAAATCCATCCTGATGTTGTCGAGATACTTGGCTCAAGGCTACATGTGAATATCACGGTGGTGCTAGAGGAAAAGAAAAAAGGATCACCACAGTCGTTCGGGTTGAGCCTCTGGGCACCATGGATATCTGCACCAACTTCGACGGCAATGCATCCAATAGCACAGCCGAAATACGATGAGATTCAGAAACTCTGAAGCCAATCAAGACGTCGTTCCTCACATCTCCGGGGCTGTGAACGAGCGCGGCCGACTTCTTATATAAGACGCGAGGCGAGGCAAGAAGATGAGAAACAGTTGGCGAGGGCTGTGGTGCTGCATGAAAAATCAGCAGCTGCAACTCCTCCTTCACCTTGGCGACATTAGATCAGAAGGTGCTTTGATATTTTAACACAAATGTGCCACTGCTTTCATGAAGGGTAAGGTACATTATGCAACTGCTCGTTTCGGGGGCTCAGCAGTGCAGATATGGTACATTAACAGGTCATTTTGACCACGCGACTTCATTGTTCAGCGTGGATTATAAGGCTCCTAATAATTTCCATAATGAGCAGAATTTTCTCCCTAATCTTCAGGGAGCTCAGGATAATAGTAAAGAATGCCCTCGCAGGTATTACTAACATAATGATATGTACAATGGTGGACAATTAGCTGTGCAATAATGATTATTATACAGTGGGTGGCTTCAGTCAAGCAATCTGATGCCATAAATCTTAATTTGTTTAATGCCCGAAGTAAACCCACACTCAATACTGATTAGGCCCAAACTTAATTCTTCACCTAAGGTGCTATACAACAGAGAAGTGATTTAAATGGAAATTTGCTTATTTCATTTTAAGCACTTGGATGAGACTGCTGATTAGAATTTAATTTCAAAGTGAAGAGGTATCTTACAAAAGGCTCCAAGTGTGGCTCATCCACTGAACCAAACTGAACCGAAGTAAACCGATTTCACAGCGTAAATTATCGACTCTTTGCTCCCACATCAAACAGCAAGGAAGACGTGTGTCTGACGCCCTCGTGGAGCGCATGGACAAAGTTACACTACACGAAGGTGAGCATCCATCTAGGGTCCAAATTACAGAATCAAATACCAAGAGAGAGACAGCCAGCCCAAACTAAACTCAATATCCACACTAGAATGAAAAGGTTTTCACACTATTGAGATAGTTTTACTGTAATATGAGCAAGAGGCAAAAGGCGACACAAGAACCAGAGATAGAAGCTCCAACTCAGACTCTGAAAGATATTGAGTTTCCAGAAATTCCTAGGCGACTGCTGCTCTGCTTCCAAGATGATTTTATTATAAAATATTTTCCTCCCTTTGTACTCAAGAGAGCTTTTGTGCAGGGGATATTGAAAGCAGCACAGCTCCTGTGTTACCACACTGCCCCCTACTGATAGAAAAGACAACCACAGCATCACACTTTGCGCTCCCCTTCCTGTTGCAAGTGCTTGACCAGGACCTGGAAGACTCCAAAGCAATGCATGCACAGTACCTGAGAAAATGTGAAACGCTCGCTCAGCTCTGTGCAAACGCTGAACGGTCAGAGAGTGGAAGACTGCAAAAACATATGCACAGATCTCACACTGTGTTATATGTAGAATGAAAATGTAAGCCACTTAGTTTGATGTAATGTTTTGATATCAGACAAGAACAAATGTTTTCGAGCCACCATCTCGAGACACTTCGTACGGACCGAAGCGTAGAAGCACCTGTGCCATTTCTGATTTGATTTAATTGAAAAGTGAAACAACGCCGTTTAACAACGTCATGGAAGAGCCGTTTGATGTACTTCTCTCACTGACGTGCTTATTTTATGCTGAGATTCAAATTCATTTCAAGCCCCTGTTGCTGGATTTAATAAGACGCGCGGATCGGTGATGTAACCTTTCACTGTTTTATCTCTATCTATTATGCCACATCAGACACACTGACTGTACAAAGTAATAGGACAACCTGACACTTTTCCATTAAACAGACCATGAAATTGATTGAGCCGGCCTCGATGTTATTATGCGGACGTTTCCCACCTTCAGCGTACAACCTGACATGACATGAACGCAGGGAGAAGGGACCGCTGTGTTTTTGCATTATTCAGACCTGCTTTATGATGATGGTCATCCTATGGGCTCTACCTGCTCCCGCCGCTTCTTTCTTCTCTAACTCAAATGATTTGAAGTCTCCCCCCTCTGGAAATTCTCCACAAAAGCTTTTCAAGCCAGACAGAGGTGAAATCTGACATCTGAGAGCCAACCACAGTGGGGTGCTTCAGAGGAAGAACAAAGATAGAAGGAAATTATTTCTAAAAAAAAAAAAAAAAAAGGTGCACAAATGGAAGTAAAGTTTTCTATTTTATCTTCACATCACAGGGACGATGAAGGAAACGAAGAGCAAGACATGACTGAGGTTAAGGGAGGTTGTTGAATGGTCGGCACAGTCGGTCTGGTGGTCTGAACGTCTATGATCTGGCCTCTGTCTCCCTCCAGTGGCGGTGCTTGATGCTAGCTCCAACAATCTTTATGGTAATGATAATATCAGCTTGCAGGAAGTTCAGACTATGATGATTCCAGTCATATTTTGATGGCACACCTCCAGTCACTCTTCCTGTATCTGTACTATGATAGATTAATGGCTAAGTGCTGAATACACAGTCAGTGTCTGTTGGCCAGGAACCATCTGCTAATGTGTTGAAATGCTTTTACTGTAGCTGTATAGATGCTTTGAACTTAACAGGAAGGCTACATAATCACAGTGTGGTTAAAAGCATCATGGACTATCTACTAAATAGACTGAACTCTTTTAACTTCAAAGAATCCGACCTGTGGCTCTTTCCCACATGTCATTCCCCATCTCTCTCTCTCCCAACATTCCTGTCCTCTTCAGCTGTGTCTATACAATAAAAAAGCTCAAAAAGGCCAAAACAATATCTTTAAAAAAGATTTAATTCAACACCTTAGGTAGGTTCTTATGCATTTGATTGATTCTTTCATTCTCTCAGTTGTGAAAAAAATCACCTGATGATTTATTAGTTCAAATACCCAACAGTTATGCTAAAAGCTGGCTACTATTCTGGCTTTATTTCAATGTTAAGCAGGAGCTGAACTGAATGCCTAACCGATAGTCATTGAAATGCTGTTAAAACAAGGGTCATCTGTATCTACTGCTGATGTTGCTTTGAGCTAAATGCTAACCTGCTAATATTTAGCAGGTACAATGTTCATCACGTGTATCATCAGATGTTTGACCTAACGATGACATCAGATGGGTCGAGATTAGATTTTTTTCAGACGAAGCCGAACAACTGAATGGTGGGACACAATCAGCTCGCAGAAAGCTATCTTTGACTGAGATGGAGCGATAGACCTAAGTACATTTGAGCATGTAGACGTTTTTGTGCTGTGCACCACATCAGTGAGATCTAGCAGGCTGACAGGAGATAGAGTCCAAAATTGACGAGCGCATTGGATGAGGAGGGGATGACCAGCCCTGACATCTCTAATTCTGTCCCCAAAGTAATAGAGGAAGATACTGCAGTCCTTATTTGAGAAAATAGGGACATCAGGAGGTGCAGAAGTGACAGTGTTGATGGTGATGTAGAGAACTTTAGAGTTACTAGAGTAATACCACTAATCAGTCATACCAAAGCTATACTAAACAAACTTTATTATTACATTTAAAATCAGTAAGATTCATCCTCTGAAGACCATGAATATTGTTAAACATTTGTTGCCAATCCATCCAATAGTTTTCAGTCTACACCACAGTGGTGAACACGTTGCCATCCCTTGAGCTACACTACTAGAGCTGCTAAAAATACAACATTTATAAATCTTATCAATCTGCACTGACCGTATAAACTACTGTATGATGTGATCTAAGAATACGGGATGAAAATTGTATTCTGTGTACTTATCTGTAGGGACCAGTACCATAAGTAGTGAGTCAGAACATTATGTTCAGTGAGTTCCTGAGAAATGAACATCGCTGTGTGGACTGTAGGCACGCATGTACATAAAGTTTAGCTAAGCCAATGGTGAGGCGACAACGCTCGAGAGGGGCCTCAAAAGATAAAAAGAAAAGAAAAACCATTTCAGTTTGGCCCGACAGGCAGTGATCAAAGTCAGAGATCAGATGTGACTCTAGGAACATAATGTGCTCAGCCAAGTGCACAAAGCCTTCCTGACAGGACAAAGTTGGTTCAGAGTTGACATTGATTTACGGTGTGGTGCTGAGCATTCTTCAGCTACGGGGGTAGAGGCGAGACACAGGGGGTCTGCAGACACATTGTAAATTCTTGTTAAACTGATCAGAGCCGACTCTGCTCAAACCATCACTGAGACATCAAGCTAAACATGTAGAGTCTCCTTTCCTGTTGCATACATAGGACCCAAGAAGTTGAATCCAGTGTACGCCTGAGGCTCTGTGAGTGTTTTTATCTCTTGTACAAGCAGTCCGGTTTGGTTCCCTTGTGGGTTTACTCTAGCACTCTATATGATTACATATGTATGTATTCCTTTGGGGTAATTCAAGCTTAATGTTTCATCTTTTAAACTTTGCATGCGTAGATTTTTTATTGCTATTTCATGAAATAAGACAATATGTGCTTAAGAAAATATGTATGCAGCATGTTTTTTTATCTGAGGCCACCACACATCATAATGCTGGCTTCAACTGACTGATTATTCATAACTGATAACTGAACTTTAACCAATTTCATTCATATTCAATACTTATATAATAATAGTGAATAATTTAGTGCATTAAATGTCAAACAGAGAAGATGTGTTACCAGGGCAACACAAAAAAGAGCATGAAAGAAATTTTAAGCTGTGGCAGATATTTGATATTTGATTGGCCAAACAAGATAATTTAACAAACTTATATTTTGAAAATAAAATAAAAGGTCACTTAAGATGATCTCTTCATTCACTTTGAACTACGTCCTCAGCAAAATGAGTAAAAAAAAAATATATATATATATATACACACTACACATTTAGTATCATTTCATGGTGTATTGTGAATTCTAAAACTTTTGGCTATGTTGCCTGATTTGACTACATTTATTAGCACATCTACAAAACACATCAATCCATCACGGTCCCAAGACAAGTTAAACTGTCCTCACTGTCAACAAATCCCATACAAAGAGCTGTAATAGCAATTAACTGATCTACTAACCTGGCTGTGCATAAGTCTGATGCGGCTTATTCCTCTGTGCCACTGACAACCATTGTTGTCCAAGAATGTTTAAAAGCCCATCAACGAGTTAGACTGTTGCACTGAGTGAAACATACAGACATGGGGAATGCAGTTTGTTTGTTTTGCTTTGTACCATAGATGTTAAATATCTGCTTATGCACTAAATCTGTGGCTGAAAATAGATCCCAACAAATCCAGTATTTATGTTGGTGCAATGTGTGCTAAAGATGTCTGTGAATGGGAACAAATGGGTTTGAGGCAGGGTAGTTGGAAAATATTGAAAATTAGACCAAGGCCCTGTTGGTTTTTAATGAGATTTGTTAAGAAAAATATAGAGAAAAATAAAGAATACTGTCAGTCTTATTCTTTAACTGACAGGTAATCTGCAGTGATTCATCGAGTTTGTTGAGTTTGCTTGAAAAAAAATAATAATCCAAACCAAAAACAGCTAAATATTGTTCCTCTAAGCACTTAATGCCATCAGTGTGCTCATTTTTAGCATGGCTCTGATGGGACTTAGCAGTGTTACTGCCACGCCCTCTCTCTCAAATTATCCAAAACCACCCTGAAAAACAACCTGACTTAAATAGTAATAGAGAGTTACTGTGCACCAACAGGCAGCAGCCTCAAACACTCAAACCCATATCAACAGTTTTTCCGTCCAGTCATATTCCCCCTGGTGACTGAGAGTGATGGAATGTAAACACACACACTACTGTGCAAACATGTAAAATGTCTGATCAGCAGTTGGTTAGCAGGCATGACATTCTGCCTGACGCGGTTTAGACTGTAGAGAGCGGAGACGAATGAGCAGAGACAGAGAGGATGAAGGGAAGGACGGAGCTATGCGTCGAGCACAACCTTGTCAGATACGAATTAAGAGACGACCTCAACATTCTCATCTGAAGCACACAGAACAAACAAAGTGCGTAAGGCAAACACAGCCTGCCTTGATAGAGTACAACCACTGTGTTCCCACTGCTTGTTGTCCTCTGTCAACATGCAGCTACAGTACGCCTCTCGCCGTGGCCCGTCTTTCCTTATCAGCATTCCAGTCGTGACCTCGGCTCAGGCTCACTGGTCGACTTTGTTTTTTGTCAGTCAGCTGTGTGTGGTGACTGAGAGTGAAAAGCAAACACTTTCTGCCCTCAGCTGACGTCTGTTGGTTGATAAAGTTTGTTGACTGTATTTAGGGACAGAGAAGTTTCCGAGAGTGGGTTTCAGAGCTTTCCTGGCTGCACGGATACAGCCGGGGGACCGTGAAGCTGCCTTTTCTCCTCCTGTCTTAACGTGTGCTGCTTGATTTCCAGTCCAAAAAAAAAAGGAAACCTCAGTGCACTGCTGCACAGTCTGCAATCTGTACATCAGGTCGGATCTATGAAGGTTAGTTAGTATCAAGTGGCACAAAGCGATCTATTGACGTCGATCGAGGGGACGGAAAACTAGAACTACGGCAGGTCTCTCGCAATTTATTGGCCTGTGAATAATGAATTCATATTTCAACTATAACAACAAGTGAGCTAGCTAATTAGAGCAACATTAATAATTACTCAAGAGGCTATTATACCACCATGCTAATAAGTTACAGGCAGGCTGT
The DNA here is from genome assembly GCA_023373845.1 of Nibea coibor. Lineage (NCBI taxonomy): Eukaryota > Metazoa > Chordata > Actinopteri > Sciaenidae > Nibea > Nibea coibor. Next base: position 6,358,138 of record CM041733.1, on the reverse strand, counting down.
GCACGACGAGTATTTGGACAGTGTTCAATCCTGTTCCTCTGGATTCAAAAGGAAGAATTGACACCCCTCCTCTCTCAGACCTGCTCTGCAGTATCTCCATTTGGATTATAACCAGGCAATTGACTAATTTTGATTGATGGGGCCTTGCAATGACTTTTAACATAAAGTTTTCAGAGATTTATTACAATGTTTGACAGTCAGACCTTGAAGGTAGGGAGTCACCATACTTTACGAGTCTAATCTATCAATTCTACATCTTCAAGTTTGTGTTACTTTTAAAGTACTAACCGTCCATAAATGTGCGTGTAGCACGTAGTGCTAACCCACTATCAGCAGAGCAGTGACTGACTGAAAACCTGGATACAGTCTTGAGTATTTCTCAATAACATTCATACTGGGGAGAAACATTCAAAAAAAAAGAGCAAAGAGCAATTAACATTCAAAAAGTCTGCTCTGTTATAGCTGAAAGCAAATCTCATCAGGGCTGTGTGGGTGCAGTTTGATTAGATTTGAGTGACAGTTGGCCCATAGCAACATAGCTTAACAACCCAACATCCGTCACGTTTTTACAGCTGAGCTCTGCCCTCTTTAAACCTGGGAGAAAAGCAAGGATGAAAAATACAAACAGAAACATCTCATGTGAAATCATAAAAACTTTTCATGTAGGATCAGAAAGATGTCAGAGGTAAGGGTTAGCTATGCCAAGATGGCCCACTTCTCCAGATAGATGTTAGCCTATCTCAAGGACATTTCAAAAAGGCAGATACAGCAGTGACTGAACTCAAGGATGTGTGCTTGCCTTCCCTGGTTTAAGGACAAGCGAAGTGCAAATGCAACACAAAGCCTCACGTTCAGAAAGCTCAAACTGTCATAAAAAAGAACAAAAATACAGTCATCCTTCCCCGGTTTGAGGACCATATGAAATGTTTATTGGCTTCAATTAATCAAATCCTTCTGCCGGACGTGACATTGATGAATGCTCTCTGATTTTCAGCGGCAACAGAGAAAGAAGAAGAGCCAAAAAGATCATTTCTGTCTGAATTCTCACTGTCAAAGCAAGTGGTTTAATTAAACTCGTCAAGAGAGACGGCAGAACCGGCATTAAGTCAATACTTGCTTTCAAAAGTCGCGTATGATGTGTGGTGTGGTACACGAGAATCATAAAACAACAACAACCATGAAGTAACAGGCCACAACATTCAGTGTGTTTTCTCCCTTCATTCCCATAAGTAAGTGTGCTAAGAGATTTCAGCGAGGAAACGGGAAAATAAGCCACGGTGTAAAAATACGCTATTGGGCAATGTTGAGTAAGGATTGCAACACTCCCTGCTGCTCTCTCAGCCCTGGCCCTGGTGTTTTGTTATTCCGAAGACTGCTGAAAGTTTGAGGTTCAGTTTCACTATCGGCTGAGGTGGCACTGAATTGAATTAAAAGCTGTGACACTTTGACACCCACATCCAAAACAACTTTGTGCAGCAGGTCACCACAGATAACCTCCGGTTCAGGTCAGGCCTGTGGCGCCTTGAAAATATCCATGTCCGATAATATTTGTCCCGTTGTTGTTTGTTTTCTTTGGCTTTCATTCTTACGTAACCGATAAGACAAATATCAAATATCTTATCCGTAAAGTAAGAATGAAAGCCAAAGAAAACAAAGTATTTTTGACCTCACTGCTGTCACTGAACACAGTAAATACAGTAAGTATGTCATAAAGAGTCATTACAACATTATCATGAGACAAACCTGTGGGTGGTTCAAGTGCATCTGGTTCTGGTTCTTTGATAGCAGTGTTGGACAGTTGGATTAGTCTCTCTCTGTCGGATAGACCTCAAATGATTAGTTGATTAGTCGATCATGTGAGTGTGTATTTATTGATTAAAGCAAAACAGTGAAACATTTGTTCCAACAAAACATTTCCGGCCGAAATCCTCGAGATACAGATGCAATATGTGTTAACATTAGCAGACGAACTTTCGTTGCTAATGTACCGTTGATACAAACAGCTATGACTGTAGACCACTTCACGCAGAATCAAAGCAACGACAGCCATACTGTTCATCATAAAGGTTTAAAGCTAGTGTCCATCTGAGACCATCTCAAGTCGTTGGGCTTCTCTCCACGTGGTCACACTTAACTTTCACTCCGGTTACTTTGTCAGCCTCAGGCGTGCCCGGATTCACCCACCAGGACGCTCAGAGGCAAAAGTGTACTTTGAACTGCTGACTAACTCCCATCCTGCATCCTCAACCCGTGTTTCTCCAAGTATCAAAATCTGACATGGGACCCATCTTTAAGACATCGACATTCCACACTGAATTTAAGAAGATATAACAGCAGCAAATTCTCACGTTTTGCTTGAGATGGCATTCTGCCACCTGCCAAATCCAACTTTAATCACTATTATATAACCAAACAAATCATTTATCAAATAGCAAACAAATTTCTATGCACTAAAGCTGCTGCTCCTGGAGTCACTGGGGGATGGTTGTCCAGTGTGTCCTGTTCTGCCTCAAGTCAGTCTCATACAGGTTGCAACTAATGCACCCGTTCAAATTATATCAAGACTTAAAGTTATGCAGAATTACCAGTGTGAAGCCATTTCGAATGACAGCCCATGTCTTTGCCCATTTTTGGATTAGCTGTGGCACAGAAGAGACTGGAACGCCAAGTGATGGTGACGGCCAGAGCCACCACGCTCGGAGTTTCGGAAACCAAATCAGCTGGAGCAGCAAGAACAGGAAGTAAAGCACAAGAGGGGAGAGGGGAGAAAATAAAACAGGAAACATGAAGCGAGAAGCCCCAAACCATGACTATTAACGCGCTTTCCACTGCAGTGGAAAACCCCTGAGAGTAAAATCAAAGACGAGCACAGGCTGATGAGGCTGCAGCAGGACTGTACCTGCCCTCAGAGAGACGTGACGTTTGGTGGGACGTGCTGGTGGATAAAACCAGATGGGACAAAGGGAATGCAAAGAAAGTAAAACTGTGTCAAACAAGCACAAAAGAAGACCCCATAAGTGAAACTCCAGATATCCTTGCAATGATGAGTGGACTCAGCCTGATTGAAACCCCCCTCCCCAAGATGTTACGACTTTACGAAGCGTCAGCCTGCCTGCCCCATGATCAGCCCCATGGTCCGCCTCTCGGCGCCTGGGCAAACATGACGCTGGGACGCGCACGGCAGAAATCTTCCATTTCCAGTGAAGGCTCGACCATTTTGTGTGAGGGGTCCCGTATGTCTGACCCACTAACACATTTCTGTGTTTAATAGACGGCGTGACGTCACGGTGGGCGGAGCGCAGAGCGTTCAAAACACAGCCTGCCCTCAGTCCTCCCAGTCTTCGCTTCCTGCCTCCTTTTTTTTTGCGCTTATTTTCTTACCACCGCCGCAGTTATTTGGATTAATTCGCGCTTCTTTGCCTTTTTTTTTTTTGGTTTTTGTTTGTTTTTTTCCACATATATAATGCGGCTGCTTCCCCTACACACACTCCAAAACACCTTTCCCTCCGAGATTGTGCTCTCCAACAGCATCCGACTGTTGTTTGTTTGTTTGCTGGTTTTGCTGAATATGGACTAATTGGAAAAACCGTATAAATGCACCTGCCGTCGCGGGGATCTCCTGTTTTTGAAATCGTAGAGGTGAGACTGCTTTGAGCAACAACAACAGAAAGAGAAGAGGAAGACAAATGTTTCTCTCTTTTTCTTTTCTTTTCTTTTTTTTCTCTTCTCACTGCTGCAGCAGCAACTGTGCGAGAGGCTGCAGCAGCTGCAGCCTATTATCCCGCCTGGATCCCGAGTGTGTGTGTTTGAGTGTGTGCAGATTTAGTCACGTACACGTTGTTTTTTTTTTTTTTTTTTTTTTTTTTTTGTTCTTAAAACATTTTGCATTTAAATCCAGTTGCTTAATCCTGCGCGATCTGCCTGCAAACTCTGCAAAATGGCGTTTGGTGTTTATCAGACCGAGCGATGGTCTGTTTCCTGCTGCATACTTTGATAAACTCTTCACCACAGTATTCTGACTGGCGCCCAGAATTGTCAAAACACAGACGGAGAAACTTGTTTAAAGCCGTCCTGAATGTAAAGGAGAGGCTCGGGTTGCTGTTCTCTGTTTGCTTTATTGAAACCTTTGTGTTGTCCTGCTTCTTGTTCCTGTTCAGCTCTCAGAAAAAGTGAACCCAGTGTTTCATCTTGCACCCTCATCAAATCTCTCATGTGCATTAAACAGCCCAACGGATACGTGAAGCGTGTGTGCAAAGCTTCATAGTGGATTTTGTTGAGGGAAGGCTAACCCGTCCCCACTGTAACCCTACCTGTGTCCTCCTCCTCCTCCTCCTCCATCAGGTGCGTGTGCCCTGGGTGCAGCCTGGCCTGTGCCACGGTCGCCATGAAGAACCCAGGAGCTGTGGAGAGCAGTCGCCTGGTCATCCTGCTGGAGGCCGCTCTGGTGAGGGAGGCTCGCCTGTGGAAGGTGCCCGTCTTCAAGAACGGATGCATCCAGGTGAGGCGACGGAGTTCTCTACAGTGTGTGTGCATTTCACGTTTCCAGCTTGTTTAAAAGCTGCTTCACGCGGTGTCGTCATGTTAATAAACACTAACTCAGTCAGGTCTAAGCACTCTGATTGAACAGGACTTGTCATTTTTAAGAAGCGGGCTGCAGTCTCATTTGTTTCTAGAGATGATCAGCTCCTCTTCAGCTCTTTAAAGGTCACTCTCCGTGATAAAGAAAGATCAGGTTATGAGTTGTCAATACCCCATAGTGGAGCAGGGTGGCAGCAAATGGTCCACAGCAATTATGTGACTGTGTTTCATTGTGGAGGTGCTATACACACCCTGTGTCGAGTCTACAGTTTGTGAGTTGCTCTCATGGATGTTCACTTTCTGTTGCAACTGTTTAGAGTGGTGGAGGATGTGGTTGACTTGTATTGTTAGACTGAGGGCTGTGTATACACACTTGTCTGCCCTATTTTTATCAAATGTTGGTTGACTGGAAATAAACGGCAGCATCAAGACATAATGTGAGTGTCATTTCCTCATTTAAGAAATGTGTATCTGGAAAATAAATCTCTATTTTCAAATGTGTAATAAATAAATGTTGCATTTGCATCATCAAAAACGCAGTCAAACATTTGCTTGTAAAACTCCCCGACGTCTCGTCTTTCTTTCATTAACCAATGGTTGTCTCCTCTGACCGCTCAGGGCGCTGACATCTCTTCGTCCCAGCACCAAGAAATGATCCTTTGGCTCGGAGAGATGAGCAGGCTGTTCCAGTTCAGTCCAGAGACCTTTGCACTGGGAGTCTGTGTCCTCAACCGACTGCTGTCCACTGTCAAGGTAGACCGCTACACCGTGTTTTAATGGTTTCCAACCAGCGTTCAGGATCTCTCTAAAATCCCCATAACTAAAGACCTGCACAAAGCTAATGGTTCAAGTCTGTATTTACTATAGACCATTACATGAGAGTGTGTGCTTTGCCGTCATCATTGGCACAACAGTGATGCGGTTAATAATAAACCACACCATCCAAAGTAATACATTGAGATTATACAACAATTACCAACAAAATTAAAATGTATTTGTCTTATTGACTCAAAAGAAACCTTTTTTGCTTGTTACTTCAGTTTCCGTGGGGGTACAGATTCTGACTAATACCTGGAAAACACTCAGTCACGTCTGTAGACTTCTGCTACATCTGTGTACGTGTATTTTTGGGCTATTGATTCCTGTAAAGAGATGCATGTTATGCTTTCAAGAGCACTTGCTGGATAATTTACTGGTTTCTAGATATCATTACATTGGTTTTTATTTATTTATAATGATACCATGGAAATGGCGGAGTAATATATATATATTTTTTTTTTTGTGATGAGCACACTTTCCTGTCATGCTGATTAGAGCCTGTTCTAAATGGCTAGTTTAGTCAGATTGCTTGGTTGGAAATACTTGTATAATCTGCATCAGGTTGTACGCTGGATAGGGCTGCTGATCGATATGAACTGAGCTACTAGTTTGTTTGTTGCAGGGAGAAAGAGATGAGTGTGTATTCAGTGTGACCTAAAAGAAATCAAGTCAAGTGCCCCTTTTTAAACCCCATTAAAGGGTTTGTATCCCTCATCAGCACTAGAATTGATCAGTGCTGACCTAAATGTGGTAATTTACCACATTCTCCAAAAGCATCTGATTCCTCGTGTTTGTTTTTACATTCAGATTTTTTTTTCTGCTTTTTAAGGACTAAATGAAATATTTTCTTTTCTGTGTTTTTTTTTTTTTTTAATTTTTTTTATTTTTTTAGGCCCAACCAAAATACCTGAAATGCATTGCTTTTACCTCATTGGTCCTGGCTGCCAAAATCAACGAGGAAGATGAGGTAAGATCTTCATTTTTAAGGATACAAAAGTACAACGTCACATTTAATAAAAAATTTTTTTTTAAAAACACCACGACAATGCTACTTCAAAACGATACGTTTATTTACTTCCCTTTTGTTGGTGTTTGTTTAAACAGGTAATAGGCTCTGTTAAAGACCTGGTTGTGCAGAGCGGATGCAACTTTTCAACAGCGGAGATTCTTCGCATGGAGCGGATCATTCTAGACAAGCTGCACTGGGACTTGTACACCGCGACACCGGTCGATTTCATTCACATAGTAAGTCAGAATTCAGCAGGATAGACAGGCAAACATAACTGGGTATTGTTTTTGAACTGGACCTGAGCTGTCAGAGCGTCTCAGAGCGAGCTGAAAGGCTTTGTGAATTCAGGTCCCAGTCTTGCCTTTAAAAATAATAATAGAAAAAAAAAACACAACGGTACAAAAGCACACATTAAACCATCATGCTCGCATTATGTTTGCTTCAGGATGGTATTTACTAACCCTCACCCTCCCACACTAAAGACTTGGTCCAAATATAGATTGTGCATTTTTTAAATTTGACTCATTGTGCCCATCATTATGAACTCTTTCAGTCCTGGTTGGCGTGTCCGAAGACAAGAAGGCAAAATCATAAACTCAAAGGGGATATGTTGGCTTGGCTACTGGGTCTTCCAATACTTCCGAATAAAAATGTACATATTATATAATCCTAAATGATAGAATTAAATATTGGTTACATTGGCTGACCATAAAACTATATCCCTGAAAAGACATTTTACTGTCTTTGCACACTTTACTCCTGTGTTAAATAACAGCTAACCCCTGAAAATAAATCACCGTTTTAGTGCCACGTCGTCGTTTAAATGCTAAGTAAAGGTCCATTTCAACTCCATTTAAAGTTTTTCATCGTCAGCTATCTGCAGCTTCAGGGCAAAAGCGACATTATTGGACAAAACTTGCAGTATAACCCAGGCCAGCCACCAGACATCTGTATACGTGGCCAAAAAGCAACAGCGCGTTTCTGAATGGAGCTGTATGAGATTCCTCGACCCACGTAAGACTGCATTTGCAAGTTGCCGGCAAAATAACAGGCGTGTTGCATATCAGGCCAAGGCACTTCTGACTAACTCTTACCCGCAGCCCCACTGTGGACACCCTAAACCCTCTAGGAACAGACGGTTTAGGTGGTTGGCGTGTCCGTAACATGCTGTGAATTGTTAAGACGTTGTAATGTCAATGCAAGGTTTGTCTTAGTTAAAAATCCCATGCTGCATTACTCTGTTTATGGCACAATATTGTTTCACAGCATGGACCTGTTTACAGTAGTTTAATCGTTAAACCCCTCACACGTAATTGCCTGAAGCCTTAACCACTGACTGAACTGTCAACACACACACACACACACACACACACACACACACACACACACACACACACACACACACACACACACACACACACACACACACACACACACACACACACACACACACACACACACACACACACACACACACACCATTCCCTTCATGCTGCTGGGCTCAGGGCTGTATTCATAATGCTCTTATCAAGAAGTCATCCAGGATGGCCGCGAAAACAGTTTTTGATGGGCTTTACATAGGGCTTCATTACATGGTGAAACATTTGTTTAGTTTATTGCATTAAAAAAATCAGTTTAATTATTTTAAACTGTAAACTCGCCAGTATCACAACAAGTTTTGGATGGATTGCCATGACATTTGGTGCATACATTCATGGCCCCCTCAGGATAGATGATACCTTGACTTTCTACATAATAGCATAGCTTTTGGTCACGTTAAAGGTCCAGTGTGTAAGATTTAGAGGGCTCTATTTACAGAACCAGGCAGAAATGGAATATAATATTTATTATATTATATCCTTAAAAATATTTATAACATTAGAGCGAGCCTTTTATATCTACAGCCACAGCAGGTACTCTTCCACAGAAGAAAGTGAACTTTGGCTGAAGACTTCATAACTCTGAACTGGGAGGTAAAACAGGTGGTAGACCAGCATTTAGGTGCTTTATGAATACAGCCCATAATTTTCTTGACAGATAGTTTACCACGTTGTATTGAGCCACGCTATTCAAACGATTTCCACTGAGACGTCTTCAGTTTTAGTGCTATAAATCCTAATACACACATCTTCTCTAAAATAAATCCGAGTGGTTTAATGTTTTTTTTTTTTTATATCGATCTACTCTACTCGATCTGCTCTCGAAATTCCCCCAGCTGATTTTATGAGGTCTTGCATCCTGTGAGTCAGTAGTCTCATCCCAGACCAAAGGACAGCCTACATTGCCTCAAATAAACAACAGCGTTACGTTCGTTTGGGATATTAAGATTGGTGGAGGACTGATAGATTTTCTTAAAGCCACAAACCATAAACTGTCACCAAAAAGCAAATCTTGGCACATTTGGACTGAATCGGACCGATTCCTCTGCAGAACTAAAAATTGCACTTTCCTCGACTCTTACAGTTTGTGGATCTGACAGATATTGATGAATCTACTCTTGCCCTCGCACTTCCCTTTTTAGGTATTACAAAAATCCAAGACTTTTAAAATAAAGAGACATAATGTGTTAATAAAAACTATAATAAAATAAAGACATTTTCTCTCTGTATATTATTCAAATAAATAGTTTTGAACTATACTGTAAGTATCTCACATTACATTCTCCCTGCCCTGAAGAATTCCCTTTCCTAAATAAAGTGTTATTCTCCATAGACTAAAAATAAATTTTATCACAGACGCTCCACCATGACACTTTGATTAAATAAGAGAATTTACAGAGATGCCTATAAATATACTTCAACATCCAAGTAAAGCTCTTTTTTTTCTTTTTTTTTGAGGAGGGAGGATCAGTGATGTGATGCTAAAAACCTTTCAGCCTTTTTCAGGACTGTCGACTCTAAATACACTATTTCCTTTGTTTGCTACATCACCCTGAATTCCTGACGTTTCCAAAAATGGAGCAAAGAAGGAAAACTTAAGGAGAAGGAAGGAACTTTCAGGAAATCAAGAGGAACAGTTTGAGGGACTATTTCTTTTGACTTTGGCATCACATTGCTGAATCTACCTCCCAATAAATTCAACTTTCTGGAAAAAACTTACTTTTGCTACAGAGTTAGAGACAAACTGAAGCAAATGAGCTAAACACAACATGAATGAAAGACTAACGACAAAATCTAGTCTGTGGTTTTCTTCACCAGGCCCACTCACTGTGATTTACAGCTCCTGCCTACAAATAGGAACACTGAAGAGCACTGCACTGATACGATACGAACTAGGTTACTATGACTCCTCAGGCAAACAGGTGGATCTTCATCAGTAAAAACCTGTTAGTCAGATTCTCTGCTTGTTGCTCAGTGTCCTCCTGCACAAAGCTTGAGGTTTTTACAGTAGCTTCTGATACAGAAATGAACACTTGAGAAGAGCAGAGAATCACAGACGGCAAAGTGAACATGTCCTGCATGGATGAGAATGGAGTTTGGGTCAAAGGGATGAAAGATGTTGACCTTTTTGTCAGATATGTATGGTTAGACTTGAAATGAAGTTAGGGGATGGACGGACAATGAGACAACAATGACATCATTATGCTTAACGTTTTGGTCTCTTTCTTCTTCGTTTCTCTGGCTCTTCTCCGGTCCAGTTCCACGCCCTGCTCATCTCCGGCCACCCTCACCTCATTCCGTCCATTGGGCTCGGCTCCGGCGTCGGCTGGGACTCTGCAACAGACCCCGGTGTGCATCCCGCTGGGCCGGGGCATCAGAAGAGGCCTCCAGGTTTCCAGGCGGCGCTGTGGACCAGGCAGGTGCAGCACTGTATGGCCTGCCACCAGCTTTGGCAGTTCAAGGGCTCCACGTTGGCCTTGGCCATCATCACTTTGGAGCTGGAGTTGGTCACGCCTGACTGGTTCTCCATCTTCACTGATCTGCTGAAGAGAGCACAGGTAAGAGAAATGCACGGCCTGCTGAGAAGTTTTAGAAGTTTTGAAGTTTTAGATCATTTAGATACATTTAGATTACATAATTTGTCCACCAGAGAGCACCTTTTTTGGTCCCACCAAGAACATATTTTGGTTAAAATAATTCTTACCTTCAAAATACAGATTTGTCTACTGAATTCTCAGATATTTAGTACATTCATAGAAGCTGAATAAAGGATTTACACTTCTGTGCACCTTTGGCATTCATTTTTCATCATACTAGACAGTGTTTTGGATGAAGGCACATTTTGGCACGTTCAGGTCTTCAAATAATGCTTTGCGTTGCCAAAAAAGCTTGAGTTAAAGCAGCTGCTTCTACCAATCCAACGCTGTCAGGATAGCAGTCACACAAAGGAAACTAAGGGAAGGATACTTTGGTGAACTTGGCCACAAAAGTGTGCAGCTCAAAATGCCTGAAAGCTGAAAAACATCACGCCACTTTGGTGAAACTGGCTCTAGCTGTAGCCTCCAACATTTGACCCATTTCGACGTCTCTCCCAGGTTGATAGCGGCGAGTTCATCCACTGCAAAGAGATTGTGGACGAGTACCTCCACAGCCTGGAGTTCTCCCTGCCGGCCAACGCCGTCTACATCTTCGACAGCGCCCAGATCCAGGACGAGGAGCGAGCCTGGAGCCCCACGCAGCGCCTCAGGCAGGCCAGGAGGGGGCGCGGCAGCTGCGAGCAGGGCGACTGTGACGAGTACTACGACGGTTTCAGGTGTCTGTACAACGAGGAGGCGGCTTCGGGGGCGGAGGGGAACGACGCCGCAGGTCTGCAGAAAAACGTCTCACCCTGCCCCCCGCTGCACCCCGCTGTCAACTAGTCGGACATTTCTTCACACCGCCCACCTCTTACAAGTGCACAGTGGTCCCATTTCACAGCGAGAATGTTACAAGTATTGTAATTCAGCACCTTTTTTAAGGCCTCGGTCATTCAAGTTTCAAGGGGCACAGAAGTAACTGAGGTACTCACCTGCCATAAGAGTTAAGGGTTCATATGACAGACTTAAGAAAAGGCAGAAACTACCTGCCTGAGGTCAGATTTGGATATCGTTTTAGTCTCTCCTGTGCACTTGCCCATGCCAAAATGTGAATCTGGAGGTGTGTATGTGTCAGTGTCGGAGTTCACCTCTTACTCTGATGCCACAACTTGTTCTCTGTGTTGGCGGCCGAGGAGAAAAATCATCGAGCCGAACTGAGATCTGAACGTTTCTCTTCACATTCAGAGTTTTTGGTCCATTTAAGTTCTCTACTTTTTTGTTTCTCCATTTTTTTTTTTAACCTACCTGTCCTTTACATGCTCCAGTTTTGTTGAACAGGTTGGAGGTGAAGGAAGAATGAGGCAGTTGAGTGTGTTTTTTTTTTTTTTTTTTTATGAGTGTGGTTGAGTTTTTTTTTTTTGTTTTTTTTTTTTTAATGTTTGAGAGTTAATCCTGATTTTGTTTGTGAGAGGTATCTTGGTGCTCAGGTTCCCACCAGAGCCACATAGCACTTTGAGATTAAGACTTTTTTTAATGCAAATAATTCTATTTTTTCACAACTTTTTATTATTATTTTAATCTTCTACTTACTTGTACTAAACATTTTTGTGCTGTGTTTATTTAGTTAATTACAGAAGCTACGTTTAAAAAAAAAAAAGCTTTAATTTCTCGACTAAATGCTGCAAATCTTTTATTTCATGAATGCTTTTGCTTTGTGTAGTCGTTACATATCAGACAAGAGCACCTTTGGGAGATTAGTTCAACACTAGAGCAGAGTGATAAATAATGAGATGACATGATTAGTGATCCAGCATCAATTTCTCATTTAGTATTTTATTATGATTATTACATACTGTATGAGAGCACCAATGATCCTAGCCCAAATATAATTGCTAATGAAGTGTTGGGATAAAAGCATCCCGTTTTATTTTGTAAATACCTCCTCGTCACACGTCAGTTTCCTCAACAATACGACATGTAAACTGCAACGGTGACAAAATATTATGTTGAAACTCTATTTAATGTTTGCGATGCCTGTAGACATGGAGCAGACTTCGATGGTCGTTCTTTCGCTCTGGGCTGCTGAAATGTTACTTTTAATGTGAACTGGTTACTGTCTGTTCTCTGAAATCTGCTCGGATTCATCCAGTCAAGCTGGACGCAACGCCAGTGACCAACGTTACGATTTTATTTTGTTTTATATTCCTCCATTTACTGAGGCAGCTATATCTTGTCTGGTCAACCACAGAAATAAAGCTACGACTTCAAAAGTCTGAAGTGTCATTTTCCGGTTTGTCACGTTCAAATGGTCGCCGCATCTAGTGCAGCGTCGGAGAGAATTAAGGTCACACATGCTCTCTTTACTGTTCTTGAGCAAGCTGTTGAAATTTTGTTTGCGTGTGTTTCCATGAACATAAAATTATACTGACATGTTTTGGGTCCCACGGCATTTAATGATACCAAGATGTATTCAGCATACGCTGCATAGTTTTTAAAGCGCGCTCTTTTATGGAGAAACTGACACTCAAATAAAATGGCAATAAATGTAATGCACTATACAATAAATGTTGAAGTTGGAAGTCACCCAATTTCACACATCAAAGTCTGACCACAGCTCCCGGGAAGTACTACTGCATATTAAGGAAAAAGAGTTGTAGCGGTCTTCTGGGCTCCAGAGGGCGCTGTTTGTAACCTGATAAATTACCTCAAGTGATGTCACTTGAGTCAGTGTCAATTGGGGCTGAAGATCACAAGTTTGAAAATCAAAAATATTCAGAGGTTGGAGTTAATCAGACCTCTGTAGCCCGCTGCTCATCTCTGCTCGTCTCATACTATTGACTCAGCAGTATTTTTATCTTCCAAAACATTTCATATTTTCTCCTTTTCGCTGGCAGGAATGGGCTCCATGAGTACCATAATTACTTCATAATGACTCCAATAATGTCTATCTAGTCGGCAGTTTAAGGAGTGAAATCTGCCCCATATGACGTTAGTGTACTTTACGGCGGTTAACATCTCAGCCTTCATCACGTCGTTCCCTCAATCATAAAGTAAACCTGTCACGTTAACGTTTGACAGCACAGCACCTGAAGCTTATGTGATTCAGCTAAACTTGAACCACTGTGTTGTGTTATGCACGACGCAGACTGTGAGAGAGTGGTTATCACTCAGCTTTGCTCGCAGACTTTGTCGGGTGTACTAAAGGATGGAGGGAACAGAGAGCTCTGAACAGATTGTACTGCTGGATGAGATCCAGCAGAGCCCTGCAGGTGGTGGACAGAATAATAATAGTGCTGGCGAAGCCTTGGTTGTAAACAGAAAACCATTTACCATGGGAAGATTTCAATACCGTGCCATGACTTCCTCTTTCTGTTTTCAGTGAATCACATTTTCTGTGTCGTTAAACAAACATAACAGAGAATGTGACAGTACATAAAGAGGCTTACAGCTTGCGATGGGGTTTTTTTTTGTGGTTTTCCGATGTTTTACCGACTGAGAAAATCTAGATTAATTGAAAATAAAGTCAACTCACCCTATGTTATCCAGTTTATGTTCCTAACTATTTGATCTGTGTTCTCTCTACTTGAACGAGGAAGTGTGGAAGCTGTTACTAAGTGCTGAAATACACTCCTGTGGTTTTTAACCCCAACTGCCGGCTGCAGTTTATGTTAACATGCGTACTGTACACACACACACACGCCACTCACAAGCTCACTGTGGGCCGACGCCATCTCCTTTTCACACACACTCTTCCTCCACAGGCATACAAAGTCAATTAATCCCACATAATTCTTTTTTTCCATACACACTTTTGACTCTGCACTTCTGGCAAACACCCTGTAAACGTGCAACCCTACGCACGCACACACACGCACCCCCACCCAGCTGAGGTCAGCAGCACGGTGGTGAAAGCAGGGAGGATTGTGTGCAGACTGAGCAAACGTCTCTCAGCCCTTTAGTTGGGCATTGCTAAACAGGAAACAGCGCGCCTCAAGCTGACAGCTGTTTGGGTTACAGTTGAAGCCGACAGCGTCTGTGTGTGAGGGATTAAGTGTCTTCACCTGTCTTTCATCTCCCTCCTGGACGAATATCATCAAACAAATCACGGCAGAGAGACACATCAGAATTGGGAGGAGGAGGTTTTGGGGTTTGCATTTATTTCCAACGACAGACAGTAAATACAGCTGCTCTCTTCTCTCCATGGCTGAGGCTTGCATGTTTTCCTGAATCCTCTGTGTGTGTACGTGTATACATACTGGCTTCATGTTTGCGTGCGTGCCCACTGTCACGACACTCAAATCAAGGCGATAACTCATGGTTTACAATAAAGTTACATCACTTATGGACAATGTACACCGTCATATGTGCTTCTTACAATAATATCATATTCAAAAACTAGTACATTTTTGCATATTAAGCTGGGTAAGCTCTAGAAAATATTCACATACATTTATTGAGTTAATATGAAACAGCACCAGTATATTGCATAAGATTTTATTAAGACTTAAGACTAAGTTGTCAGTACCTACATATATACAGTGTTGTACTGTATACAGGTACTCAGTTTATTGCTCGACATAGTGCTATCTAGGTGTATTATTTGGGCTCATTGGATACAGGGATCCATTCTACTGTGAAATGTACTTAATCTAAATTGTTTTGATTACAAAAAGGTTAACAGACACACACACGCCCGGACAACATTTCAAACACTGAATGGTTCCAAATGACTCGCCCGCCGTGTACCCACAAGCTTTGAAGGGCTGAACTTCTTGTTTCTCTGTGAACGGTTGATGGCAAAACACACACACACACAAAAAAAAAAAACTCAACAGAAAATCCTTAAGTCACAACATAGAAAAACAGAATGCATATATATATTAAAAAGTGTCCAAAGGAACAGACAAACCATAGCATGAAAGATCCTGAATAAATGAGATGGCCGCTGTTGGAAAGTGAACATTTTTCCTCATCATCTCTCACCATCACTCTCTCTCTCTCCCTCTTTTTCTCCTCCCCTGTGGCTTCAACATGATCATCATCATCATCCTCAGTGTCTTTGGTCCATGTGCACAATGTCAAGATGGAATGTCAAAACAAAAACGAACAAAACAAACAAAATTAACAGGTGTTGTCGTTGCTATGGTGATGGAGGACAAATCCATGGTCGTGTGTGGGAGCGCCCATAAATTAACTGAAAAACAATGACAAACAATAAAGAAAATAAATTGAATGAAGAAACAACTGCTTCGTGAAATAATGAATTATTAATAAAGACTTGAAATGTGCAGGCTGATAAAGCAGCGGTGAAACAAAGAGGTGCTGCGAGTGTTAGTGAGAGGGGAAACGACGTGAGCCGTCACAACCACATTCAGTGTGATGTGGTTCATCTTTCAGCAGGGGGGGAGGGTGGGGGGGGCAGTGTGTTTTCTTTTTTGCAAAACATCCGCCTGCGATCGCCTTCACAAAACCACAAAATGGAAGATCGGTTTCCTCCGGCAGCGCTCAGAGCAAAGCGCGTGAGCGGCCACAAGATGGAGCCACACGTCCTCGCATTAAACCCCGAGCTCCGACTCGGACTACATTAACCACAAGTCACGCACAGCTCACGTCACTGCAGATCCTTTGTCCAAATTCAGATCGTTCCTAACCTGCCAGACATCCATTAGCTTCATTACTGTCGGTGCAGCTTGATTAAATTGTTGGTGGGGCCAAGGGGCCTCCAACACCCAAGATTAAAAAGATGGCTACAGCAAAAACACTGCATGCATTAGATATTACACCCATATGCTGAGTGTTTGGAGCCTGGATTTACACTGATGTAGCCACAGAAGCATTAATAGCCATGATGGGAGTGTGATGTTTCTGTTTGCTCGGTGTATTAACATGAGGTGGGTTACATCAGCTCAGTGTGGACTGATTGTGGATTTATTTTAGAGTCATGGGAGCAATGAGGAAACTGTTGGAGTGGAAGCAGCTGATCAGTCATGTGAGTTAAATGTTTGTTATGTCACAACTTATTCAGTAAGTACATTAACAGGTTAGAAAAAGGCAAAAAAAGTGCCTTGAGTGTGAAGCAAAGTGAGCATAAAAACCTTGTTGTGAAAGTCTGACGCGCTCCGCATCATGTTTATGGAAATGATTGTGGATAATTGATGTTGGGTGGGGTTGAGGTCAGAGCTCTGTGGAAGCCAATCAAGCTCTCACATGCCAAACTTTAAAAAAATAAAAATAAAAATCCAGAAACTATTTGTGGCGATCAGATGAACAGGTCTGTCCACATACTTGTGGCCACATAGTGCACATTGTTGGCAAATCAAAACCAGAAGTAGCTGAAGGTTCCTTGAAGGTGCATTTAAGGAATTTTAAAGCTACCGTAAATTGGATTACTGGCAACGCAGAGTGTTTTGACAAGAAAGTAAAAGTGACATGATGTTCACGGTGAGGAATGGGGCCTGCGAGTGTTCTAATGTACTGAAATGAACTGAGGCCAAGAGCCGTCTGGAGGACAAAAACAAAGAAACGTATGCTTTGAAAAATGATCTGCAGTACAGTGAAGTGTCGTTCTACCTGTGTTCCACCAGCACACCCCTACTGAAAAGCAGCTCTGCCCCGTGTGAGTTGTATTCTGCATCACCTATTTATAAGCCAAGCTTTCGATCGCCCTGGCGAGTGAGCTCAGTGGCTCCTCCTTGAATATCCTGAATAATTAGAGCGAGGCAAAAGGAAAGAGTGAAAGGACAGGAAATGTTAAGCTTGGGCAGGACAAAAAGGGGAGGAAGTTTCCTTAACACATGCCAGGCTTTTATAATAGCTGAAATGCGTGTGTGTGTGTGTGTGTGTGTTGGAGATAGGTTGACAACTGCACAGCGCATTCGGTTGAAGGCTCATTGATGTGACACAGCAGAATGCCAACCTCCTGCTTAAAGGCTTGTAACAGCAGTTAGATGGCAAAGGGAGGAAGGGATGAGAGAAGCAAGAGAAGCTAGTGTAGAAAGATAGTTGCAGGATTTAAGGCACAGAGTGGAAAGACAACGGGATTAGTTCAAAAAAAAAAAGAGAGAAAAAAAGGAGCAGGGTTGGAAAAAGCAGCTTCCTGCTATGGAAAGAATGAGGCGAGTGAGTGACAGAAAGAAGCTTACTTTTTCTTGTCCTTGTCTTTCTTGAGGGGCTGAGATAAGGAGAGTGTCTCGGCTGCCACCTTCTTCCTATTGAAGGCGTTCATCTCCTCGTCGAGGTCTTTCCGCTTCTCCTCCACCTTCCTCTTCTCCTCCTGGTGCATCCGCTTCAGCTGCTCGAACTTGTCATGCAGCTGAGAGGTGGGAGGAGGGGGTGGATGGGGACGGGGCGGGGTGGGGTGGGGTGTGGGGGGTGGTGATGGACAGACGGGAAGGGGACAGGCAGGAGACATGAGATTTGAGGACAGACCATAGACAGTATGAAGAACGTTGGACGTTGTACGCGCAGAGGTGTGTTGAAGCTCAGACTGTGGTGGCTCAGGCTGTCCTGCCTCTAGGCAATGTTGTGGATCGTCTGAGGACGTGAGGCGGGCTGAATGACGTCTGGATGGTCAAACAAGCTGCCTGTAATGGCACCAGCCTGTCAATCGCTGCGGCCAGGCTGTGCATAAGCTTTCTTAAGTCTTAAGTCTCAGTCTTAATATAATCTGAACAGGGGAATTCTATAAAAATTCAGACTCAGTACAGCTGTCATAAACATTTTTATTTCTTATGTTTAGTTTGGCTTTAATAACATGGGGCCTTATGGAGATCAACGTGTCCTGCAGCCTGCCTCAAGTGGTCATTTGAAGAACTGCAGTGTTTCGGACTTCACATAGGCTTTCTTTGCTTCACTTGCTCCTCTCCATTTCTTACATGAAGATATAATTATATTAGATAAATGTGGAATGTAAAAACAGTCACTCACAACAAACCCAGAAAGAATTCTCACCTGCTCTGCTCACCCACTCTGTTTTCTTCAGCTCCTTTTAGCCTAATTTGGAACACTGTTTTGGTTTTGTCTGTTGTGTTTTTGTTGGAATTGTCTACGGGAGGTGATTTTATGATGTGATGTGATGATGTGAGGCTGCAGTTTGAGCTGCTGTATGGTTATATTGTGTTATACTGATAGGTGGTTCTATGATTTTGTCCACTTCATTTATGCTTCCTAATTTTTAAGCCAACTCTCACTGGAGAAATGGACCTGACAATGGCATAAACAGGACGTTTTGTGTGTACTGAAGAACAATGACAAAAGCAGCGTTACTGCACTACACATGTACATTGTCAGTACAGAATGATCTGCATGCACCCGACAGCACAGGCCTCTTTAGTGTCTAATGCTATAAAATTGTAACAGGCTGTTACAAATTCAGACCTTCTGTCCAAAGTTCACAGTTTAAAAAAGTGGTCCTATAATCAAATATAGTGCATCTATAACCATAACTTCACTTGAGACTGACCTCTCTCTCCTTTTCTTTCAGCTCTGCTTCCGTCTCTTTTACTTTATTCACAAACATTTGGCGCATTTCTTCTTCGTTGCGCTGAAGGTCCCCCAAGAATTCTTTCCTCTTAGCCTCGTAGGTCTCCTGCAGACTGCAGAGAAGAAAAGACGGGGCAGAGGGGAGAGCGAAAATACACAGGAAAAGATTAGGCATTGTGTCGAAACAATAAGAGTCTCTCCCTGCCGTCGACACTTGAGTATCCCTGAGGTTTTGGATTTTGTGTGCCTCTACCTGTGTCTCTACCTGAAAGGTTGGCTGTCGGGATCTGTATCTTTGAATCCCATCTCCTCTAGCTTACAGCGTCGGTACAGCTCGTAGTGGCGCGCGTGGGTCTGCTCCCTCAGGTCCTCCATGTTGACCCGGATCAGCATCTCTCTGAGTTTTACAAAGTCGCAGTGACTCTCGTTCTCAACTGAAGAGAAAACGCACACCGGAATTAGGACGTGATTACAGGAGGGGGCACAGGTGGTTATCTTTTTCTAATGCATGACAAACTCGACAAGTACTGTTGAGAATTTGGTTTTGATTGTTAATGAGCGAGCACCAGAGCTCTGAGTCTTCTCAGAGGCTTCTTGCTATCATTCTGTGCCTAGCTGTCTTTTTCACCGCTTCCAACTTATTTTAACACCCCATCTGTCACCCTGTTACCCTCCCTTCCTCTCCATTACTCTCTCTGAAGCAGGAAATCATACCACATCTCTACAGGAATGTGAAGCTGTCTGCACAAAATAGACTGGAAAATTACATTTGGCAATCCACTGATTTAAACCAAATCTATCACAGTTCGCCAACAAGCGGGAGCTGATAAATTGGAGTTTTTCTGCACTTTTCATGTTGATTTTTTTCTTCACTTTAGCTTCATGACCGAGTGACTCACGGCCAAATGAATTCATAGTGAGGAAAGCGAAGGAAGTGTTTCCTGCCTGACAGACTGACAGCAGTGGAGGGAGGGGAATCTGCCACGAGCGTAATTTCCATTCTGCTGAAGCCTTTTTACTTATAGGTCATCGCAACAATATGGGCTGTTCTGGAAATTACAATGTCATTTTTTGGTATTGTTAGAGGAGAGAACTTAAGTCAATTCGGGAAGATGAAGCGCGCAGGGGTGCCAGAATGTCAGAATCAATCATCGGGTCATTGACGGTGCGGCCTGGATATCACAAGTGGGTAATAAAATGGCAATACAAATGGTGCCAATGGGCAGCCACAGGGATTCTTCAGGATTCACGTTAAATTTAAGACCACATCTTCATTTCACCTGTTGCATACCGGACAAAGTATGATGGAAAGCCAGTCGGGAAAATAAGCCCATAGCAATAATTCCTAATTCACTGTTGTGCTATCCCAGGCAAGAAGACTTTTACCTTTTGAGGAAAGTGAATTTGAAGTTCACACATCGCCTACATCCAGTATCTTTTGCTTGCTGGCCCTCTCTTCCCTTTCAAATACAGTTTTCCCTTCTTAACATTCATTTTCCCTCCATTTAGAGACTTGATACTCAAGTCCATGTGGAAACTTGGAAAACTGCTAATTATTTGATATGTAAATCTCCTTCTCTTTCTCCCCAAGTGCTTAAAACAACTGTAGTACAACCTGGAGCAGCTATGGTCCGGTGTATAACCTCATACATCAGCCAGCTAATTAGGGGAAAACTACAGTGACTCATTAGAAGGGACGTGTTGTCAGAGATTAATGTGATCAACCTGTTTGCAAAGACTCGACAGCTTTGGTGTGTGTGTGTGTCTGGTGGGCGAGGGCACGTGCAGAGCGAAGGCACATGGCTTTTCTGGGGGCTGATGCACATGCCATGAACCCCGGGTGGCAGTCGTGGAGAGCGAGATGTATGCTGCGTTTAAATACCACCACACGCTGTGAGCTGGGAGGATTTAAAGACAACAGTAATTATATTGAAAAGCCAAATTAGCATGGTGTTTAGCTTCTCCTGGTGGAAAATGCTGAGGAAGCGGCCTGCAGCGCATGACAATGAGCCGCGATGCAGCGTCTGGACATCCCGCTCAAAGAAATAAGACGCACGTTCATTAGAATAGCACAGAAAAGCAAAATAAAAGTTTAAAAAGATGTGAAATGGTAGCTGCGATGAATCACTGACACTTATTCTCAGTGAAATTTGCTGGTTGGCCACACATCATTAGTGAAAATTTACGAGTTAAAAACAGGAATGAGCTGTTCTCCGGGGCTGCATCCAGGCTACTGAAATTGCTTGTTCATTTGGCATCTAATGGTCTCTCTGTACTGGCCCCCCTGCTGAGGGCTGAATGAGGGCCAATCCTCTGACTGACTGCAGCGCCGAGCCCTCAAGATATCGGAGCACAGGGCTCTGCAGATACACATATAAACACCAGAATGAGTACAGACACGTACAAATGCGGGGTAAGAGAAGAGGTTACATATACAGTATAAATGAATGGAAACAGACAAAGATTTTTACTCTTTACCATCTTTTTTTAAATCATAACTGGCCAGCCCCAAAAATACGCTGGGAAAAAACAATAACTGCATCTGGAACATCCATGTTACAAACACCCACTAGAATATGTGTGCACAGTCACACAAACACACGTCACAGATGTCTGGAGAGACAACAGAGATCCTGAGGGAAGATCAACACAAACACACATATACACACGCACGCACACACACACACACACACACACACACACACACACACACACACACACACACACACTGAGCATTCAATTACTCTTTTTATCAGTAGACAGTCCTCCCTCTGTCTTCCTTCAACTCAATGGAAATTTCCCATGCCTCTTCTAGAGGTTACCATAACCCGTCTATATGACATCTGGCATCCACAAACTGTTTCCACACCGACACAGGCCTTCCTTTCAGACGGCCAAGAGTAGTAAAACACTGAGACTTCTGTCCCCCCACTCTGCCCCTCTGCCCTCAGATACTGTGACAAAGTGTGTTGTATGGATGGTGAGCCATCAGTTTGAAAGCAGGCAGGACTAAAAGCGAAGTGGTTTGCTTGTGTTACATCAGCCAGTCTAGTTTCTTGCTGTAGAGATGGTTAACGAGATAATCGGAAGCAGAAAAAAACCCTGTGGTGTAAAGATAGTCTTGACAAATGTAGGTTTACTGGTCATCTGAAGCAGCTGTCTGGGTAGCATGACAACTTGTTATTTTCATTAGAATCAAATATAGCCCATCTCTTCTTGACATTCCACAATGAGGAACTGGAATACATCTTTTCTAATGAGGCAAATCCAAACGAAATGAGTTTATAGTAAAGCAGACTTTTAGCAGCACCATTCTGTCTGTTACTGCACAGGACTATAGCTTTACGATGACTGATGGAGTCCAAAGGAATTCGTCCCCATGAGACACACAGCAGGCTTTATAAATAACCATCGCATGTCCTCCGAGGGTTGGGGAATGAGAGTGGTCAGTGGATAATGGAGAGAGGAAAGGAAGAGAGGGTGAGGACACAAGAGCAGTAAATTGAGGAAAGGAAGAGAAAAATCTGAAGGGGGGGGGGGGGGTAAAGTCCGAGCAGTGATATTCTCACAGCACAACTCTGTGTGACGTTATTGAATTAAAATGTTTGCTGTAATTGACAAGGCATGGGGGAACGAGCTGTGGGAAACAAAGATCCCAAGATGCCCGACACTATAAGTGATGTCTCCATGGAGGACGCGTGCACGCAGACGTACAGGAATATATGCAGCCGTGCACGCAAAAGACAGACACGTAGCATCTTACACATCACAAGCTCGCAGAAAAGCACGCTGGCAAACTTCCCAAAAACAATCTCCACCCACTCGCCCTTCATTTCGCAGTGCCACTCTGCGTGAAGTCACACTCGCAGCTGCGGAGGGCTCTCCGCGTTAAGTGGGAGGGTATAAATAAACAGGCAAACTGTGGGATGCGCTCCGTCACGAGCAGGAAAGCTTCTTTTACAATGGACACTGATGGACGCCTCGCTGAGTTACATGATGTGCTCATGCTTATTATGTGCAGCAGCATGTGGTATCGAAAAAAGATCCGGCACTGTGTTTTAGGATTTGAATTTGCATCGATGAGAAGTGTGAGGAAAGTGAAACCAAAAATATATTAACATGCAGCCATTCTCCTGCATGTGTCATTATTTACTGGTGCAGGTTGCTGCCAGAGCTTCTATTAGAGCTGCAACCAACAACTACTGAATCATCAACACTGATTATTCAATCACATGATAGTAAAAACAAGGTTATATCATTTGGTATCATGTATGACAAAGAAAATAAAATAATTCTTCCATTTAATGAGTAAAACTGAACAAATGTTTGTCACTATGGGTTAATAAACAACTAAAATAATTAATTATTGATCAAAATAGTTTCACAGAGAACACAGCAAGGCTGCAGGGGGGTGGAGAAAGAGTGAACAATGCACTTCCTCAAAAGTGATACACCCTTGGCCTCTTTCAGACACATTCACAATGCCATAAAATCATATTGTGGCATAATAAAGACTGTACCACAGGTCAGTGTCCCATGATAGAGCACCCCTCCCACATTTCCACATCTATCACTCCACCTTATTTTCCTATCTAACACCTGTAGCCTAGCAACCTAACAACCAGCAAGCAGCTGGTGGACATACAAACTTCAGCAGCATCCTCCGATTTACACGGGCCAAAAATGGATTACGACTGTTTATCACGACAATTCCTCCGTTTAGCTGCCAAATAAGTCATCCTGCAGCTTCTGTTCAAGGCCGCTCTGTTGCTTCATTAGAGCTAAAGGAAGTCATAACCAGAGATCAGCAATATTCTCAACAGTCACTGCTGACAGCGGGGAATGAATGAGTAATAACTTCCATTTACTTTAAATAAATGTTGATAAAACTGTGTACACTTCAGCCTTGATGCTTATGTCTACGATCACAGTTCATTCTGTGGCAGTCTAAAGGATTTAAACATCCACTGACCCCCTCACGTACTCACTGCTGTGTTTGCTTGAGAAACACAGATGCTCACCCCAGACACACGCTCTGATTAACTTGCTTGTCAACGGTTCTCACCTTGCACGACACCCCAGGGGTACTGTCGGGCCCTCACGGTTTTGTTGCCCACTTTGACCTCTTCCACGCTGCCAACAACAGCAAATGGCAGATGAGCCTGCAAAGGGGGAAAAAAGAGTTTAGAGTGTTCAAAGGATGTAATTGGAGGAAAAAAGTGTTAAAAAGTGTAACCGGAGCTACAACCAGGAGTCCCTGCTTTGTCTGCCTCATGAGTTTTTCCTCGTACTTTACGGTACGGTAACCATGTCACAAGTTTTACTAGACACAAACATAGTATGTGCAAACAACACAACAAAAAAGGATAAATAAAAATTTAGGGTTTAATTTGTGGCTGTCATCTCTCTTATCTTTCACAACCAGACCACAACAGAGAAGTGCAACCATACTGTCATACGAGCTCCAACCAGAGCTCTCTTTTAAGTTTAATATGCGGCTCGCTTGGAGGGCTGAAGGGCCTACTTTGTAGAAGTGATTAAACAACACACGCGCGTGCACTTTTTCTTGTTGCTTTAAAAGCTACTACGCCTCGTTAGGATTGACAGCGAGGCATCATGTGGAAAACATGCCCGATACGCAACCTCAAAAATTAGGTGGAGAGTTGAAACCAGCTGGCTGGTTGCAGCTCGGAGGAACAAGCTGGTGAGTGTGGGCGCTGATGTAACCAACTATGAATAGACGGGGATACTGTACAAGGACTGCGAGAACCAAACGCAGTCTTATTTATTCACAAGAGAATTTACTTTGTGCATTTGAAGACGTGTGATTATACATCATCTCCATCATAAAAAGTCAAAAAAGTCAAGCTCGAGTATTTGTGCTTGCTACATGTGTTGCCATCGAGTTTATAAAGTCTTTCCAATTACAGAAAGAACTGAGGAAAGAACTGAGGAATGTTGAACCAGTGCAATCAAACAGAGCCAGTGTACGTATACAGTTTCTCTGTACGGTATGTATAAGCACATGACTGGAATCAGCTGCTATTTGCAAATATTTGCGGTGTCTTTCTCTGTATACATTCACAGATTTGTGGGAATTGGGAGTGTCTCTTCAGAACGTGTTAAAAGCAATAAAACGGTGTCGACATATACTGCTGTTACCACACGAGCTGCTAAAGACATGATGCTACAAGTCAGCAGGCACACAGATGTCTTAAGAGCAACGCTTATCTTTTTTTTTTTTTTTTTAAACTTTCAAACAAAACCATCTGGAATTTTCTTGTCTTCAGCACAACAGGCAGTCTGAGCGCATGTCATACAGTATATCTACAGTGAAGAATACAAAAAGGTAAAAGACACAAAGCCTTCTTGAGTGTTGCAGCATGACTTACGTTCATGGAGGCGTTGATCTCACTGACGGCTTCGTCGTCTGTTGGGAACTGATATATCTGCACCCCGTTGCTCACCAGCTCGCTCATGATCTTTATTTTGAACTTGTGGAGCTCGCTCTTGGAGATTGTGTCCGCTTTGGCGATGATGGGAATGATGTTGACCTGAAGAAAGGATACGAAAAGGAGAGGGCCAGGGATAACATAAAGTAATTCGATGAGTATGTCAGAAAGGTGTAAATGAATTCATGTATTGAAAGTTGCTTTGTGTTAAAGCCTAAACTTATTATGCAACGGTTTGATTTAAGCGTGTCTGACATGACAGGACAAAATGTACCTGTCAAGCTTAAATATTATTAAGAGAATGAACACAGTGTTTTCAATGAGTTTCAGATTAGAGCAATTAACTTCCCTTTGTCAGCAGGTCATGAACACACTCAAGACTTGATTAAAAACATAAACCACACTAAGTACATTCCTAACTATGGCTGAGGAATCGTACAGGACCATATGCAGCTAAACTGTACGGTGAATATGCGCCGTCAGAACCCCCGACAGATACATAAAACAAACAGTGATTATGAAAACAAACTAGTCTCCGTCTCCAATCAGCAGCAGATGTGCAGAAATAAACACACAGTTTTTCTGCATTCCTCTGTACGGCTGCATGACCCAAATCACTAACCGGGAGGACGAGGAGGATCCCCACAGATTCACTCATCAATTCCATAGTGTGCCTCAGAGCAAAAAGCCAGGGCTTGTTAGTAGTCAAATTACAGGCTCATCATACTTTATTGGATCATTAATTTACAGCAGGGCAGTCCCTTATTTCACTAATCAAGTTCATTAATCGCCATCCAGCGCTGACAAGAGCCCTGTGTGGCAGCAGATGGGAGTGTCTTGTCATGGTCAGTGAGGAGGGAGGGGGGGGGGCAGTGATATTTGTTCACTTCCCACAGCCGGGTTTTCCCAGCTGGCCAAAGAGTATTCCCAAATAGCTCTCAGTGTTTGTTCTCAACAACCAGGAGCAGCAGATGGTAAGCAGTGACCACATAAAAGCAGACGTAAGCAGATGTAAAATAATCATCTTTAAAATGTGTTGATGTTTCTGTCACTTTTTGTTTTACTCTTACACAGGTCAAATATCTGGGGATGAATGTAGGGGGAGTGTTATGGGATATAAGAACCAACATTCTAAGGGTTCATAATGTCCAAAAATATTGAATATTAATAGATCCCATTATTCTTTGTCAAACTTTTGGTTTGAGGTATGATCAGCCTCTTAGCTCTAAATTTTTAAAGTTCCCATAATTTTTGGCCTTTGGGGGATGTTAACAGGAAGTATAATTATGTTACAACTTGCACTCTCTGTTTTAAGTCTATATTTGGTAACATTTTGGCAAACTGGTAGCATTAAAAGTATGCCAAATTAGCTATGAGTTAGCTATGAGCAATATACCATGGGTGTGCAAACAACCATCACTGGACTGCACTGATACTACAGAAAGCTTCAAAACGTGATGATTCTCAGACATGTTCTGTAGTTACAAAGCAGATTTTTTTCCTCTGATTTCTACATGGATTTATGGACGTTTGTTCACAGCCTCAGAGAGTGCAAGTTACAAGTATGTGAATCATGTCAACTTGTTTTTAGAACACCCACATGTCCCCGGCTCTTCTACCTCGTATTTCCTCCTTAAGTTTAAGCATGAACTAGAGTCATTTTAAACATTTGAATCAGAAGAGAGCAAACTGTGAGACATTTTAAAGGTTAGTAGGAAATATCAATCTTTGTTTGTCAAATGACCTCTACATCCTAATATTAGATGATTAACTGGTTAATGATTTCCTCCTATTCAAGAAAAACATCTCGATTTAAAAACACCTCCTTCGTGCTCTTATCTCACTTCCTGCCTTCATCTACCACAAACCACACTCACTCTGGTGGGCCTTCAACCGTCCTTTGTAAGGACGGGTGATTGGGACAAGAAAAACACCATTGTCTGGCCAGCAAACTCCACACACTGAGGGGAAAGTTGTTTCTGGTCTGCTTCCCTGGTTCTTCCTGTGACAGGGCGATCTGGCGGACAGGATAGCTCTGCGCGTTTATCTTTAGTTTCCAGATAAAAGTAAATAGTCACACAGAAATGCTCCCCTTGACGTGGACACAACTTGTGATGCCTCTCGTGGCGATGAAATGGTAACCACAATGCAACAGTGTTCGGACTTGAATCATCACTTGTATACTTTTAAGTTTTGGATTGCTGGAATATTAAGTCACTTTTGGGTCTGTGAACATAGGTTGGCTTTTTTTTCTGTGTTAAACAAACTAAAGAGCATATAAGTTTATTGGAAAAAAACCAGTATGATGACTCAGCAATAAAAAGAACCATTTGTTGAAGCTCTAATTTATGCGTGACTTGGTCAGGCTCTTGTTTAGGCTTGTAGGCACTTTCTGTGGTAAACCTGTAGCTGTTTGGAGCTCAGAATTTATAAAAATAAAACTGCATCATGTGCAAAAGCAGACGGTATGCGGTGAGTAGCTGCTGCAAATATTTCCTGCTACACATTTAGTCTATCTAGAAAGAGACCACTGCATAAACAACCCCATGAAGGCTGTAAAACAAAACTGTGTCACATCCACACCATGGTCACTCAACACTGGCTTGCTTTCAGATAAAACAGTGGTCATATTTCACATAGTGGAAAGATTGCTGGGAAGGAGCCACTGAGGTCGGAGTGGTGTTCACCGTGGCCACCCACTGTTGCACTCACGATGCTGTAAATCATTCTGAATAGAAGCACGAACATTGCTGTTATTTTACACTTTCTGTGAGTATGCAACAGAAAATGAGGCCTATGAGTACACAAGAAGGAGAGTTTGGTTCATATGAATGGATTTAGGCGAGGTAAGCTGCTTTGCTTTCACATATTAAAAGGGATAGTGTAGCGGGTAAGCTGCTACACAACAGCAAACGCATTTAGCTCGTGTTAACCAGTTCGCTGTGCCCTGAATAGAGATAAGATATTTAGCTCAGGTAAGCTTTCACGTCTTGCTTCAAAGCTGGGGGTACAGAGAGTTGGCTGTGTATGCCGCGGTGGTTTGGACGGTATCAGGAGACAGTTGGCAGACGTGGGCTGCCAGGTTTTGATCACTCTGTTGGCTGGTAAAGACAGCACAGAGGCTCAGTGGTGAGCGCTGTCGCCTCACAGCAAGAAAAGGTGCTGAATTTGGATCTCGGTCCTTTCTGTGTGAAGTCATCTCAGTTGTCTCTTGGTTTCCTCTCAGGACACACCAGTAATTTAACTTCTTCATAGAAATAGATAAGAAAAACAGGAGCACTCCTGTTGAAGCTCTTCACCGTGACTTTAGAAATACAGTTGGTCCAGAGCAAAAGGGGCTAGCACAATTAAAACATTACAAAACCTGCTTAAAATTCACAGTGACGATGGCAAAATCTGATTTTCTGAAGTCCTCATAAATCTAATAACTGACCTCTGAGAGTGACTGCAATATCCAATCATTATTTTGAATAATGTCAGAAGGTTTGGCAGAGATGCACAGTCATGCGTTGATAGGTGGCAGAGGTAAACCAGCAGGTTTTGGTCACAAGCTGACCATCTGCTTTGTTCTGGATCCATTATCGTTGCATCACCAGACACAAGCAGGGCTAAATCTGCCACTTTGTCATTCCTACAGCAGTGCTATCACTATCATATGTATACGTGCCCGAGGGGTCACGGCGTTCCACCAAAAACATCAGTGAACCTTGAGGTGTCATTACAGGATGTAAACAAGTTCATACACATCCCTAAAATCATCCACGCTATCTCAGTTTACAAGCTCATAGCTATTCAGGTCGTGAGTATAATCCTCCTTGCCCTCAGGTCAAACAATCACAAAGAGTTGAAGACGCAAATCTTCATTTTTTACATTTTAACGGCCTCTCTCGCCATCGTTCCTTCTCCTCTGGGCTTTGTGAACATGTGCTCTGAAATGTTTTGAGGTTCCTTTCTGAAATTCCACACTCCCCACACTTTTTAACCCAAACCACTGAATGGTTTCAGCTGTGTTTATCACTGAGCAGCTTTCAAAAAAACATTTGATCAAAATGTCAACAGGTTGAATTTATTTAAGTGTGTTTGGGATCAAGCAGAAGGAAAGCGAGCTACGGAAATTCAACCTTCAATAGAAACAGTCAAGGAAAACCTCAGCACTTACCATGTATCACCAAAGACTTCTCTAAAATTAAAACATAAATAGTAAAATCTTAAATACAACGCGGCTTCACTTGCCCTCTCTGACTCTATCCTTCCCCACTAGAACTCATCGACCTCCCCCTTCTTTCATGCTCCACGTCCTGTTGTGATTAGATTTTTTTTTTTCTCTAATTGAGGCCGAGCCAGTGATTTTTCCTTTACTGAGCTACACTCATCAGGCAAAACACAGATCCACCGGCCAATAATCTGCAGAGAAATACTCACACAAGAGCAATGAAAAAAACCACAAATCAATGTGGTTATGGATGTGACTATTGACTAGTGTACGGCTGACCAGTAAACAAGCTTTTCTATATAATAGATGGCAATTCAGAAAATGGGTTAGATGTCCAGCGTGGTAAATCAAACATTTTTTTGAGCAATATGTTGGTTTTTAGGAGTTAGATCACTCATATTGTGCAGGTCTTTCCAAAAACTGGGCTGTTAAAGTCTAAACCTAAACCTTTTCCACTGTAACAGCCAAATTCACTCCAAAGAATGTCGTCTGAAGTTTCCCTGAAATCCCATACGATGAAATGGAAGCTTCTGCAGCCACTGCAACGTTTTCTTTTCGCTTTATTCTTTGAGGACACGGAGTCTACACCCCAGCGAAAAAGATCAGGGATCTCCACATCTCAGCGAAACGCACACCACTCACAGTGAAAGGGAGCCCGGATCGGATTACAGCAGCACTGATAGTTATTCACAGACAATGGGAAAAGACCGGGAGTGTGTGCTTTTTGTGCAAAAGACAAGACCACAGGAGAGATATATTTGGATGTGGTGTTTGTGTGTACCTTGCTGTCCAGCTTTTTCATAGTAACGAGGTCCAGGGACTTGAGGGAGTGTCCTGTCGGTGCGATGAAATAGAGGCAGATGTGGATCCTGGTGTCGTGGTAGTTGAACAGCGAGCGCTTGATCTTCAGCTCTTCCTGAAGATAGTTTTCGAACTGAGTGTCGATGTAGTCAACGATGGGCTTGTAACTGTGGAGACAGCCGAAAAGAAACTGTAAGGATTTATGTCTGTGGGCAAAGGCATAAATATTTGTCTTCTTATTCATGCATTGGTAATGAATAAAAAAGGAAATATGGACTTGTCGCTGGGGAAATGAACCGAGACAGTTATGTTTTCAGTAACTCTGTGATCTGATTCTACGCCAAGATCTCAGCTTAGAGCTGTACAGCCGAGTACTGCATGAAACTTGTGCTGGGCTTCTGAGAGTCTGGCTGAAACGAAACACAGAGGCTGTCCTCTCTTGCAGTGCTGTAATGGCCTCTGCAGCCTACAGTGTCACCAGTAAATCAGAGAAATGAGGAATGTTTGGTATGAATGCATCAAAGTTTTGTAGTATTTGCTCTTGAGCCAACAAGACCAGAAAGGTATGTCAAATTTAAGTTTTTTTGGCTGTCATACCACAACACAGAAAGATTTAGACACTACTAGTGAAGACTCACTTTACAGAGATGTACCTGGACTGCTGCTGGAAAACATTATCCACCAGTCCAAATGAGGTCTGGCAATGTCAGGTCATGAGACAGTTTGAAGATAATTTATGCCACATTCTCAGCGAGCTTGTTTGGAGGAGTTTCTTTGAGTCTGCATCTTAAACTGATTTAGTCCAGTTCATTTGGAAGAGACAAGAACAAGAAACTGCATCACAGGGGCCTGAGATGCAAGTCTCTTTCAAGTGAGATTGTGGTTCATTAGTCACCACAGATACAAGTCTCACATTCATAACCCCTCCTCTCATGACGCCGCCTGGGATTTTCAGACTGTATATCGCTGCTGCTGGGATTATTTGGTTGTGATAAGTGTTTGAGACATTTGTTTGCATTCCAGACTTCCACACAGCTTTGCCTCCGATTTATGCTTCAAAACTGACACACTGGCAGCCTCTGTGGATGTGAGTGAAACTAATGTAGACGTGAACAAACCTGCAGTTCCTCGAATGTCCACTTGGGGCTGGCTACAGAACGAGTCAGTCTCCATAAGTCCCCATGTTAAAATGTCTAACTTCACAGCAGAAATAAACATGTTTACAGCCTGGTACAAGAAGCAGTTTTGGTCTCTATAGCGAATTTCCCCATTCACGACAACTGAGCCTGAATTTGTACAGAACTCACCTGTTCAAATTATAGAAAAGCTTGAAGTTATGCATAATTAACAGCATGACTGCTTTGATTGACAAGTGGGTGTTGTTACAGATGGTATGTCTGAACACCCAGGCTTCATTCAGCCCACCTCAGGTCCACAGACAATCCATGTCTGCCCAATTTTAGATTTGCTGGGAGGCAGAAGGCAAGGCTACTAAGATGATGGCAGCCAGAGTTTCACAGCGGCTCTTTAGAAACCTCAACATTACATCACATCAGTCAGTTTCAGAAATTTAAGGAGACACATCTTTCCATCTGACAGCTATTTCTTTGTTCTGAGTTCATCAGGATAAACTTGTGTTCCTAGCTTGATCCGAGTTTGTTTCAATGATGTGTCTTCTTGTTAACCATCAGTGTATTTCACATACATCCCTGCTAATTAGTTAAATTAACAGCCAACTATATTGGTAATCTTTCCAAATTCTCAACAGCAAGTCTTCCACATTCTATTTTGCAGCTCAGAGAGAGACACGTGTAAAACATAAAAAAATCTATTCTATATTCTCAGCTAGTAACATGTTTACGGTCATCTGTCCTCTCCCTTCACATCCATCTTCAATCTCCTCTGTGGAATGCACCCACTCTGACCTTTTGAAGCGCTCTCACTCTCTCACTGTGCGTTTACAGCCTGCTGCAGGGTCCGTCCTTCAGCATGTTGGTTTATACAGTTTACAGAGAAAGCTGCTACCAAAGGGCGTGAGAGTGCTGCTTGCTGGCTAGGTCACAACAAGAGGGGGAAAAAAAACAGAATCAACTATTTCCTCTTTATTTGCTGTCCCTCATATTATTTCCACCCTACAGAGAGAACTAAAATGTGCAGGAAACCTGGACTGATATTAGTTTGTCTGTTTCTCTCATTTGTATCCCTCGGCAACATTGACCTAATTTGGGCAAAAATATGCCGTTGTCATTGCAAATAGAGAGGAGGGTTTGGATAAGGATTGACAGGAAAATCTGCAACAGTCAGGAGTCAAATGGAAAACAATCTTGAAGCATGTGTTTCACGCATGTGCTCCAAGTACCAGATGAATGGAATTTGACTCATAGGACAGTCAGTACTGTTCATCAGAACATATCAAAACGGTCCTGATGCAGTGAACGGCACCGTTCTGTGTCTAAATGGACTGTATGGTTTTGGTGATTAGCGGGAAGCATCAACAGACTATGGCTTAAAACTGGATCAAATTTGGTTGAGAAGTGTTACTTATATCCATTGTTTTACAAGCTTTTCAATGAAATATTGTTCTTTCACTGTACTTCATCTGAGCACTGCAGGTACTTTTCAGATTAGGATCTGGTCTAATTGGGCCCCGCGGTTATTTTTCAGATGTCTAGAAGTTGTTAGCAGTTCCACCAATGAGACATTTCCCCTCTAAACTTCCCACATGGTTTCATTTAAATAACTGTTCAAAGCTAAAAGAGGTAAAACTCTCCAATATTTCACAAAAAAAGAGAAAAGATTAGAGAAAGGTCCAAATAATGAATATAAATTAGTAGAGCAGAACTTTGTTTTTACTTCTTTCCTCTCCCATTAATCATCTTACAGCCCCTCGGCTGGGAACCAGTGGACTACACTGTTATAACGTAAAAGAGTAAAACTGCAAATACCTCAATCTGCGACAAAAGTAAAGTGCTGCTTACACATTGCTGCATGAATACTAACAACCTAACTGTCTTTCAGTGTAATAATATATGACTCAGTGGCACCAGAACTTTGAATGCGACTTTGAATTAACATTAAGAAAACTATACTTGATATCTCCTACCTACCACTGCAAAACTAAGACAGGGATTGCACATCTTGTACTCAGAGGCCAGTACAGAAGTCATAGAACAGATACTGATGACCTGTTGCAGTGTTTTCCCACAGACATGACAGCTTGCATTATCCAGTTTCTAAATAGTTATTAGTAATTCTATCTTTCCCGCACACACACTCCTACCTAAACCTCTGTTTCTTACTGTACACACACCTCTCTGTGTCTCTGTAGCATACAGGGAAAGCAGTTATAAAGTCTAAAAAAATCATAACTCACATTTTGGATCACCTGACTTTTTTTTCCTCAGCAGCAGGTCAGTCGTGTAGAGGAGACTTGTTTTTAAAGCTTTATCCTATTGAAACCAACATGGTACTCACCAGGTGAGTTCACGGTTTACTGTTGCGGCCTGTGCTCGTAAAATAAACTCTCACAGACAGGTGTTGTGTGTTCGTATCGTCTGTCTGATTGTCAGTATACCACATAGGAGGAGGAGAGCGAGGTGGAGTTTTCATTCATCATGACCACCTAATCATGTCAGTCTCTTAACATCATGGATTATCATTTCTCCATCCTCACCTGTCCTCTTTGTTGATCTGATCCCCAAAGCCTACGGTGTCAACAATCGTCAGTTTGAGGTGGACGTTGCTCTCCTGCAGGTCGTATGTTCGCGGCCGCAGATACACGCCGTTCTGATAATGGCTGGCCTCTTCGTTCTCAAACATGGTGTTGAAGAGTGTGTTCATTAACGTCGACTTGCCGATACCAGTCTCCCCTGTGGATGGTGAGGAAGCGGAGAGAGACGAGACAGAGAGAGGGAGTTATATTACTCGTGTCACCACATCAGCTTCCAGACATGAGGCAGTTCTTTCATGTCAGGAATAACAACAGACGGTTTTGTTGTAGGTAAACATGTTTGGGGGAATATAAATTAAGTAAAGATGGAGGGGGAAATGTTCAGTTGTAACGGAATGGCATTTCCGGGAGCGGCCAATTGCATATAAAACTGAACACAGCGGGGCACGCACGGCGTCGCTCTGTACTCACCTACACAGAGGATGTTGAAGCAAAATCCCTGCGTGACCGATTTACTGACCAGTTGGTCGGGGAGGCTGTCAAATCCAACATGTCCGCCCAAACTGAGGTTACGCTTCTCTTCATTCTGAGGGACGCAAACAAAAACAAAACAAAACATTAGAAGCCTGGTCGCAATGTGAGGAAAACACACATGGGGAAGACATTAGTCTGAGGGAGGAAGAGCTGGTTGCTGAAGCCTTCACATTCCTATGCAAATGTACATCAAAGACTGTCCGTACATTGTGCAGAGCCCTTTTGCCTTTCATTAGGCGTTAGGTAATCAGGACCTGCAGTGAGGATGAGCTTCAAGAATAATCCTTCGCAAGCACAGGGAACTCGAGACGTTTTCAAACAGAGAAAAAGAAGCAACCAGATAAACGAACTCATGCAGGGATTTAATACGGAGTATGGAAAAAGAAAATATCCTCTGTCACAACTGAAGTTGTGAATTTGGCAGTTCTCTGGAATAATTAAGAAGAACATAAACATATTAAAGCTTCTACTTTCTATTCACAGCAGCATGAGTACATGATATAAAACCATTTATCTTAATCTGTCCCCCATAAAATCATATTTTCCAATACGGTCAAACTGGGTGCAACTAGCCACACCGCCCAAACCTGATCTCCAATAACCACGGCTACAGTAAATTATTGTTTTGACTGTGCAAAACCACTCTGTAATCAATGTGCATTTAGGAGAGAGCATCCTGGAACTAAAAAGGCACAAAGATTACCGATACAGCCGACATCAGACAGACAAAACTATTGGGTTGTAAGCGTTTTCACCTTTGATCCCTTCTTATCTAACCCATCTCGTCTGATGGACAGACAGTCAGTGAGAAGAGAGAGCGTGTTGGAGCTGTAGAGGAGGAGGGGGGGGGAGACAGACAGCACCTTGAGATGAATGGGGCCACCCGAGCCCGTCTGGCTCAGCCACGAAGGACTGCATACTTGAAGGCTGATGTCACCGAACACAAGGCAGCCTGAGAGCAGAGCAGAGCAGAGCTCAGCCCTAAAAAACCTGACTGAACTGCACGATTAAGGATGAGCGCAGTGTCTGTGCTTAAATACGAGAGTGGTGGGGGAAAAGAAGAGAGAAATGGGGTTTAATGTGTCAGGAAACGCCACTGAATCTGACATTAGCTGAGCTGCAGCGCATTACATTAACACCCGTGTCGGAGGAAAAAAATAAAGTCAATACAAGCAGTA
Organism: Nibea coibor; assembly: GCA_023373845.1. Taxonomy (NCBI): domain Eukaryota; kingdom Metazoa; phylum Chordata; class Actinopteri; family Sciaenidae; genus Nibea; species Nibea coibor. The sequence goes on along the minus strand of CM041733.1, from coordinate 6,322,448 downwards.
ATAATATCCTATTTTTAACTGCTGCGGTTTCCTTATGGAACTATAGTAGGCTAATCGTAAATTCAAGAATAAGTTCCATAAGTTTGACATTAGAACAAAAAGTCAGGAGCCCATATGAACATTGCAACAGCATTTGCTTGCTGTCATCAGTTCCCAAAGTAATTTTAACTTAACTTTATCTGAAGATAATGTGAGGCTTCAGCAGTTTTTAGTCCATAAATCCCTCCCCAGAGCTCGGAAAAGAAACACTGTCCAGGGAAACACAAAGGGGGAATTTTGTCCTAAAAAGACTGTAACTCTGGAACGTACCCACTTGATTTGACTCACTCAGACTGCTAAAGCCTCATATTAACTTCAGATAAACTGTGGAATGTATTTTTACACAGAGCGAGGACTGTGGATTTGGTCTCCCATCAGTTTTATTGGAAGCGTGTTAGGGAGGAATGGCCAGTATGAACAGGAGGAATGATTACAGCCAGCAAAATCTGTTTTAATGTTCATGCGAGCACCTGGCTATTGTTTAAGAAAATGTGAGCCGATCCTTTAAGTGAGGCTGTGTGCATGACAGAAAACTTTCATCACAGCGAGGAAGACGGTATTTCAAAAGGTCTAGACATTTATTTGGGAGGGCTGCACTTCCAATTGTTGTTTTTTTTTTAGTCTGAATGCTATTATTGTAAGTCGCTGTGAAGAAAAGTATCTGCCAGCTGAACGCATTGTTTGTGGTACTCAGTAGCAGGTTTACAGTCATGAAGAAGAGGAAGCAGACTTTTTTTTGTTTGTTAACCACTGCAAACTCGGTTGCTGAATGAAGCTTGTGGAGATATTGAGATCGAGTGCTGCAGGGGGAGGGTGTAACTGCTGGTGCGATGACTCTCCGGATTTCAAGTGTGAGAAGCTGACGATTTTTACTAGCTTGGGAAAGATAGTGCTCATGTTCCGTCAACACCGCAGTTTCACGTGTTCGCTTTGCTCAAGGGCACCTTGAAAACATTTTTTTTGCCTGAGTGGGGAATGTTTTTGTCCTGAACCACAAGTCTGGAAATTTACACTTACTTAAAGACACGCTTACTTGTGGAAACTCACTAAGCCTAGTCAGTAAATATCTGGGCAGCGGAGAAGTGAAGTAAAGTAAAGGGGCAGACTTGTTCTTTAATTTTGTAAACCGTGTTTCTGTGGAAATTGCTCCAAACTTACCTAACCACATTGGTGAAACTCTCAAATTGAGAAGAATAACAAAGATCGTGACACATGAGATAATTCTAGGTTGACCTCCTAAGCTGAACCAGACAAGCCGCCAGTAGTGCATAATGTGTGTGTGAATCATAAGAGGAAGATGGGTCTGTGTGACTGAGGGCTGCGAAAAGAGCACACAGACCTGACCAACAGTGTTATCTTAAAAGGATCAGACAGAACAGAAGTGCAGACGTGGACACAAACGCTCTATTCTGTGAGTGAGCTGACTGAACGTGTGAGTGTGGACTGGGCTCAGCTGGGAAAGAACTACTGAGATCCTTTACTGAAGTAAAAGCAGCAACCATGTAAAAATACTTCAGTGCATGTACTGTGAATGTGTTGATTTTACTTCAGTTAATAGTTTAACAGCAAATTCAGTGCAAAAAAATCAATCATGCTGAAAAATGACTTCTGTGACAGTGCTGTATGAAATATCTATTAATATAGCCTGCTGTAATTATTCATCCTGTTCGTACTGGCTCTGAAGATAATGTGAAGCTTCAGCAGTTTTTAGAAACACTGGCCAGACTATCATCTATCTATCTATCTATCTATCTATCTATCTATCTATCTATCTATCTATCTGACCGACGAGCTTAGCTTGCATGTATGTAGTATGTGAGAGCTACAGTCATGTGAAAACATGTCCTTTTTTGGTCATTTCCTTGTTTGTACTTGGGATGAATGATTACAAAGTTCAATGTAAAAAATGTAGCTCTGCCCCCCCCCCAAAAAAACACACATTTAAAAAAAGATCATCAAGTTTCTAAATGTATTGACAACATAAGCCGCTGTCAAACTCTGAGGCATCTGTCTGTTAACCCATCCAAGCTCGTCGAGAGAAGAGAAGAGAAGAGAAGAGAAGAGAAGAGAAGAGAAGAGAAGAGAAGAAGAGAAGAGAAGCAGGGTTAAGTATGATAGGAATGACAAGCTTCTGGTTAACTGTCCCAGGGTGAGGAGACAACGCAGTTCACAGGCCACCGTATCACCAGGCCAACAGGAAATGGCTGCACAGGGGCCCCAGGTGGCTCCGAGTGAAATGAGGCACAAACCGTATACGCGGGTTCCCAATGCGGTGTGTTTTGTGAACCGCTTTTTTCTGTCAGGCCTTTTTCAGAGAATACGTTTTGAAATGTCTTAATAGGAAAAACCACAAGTCCACACCCAATGCACAAGAGTCTGTTCAGTCAGTGGCTACAGTGTTTTCACTGGAGATTCATATTTCCATTACATTTCTTTCTTCCTTATTGATTATTTAGTCTATGAAATGACAGGAAGGGTGAAAAATGCCAGTCACACTTTACCAGAGCGTGTTTAGCTTAATCCAGAGGTCAGCAATTGATCTGAACCTGGAGTTTCCATACTCTGACACAATCACAACAACAGTAACCCCTGAACCCAGGAAGCATAATATTGCTAAACAATTCAGTGAGTTATGCTGTGAACTAAAACTTTTTTTAGCCCAGATTTGTTAACATTTTTGCAAATTGGTGCCATTAAAAGTATGCCGTATTCGCCATTAGCACTTCCTGTTTACCCATGAATATACAAACAATTATGTCTAGATTACTTCAATACTGAAGAACAACAAGTGTGACGATCCTCAGGCAACCTCCGGAGATAAGGAGCATCTTTCTCTATGACTCCTACATAGACTGATGGATGTTTATTCGTGTTGGTCATAATGACATCCTGAGGAGGTCCAAGACATGCTGATACTAGAAAATATGTATACCACCATTTGTGTGTTATGTCTCTAAGATGAAGTGGTTCAAGTGTGTTATTTGCCTCCATAGGCTGTGTGACAGCCAGCGCTGCAGCTCCAGCTGCTGTCCGTGTTGATAAGCGGGCCAAATCAATGGGCATAACAGCAACAACTGACTTCCCATTTTCAGAACAGCAGCATGGGACTGTCCCTTTCGCCTCACAGCTTGAAAACCTCCAGTTTCAGCACCAGTTCGGTCTTTAAACTGCATCTCAGCACGACATCCAGAAGCATTTCAAACAACAAAGATGAGTGAATACCCTGGCAGCAGGCGAGGAAGATATCAGCTGGGACAAAGGTGACACACATCCATCCTGACATAAACGGAGGGCAAAACCAAGATCTGGTTTCAGCAGCCGACACACCACAGAAACATTATTGGTCAACAGTCCTAATGTGACCTGAAATTCTCTCCAACTGCAGACCTCCTCTCCTCTCCTCTCCTCTCCTCTCCTCGTCTTTCCATTGCCTCCTGGCCTCCATTCCCACCTGACTTGTGTCTGGCTTGTGTTTGTGCTCGTGTCTGCCTGAGTGAGCGTCCACCTGACAGACAGCAGCAACCTGACAGACTGAGAAACACACACACGCACACTTGCGGGACGGGGGGAGGAAATACACAGAGGAAAGGCCGTCGAAACGGCTTCAAATATTTACAATAACTTGAGGTGCACTCTGTGTGTAGAACTGGCCTCCCTTAAATGTCTTGTTTTCACATTAAACTTTAAAAAGAGGTCAGATAAACTGTGTGCTGGTATTCCAGATCTTTATAATGGTGTTTTTTCCCCCCTTTGGTCACTTCACTGGGCATTTTCCACTTCCGACATGTATGATTTATATTGATTATTTTTCAGACATACGTACTCTACACAGCTTGAGACAGGTTTGAAAGATTTCACAACAGATATTGCATGCTCTCTGAAGCTGCACTGTTGTAATGTGGACTTGAATTAAATTCATTAGAAATTAGAAGTGATACTTTAAATTAATCATTTAAGTTATTTAACAAGCACAAATGCTAAACATTAGCCGCTTCCAACTTCTCAAATGTGAGCATTTGCTGCTTTCCTTTGTTTCAAAGGATTATGAAACATGAATGAATATCTTTGTGTTCTGGAATTTTAGTCTGGCAGAAAAAGAAAGATGTCGCACAAGGACACATTTCCAGGGACGTCCTAGTGGTTTGAGGACAGAAGGGGACAGCAGGTTTTGTTTTTTTTTGTCAGGGCATCACAATTATGGCATGAACCGCCTGAGAGTCTCAGACAGTCAGAGAGATGTTGTTGCATTACTGCCTAACCACACCTACAGATTTACAGATTTGGCTCTTGTGTGCTGCTATAGCCGCTCGCCTGCTGCTACTTGTGCTGGCAGCGATGTTGTAACGGCGAAAAGGTTGACAGCTGTGATTTGGATGATACAGTACACGTGTGTCATCAGGAATCCACAAGAGAGAGTGATAAAAACTTGTTTTTGTTCCCTCTCTAGTCTGCACAACAACTGTATGGCCACTTTGCCCAGCCTCATCTACGTCCAACAGGAAAGACAAAAAAAAAAAATAGACAGATGCAAGAGGAGACAGGAACCATTTTATGAGGCAGATGTAGAGCTCACTCATCTTTACAGGGCTTTTCAAAAATACAGTTTCCACTTTACTTTCACGAAAAAATTGTCCTGATCCTAGAATTGTCAGTTGTGTTATTGGCAACAAGGTAGAGGTAGGCTGAAACTTGTTTGGATCAGGTGAGCTGCGGATGTCAAAGCTTTTACACGTGTGCAAGGTCTGATTTAAAAAAAAAAAAAAAAAAAAGCATTCTTGTTTCAAGACCTAGACTTTTTATGCACGTTACTGAATGTTGGTGGTAAAGACAACATCAAGGACGCACAGCAGATTTAATCACAGACTGCTCTCTGGAAAAATGTGGATTCCAGTGGAGAGCATGTTAGGTGAGTAGAGATCTGCAAGGAGCAAAAACTTGACTTGATTTGAGCGTTCACATGCGCGCCTCGTGCAAGCGGCATGCTTCAGAATCCAAATCAGAATTGAAAGAATGTGACTCCATTCAGCTTCTTTTTTTTACTGTTCACACTGTGACACAAACACATCGGCATCCCATGTGAGGCACTTTGAGCTGCAGAGGCAAACTTTCAGCTAAACACTGCGTGCTACAACAATCAAACTTTCCTTCCTCCTTTCAAACAGGAAAAACACTGATGGCATTTACGACGGAAAAACAAACATTACACGCTCAAACTCTTCATTCAGCTTTTGCCAACATCGGAGTATCGCAAACTCAGCTCAGAACCAGTCTTTGAGTAATCCTTTATTTAATTCTTATTCTATGGATATTGACTCATCGGCACAGAGGCCGCAGCTCGCCTGTCATTATTCATCTGCGACACGGGATTCGACAAGCTCGCCTCCAGGCTGTTCTGTATGTTCTATATACGGCGAGCATCACGGATGACACACAACAGTCAGCGTACTCGATCTGCAATCTGACCCGGACATCGTGCAGCTCAACAACGGAAAAGGGGATGAAAGAAGAAGGTGTTTTTAGTGCTACCACGAACAAATATAGACTGAAAATCTGTAAGTGGAGCACATATGTAGATGCATTTAAGTCGACATCAGCAGCAAAGGCTGCGGCTTTAAAAACACACACGACTTGTCACATAATTCCTCATTCCTCGCCTGTTGCCTTTAAGCACTTTATGAAGCTATTTTCATGTTATGCATGCAGGCCCCACGGGAGAGACGATACACTTCATGGTCAGTAAGCAATGTGCATGTACAGTATGTTAAGGGCATTTCATTACATGAACACTTAAATGAACTACATCCTTTTTATATACGTTACACGCTGCGCAATCGATGATGTAAAACAATAGATGGCTGCATTGATCGCCTCATGTGACTGTCCTAGAACATGAGATTGACGTGGGCCGGCAATGCAACCGACCACACATCCCTATCAATAGCACATAATTAACAGCGTGCCCTTTTGCACAAACTGCCGGGGCGAGCGTGTCAGTTTGTTCAATACGCTCTCACTTAGTTCCGAAAGTTGGACAGGAAGTCAGGCAGTCGGGCAACTGTTTGACTGCAATCTCAGCATTTGGCTCATTAATCAATTCTCTGATTTTGTATTCTGAAAGAGACATTTTACAAATTGCAATAGTCTGCAATACGGTGTGAAACCTGCAACCCGTCCTCCTGGACACTTTCCTAACTTTAAGAAATGCCAAGTGTGCAATATTCTATGCATCCTCTCTCTTTTTTTGGGAGGAGGAGGAGGGGGGGGGGGGGGGTCCTCTCCTTTCCTCAGCAGACATGTGTTGCACCAGTAAGTGCAAGGAGTGGCCCGGAGTGTGCGCTTAATCTCTTCATCCCTGCAACTCAGTGCTGCTTACTGTCCAATTCACAACCGCGAGAATCTCTTGGAGCATCTGCCAAAAAGTTAATCACCCCATTCAAATCCTCGCCTGTGCATTCGTTTCGTCACCATAATATTGGTTTTTGGATGACACGCGTGAGGGTGTGTGAATTCTGTGTGAATTCTTTAGAGCTGACTGTGTTACTAGCATTTTCTTAACTCTATGCTGCATCACACCTGAATGACAGGGCTTGTCAAGTATGAAAATAATGCAGGACACATTCCACCCTCGTCTGATAGCACACCTAAGCTGATACTGTGCAAAAAAAAAAAAAAAGGTGTTTCATAGAGAAATGTTCAAAGCATCTGGCTGGTCAAACTGACACGGCCTTCTGTGAAAAACAGACAGAAACACAAGTTTAATTTTGCACTCCTGAAAGGGAAGTTGTAACCACACTGTACCCAGCACTCTAGTTGCTGCTATCTAGCAGATGCAGCTTTACACAACAGAGCTGCAAAGTAACGCAGGGACTGCACGCACACTTCATAGCGTTAGTATTGAGAAACACGGTGATATTAAACGGTGCCCTTCCCGAGTGTTTGGGGTTTACAGCCACTTCTATTAACGTCAACAGTGAATGGTGCCACACGTTAACACCCATATGGTCTGCAACGCATCCATGGGTAACGTTACAAACGTTACGGGGAAAAAATAAATAAACGCTGCAAGTCACGACGTTAATATACTAGCCCACAACGGCAGAGGCGTCTTTATTTGTCTTAACTGAAAACAAACCCAGTCACCATCACAGAAAACACTCGACTGAAGCCCACATTACAGGCTTCAAAAGCGGGGGAGGCTTAGCTTCATACCCAGCTAACACACACACACACATACACTTTTACTAATCACAAGCAAGTATTCCCGTGGCTGCACTTGCAACGTTTTTCAGTTTCCAAGCGGTAGAAAGGGGGCGAAAAAAGAAGGAGAGCCGTGGCTTTTGACTTACCGAAAATACGTCAACGTCCGTGGCAGCCATGGTGCGGAATGTATGGTGTGTTGTTGGTGTGCTGGGCAGACTGAGCAGAGGCGAAAGGGAGCAGCCCTCGTCTCTCCGTACTAGCCTGCTAAAACTACTGAGCCGCGCCGCTGACAGAGATAGGAAGAGAGGAGCACAGCGCCGTGAAGAGCTAGTAGCTGGGCAGGGAGGATGCTAGCTAGGCGACAAGAGCGTTCACTTCCACGCCGCCTCCGCTTCGCTCAGAGAGGCTAAAATGCTTTTTGTTATCGTTTAGCCTTTAGCTGGGAGCCTACGAGAGTTAAACTGAACTTATCTGGTTTAGCTGAACTGTGTAGCACGGCATAGTACAACGGTAAGTCACCAAATAGCGCTAATATAAGTTCGAAAGGCACCGATATTTGCGCATGCGTAGTAATGCGGATGTGATACATTTAATGAAAACTCGCGACTTTTAAATTCGCACCCGTTTCCATGAATTATCAAGAGTGCTTGTCAGATAAATGTTTGTATATTTTCAATTTAGATCAGTTTAAAGTCGCCTAAAGTCGTTTAAAGCGTTTCCAGGCGGTGTAAACGGCCAACGGTTTCTGCAGACGTCTAAGCAGGCCGCGTACCATTTCGACGTTCGCATTGGATCTTTGCGCGGGACACATACGTTCCAATATGGCCACTTCACAGACACAGACGCTCCCATTCAGTCGAGGAATGTCATGCTGCACACACACTGCAAGCCAGGACAGGAGCGAGCGGCATCGTTAGAGCGACATGGGCAGAGCAGAAATATGTGTGTGTGTAAAATATGTGATCATCACCTCAGTGTAGCCAACTGCGTGTGTGTGTGTGTGTTTTGACATGGGGTATTAATATTTAAATGAATTAATGAGGTCACAGATTGATTTTACTAGAATGTGACTCAGCCAATCAGAGCAAGCCATTTGATATTGTTACTCCAGTCTATCTGTGTATATAGTGTGTATATTGAGCTGTTTGTGGCCTGGTGTCTTAGGGTCTTTTACTATTTGCAGCTTTATCTTGACATCCGGGCAGTTTACATTAAACATTTATTAACTTTGTCTGTGTGTCTGAATTAATGCAATATAAATACCTTATTTCAAATAATATCTCATTAAATGTGCTTGTTTGTAGCCTCTAAATGGGAATTAGTTTCTACATGTATTGAATATAGATCTATATTTCTTTATTTATGAAAGAAAAACTTAGAACCTGCAACCAAAGTCTTCTTTTGTGTTTGACAGAAATATAAAATAAATATGGGTGAAAAGTTTAGTTTTTTTTTTTTTTTTTTCAACCTGCAGTAACATCTGCATATATTATTCAAATTGTATCCACGTCTGCACTTTTCCCGGAAAGAGAGACTCCTCCAGGTAGGGAGGAGAGAAGTGAGCGGCAGGTGAAGGGTACTGTACACTCAGCGAGACAAAGGTGTAACGAGATACAGCGCGGCTGTTGGAGCTGCACATTTCAGCTTTAATCTGCCTCAAACCGACGGTTTTCATCATGGCTTTGACACAGGAGTCCGTCCTGTCTCTGCTGATAGCGGAGGGGGGCAAAGTGAAGAAATCCGACTTGGTGGATAAGTTTAGAGACTCAATAGATTCCGACGATCCTGCTGAGAAAGAACGGAACAGGGAGCTTTTCAAGACTTTTGTCAACAACGTCGCCGTCGTCAAGGAAATCGACGGTGCCCGGTATGTCGTTGTCAGAAAAATGTATCAGAATTGTTTGCAGGACGGTGTCCACACTGCGGAAAAGACTGACAATAAAGAGATCCCGCTGATAGGTGAGCAGCAGCGCCCACCTGCGCGGACCGAGGACACTGGAAGCCGTGATGGTGATGCAGGAGGTGAGAGATCAGATGTTTCTGAGCGCGATCAAGAACAGGCAAGTAGTGAAAGCAGTGAGAATCCCACAGAATTACTGTCTCCTATACAAATGGCCCTGCAAAGGAGCCAAAGTAAGGTCGTTAGAGTGAAAAGAATGCTGCAATTTGAGGTCCAAGAGCAGGACACCAATGGAGATAACAACTCCAAAGGGAGTCCAGTAAACAAGCCGACAAGTATCCAGAGCAAACCGTATGCCTTGCCTCTGAGGATGCCACCCAGCACCACCAGGGTTGAGATCTGCAAATTGAAAGGGGGCTCAGATGAGTCCCTTGAAAGCCAAGACTCCTTCAGGAACAAGAGAAGGCCCCCTGTAGTGGAGACAGACAGTAGCATGAGCTCCCCCCAGCTGAGGAGGTCGGTGAAAAGCACCAAGGCGTCAGAGGAGCCCAAAGATACCTCCTTGGTTCCCCTGGAGCAATCAGAGCATGAATGGCTGGTAAAGTGTGCCGCTGGCCACTGGAGCCAGGTTTACGGCCTGCTGCTGAGAGACAACCAGCTGGCAGAGAAGAGGGACTTCATGTCAGGGTTCACCGCCCTGCACTGGGCAGCCAAATGTGGCAACAGTGACATGCTTGGGAAGATTATCGACCTATCCAAGCAAGGAGGAGTGGACATTGACGTTAATGCAAAAACACATGGCGGATACACTCCTTTGCACATCGCCGCATTGCATGACCAGGAATACATCATGGCAATGTTGGTGGGGGAGTACGGAGCAGACCCGAGCGTCAGGGACAACTGCGGGAAGAAAGCCTACCACTATCTTCACAAAGGCATCTCTGGGACGCTGAGAGAGATGCTGGGTGAACCCAGCACCCAGCAGGGCCCTCAGGACAGGGCCCTGCCTGAGAAAGAAGAGCTGGACCTCTTCCCGGATCTCTCCAAGGGCCTTCATACAATAAGCCGTCTTTTCCAGCCCCATGTGACGGGCCTCAAGAAGAAGCAGAAGCAGAGGCCTGGGTTTTACTCCCTGAGCGACGACCCCAGCGAGGAACGAGAAGACGGCAACGGTGGCAGCAGCCTCAGTTTCAGACACAGAATCATATCAGATGTTTTTATGTAAACTCTTTCTCGTCTTATTTACATTGAGGTGTGGCGTTCCTCTGATTTACAGGCCTCCTTCAGCAAAGGCACAAAAAAAAAAAATCAGTGACTCCTTCTTTGTTTTTGTATTTTATTTAACATTTCTGTGGACACAAAAGATGAAATTCATATCAGATATGATGGGTTTGATTGTGAGGTCAACCAGGACTTAAATTAATCGTATCAGGGAGCTGGTTGATTGAAGTTGAAGTTGAGTTTTAGTTTGAAATGCTACCTGTATGAGGTGTGAGTTAAGGAGTGTTTGCAGGTGTAAATAAAGCATGATTCAGAAAATATTCCAGAAGGTCCTGTGAGTTGTCTTATTACTCACCGTCTGTGGTCTGTTGAAGGAGTCTTCTCTTCAGTCTGCCTTTTTGCACATAGTTCAGCTTCAGGAGAGGCTCAGCCATGGAAATTAAAGCCAAAACTGTCAATTTCCTTTTATGTTTAATGACCGATGATTATGAATTCATATTTTCTCAATTAGGAGTAATTTTTAACAACAGAAAAAGAAGAAATAGGTACCTACACCAGTAAGGCAGACCCAAAAATGACTATTCATTTCAACAAAAGGAAAAAAATCAGACTAGGACTACTTCCTTTGCAGTGTCTGCATGTTTGCATGCATCCAAAATTTGATTTGTAGATGTCTGTTCTCTTAAACAAAAGTCTGTTTTTGATCCAAATGAAACAACACTAGCAGGAAATCAATCTATGACATCACTTATTTACTAGTGTTACTCATTTAGCAGAGAGATCAAGACCTGACTTAGCTCGATTTCCTCTGTTTTCACCTCTCATCTCGATTTCCAGATGCAAACCAGACTAAATAAAAAAGGATGTGTCGACTTAGAGTGAGTCAAAGCTCCAGAAGCAACAAAGTAATGGAAGCGTTTGTGCCTCTGAGGAGGATTTACAGCACTTGCCTCTTCATCATTGCTCCACTTTATAACAGATTAATTATTAAACACTGTGAAGCATTAAGGAGAAGTAAACATCCCACTGAAATACCCTGGAAGGAAAACAAACACTGGATTTTACAGAATTACAATAGACGACACACGAAAAGACACCGGGCGTGTTGCTCAGGAGTGTGCAGGTGTGCCATAAATCATTACAGTCCCTCTGAGTGCCAAAACTTTTGTGCAATGTGGCTCGCGTCCATCTTGAAGCTTGTTGAGACGGCGGTGATTCAGCCAGACACGCAGCTGACTGGGAATGAGTGTGTGTTTGCATGTGTGTGCATGCAAGCGACCAAAAGCAGCGTGTTAATATCATCACCGGCCCCCGGCATCTTGAAGTCAAGAACCAGCAGAAGAATCCACTTTGCTGTCTTGTTTCCTGTCTGTCCCGGTTCCTTTTCCTCAGTCCTGAAGGATTTGAGCTGCAACTGGTTTAGGAGGGAAAATAATCATGGGTACAGAAGAAGAATGGGTCTGACCATTTGTCTTGTTTCGGCCTGGAGTCATCTCTCTCACTTTTTTTTATTTCTCATGATGTCACTTCAGCAGCATCCGCTGTCTTAACACCAGGACAATGTTTCATCTCTGAGCCTCAGGGTTTTATTAAGCAAGTTTTCTGCTGCTGCTGTGAGGAAGAAGGCCATCACAAGATCGGGAACAAGACCCAGAATTAGGGAAAACAATTACTCAAGTCCTTTAGATAAAAGAAGCAGCTATAAAGTGTTTGTTAAAATGAAAAAAAAAAAGATAATTATTAGACTATTGTAGAATTATAGCCCCTCTTTTTAGTACCACAATAATATGTAGTATCAGATAAATGCAGGTCTTAGGGATTAGTTTGCTTATTCACCTGTTTGGTGAGAATTAGATGAAAAAAAGTATACCACTCTTGCATCTGTGCATTAAGTTAGCCTAGCTTAGCTTAAAGATTAGAAGCAGGGGGAAACTGCTAGCCTGGCTTCATCCAAGTGTTACAAAAGCATCCTACCAGCAAGTCTAGAACCATGATATTGCCAGGCTAGTTGGTTCCCTTTGTTTAAAGACCTTATACTAAGCTAAGCTAAGCTATGCTAAGCTAACCAGCTGCTGACTGTAGCTTTAACACGAGAGTGGTATCAGTCTTCTCGTCAAACTCTTGGCAAGTAAGCAAACGTGTGTATTTCTCAAAATGTTGAAATATTTCTTTAACATCTGCTTATGTTGACAGGATTTGATTTAACTTGCCCCACTTACTCAAGTATTGGACACAATCCAGTCTAACAACATAACACAGTTACAGAGGCCTACTTGCCGTATTTCAGTGAAGAAAGCTTAATTATTATTTTGATGATTTCTACTAATGACCTGTCATGAAATTGGACACAGTGAAGAAATCTGGAATGGATTTTTAAATGATTATCCCCATTGTGTGTGCCAGGTAGTTATGAACAGGGCGTAAGTTTAATTAAAGTGCCGCTTCAACAGAAACATCTACTATAACAGATAAATCATGGTGATATACAGCTTCACTGGCAGTATTTTGGTTTGAAAACAAGCCTTTGTTCTTCATAACTGAGCTAAATGTAATAACTGCCAGAGGTTGGAGGAGTCTGAAGGTGTGCTGACATTCCTGCGGGCGGAGAGTTCATAGTTCAGGTTGAAAAGCTGAACTTTGAAGCCACTAATCTGAGCACCTGGCGCAGTAATCACTGAGTCATCGCCATGTTCAGCCACCCTTCTCACCTGTGGACGCTGTATATCTTGGTCAATTTAACAGCCATTTGGTGTCATGAAGCAAAACGAATCACACTTTGGGCCTCTCTGTGGTGTCGGGCTTATTTTATCCACTGTCCCGGAGACAGAAGGACACAGTCAGTGATTATCAGTAGCGAAGCTCCTCATTATCCAGCACTGTAACAGAACTGCTGCTGCAGTGATCAGGCCATCCAGCTCCCTCCTGTTTGTCTACAGCACACACCACCAAATGTTCCATCACTTACACTGTCTTTGTAACAACGCTAAACCTAATTGCCATGCAATTAGTGTCTGACAAAGATCTTACTGGTTTAGAATTCCCTGAGTTGTGTTGTATGTGCCTGCTGTCTTCAATGGGAATCTGATTAAAAGTGTTTTTTTTTTGTTTTTTTTTACTTTGTAAAGTACATTAAGTGCTGTCAGCTGTGTCTCATTGTTCTCCTGGGATTTCCTCTGCCAATGCCAACATGAAATGCTTTTTTCCCCCTCCCCTCAGTCTATTCTTTGTCTTTTAATAAGCATTTGTTATCGCCGACAGACAAACTGGGCGGCATTCCACTGTGAGGCCGGCAAACGAGAGCAGAGAGGCATGAAAAAGACAAGAGACGAGGAAGCAGACAGATGAAAATATATCTCTCTCAGTCTTGATTTCAGCCCCAGAATGTGATAGTATATATGAAACCACAGTCAGCGGCGTGTTAGCTTAGCAAAAAGTCTGGAACCAGGGTGAAACGACTAGCCTGGCTCTGTCTGAAGCTAACGAAATCCAGCACCTCAAAGCTGGCTAGCTTAATTGACACTTTACTGTGATGGCAACTGGTTAAAGTTTCCAACAAGAAACGTCATGTAATCCTCGGTAAAACCTGTTTTGGTTTTTGTACATATCAGATGAACGAGATGGTAGTCAGGCTAGGTTGCTCTTGCTAAGTTAAGCTAAGCTAAGCTAAACTAAGCTTAGCTGACTGCCTCCCGACACCAGCTTCAAATATTTGGCGTGCACACCACTGGATCTACAGCTCAGTAAGAAAGCTTATGTGTAGTTCCAAAAAGTCAAACTATTCCTTTAAACTTCCATTCACCTGACACTACATCTATCCATTCAATACGATGTTGGAGCCAGACAACAGTTAGCTTAGCATAAAGACAATGGGCAACATTCAGTTTTGGAGCTCACAACTTTAAAATGTGTTTCCTTTTTCCATTTTTCAGGCTGATAAACCCATTTTTCTAAATAATTCCCCTCTCCCAACAGTAAAGCATAGATTTAATCTGTTAATCTCTTTGTAAATGAAGCTTCTATACAATGTTTAAACAGAAAATGTGGATTCTTGCTCTGACAGTGACACTAAATTACTGGCTGCTCAGAAGCAATGTCCTGATTTGCCTGCAGAGGGCAGAGACGATCTCCGAGAGGAACAACCAACCCAGGAAAGCCTCAACTGATGAAGAAATTCCCATTTTTAGGCTAGAAAAGAAACCATATGACAGTTCACAGCTTATCTGTGTATAGCCTGTCGTGTTTTGCGTTTGATGCGGTGCCCCTGTACCAGCTGGCAAAAAAAAATAAAAAAATAATAAGAGAAATGTGGCACACCAGAAGAGAGGGAGAGCTTAATTTATTCACAATATTACAAACATCATGGAATTTACAACTCCAAACAGGCACAAAAACAACTCACACTCTTAACGGGAAGCAGGTGTGATATTTAGCAGAAACAGTGGATTTATGTCACACCACCAACAACAGGGGTTCACTGAAATGTGCCTTTCCTTCTTGGCTTTCTGTTCGTATCTATGTCATACACCTCCACAACGTGAAACTAAATCCTCAACTGAACAAATACAATCCCACTTCAAAATCCCCTTTCTCGCAACCTCAACAAAACACTGCTTTGATTGAATGACAGAAGCGAGGGGCGACTCAGGAAGATGTCAAATGTTTGTTATTATACACAGACACACACACAAAGACACACACACGCATAGCAAGAACTAAAATGAGTATTTATCCATGTGCTGTTCCTTTGTGGGAGCACACTTTCTCCACCCCCGGTCTTTCTTTTCTCCAAAACGTTGGTCTTCTGCATACTTTAGGAATTCCAGCAGGCTGCAGGGAACAACATTAGAGTCTTTCTAACCCCTTCAGGCCTGTGTCAGCACAAAGGCCAACACAAACATACATTTGTTTAGCAAACTGAAGCGGGCAGAGTCGTAAATCTCCGGAGAAATAGTTAAGGGGTGGTGAAACTGTTTAGGGAAAAACAGGAAAATATCTTTCAGCGTGGAAGTGTTTCCAGCTTCTGAGAAAAAGAAGCTTTTTAAAAAAAAAAAAAAAAAAAAAGACATTTTCAGTGTGCGTAGTGGTTTGCTAATGATGCTCTGCCTCTTTCTGAACCATTATTACATAAATATCGCAACTGTTAACCCATACACTGGATCTTTTTTTTTTCAGTACAGCCAACAGGTAGAATTTCCTGAGGGACGACAACATTTTGATCACTTCCCAACTTCGTAGGAGTTTTCGTGAAAACGTACACAGCAAACGCCAAGAGGAGTTCTGTCTTTCTGTTCGACAACTAACCTCTACACGTACATAATTGAGACATTCACACGCACAAACGCGCTGCACATGTTCTGACGGAAAGCGACAGCTCGCATCACTCTGGAAACAATGCTCCAGTGTGTCTGGGTGAAGATTCAGTAAAAAGAAGTCAACACGACTACGTTTAAAAACTACTGATGAGTATTAATCAAGAAAGAGATTTTTACATTTTAAAAATTAAGGAGGGAAAGAAAGGGGAAAGATTTTCCGTTTAGGGCTAGTAAGAAGATCTAAAGCCGTGTAAATTTAAATAAACTTGCTACATGTGTCCAAAAGTGGCTACGCTGAGGAGGTAGAGAATAGAAAATGAGTTTAAGACACCTGAAGTGAAGGTTGTGGACTCTTTAAAACAAAAAAAAAGTATTTCAAGTATCTCGTGTCACTTCTGTGACGAGGGGACATTGGGAGAAAATACTAAGGGACATAACTGCTTACTTATAATCTTAGATGAGGTTTAGCACCTCCGTATGAGGACCTGTTCCACCATGAAATCATCAACATTTAACGACATTAAAAAAGGTCCAGTGTTTAAGATTTAGGGACATCTATCAAAACACAATATGTATAACTGTGTTTCTGTTATTTCTGTTATGCTTTCTTTACCCTAGATTGAGTATTTTATATCTACAGAAGAAGGGTGTCCTCTTCCACGGAGTCCGCCATGTTTCTACAATAGCCTAGAATGGACAAATCAAATACTGTTTCCAGATAGGGCCTTTCACTTTTTTTTTGGCCTCAGTTTCAGCTCATGACTACCATAGTTTTGCATACACACCTTGAATTGGACAGTGAGGTGAGGGGTATTTTGTTGGTTGTAATCTGCAACCTAACCACTAGATGCTGCTAAATCTCACACACCGGATGTTTGAGTATGAAATTAGCTGGAAAAGTACAGTCTGTAATGTTGCTGGGTGTCCTCATGCACCTTTTGAAAAAAAAAAACAACACTAACTCATCATTCTTTTTTAAAATGAATGACAGGCCAAACAAATACGTAAAAGAGAAATCGTGTTTAAACGGATGGAGTAAGGCTTTCAACTTGAGATCGCTCTGAAAACAAATCTGATTTGAAGAAATGTGCATTCATGTATCATTACAAAGTGCTTTTTTTTCATTCACCCTTTTTGGTTTTTAGTGCCTTAATTTGAAACACATATATAAAAAAGAACATTTCAAAAGATTAAATCTATTACATCTATTGTACATTTTACTGACATGATGCAGCACACCGTCCCCCTCTCGCGCTACTCTCGTTCACTGAAGCCTTCTGACTGGTCAAAATACCATCTTAAAGCTTATAATAGGTTTCCAAATGTGCAGGTACAGGGCTGTAAGCACTACCATCATGATGAAAAGTGAAGGACAGTGTGAACACGTGAAGGCTGAATTGCTAACAGGTAAAATTTCCACCCAGCAGCTCTAAGAGGAAACAATAGAAAATGTTCCACAGCAATATTAATAATCAAGGCACACAAAAACAGTTCAGGACGTCTGCTCAGAGTCAACGGAAACATGTACAACATGTTGGGAAACGTCTTCAGATGCACGCTGCAGATTGTGCAGGCCCACAGTGGGCGCAGATTGGGTGGGTAAGCGTTCCGGGCACCGTGTCGATGACAGAAAGTCTCAATTTGTCATCTCATGTACGGCCTATAGTTATGAGAGGTGAGCAGATGTCATGATGGCATTCCCAAAAGCCCTGTCAACTCTTTCAAAAGACAGAACAAAGCCATAACAGGGTGCAAAGGGGTTGGAGATATCAGCTGTACCACTTATAATCCACATCTTTTGTGTCTAAGTGGCAAACCGAGCCAGAAAAGTACAGCCAAATCTCTCCATGTGTCTTTTTGAACATCTTCTTTGAAGGCTTCACAGATTCAGGCTGCTGGTGAGGGCCTCCAGCTGCTCCTCTCCCAGCCTCTGCTTCTCTTCAAGGTCCTTTTGCCGGATGAGCAGCGACGCCTTCGTCTGGACGAAGCGCCGGTAGTCCTGCAGCTGCTCGGCGGACAGCTGACGCGAAAGAAAGGTGGAGACCAGGTTCTCTCTCCGGTCCAGATTATCCTTCAGATCTTTGGCGTCCTCCCTCTGTTTGCAGAGCAGACGGTGGCGACTGTCCAGAGATTGCTGAGAGCAGAGACAGGGGAATTAAAAGATAAATTACACCTGATATCGTCAAAAGGTTGATGTTGGCGAGGACAAAGAAATATGTTGGGTCAGTTATTGAAATTTTAACCTTATTCTGGTGTTGAATTTGCGCCTCGCAGAGCGTTAGACCCATGCTGATAATACGAAATGAAGAACCTGCTGTAAGCAGAATCAGGCAAATACAGAATTTGAGATGACTGCCGATAGAAAGTGTGCAGCTTCAAGTGCCACATTTTGGTTTATATTTTTTGTTTTAATTGAAAGCTAATATGTTGGTCAGTGTAACGGAGAGCTGTGAAAGTTGCACGATCATGTTTCAAACAGCCACAGGACAGAAGGTGCAGTATTTCCTTATGTCAACAGAGGGCAGGGTAAATACAAATGTCACCGAAACCGAGCTGGAGTTTCGGTGAGTCAGTGTAAATACCAGTGTTGCTGATAACAGCAAGAAAACAAATGAGCCTCTAACAAGCCCTCAGTATGTGGCACGATCAGCCGGGCTTTTGCCTGATGGACAAACTAACAAGGAGCCCTTTCAGGATAAATTGAGAAATCTAATGCATCCATGCAAACATAAATTGATGCTGAAAATACCGGGGTGCATAATGAAACAGGATATCCAGAGGGAAGACAAAGCAAAGCACAGAGCTCAAGTCAGGTCTTGTGACACTAGCTATCACAAGAGGCCAAATTCATGCTCTGAATATATTTATACTTGAAATTAAGGGTAATGTAACTATGTAACTGTAACCCTTAGATGCAGCATGATGACTTTCAGGTAATAATGTCTCAATATATCAACCTATCTGGTGCAGCCATGTCAAACTGCAGTACATCAAGATAAACGTCTGATAAAGCGTCGGGCTCAAACACAGATAAGCTCAAAGAAATTGGCAATTAAACACAGATAAACCCCAACAAGATTTTTCAAATTCCACGTGGTGAGAAACCTTGACTCCGTTAAAGTCACCCTTCAACTTTTGGCTTCGAGTGGTGTGTTTGCTGTTCTAAAGTAAACAGAACGAGAGTATAGCTGAGGGCATGGGAGCAGCCGCACACTTTTTTACGCTTCTCATGGTCGTGTTTTTGGCCACGAGCTCCAAATGAACGGCAGTGAATCGTGAGATCTTTGAGGTTACATGACACATTCCCCCCGGGAGCACCGCCGGCAGTATGCTGTTAACATGCATTTATTAATGTATGTGTAAACACCTTCAGGGGGGAAAGGCAGGTGCGTAAATGGGGTTTTAAAACACGGAGCACACGATGCTGCATTGTAGCACATATGTAGATATTAGTCACATCTTATTCAACTGATTCAGCTGACCTTTAATAACCCTTATGTGTGCCTTATATTCATTCACGATGTTAGTGCTGCCTTGGTTCCTCACCTTCTCCTCAGGATCCGTGTGTTGGTCCACAGTGCTCAGGGCGTTCTGTACCCTGGCCAGGCGAGCAGACAGGCACAGCAGCAGGTTTACGACCCTCTCCAGGTCTCCTATGAACAGGTTGTACCTCTCCAGCTCCACGGGAAGACAGTGCTCACGCACCAGCACCTCCAGAGTCTCCCCGTGGGCCACGTTCTCCTTAATCTCCGTCTGGAGAGGGCCCCGCATCTCTTCCAGTGACCGCAGACGCGCCTCGATATAAGACACTAAGAGACGCTGTAAAATCAAGCAGAGAATGTAATGTGTTAGGGATTTTAGGCAATAACGCAGACACACACGGTGAAATGGGGCCAAGGGGAATCATAGAATCGTGAATAAAGGTGTACTGTATCAAGAGTAAATATGGAAGTCAGTCAGGGAGAGGGGGAGGCTATGTGCTGAGCCAAGCATTAGGCAAGTGGGAGACCCTGATAAGAGGTAGACTGTACATCATGTGATAAGAGAGAAATGACTAGATCAGTCTGAAATGAGTCTACCTAAGGCCAAACAGTCGGGATGATGTCAATACGAAATCATCAGAGTTACTGTTTAAAAGAAAAATGGAGTGAGACCGCAAAGTTTCCTCTGCTTTCTCATCATTTCTGCCTTCTCTCTGTCTCACGTTGTTTTCTTTTGCCGTCTTCGTAATGCCTTTTCTTCTGTTTTGACTGTAAAAAGATCACTTCCACTTCTCTGTCATCCGCTACTTTGTGTGAATTAATAATTACCTTCTTCTCAGTGACGTCAGCTTTGCTCTGCAAGTCTGCACACTGAGGTTTGAGGCTGTCAGGTTCAGCCCCTTCGACGGCTTCAGTGCTAGGAAAAGAAAAAAAAAAACAGTGTTCAGGTCAAGCTAGCTTTCTTGCAACCTGTTGATGGATGCAACCGATGATTCTCGCTCTCTGCGTGTCTCAAATGTGCTTACACTAGCAGTAATCTGAGCGCAGGTACAGCAGTAAGCAGATAGCAGGCATGATGCAACAAACGGTAACACAGCACTGGTGGAGCTCAGTTCTTTGGCTATTAAAAACCAGCATCAAGTTTCTCAGAGCAACATTAAGCTCGGAACCCTAATTAAGTCGGCCTCGTCTGCACTCGAAACACAGCTCCAAAACAGTGAGATGTGAGAAACAGAAACAGAAGATGTGAGATGGATTATTTTTCCATCTACACAGCTGTGTGTATCTAGAAGATAACGAGTCCTGAGAGTCAGGATTTGGAAAATTTACAAAGCACGTCTCGATATCTTCCATTACTGCCGATTTCTTTTCTGTCACTTTAAATCATCTCAGAAGTTTTCTCAGGAGAGTGCTGTCCTTTCTAACTCACAGTAAAATGCTCTCAATAGCCCAGTGTCCACTCTAGGCTGGTGGAAACTTAGTGGGAGTGTATTTATGGCTACCAGAGCATAACCTCTAAGTGTAATGTTCCAGGACATTAACATTTACCTTTCCACAGCTCCTCTCTGCTCCTGTTTCTTCTTGTAGTGCTCCTCCATCAGCAGCGTGTCCTCTGACAGCAGCTGCTCCATCAGCATAAGTGCCGTCTTACGATTCGTCAGCGGGTACAGCACTCTGGCCAACGACTGGTCAGCCTTAACCACTGCTTCTACGAGCTCCTCCCACTGGGGTCGCTCCATGGGCTTCTCCAGGCTCTCTGTTTCTCCCTCCGGTGTTCCCCTCTCCAGCATCCTCTGGTTTTCTCCCGTCTTCTCTTCTCCCATTTCTGGATTTTTCTCGTCCTCCACCTGCTGACTGATGTTTGCGTCAGAGACGGAGGTGCAGGGAGACGCAGAGGTTTCGCTTGCCTGCGTTGGAGGGGTCGGGCTGTCGTCAAAAACGTTGTCCTTCTGGACTTCCTCTTTGTTCTCTTCTTCCGGAGGGAGAATCCACAGTGATGGATCTGTGGTGACGCCACAGCTCAGAGACACTTCATGGTTTGAATCAGGCGTTTGGCCGGTGCTGCTGGGTTCATCCACTGACTGCTCTTTCTCTGATGCAGTCCCAGAAGAAGAAGTCCTGACTCTGCCGGAAGTAAATAAAATATGGTTAAGAATCAAACTTGGCCAAAATCATATTTGCAGAATCACAAACACCTGTTGGAGTTTGTTTGGATGATGTATTATAGCAGGGAGTGGTGAGGCATGTTCAATTAGTCAAATCAGTTCACAGAGGAAACAAATACTGCTTTGCTATGGAGTCTAATCTCACCTGGAGCTAGGCTTGTTTTCACAAAGAAGCTTTGTCTGGGTGGGGGTGGACGAGGCAGATTTGATCTCCTTCTCACTGGTTTCAAGACCTCTTGGGGAAGGTGGGTTAGATGAAGTCTCACTGGGCGGTCTACTGGACCTGAATAGATCTGTGACAGGGCCGTGACTTCCTGGAGATTCAGAGTGAACCCTGGCCCGGGAAGTGGAGGATGGGGAGGTGGATCTACTGGAGTTCCTTGTTGTAGCGTCCTCAGGTTCTGAGTTCTGCTTCAACAAAGACTTTCTCTGGGTTTGGTTTTGTGTCTGTCCCTGAGTGTTCTTCAGACCAACAGTCTCTGGTTCTTTTGCTGTTTTCTCTACTACGTATTGTTTCTTCCTCCCTCTCTCCTGGCCCTGGGCTTCTCTGGCGTCACTGAGGTATGATGCACTCCTCTTGTCTCTGTCCAGTCCACCTGGTCCACTCGAACACCTCCACAGCTGATCCAGCTGCTCAGAACTTTTACTCAGGGCTGATGGTCGGGTTAACTTTGATGCCCCAAGCTCTTCCATGGACTTCCCCCTTTGTGCAACCACACGGACACGCTGCTGGCCCTCAGGAGCTGGCTTTACTATGGAGACCTCAGTGGCATTTCTCTGAGGACTGACAGTGACATGCAGTGTTTAAATGTGTAACATGCTGTCAGTCATGCAAACTTATACACACATGCCGGAGAGAAAATATTGGCCTTTAAATGAAAACAACATCTTCATATGCATCATAAAAGGGCTCTGGAAAATGTTATTTTAGGACTGGCAGTAATAATTTGATATTCCTACAAATCACAGTGCTGTTTGGAGAAACAGGCCAACTCCTTGAAAATGGTTCTGTCTATTATTATTCTTTTACAGTCCTTGCATAAATCTTTGAGAAGGAATGCTGGTTTGCTGGAGCAGGTGGGTGTTGACGTTCCATTGCCACAATGAATCAAGTGGAGATTTATAGTCTGTGCCACAGCGTACACATCACTGACCTAATACTCTCCTGACCTAAAACCATTGAAAATGTCCCAATTTATCTGCAGCGCTGGTACATACCTCCAGGTTTCCATAGTGTTAACTGGTAATGGATCCGTCTCATAGTCTTCTGCCTGCAGACCCTGCAAAAACAACATGAATTCAATCTGAATCAGTATACTTAACAATAGTACACTTAAAAGTAAGTGTAAGTGTTTTGAATTCAATAGTATATAAAATGAGTGTGAAGTAGTACAGTAACAACCAGACGTGGGTTAATTAATAAACTCCAGAATCGTGACAAGTCATTTACTGTACCTACCAATGCATTTTCACCTAGTAAGCGCAAACTGGTTGTCACAGACATGTGTTTTTTTTAAAGTATCACAGTTGAACTCACCTCAAACGCATGTGGTGTGGAAGTTGATCGGTTCCTGAAGAAACTAGGTGGTTCTGGCTGATCCAGGAGACTCTCCACTGAGGCACACTTCCCCTGAGATGGACCTTGACTCTCCCTCCATCTGGGTTTATTGGACTGGCCAGCATACTGGCCTGAACAAGACTGAGCTGAGAAGAACTGAGCATACCTGTGAAGATTGACGTAGAATATTTGAAATGTTTTATTTGGTCTATACGGCAAAATTCTTGCGCTCTGGCTCTGCTTTTTTTGTACCTGATGGAGCTGGTGGAGGAATCAAGGATGCGTCCTGCAGAGTGCGGTCTATGGAGTTTCTTCTTGGTGTTTTTGCCTTCATTATTTGCTGATAGAGGCCTGGAACCCCAGTCAAATGGTTTCTCCCCCAGAGAATGCCTCTGTCTGGACGGAGGTGGTAACTGAGGCACTGGTTGCTGTGGCTCAGCCACTTTCTGGCCCGTCTTTCGCTCCATGTACTCCACCAGGGCCTTGTGTTGCAGATGTTTTAAATTTGTCTTCGAAGCGCTAGAGGCCGAAAGGGCTCGACCTCTTGTCTCGAACATCTTCCTCCGCGCAGCAACCAGTCCCTGCTCTCCTTGTTGTACATGTTCTTCAACCTCATGTTCAACTGCAAACAGGATGTCACCTTCGTTGCCGAAAGAGCGGCAGGCAGAGTGGACGGGGGCACCGCCGAGCTGGTTGAGTTTCTCCGGTTCGGAGTAGCACATCTTCTTCTGCTCTTGAGTCAATCGCTTCCTGCCTCCAATGCGCGCTACCTGGGGTTGGGCCACATTTTCCGGTCTCCCGTTTTCCTTTTCAGTCTCATGGTCTATCTCCTTCTGACTCTCCCTGACCTCTTCTATCATGCTCCCCCTCTCTGTCTCCTCAGAGATCACAGAGGGAGTGAGTGTGTCTGTGGAAGTCTCAGAATCCTGTGATGAGGAGAAAGTGTGAATCACTGGAGGTCTCAGCTCAGGTTTTTGCCTGGTGCGGTGTGGCCATGACAGCTGCAGGTCCCTTCTTTTAAATGACGTCTCCCTTAAGACTTTAGACTGGGCGTCCTTCAGCTTTTCTTTGTAGTATTTTTTAAACGAGTCATCTAGTGTGTTACAGGCTGAGATAACTTCCCCTCTGTCGTTCTTGCTTGAGTCACTTTTTGGAGCTCTCTCGTTGTCGTTAACAGCCACATCTCCATGGCCTGTTTTGTTTACGATTGCTTCTTTGCCTTTCATACTGAAATCAGAACTCTTTTTAGGTTGTAATGCTGCCCTGCTGGCTCCGGTAAGGTGGTACAGAAGTGGGGTAGTTTCTTTGTTTATCCTCTCGCTGGCTACATCTCCCAGGGGCTGCCGTTTCCCTCTCTTTGCTTGCTCCTCTCTCTTGTGCGGTGGTTCGTTGCTGATCAGTGAAGTGACATCCTTCGTTTGTGTGGTCGCATGTGGTGAACAGTTTCTGTCAGGTCCGCAGTAGAATATAGGGTTGTTTGCAGTGTGGCGGCCGATGTCTCGACTCTGCGCCATGTCGATTTCTTCTAAGGTTTCAAAGCTTCGAGAGGACTGCATGGAGATGAGGGAGAGTCTGCGATTCTCCTGATCCTGGTTCCTAAAGGACAGGTCCTTGCCCTGAGACACAGAAGTGAAAACCTCTCTCTCATCTGGAATCACACCACTCGAAGTGCGAGAGCTCTCTTGGAGAGGTCGAAACAAATTGTCCATTGTGCTGTGGCATCTTTCTTTCTCTCTGAGCTGGTGTGTCTCCAACACAGTGGAGCTCTCACTCCCGGTCTCCGACCCACACACAGACGCAGAGTGTGTCCTCGTACCAGATTCAGACAGCTTACACACTCCCGTGACAAAGTAAAACTGACCCTTGTGCTGGATGCTGCTGTTGATAAAACTCTGACCAGAATTCCAGGGGCTGGAGGCTCGGGCTGGCTCTGAGCCAAGCCAATCGTGAGCCGAGTGTGACCTTTTGCGTTGACTCTCAAAGTGGCTACCGCTACCACCAAACTTGTTGTGATGGTCTCCGTTACATGCATCGCTGCTTGAGAGCTGTCTGCGTTTCTGGTGCTCAGATTGGCTCGTGCCTCGCGGAGGTGATCGGCTTAGGATGTTTGTTGACTTCTGCTGCTCAGAGGCAGCTTTGTTATCCGTAATGAAAAGGTATTCTGGGTTCAACGGCACCCTGGTCTGATCATGAGGCTGGAGGTGGGGGCGGTGGCTTGGTGGTTGCTGGGCCTGTGGCTGTTGCTGTTGAGAGCCCCTCCAAACTGAGTACACTGGGTCAGAACTGAGGCTTCCTGTACCTGGGTTAGCAGACTCAGGCCTTGAGCCATTCAGACCATGGGACTGTCGATTGTGGGGTCTGGGCTGTTGTTGAGGCTGTGGCTGCTGGGGTTGAAACTCAGCACTGTGGCGGTGGACCCTGGTGTTCTCCAAGTTTTTTGTAGCTATGAAACTATCCAAGCGTGCTGGAACTGGAGGAGGACGGACTGGAGGGTAAGCACCTTGGGACGGTGCCCCCGAAGGCACCTCTTGTTTAGAGAGTGCTTTGTTGTTGGTGTGGAAACTCTCATTGCCATTGTGGTGGTTTGCATTGATGTTATCATTGCTGCGGTACTGTTGGGAGAAAGCTTCCACAGAGCGATAGAGCTGGTCCATGGTCTTTGAGTCAGACTGCAGAACCTGGGTAGGATGGTAAATGGACTTTACGTACTTGAGATCAGCATAGTGGAGGGAACTGGACTGTAGGTCATCTGTGAGAAAGGGAGAGGGGTAGTCTGGGGCAGTTGACCCGCCAGAAAAGGAGCTATAGGCAGAGTCTCCTTTGCCGTGTTGGTGATGGGCAAGTTGGTCGGCGATGCTGCTGTTGGACTTGGCTGGGGAGAGCCGGCTGACAGGCAGGCTCAGAGGATGCAGGTCCACGTTGTTCATTCTCTCAAAGTGGAAGCCGTAAGAATCCATGGAGGACCGGGGCCAGTGGCAGGAAGGGAAGGGCAGTGCGCTGATGCATGTGTCTTCCTTGTGGGCGAAACTGGGGGAATTACCACCAACACATTTGCACCAGGTTGTCTGTCACGCTTGTTGCTAATTAGGTCATTTTCCTGCCTCCTTTTTGTTTATACAAAGCCACTTGAAAGGGTCTGCTCAGTAGCTCCTAAGGGAGAAAACATAAACACAGACCAGTTATCAGCCTGGAGCTCTAGTTATACATCTGTGGCAAATGACTGCTCAAGAGTGAAACGGTCGGACAAAATGAGCTCAAACAAGAGCGACTGACACACACACTCGGTATACTCGGTACACATTACTTACTAGTCTTCACAAACACCTCATCGCATAGCTGTTTTTACTGCTTTGTAATTCAACCAAACATGTTTGTATCAGACTTTCAACTTGGCACAACCCCTTGGTTGCTGGCAAACACACTACCATATCAAAGTAAAACAATTCCTTGATGCCTCATCTACGGCGCACGCATGCAAAAGTAAGATGCCCGTTTTGCAGGGTGCTTTCTACTCCAATACTAGTAAGATGCCAGAAGTAAGTAAGAAGTAAATCACTACTGATAAATCTTAGCCTGGAATTTCTGGGTCAAATTCCTTTTTGTGAGAAATCTTGCTCCATTTGTTAGAAGTTGTAAAGACAAATCATATTCTCTGATGACTGAAAATGTTTCGTTTCTCCAGTTGAGAACTGTTTGTTTACCCAGCTAAGCGGAAACAGTACAGAAGAGGAAATCATTTAATTGTCTTAATTAATACTCAACTGATTAACTAGTTTAGTCAAAATACTTAACAGCAGTGAGTGTAAGTTGAGGAATTCAAATTAAATTCCCTGACACAGCAGTTGCTTTTATTCCTCTTCGTCTTTAATGATAAGTCGATGCTGACAGTATTTTTTTTTTTGCATAAGACATACAATCATTTTGGGGTTTTCCCGGCTCACACAGTTCACTGCGGCTTGGTTTTATAGGTCAGTACAGTTGACCACCTGTTGAAGGTGCCTGTCTGCCGCTCTGCATCAACGAGGCCTCTAATTAAGGGCCTTGAGGTTTGGCGGTGCACGGCACAGCACACGCACAGAAAAATGTCAGGAATTTCATATGGAGCAACAGAAATCAGGGAGGATTAGTCATGTCACAGATCCATAATGCCTCCTTATACATCACTAAAAACCTGTCTACCCTTTTTCCTTCATTATTCTGACATTCTGGGACATCAAAGCAACTTTTACAGGTTATTATGCTGTGATAGAAGACATAGAAGACGTTTTGCAGATTATATGCCCTTTGATGGATCGCCAATTTATTTCAAAATAACCCATAGAAAAGCTTAAGTATCACCTAATTCATCATATTTGAGTCTTTCCAACTGAATCGGCTGTAGCACTCGTGTTATAAGGCTGACTTGGATAGTCTTTTCATGACCAAACTCAAATGAACTTCAATCTTGACCAGACAGTTTACGGTAGGTTCATTTTCCACAAGTTTGTAATTGTAAATAAACTTAAATAAAAAAAATAAATATAAAAGTGCACAGAATTTAATAACTTAAAGGGATAAAAGTCCTGCAACACAGGGAAACCTGTCATCATCAGCCATCCCAAAAATCATCTTCACTTCAGAAACCGGCCCTTGCAAGTTAATGATAGTTTTAGGTTTAAGTGTGGACTTTAATGACAGGGTCATGCCTTTCCACCACTTTGTCATCGAGCTGAAGCTGCATACCTGTCACGCATGCAAAGGTCAATGTTGCGATTAAAACAAAGAGAAGCCAACCAGTTAATCAACTCTGATCCGAAAGTATGAAAGCTGCTGGCCACTTTATGAAACAGCTGATTTTTGTTTTGGGGTTTTTAACCAGCCAAAAGTAGCAACAGCAAATCTAAACCTCCTGCGGCAAATGATCACAACTGCAACTCCTTTATAATCAGTTCAATGGGCAACATTTTCACAGTATTGCCAAGTTTGCTGGCCGAGCTGAAAAAACCTGAATCAAAGATGATCCTTGGTGGTCGTTTTGCATACACACAAAACCCACCTCCCAAGAGCCTTTCAAACTACAGTATTAAGGGGGATTCCATGTGTTTATGAAGGGCCTTCTGATTTGTGGTGTGTCTGTCTGTGTGTGTATGTCTGTGTGTGTGTGTGTGTGTGTGTGTGTGTGTGGGGTTTGGAGCCCTCCTCTCTTCCCTCTGCGAACTGAGAGAGAGGCTCCCAAACAGGGGAGCGCTCAAGTGGAAGTGATGGAGGGGACAGGCAGTGACAAAATGTACAGAGAGGAGAGAGGGAGGAAGGGGAGGGGAGGGTGAGGCAGAGGGTGACCGGCCCAGACAAATACCCTCACACGCAAACCACAACAACAAGAGACAAGAGAAGTGAACAATGACAGCAGGAAAGCTGAAGTTGGAAGCCTGGATCAACAGTCGTAAGAGAGACTGGGAACTACTTGGAGACCAACTACTTGCAGACTGGTTTGAAAGAAAGTTTCTAAACTTAAGAGAGCGCTGTTGGCAAGACAAACATAAAGAAAACTCACCCAAACTTTGAGTCTAAGTCGTTGACCTTCCGGATTTCCATCTGAAAAAGAAATAAGTTTCCTAAGTTTCAACTTAAATACAGATTTGCTGAAGAGTTTCCGCCTTTGTTTCTCATTCAGAACATCTTTCTTCCTCTAAAGAGGGACCACACCAAGTAACCAGGAGAGCGAGATATTAGAGGGAAGACTTCTAGCGAGTCCCTTCTCCCCCCACCGAGACCCCGAGGCTGCCTAGCGGGAGCCACTGATTGGCCAGCCGATGACGTCCGGCTCTCTGATGCACAATGAGCGCAGCGGAGGGAATATTTCACTGCCGCAGATAGCTGAGAGAGAGAGAGAGAGGGAGAGGGGAGAAGAAAAAAAAAAGAGGCCTCGCATTCCTGGCTGGCTTCAAAGACGGAGCAGAGCCCGGGCGCCATTCATTCCCAAGGCCCTGAGCCCTGCACATGGAGACTAGCCAAGGCAGGAGGGAGGATGGAGGAGGGGAGGGGGCACTGTGGTGGTATGGGGCGGATGGGTGGACGGATGACCTCCCAGCCTCCACCCACCCTGAAGAAACAGTCACAAAGACTAACTATCCCCTATCATCACCCTCATTTCCCCTTTTCCTCTTATTACAAACACCTATTAGTCGGCCCTTTCTTCTCCTATTTACAGCCCAATAATGACACATATAAAGAGGTTAAACAGCTAATCAGTAACCTACTGCAGACATCTTTACAGCAGTAAGACTGATATAAAGGTCGTCATTCCTGTAATTCATTTTTAATTCATGTGGTAATACTATGCCGGCGATAAGCGGCTTCTTTTGAAGATAAAACAAACTGTGATTTACAAGCAGTTAAAATGAGACTTTTATTTTGACATCCGTCTTGCATGGGTCAAACTGGCTCCCGGTGACACCATCAGCTTTCAAACCTGCTGCGTCTAATAAGACAAAAGACCCTAGTTGCTTTCTCTATTGTTTTCTATTGTGCCTGGCACTGTTAGGGCTCAGCTCGACTGTCGCTGCCGTTAGCGTGGTGTCGGACAGAGTGGTAATGCTGAGGGCAGCAAAACATTTCTTTGTGATAGACACTTGAATAAGAGTAAGAGTGTTTTAAGCAGACTGTATGATTAATATATGCAAACATAGCTTTACAAAATGAAAGAAAATCTACAGCCAGATATTTATATTTCATATCATTTAGTCTGGCATATCTTTAGGCCTACTTTAGCATCTGTACAAATACAAAAAACATCTAAATAATATTGAAATGGGAGTAAAATGTCAAAAGCATCCACCAGGCTGATAGCCGATTGCTGTGGTATAACTTTAAAATGTGCTTGGTTAATTCAGTCTCTTTCCACAAGTGATTACAAGTCCTCCACGACAGGGGACAACATTAAATAGAGACGCCTAAACAAGGATAAGCTCTTGATCACTTTCTTGCCTGGCAACTGAGCTAAGTACTATATGGTGGATGGAGGAGAGCCTTAAGAACCGTAAGAATTTAAAGACCATAAAAAAAGTCGGACGTGGTCACGGATGGTGTCAGGCAAGGACACATTTTAGTAAAGAAGATTGGATTTATAGAACCAGTGACTGAGAGAGAGAAACGCAGGGTGAGGGCTGATGGAGAGAGGGAGGAATGACGGATAGGAGGGAGGTGAGGGGGGGGGGGGGGTTAAATTCTTTCAGATTTTTTTCTTTTTCACTGGTGATTAGGTGTTCCAGCGTGACCTTCACCATGCAGCCACGAGACTGGACCACACCGCGCGTCTGAGCGAGAAGCAAAAGGCAAAAATTTGATTGAAGGATAGAGGGTACAAGATA
Source organism: Nibea coibor (assembly GCA_023373845.1). Classification (NCBI taxonomy): domain Eukaryota; kingdom Metazoa; phylum Chordata; class Actinopteri; family Sciaenidae; genus Nibea; species Nibea coibor. The sequence continues at coordinate 6,292,222 of CM041733.1, read as the reverse complement.
AAGATGGAGAGAGTACGTGGTGATAAAAAAAAAAAAAAAAAAGATGCAACAGGACTGCAAGAATGAAAGACGAAAGAGACAAGCAGAAAATTGAAGGACCATGGTGGCGGATGCCATGGTAGCCGGCCAACCCTAGCCAAGCCAAAAACAATAAGCTTGTTAGCCTCGCTAAGTCTGTTGATAAAGATAATGATGGGTTGATGGACCTCCAAAATGCTGACTGAAGAGCTAAATGAACTGATCGTGTCCTCAAAACACTCAGAAACAACCTTTTGACATAACACAACAGGGAAACCACAGGTAGGACTAATGTAATTAACTATGGCTGTATTTAATTTAGTGTATGTATGCGAGTTTGGGGTCAGTTTCACAAAGATATTTTGCCTTGTCTGTAGTGTTAGGTCCAGACTTCATAAAAATAAAGACTGTTAAATTGCGTTAGATTTAGTATTTACTGGCAGCAGTGGAATACAACATGTATTAGTATGTTTTCATTAGTGTATATTCACCTGAAAATAAGACTGGTTGTGTTTTTGTTGTCTTATAATGAGTCCTTTATATCTACAGTGAGAGTCGGGTCCTCAAACAAATCCTGACCTAGATTTGGCCTTTTGCGTTTATTGTCAGTTTGGCAGTCAGACTTTTTCCTCCATGTTTGGAAAGACGGGGTGAGGCATGGGAGAGTATTTGCTTGGTCGCAATCTGCAACTTCACCTCTAGGTGCCACTAAATCCTACACTGGACCTTGAATGCTAAAAAGTCAGACACAACTGAAAAGCCATGTCTCTATGGTAACAAAAAGAGGAAAAACGTGGCTTGTAATTTGTGGTTTGCTAACAACGTTGTGGAGCAACACAATAAAAGGTTAGCAAGGTTTTAGAGGCCGCACTTATGCGTTGGAAATATCCGATCATCAGTTGGTTCATAAACCCAGTGAAACAAGTGTGAGTGACTAGTTAGTTTTTTACTGTGACGATCTTTGTTGATTTTTGCCAGTAAAATGTCCTTTTAGCTGCTGAATTCAAAACATGTTCTTTTTTAGCAAACAGAGCTGAGTCAGCCGTGTCTTTATTTACCCAAAGTTCATGGCAGATTAGTCTTGTTCGAGTTAAGAAGTGGACACGTTAAATTTAGATGTCTATCAGAAGTCTTCCCCTGAGGCACTGAAACAGAGCCATCATTAACATTATTAATGGCACCTGTGCGTTTCCTGCCAAGTCAAAATGTCTGCTGTGAAACGATGTATGTGTGTTTCTTTTTCCCTTTCTCTGCTCTCTAAAAACACATCTTTAAAGGCTTCTAACACAAACAGTAAATCAGCTCTACTCTTATTGTCTATATTATTCAACTTCCAGACAACTGGAGTTCAGTTTACTTTTGGAGAACTTACAGTATTCCAGGGTGGCACTGTCAAAACCTGGGACCATGGGAGCAAAGTGATACTGAAGAGGCACAAGCTTGTAGGTGACTGTCAGTATGTGGCTATGTGGAGAACCTATAACCTATGTGGAGACCCTATAACCCACAACTTTTTAGTTGTGGGTTTTAGGAAATATTTAAACTGAAACACACATAGAGGACTATATGATCGGACGGAACAGTCACTTGGTTCAAACAGACCCAACACTCCGAGGGCAGAGCACTGACTCAAAGAGCAACAAATAAAGATACTAAAGAACGAAACTCTGCATTTAGATTTTAGTCAAGAGGTACCGCTATTGCATGCATTCATTATTTACACTACTTCCTATAATCCTGTATAGGATTAAAATTGTTCCACGGACCTTTTGGTCCATGAAAGTCTTCAACATGGACCATTATATTCTTTACTTACAGTATGCATGCTGCTTGACCCTTCATTAAATACCAATGAGGTGCCCTTAACTCCCACGTAGACTTAAGACGAGCCACTACAAACCTATCCTGAACATTTATCTGGTGTCTTTTCAAATCTCTGAGCATAAAACGGATGAAGAATGCTGGACTATGACTCAAGTCTCCCACAGGACGTACAAGGCATCATTCCTATTGTCCCAGATCAAACAGAAACAGAGAGGAAGCCGGGTTTGAAAAGGTGGAAGTGGTCGGATATCGAGCACTGACAGAGCAAAGCGGGAAAGGGAAAGCCATGTTGCCATGTGGCATATGCGCAGGGGGAGAGAACCTGTGGCCGCGTGTTGCTGGGCAGAGCTCACACCGGTGTCTGAAATCTACAGCTGACCAGGAGAGGCTGTCACACTCTAATAAGCTCTGCATTCCTGCACTGACCTGGCCTTAATACTCGAAAATATTAACTTTTAGTCAACTTGATTTAATGTTGGAAAAGTTGGAAAGTCTAAAGGAACTGACACGTCTAATGAATACTGAACACGTGCATGTCCTGCCCTGTGTGCGACCTGTATGTGGAAACAATGAAACACAGAATGCAACAAGGTCAGTCAGAGAACATTAATTAGACGCACCGCTATTAAAAAAAAAACAGCTGAACATTTTATATCCTCCTTGATCAACCATTAACCAGGAACTGCCTCATGCCAGGCAGCAGCGGGTTTAAATAATAAACTCTGCACTGCAACGGGCCTCTGCAAATGATAAACTTCTTTTTGTTTCAAAAGGCTCCTGAGAAGACAATTACTTTTGTATTAAGGACCCCCCGGGGGGCTGCAATATGATCCAGTCACAGTGAGTTAAACTGGATACTGCAGGAATTCCTCCGCACTAGAATAGTACAGGGCTGCAGGCGCTGGGAGTTTTGTTTGTGTGTAGGTGTGTTTGGTTGGTAAATGGGCTGTGCGAATCATCGTAACTGCAGAATATCGTTTTCAGCACTCGGTATGTGTGTTAAAATGCGAGAACATACTGATCCGGGTCAAAGTCAGGCGTGAAATGATTATACAAGGATAATCGTGGAAACAATTAGGCCAAATTAAATGCTGTCACAGAGCCATGTCACGTACTTTTTTTTAAATCAGTGAAATAAAAGTTACGCAGCAAGCAACGTGTCTTGTACTTTGCTGGCACCTTCTCAAAGAAATACCATCTATTTGTGCCCGAGCCAACAACCTTGTCTTGACGCAAGGCGGTAACTTCTGATGTAGGAGACGAGATATGACCCGGGTACAAGGCGCACACGTCCTCAAGGCTCAGGGATCAATGTTTCGCCGGCTCAACGGCATCTCGCAACGTTTCTATAAAGCGGGAGATTACCGTATTCAGAGCAAAATGTGTGATACCACCAACAACAAGGGAGCCACGGTGACAAAAGAGGGCCAGGGTGAAAGAATGTATGAAAGAGAAAGAAAAAAAAAAAAAAAAACACCACAGAAAGTGAGAAAGAAGAGACCGCCAGGCAGGAACCTGAAGACAAACACCACAGGAAAAAAAAAAAAAACACAATAACAAATGACCCACTTCCTGTTCAAAAGGTGGGAAAAGTCTCAATGACTCCATCATTACGGAAAAATGTCGAAAAAAACATCTATTGTGCTTCAGTCCCCAGAGTCTCCTCGGGCTCAGGCCGCATCTCCAAACAGCCCCTGAGGACAAACCGTCTGCGGTTTAAGCGGGACAGATAATATTGTCTAACTGTGCATGTATACTGTCTGAACTAAACCCTGCTATAAGAACTACAATGATGATTATCAATTCTGATCATCACAGATCACACAGATTTGGTGCTTTGGAAATGTGACCGGCAAAAAAAAAAGTGTTTAGAGTTTAGAGTCTCAAAGTGTGTGTCTCCTCTGTGTCCTCTCTTGCCTATAGCTGTTTTCTGCCTTGTCGGGCTGCAGTAAGTGTCTCTGTCCTGTTATGTAATGAGCTGTGGTCCGGCCAGCTGACCGCAGACACATAACATGCAGAAATTCACCCACGGTGGCCCCCCGAGCTGGTACTGCGTCACCCATGACACTGCATGACTTCACCAGTGGCACGAGATTGCGCATATTGTTCTTGTAATGCAGGCATTAATTAATCCACAGTGACTTCTATATCGTGACTGAAGATTTGTATTAAGTAGGGCAGACTGTAATTTTTTGGAACCGAGGCGCAGCAGGCAGGAACAATGCTCCGGATACTAATATGGGTGATCAAACTGTGGTCATATGAAAGTCCACGAGGACAAAGTCATTAATGAACAAAGTGATTTATTTATTTAAATGAGGGTCAGTTTGTGTTTCATAAGATGTGAGGCTGACAGAAATAAAGCTAAGCAAAGGGGTGTTACTGCAAACAGGAGAGTAGGGAACAATCAAATCCTTGTGCAGGTCGGTATACATTTGCATAACGTGCTCCGTTTAAGGATCTCACTGTTTGCTGCATAAATACAGTGCCTGGTGTTTATGGAAATTAACCTATTTCATTTAGACAGCAGAATTCATGTCGTTTAAGTTTGTTTTTGTTTTTTCTTTTTTAAATGGGCCTTAAAAGCAATATCATTAAAAGGCAATTTGGAGGTATAAGTGGAAGTGTTTTTATCCTATCTGTCTACCACTATATGCCATCTGTACACAAGTATCTGGCTATGTTTTAAAGTCGTCACTTCCTGTTCAACACTAAAAAGTTGTTGATGACTCATCTTGCACACGGAGGTGTATACTAATATTGCATCCGATGAAACCCTTATGACGCCGACGGAGCAGAGTGATTTGATTCAGAGTGATTCCAGCCCCCATAGTTTCTCTGTCATGTGAGGAAGGAGATAGTGAAGCGAGGGGATTGCAATTACACAGTAGTCCTTTAAAGGAATATTCTTTTTTATTGTTGTTGTTTCTTAACCAAATATCAGCAGACAGTGACTATTTTATATATATAGTTTAATGCTTTCTCGGTCGACTCATTGAGAAAGTGGCAGACCGTGAGACTAACTTACTATATAAAAGCCATTCAATGAAACAATCTGCCCTGGGTATGCATAGTGACAATATCTATCAGCAGATCAAACACCTGACACCTTTATGGTGGCGTGGCACTCTGACCCTCAATAGCTGATAATTTTTGCCTGGTTTGGTTGTTTGGCACAGGCACACGGACAGGAATGTGCTTGATAAGCAGTTAGGGCAGGTACAGCAGGTAAAACAAACAGGTTGTTATATTCACAGGCCTCTGTTAGAAGGCTTAAAACTTAATATGCAAATCTTATTCAGAGATTCAAATTTTCGGCTATTGATTAGTTCTGTTTATCTAAAATGTCCACTGCAGGCCACAGTCAAAGTTGTTATTATGCAGTGGCATCACTAGTCCTCTAGTTGCCACCTGGGCTGGATTCTGCTCTTAGTTTGGAAAATATTGAAAATATTGCCATTATGCTCAAAACTTTAATACTGTGTACACAGCTGCATTCAAATAGGATTTACGTAAGAGATCATCTGCAATTATCACATTATCTATTGCCATGTCCAGGCAGCAGGTGAATATACCTGATAAGAGGATAGTGCAGGACACTTCCTGGTAGAACAAACAACTGTGTATACAGAAGGATGGCAGGTAGATACACCTGTAGGGTTACATTCCATTAAGCTTCGTGGTCACTTGTTGCAGAGTGACTTTAGTTTAAAGGTCAGTGGGTAACATTTAAGGGGATCTGTTGACAGAAATGAAATATAATCTTCATAACTATGTTTCCATCTGTGTATAATCACCTGAAAGTAATAACTGTTATGTTTGTGGGTGTCCGCCATGTTGAACCACCATTTAACTAATTGTTGCAGCTCTATCCACAAGCAAAAGCTAAAAAGGTATCAGAAACGCCTACAAGATTAAATCACCAAACGTTTTCCATCCAAATGTTTGAACAGTGCAATATTTTGGTCTGTCTTTCAAGCATTCACTTGTCACGTAAAGATGGAAAAAAAAATATCTGGAAGTCATATTCGGGAAGACAGTCTGATTATTTCGTATCATTAGCATTATTATATCACAACGACAAGTTTTAGTTTCGGTACTCATTAAATAACAACATTATTACATATTACACATGATATTTAATCATGTAATTAGGTGAATATGCAAGGGAAGAAGTGCCAAGTTAATAATGTTCCAAGGGAAACGCTTAAGCACTCATGAACGCATGAACTGCAAATGAGTCTGACAGTCTGACAGTCATCACAGTCGTCAGACGATCATTTCAACCGTTTAGCTACAGCAGATGGAAGTAAGGCTATAGGTTATTCAGATACCGCACACCTACATCTTTCATGGGAAAGCCCACAGAACTTTATCCCTGCGCTTCTGCAGCCACAAATCCTCAGTCTTTACATCAACACACTATCCTATTCACTTTGAGAAACTCAGACTACATAATTAGAGCTGGGTGTTTCCCCCTCCTGTAATCATTCGACCTCCTGCAGCGGCCAAAGTCAGGTTACAGTACTGAATGACCCGCTGAGCTCCAAGACAACAGCATTCCAGGTCTGGCCTTATTGCTCCCTAAGACCCATCTAATATGAGGCAATTACAGCCAATGAATGGACATTTTTAGACCACAAGAAGCTATACAGGAACCAGTTTTGAAAGAAGACAACACATACCAGTCTCCTACCGTGCATAATCTCCTACTGCTACCACTAAGATTCAGACATTAAGCAGTTAAAGTCAACCTGGCCAAACTACCTTTGTTTGCTTTTTGTAAGGGCCCTGCATACTCCTGCATGTGTGTTCAGTTTACACTGATTAGAGCCCTGCTCAGAGAAGGTAGGTGGATCTATGCCGGAAAGTATACCAGGTGATCGGGCTGCAACACTGATAATGTTGCGGTCTCACCAGATTTTGTTCCTCACTGATGTCAAAAGGCCTTTTTTTACCAAAAACATTTTGACGTCACTGCAGGAAAAGCGATGGCTGGATTCCATTTAGTTGCTTTGGTTTCAGGTTCAGGCATTGTTCTCGCTGGCTCACTGACACACTGTTACGGCATACACACACAGTGGTTTGGGACACTCGAGTAGAACCTTTGCTGTTCCACGTATTCACTCCAAGTCATGAAGCAAAGTCAGATGTTTGACCGGTTTGAGACAGTGTTTGATGAGCTTCTTATTCAAAAATATTAACTGCTTGATGACAATGACAATGGTGTATAGTTTACAACTTTGTGGACTGCTGTTAGTAGCCTGTTACCATGCTAGCTCCTTCAGTTTAAGCTTAAAACCCCGCCCACACCATTTCATGTCCTGCCTGTGCTTTGCTTCAGCATGCAATAAATAGACTTTTTTCACGGCGTCCTAATGTAATGTGCAAACGCACTTAATAGAAGACTTATGCAATGTTACGATTTACATCTGTGCACATCTTAGCAACATGAGAATGCTTAAGGTTGATTTTTTACCACTGCCAAAAACTTATCGAGGGAATAAGGAAGATATAAACTGAAGAGAGCATGTACAGGCTGACACAAGTCCTGAGGTGAAGTCTAATCAGTCACCCACAGGTTTCTGAAGAGCCGATTCGAAGCTAAGAGTGTGGTGGCTCTGGCCGCAGCCATATTAGCAGTCCTGCCTCTGTTGCCTTCTGGCTAATCGAAAAATGAGCAAAGATGTGAGCCGTGTGTAGAACTGTACAGTTGTCATGGATGAGGAATAGATATATAGACCAAAACTGTTTTTTGTACCAGGTGGTAAATATACTTATCTCTCCTCTGAAGTTGGACATTTTAACATAGGGGCCTATGGGGACTGACTCGTTCTGCAGCCAGCCTCGTGGGCATTTGAGAAACTGCAGATTTTCACACTTGCATTGGCTTCACTTCATAAAGTCCTGGAGGAAGCTGCTTAGATCAGTCAAGTTTTGTTACATCTTGTTTGCTTGAAAACTCAGTAAAAAAGCAAATCAATGTGTTAATTAAGGGGGAGTTGTAACTGTGTAACTGTGTAACTGGAATTGTTGTTTTCAGGACTCTTTGCTCAATGTGGACACACCACGTCTGATTGACTTTTTGTCTACTGCACTTTAATTGCACTGCAATTATTCTGACTGCTTTGTCTGATGACCTCGCGTGATTCCTAGCATGCGCTCCACCCAACATTAACTCATCCACAAGAAAAACTGAAAACACCTTTGAGGATAAAAATACACACACACAATCGCATCCAATAATCAGGGCAAATGACAGTCGTGCATTCTTGTGGTCACTTTAGTAGGTGACCTGTAAAATAAAACATGTTGCTCTTCAAGGAGCTGCATTACACAGTAATTCTACAAAACCACTGACATCAGAGGAAAAGGGTTACTGATGGCAGGGATTGTTCACATGCGCAGCTCCTGCTGTTACATGGGCATGTCAGTGACATCATGTCTGGCAAGGAAGGAGAAACCGCTGAAGACAAAAGAGAAATGTGAGGATAAATGAGGAAAAGTGTGAGAAAATGGGTCACTATCCACTAATACGGCGTGATGAAAGTGAACAGACATGCCTCTTAATCTCCCCTTTTATACCTGCCAGGATGCTTTAGGAAGCATGAAAAGGACAGTCCAGATACACGATACGCTGCCGTGTAGAGCGGTGGCTGCAGGACAACAGGGGAAACATTTGCTCAGTGTTGCACGGGAGATTTGAATGGCAAAAGAACCTGCCGGGCAGACAGAGACGCTGTGTGATGGCAAACTGTTCGCAGCCACTGACCCCAACATGGCTGCCGCTGAAGTCAACAACAGATCGGAGCCAAACATTCTTGAGGTGGTAGATTCCGGATCTTTTTGAGGAGAGCGTGCTGGTGTTTTTTGAGCAGATTAATTAATTGAGAGGTAATTGCCTTGACAGTCTAGGATCAAATCTCACTCAGTCTCTTGCTCCTCTCTTTACACTTGTGTATGCTACTTATTCCTCAGGCACAAAGGTTAAAGCAGGTGAGGGTAAACTCCCCTAATCTCAGAAAGCATTTGTTTTGACGTCCAAGCTTCTTAAATAATGACATACCTGAGACAAATATTGACTTGGCATGTATTTAGTTTTGCTGTTTAGAGATTACCTCTGCTCTCTATTATCTAAGTGTTTTTGTTCATGCTTCTAGCAAATCTTGCCCTGAAGAGAGATGCTGACCTACGAAAATGTTAACTCATCGGTGCCGAGCAGAACAGACCTTGTGAGGCACAATGTGATATGGAAAAAGCCCAAAGCACACAAAAATAAGATGGCTTGGCCGCATCTCTCGAGGTATTCGATTTCGCCAAACGTATCGTTCCTGACGGCCTGAGCTTTGAAATTTATGTGCAAACCTCGTGAAACAGCCTCCCTGAAGTGGATTTTGTTGGATTGAGATCAATTTATTGCTTGAATTCAGTTAAAAACATCCCAGGTTTCAGGTGGACACTGTCTTCAGTTTCAGACTTCCTCACGGACCAAAACAAACATCATCCAAAAGCGATGCAAATAAGAACAGGTCGGCATCAACAGCAGAATCTAAATTTGTCAGGATGACCAGATTTTATGACTAAATGCATAAATGTATTACAGCAGAATCTTTGTATTACCCATCATAACTATAAAAAGTCTCCATTTGGGGCGCATAAAAAGAAGGGGAAAGTTTGTGCGAGTGGGCTCTCTGAGCCAAACATCTGACTAACAAGGAATTTATTTCCTCTCTCCTCTGTCGCGCTCTCTCAGTCTCCACAGCAGGTCTACGGGGGGACTTCTCTGTAAAATGAACCCGGAATAAATTTGATTTAGTAGACAGCTTAGCTCAGAAAAAAACAAAACTGCAAAGATATCGCCTTTCGAGTCCTCAATGACTTTCCCATGCCCACATACTGTACAGACTAGTGCAGCTACATTTTTTAAAATCCTACCGGTAAATAGCAGTTATGGTAAGATGCACTTCCTTCATTCTTGTCGCAGACAGGGGAAAAACGTTCTGGCATTAAAGGCAGCTTTTGTCATTTAATAAATGTGTTCCAGGTTGATAGTTTTGTCAGTCTTATGTCAATCTTATGTAAGAGCCACCAGGTCCCAGATGAGTCACCTGATCTGAGTAACCCTGGGTAAAAAGTTTGTTTCTGCTGCTTTATAATGAGAATAATGTAACAGTTAAAAGGCTGCACGTGGATCGTCGTTTTGCCCTCACACCACCTCCGACTCCATCAGCGTATTTGACAGCAGAACACACGTTGGAGCTGTACTGAAAGAACAAATACGTGCCTAATGAGCTGATAATTACACATCAGTCCCACCTACACCCGAGGCTGTAGACGGTGCGCTGCAGAAGATCTGTCATTGTGTCGACGCCTCCGCAGAGACAGGAAGCTCTGTGTTAACTTATAATTGTCCTGCTTTTGAAACTTATACAGTAACCTAATAGTACTGATCATCACGCTCAGGAGTCAAGTGATTTCTAATCTCCATTGTGTTTTCCAGCGCCCCGTCTGCCACCGTGGTTAATTTTGGGGGTGAGCTGATCACAATGGGCTCCTTTTTCCTGCTGGCAGTGCAGGTTTCCTACCTCAGAGCAGGGGAGGGGAGGGGGCAGGGGAGAGGAGGGGTGGTGGTAAAGGGGGTGTCGGTGAGTGGGGCGTTCAGGCTGTAAAATAAATCACACAGAGATTAAACTTCACCGGAAAACAGCAAAACACACTCTGGACTTTGTAACCTGGGAGAAAACAATGGTGTGGTAGTCAGATGTGGTGCTACCTGAGGAAGCATATGACTCCGAGGGGGAACATTACTCTTTCCTACAATGCTAGAGCCATTTCAAATGAGAAATATAGCCATGCATGCAAGTCAGTATTTTGCTTCCACTATTATTTCTATGTGGTTTACTGTAGAGTCAGCTGGGAGATTATTAGTCTCAAAGGTCATATGAAAATCAATCAGTCTGGATGTTGAAAAGAGCCATCACTGTCAGGCAAAATGTGAAACAAAGGTGCTGGAAGTGATGATACTTTCACAAATGAAGGACTTTTCAGGCCCAGTTCTTCCAGATTCAAGGACCCAACATGGTATAGTTTGAGACAAGTTTCATTTAAAAAAAAAAAAAAAACGGTCTTGATTTTCCCTCAAATGAACAAACTTTCAAGGATTTCAAGGATGTGCAGGAGCCAATTATCAAAATGAATTTCTGTGCAGACTCAGTAAAAAGAGTAAGCAAACCCAGTCGCATATTTACCCATGGCAGAAGCACATGAACTAAGAAAAAATAACACATCTGAACAGGTTAATGAAGTCTAACGCTCCGTTTTTGAAACCTTTCTATTGGGATGAAGCTGCGTGGAGAACAGCGTCACACAGCCATGCCCGATGGAATAAAAAAAAAAAACCAAACAAAAAAAGCTTATAAAATAATATTTCAGCAAAGCAGACTAAAAGTCCCAATAATCCCCATAACTGAGTCACAACCCCGGTGATGATGTCATTCCAGCTCCGACTGGACATCCACAAAAAGAAGACATTGAACGTCTACTTCCAGCCATGTCAGACAGCTGTAAATGCCTCTTTTATTAGTCAATATCACGGCCATGTTACTGTGTCTGCGGCCAGCTCGAGTCTCAGTGACAACCCCTCACCCACACCTTTTCATCAGGGTCTATGAAACCTGAGAAGGCCCTCCAGCAGACCTGTTAGCACGGTGTATTATGGAGGTACAGTACACACACACACACACACACACCCCACAGTCTGTCTGCCTTTCTTTATTACATACAAAGGATGAGAGGTCGCTCTGCTGTCCAAACAGAAACATCAGCTGCAGCTGCTTTGTTGTTTTTTTAATGCATCCATGAACTTTATTATCAACGTCAACATTTTAGAACTTAAAGTTATAATCTACGATCAGTGCGGTGATCATTTTGCACACGTGGCATGGATTTGGGTTCAGTTTGGATTTTCCCAGATCTGCTACTCATGCTAACATGCTACTCAAAATAAGAAGAACCAACAACTTTTAGAAGGCAATAAAAAGCAATGAAAAAATCATAAAAAAAATGAATTAATCAACAGGTGACAGAGGCAGAACACACAGATATGTGCCAACAAAGGAAGGGAAGAAGATAGTGCTATTACCAAATGTTGGCTTGCAACCAACATTTAACTCATTTGTCAGCCCTCGAGGATACATGGTCAGGTAACAATGAATGTGGAGCTGCAACAATTCGATGGTTGCAAACTATTTTGATAAGATATTGATTGTTAAAGTGATTGTGTGATCTGCAGTGTGTACTTTCTGTCCATCTATAGGTTACTTAAGTAGGGAAAGGAGGAAGCATTTAAAAAGCTTCCTATACAAATAGGTTCCTCGCACACATACCCACATGACATACGACACTGCCATATCCCAATGACGGTCCTATAGGGCCATACAATAGTGTAGGTGTGGTCCTGTCAGATAACCAGAATAGGCAGACAGACACACATAACCATACACACTTTCCAGCCTGCCCTCAGGATGTCTCAGTTCAGCCAGCGATAACCTCTGTCAGCCATTTGTCTCCTTCTCATCCATCTGCTCTATAGGACCTCAAGAGGCCTCTCTGTTCCTCGAACAAAAGGAGGAGGACCTGACAATAACTCACCACTGCAGACCAGTGAGTGGTCAAACCCAGGTAAAAAAAAAAAAAAAACGTCCCCGGGCCTTGCCAGCACAAAAGAGCTCTAAAGTAACACTGAAGAGAAAACACCAGACAAAAGGTAAGGAGGGAGGGCTGGAAAGGTTGTGAACGTCTGAGAGTGTGTTTTGGAATAAACCCATGTGCTTTCTGTCTTGGATACCTGTCAGAGGAGGACTCCCCTCAAAGGTTTGGGTTGACATTGCATTAAAAACAGCAAATCTGCACAGCAGCAAACCAAAGAGGGAAACTGCAGCTCAGAGTCAAGCTGTCATTCTCTGTCCCATTTTACACGTCTAGTCTTTCAAGCTATGGATATATTGATTATAGATGTTTTACGTCAGAGCAACAGTCATAACTACTTATCTTTCTCCCCTCTTTTATCGTTAGACTGCAGAGAAAACCGCTAACCTCGATAAAAAAAGACACCATTTGTTAGATTCCATTCACAGCGTGCCTGCTAGTTTCAACATCTTCAGATTCCCTTCCTGTTACTTATTAATCTCTGTGGGGAAATTTTAACTCCAATATGGCATCTTGAGCAGGTTTTTCTCTTCCCCGTCTGGTCTTCTTATCAGTGTTTAAAGAGAACCTTCCCGGTTATTACCCCAGTGATGTCATACAACCTGAGCATGCAGGAATACCTGTATGTTACAGTCATGCACTCGAAAACGTGACGATACAATCTTATCGACACTTCCAAGGACTTTTTTTAAGCATGACATCAGGATGACTTTGACAAACCAGAACGCCACATCTTATCCTCACAATCCCCCATGTTAACTACAGTTTGATATATGAATATACACAATATCCTGAGATTCTTCCAATGTCAACCTGAATAATCAGACTTTATTGCCCATAAATCACGTGATAATAAAAGGTCTAGTAGAAATTGAAATGTATGCCTGTTATTCCTTCCACATAATATCATTACAAATTATGTCCTGTACCTGAACTTAGCCAGACCGAGTCAATCATTTGACAGTTTAAAATAACACCACTGAATTCCCCATCCTTTACAATGAGTCACTCACCAAACAGCCATTTCCTTAAAGCATTCATTTTCCCGAAACTAACAGTGCCAGTGAAAGCCTCACATCACGGAGGCACAAAGAGAGAGGTGGAATTACAACGAGATCACACTTCCATTACAGGAAAATGTAAACAGCACAGGTGGCCTAAGAATAACAGAAACCAACCACCTATTAACTGATTTATAACTACGACACCTTGCTGCTACATCCTCGGCCCTTATCCCGCTCCGTTGGTTAGGCAGCAGCGTCGGCTTACTCGATCCAAACATTTCAGCACGTTTTATTTCTGCTCTGCGTACCCGCGCCGGTTAGTTCATTCTTGTCGGGGTGGGCAGTGTAAAAGGTCACTGAAAGAATGTAAACATCAGTCAAATACACACACCCGAACACACGGAGAGTAATTTTCCACTGTTCCAAAAAAGGAACGACCGTGCACGCTGTGTCAAGCGACAACACGGCTCCAAACTGGTGCTACTTTGAGTCTGTATGTGCGCGTGTTAGACAAATCTGTGTCTAAGAACAGTGCGGCTGCAATGAATTTGAAGGTCGATATTGTGCACACACATTTTCTTGTTACCTTAGAGGAAGCGGGAATGAGAGCGGCACAGAAAAGGATCATGTTTCAGCACCCGCGCAAAGTTTATGTGCACCGGCCCATGGCTTTGTGAACCCTGGTTTATTTTATAGCCTTGTCCCTCCATTTGTTTCCGGCTTGCTTTCTTCTTTAATCTTCCTGCAAACACACACACACACACACAAGCGACTCAAGCCATCCTACAAACAGCCACCTGTATGCGGCAATTACCAAATGTGTGTGTCGCTTGCCACACGCTTTGGCTTTGTGTCAAGTTACCATGCAGTTTTGCCGCTGAGTCAGAACTTTCTCTGACTGACCCGAGCATCCATCAGCGCTCGCCTACCCAAGCCGGGCCGTGCATCAACAGGTGTTTGTGGTGGATGCATCTACTCCTCGAGGGTCTCTTCGCAGCCTCCGGGTCAGACTCCGTGGGTGTAGCGGGCGCAGTCGAGCCGGGTCAGGAGCACACAGAGAGGCCAGTGTGCTCCTCCTGCTCCCACCATCTGACCAACGCACCGCATGAGTGCTTCAGTTTCAGCCAAAAGCACAAAACACCAGTGTCTGGTTTCCCCCACCCCACATCACCACCACCACCACCGCCTCCAAAGCAGCCCTGTCACAGCCGTGGCGCCTTTTGTTCCCACTTTAAATAAAACATAGTCCAGTCATTAGGTAGAAAGGCCCTCCTGTGCATAATTCAGGGTCAGGTATCAATTTGAGGCCAAGGAGATAAAGGTTAAGAAAGGACAGTACCATGTTGTTCTCACAATACTAAACACAACAGACGGTGCATAAGTAATGTACGACACAGAAAGTTATGGCAAAGACGGTTAAATGTGGTGACACACTCTCCATTACAGGGCTAACAACTAACCATCATGTTCACCATCAGTTCATCTGCCAGCTTTTCCACAGCTCAAGCGTCCGATATATTTAAAAGACACAAAAGCTATTAGGACATTTACAATAAAATATAAGAGTCTAGAACATTCAGTAGCAATTCATCGGGTGACGCGTTGAAAAATACAATAACTATGACCGTTAATAAAGACTGTTTGCTGTCAACAGAAGTGAGCAGCTGTAGCTCACGAAAGGCAGGCGTCTATTTCATAAGCGACACGTTTGACAACTTCTATAAAGAACTACACCTATAAAGATAGGCTGAACATAAACATTTAGTGTCATAAGACTATCTCATGACCGTTTTCCCGAGAAACAGTGAGCAACAGGTTGCCAGTTGACAACCGAAACTGAGCCGCCGCAGCGATACTAAATGCACCTGCTGCTCCCCAAGTCCCCTTCACGTACCTGCTGATTCCCGGTCACTTCGCGGTCCTCAACTTGTAGTCCTTGTTTCCCTCGGATATGTTTCCTTCCCTCGAAATAATATCACTTATAAATACGTGTACTGAGGGGTTCGCATTCACTTTTTTTTGCAGTCGGGTGTCGTGCCTCGCATCCCCTGGTAATGAGCTTTTCTTTTTCCCCTCGCTCGCAGTTAGCTTACTTTATTCCCTGGAGAGAGAGAGAAGCGGATGAAAGGTAATAGAGGACCACGTAAACCAATTAGAGGCGTCAGGAGGCGGGAACCGTGGGGAGACACGACACCCTATTGGTCAGCGCGTGTTAATGGCGGAGCAGTGAAAACAGGAATTTCTCTGTATTGTTTTGATGTTGTTTAGTTCACCGAGAAGAGGCCAGAGCTAAAACTGGACACTGACACCTTTACTGCTACACTGAGCTCACTGACAGACACATGTGGTGTGAAGTGCACGGTTTAACAAACAAGACTTTCACACAGTCAAGGAAAATGATCATCTTTACATTATGATAATTGTCAGAGAAAAACAACAACAACTCAAAAAATGTGGCAATGAGAAAACAAACATTTTTTCATGTTTCAGTCCATATAAGAGTTAATGTTCTTGAAGCAGTGGACTGAAAGGTGGATTTGAAAGGAGCTAATCATTTCTAAGAGGCTCTGCAATGCAAAGCTATATAAACTACTCTGAATACCTTTGTTTCACACACAGAAAGATTAACAACTGAGGTTACATTGTTCGGATGGTTCAGGATACAGTAGAAGAAGAAATTATGAACATCTTACAGGCCACAACCAAGTTTTTTTTTTTTGAATTTTTTTTGAGATTGAAAAAAGTACTTTGTACATGTGTAATTTCTTTGTTTGATAATTCGATAGCTGCATCTGCAAAGCTGTTAGATAAATGTAATAAATAAAAAGTATAATAATCTCCTCTTAGATGTAGAGGTATAAAATGAAAAGACTCTAGTAAATATTTGGTACAACAAAGACAACTTAAATCTCTGCCTAGACTATATGTACAGTGCATTTATTTAAAAAACACAACATGCTACAGTTACATATATGCCATGTGGTTAAATATACATGCCAATATACAAAAAGAAGTAACATCAATATATAGCAAAACACTGATTTACTAGGATATAACAAAAAATTCCCTGACCACAAGTTCTCTCCAGAATGAGTGCAATGTCTATTCCCCATTGTGCACGTAGTGTGCTGTTTTCTCCATCTTTAAATCATCAGTCCAAACTTAAAACCATTAATCCAAGCAATCTACTAGATCTGTGAATGTTTCTTTTTCCTTCCTGGTTTCCATTCAGGAAGCCTTCCAAATATTAAAATTAACATTATGAAACACTCCTGAATCTCTCCTCAAACCTGTTTACTCTGTGATAGTGATAGCATTCATGACAACCCCAGTGATAACAAGGCTGAAACTGATCGGATGACATCAGTAACAATAGCAACTCATGACCACTTGGTGGCAATTTATGCACTAAAGCACAGGCCAGGCCCTGTGGTAGCAGCTCTGTGTGTTGTACTATGTATTTACTGTACTTACTCATCTAAGAGGGGATTATACATTTTACTCCATTACATTTATCTAACAGCTTTGCAGATGCAACTATCAAACATATTCTATGAGTTTACAAAATACAATGCATTGCATGGTTTAGTCTATCCAACGGTATGAACTCAACCAGGTGCAACACATAATGCTGCTTACATATTAATGCAGCACTAATAATAATCCAATAATACTTAGATAATAGTATAACACAGGCAGGAGCATTATACATTTGATACTGTGAGTATACATATTATAGCTAATACTTATTTACTTATTTTTCTATCTTATGTTTTTACTACGTAACATTTTTAATGTAGAACGTTTAAGCTACATCGACAATGTAATAAAGCATTTATATATTGTAGTATTCCTACCCATTTATTAGGGAACGGAATACTTCGGAATACCATTGTCCTGTATGCAATGTACCTCATATTCATTTGTGGCCACTGTTTATGCTTATGTTTAATTATTGACTACATGTAATCCAGACAGTGCTTTAGGCTCTCTGTTGCTAACTCTGTTAGCTCCTTTAAAAAAAGAGAAGAAAAGAAAATCTGACATTTGTCACTTATAGGCAATCAACCAATTTAAAAAGAAAGTTAGTTCCCAAAATACTAAGATGATTTTGCCTGTTATGTGCATTTACACCGGAACATGGAAAAAGTTCATGGTACAGTGATATTATGATGAATGTAGGGCATTTAACTAGAAGCATGCAATGGTAATTTGGTCATCTCAAAACGTACAAAAACAGGCGGTAAGACTAAATGTAAACATTCAGTACTGCTTTGTATACTGTTCAGTACATCATAAAAAAATCCTTTTTGATCTTTTACTTGCTTAGCTCTACAAGTTTTACTTATCACCTTGGAAAAACATTTTCCACAGGTTCTCTAGGCGTTTGAGCTGTCTTATGATCTGTTCCGTTTGCTGCTGAAACAAAATGAGTAACACTCCATTAAACATATCCATATATATTTTATTCTCAATACGGCAAAATACAAAGAATATTCAGGACAGACTCTCATTAGTCACAATTAATACTCACTTCACAAGAATGCTTTTAAATTACATAACCTAAGTTTGAAGATCAAACTCAATGAGTACCTTTAATCATATTGCATCCATCATATATAGTATCTCTATCATCAGTTCTCTTAAAACTAATCCAATTTAGTCTATTGTACATAGTGTATGCTGCTGGTCTCACTTCAGAGACGACTTTTAGAAAAAAGGTGTTATACAACATACTGTATAAACTGCTACAACTGTTTTGACCTGTAGAGAAATACCTCTGTTTCAAAAGACATGTTGGACCAATTGTTCAAAAGGGACAAATAGTAAATACATTTCTCTCATGAGGACAAAAACAGAGGTGGTTTTACATAACAGACTGTACACACCATCCATCCATTCATACATCCATCCTATGAGATCAACAATATACATTTCATGAAAAGTACACACCTCCATATCAAATACAGAGAAGACAAAATATTCGCACTTGGATCTAGAGACGTTAATGATTATGTGGCGACCGTGATACTGAGAGACGATGAAGCAGGAGACAGAATACGAGCACAGTAAGAAAGGGACTGAGAAATCAATTTGATATACAGTGTTAAGAGACCGTGAGGTCGTCTGTAACAGCTTGGAAGAAGAGGAAGAAGAAAGAGAACACAAAGCCCACAGAGGAAAAAAAAATGTGCATAAAGTATCTCACAAATGTATTTACAGCATTTTTAAATTTCAATAAAAATGTCAACCTGTAGTAGAAATTCACCCTTAAAGAAATGTTATATTTACAATTTATACATTTGTATTTAAATAGAAACATGCAAGTGTTAACATCTTCCTACTGAATGTCAAAAAAAACTCATCTTACCCTGGATTCTTTCAAGTTAGAATTAATATTAATTACTACTTACAATGAAATCTCATCATGAACAAACCCCATTACATTTACATCTTCCTATTTCATAAAATGGCAAAAATAGAAAAAAAAGAAAAGAAAAAAAAACATTAAGCAAAGGGGCAGAAAAATAAATAAGTGTGAGTAGCAAACTGTTAAAAATTATTCTAATGCTAAATTTTGTACATTTGACTACAAGATAGTGTAGGGAACACGAGGCGCGGACCTGTACTTACAAAGTGTACCAGTGTATGAAGACATTGACTGGGCTGGCAAAACCCACAGAGGAATTCTTATGAGAAAAAAGTGGCCTCCAGCTTTAAGTACAAAATGGCTCAAGCCATCTGTGTTTGGTTATAAAAACAGATCTATATACACATATATACTAAACCAGTACACAAAAATTGCAAAAGCTAAAGGCATTGGACACTTGAGTTCAACAGGTTTCTCACTGAGGCAGAAAAAAAAAATCCCAAGCCCAAAAAAAGAAAAAAAAAAGAAAAAGAAAAAGGAAACCTTTTCTCCACAGAAAGTTTTTTTTTTTTCGTAAAAATCCTGCATAGATTAAAATAATACCTCCTCTGACGTTCTCTTTTTCAAGTGCAAGAGGAAATAACAGTATCCCCTCCTACGATAAAGGCCAGGGAGCCAGTGAAGGAAAGAAAAGACAAAACAAAAAGACAAAAAGACAAAAAGTCAAACCTGGGCCAAATATTAATTCTTCGGGTTTCTCTTGAGATGATAAAAACTAAACCAAAAAAATCTGAGGTGTCCGAAAATACACCAAATTTATGTTTGAATGTAGAAGAAAAGTAGCAGAAAGTAACAGCCTATGAAACTTTCTGGCATTTTTCTCTTATTCAAACTCATCTGCCATTATTTAACACAAAACCAAGCGACAATACGTGAATGCTATTTGACCCAGGCTTTAATATTTCCAGCATGTTTTGATAGGAAGTGGGCAAAAAAAAAAGAAAAAAAAGCAGACCCAAAAAAGACAGTCCTTCATGTCACTGATCATTACCAAACACCAAAATGTCATCTGAAATCTTGGGTGTAATGTTAACGTCTTCATTCAAAACCACCACCATTCGTCAAATCCAACCCCGATGACAACAGCCAGTGATTTCAAATAACCAACAGAAATGTTCACACCTGGACAGCTGATGTCTTTACCTGTAACCACGGTAATGATAGCTGATGCTTTTCGTATCTACACTCTTGTAACACAAGCATGATTAAGATTTTTAAATTTAAATAGGACATATACAAATACTTTGCATCTTATAACCCTTATTCAACCCTGTTTTACAAGTATGCATTTGAAAAGGTTGACGAAAAAGAAAAAAAAAAAAAAAACAGCATGGTATATAAATAAAATCTATATTGGCCGTTATATTTTTGAAATATATAATGATAGATTTAAAACTCTTTGTTCTATAAATGCAACACTGCTCATTGATGACTCTAAAGAACGTCTTTCCTTTTCATGGTGAATTCACTTTTCTTGTGCCAAATTAGTGGTCACTCAGGCCCATGCCTTATAAACTGCAACGTGAATAACTGCATTTGTATACGTGGAAATGATTTCAAATACTTAGAAGACACTCCCTGCTGTTCCTTAGAAAAATACACTCTGAGCAAACAGAGGATCAAAAAAAAAAAAAGAATAACACTGTCTGGAAGTGACTCACCCTTTGAGGAAATTTCTCAATGAACAATGACGCTACGAGTGTAAAAACATTTCATCGGAGGAGATTCTGGAGCTTCAACGATGGCAAATCTCTTAGAGAGAACATTGACATGTTCAATTTGATTAAGGCTCAAGAGTCAAAAAAGCGGCCCCGATAGCGGCCCCTAGAGGCCGTGCTGCTCCTTACATAAAACTGGACCAAAGTGGTTTCAACAAACTTTGCAGGGCTGCAAGAACATTTCTGATTGCGGAAAATAAAATTGCACTGTTAGAAACTAATACGCTGATCGATAAAGATTAATATTATTAATAAATATGTGTGTCACATGTATGCTGTGCACAGTAGCCCTTCCTACAGTCCAGAAAACCTTGTGGTCATGCTCCGGGGGATGAACCTTTAGTGCCAGGAGACTTTGAAGGACAAGAGGAATCCATTTGTGACCCGCACCATCTTCGCTCTAAAATATCACACGCTTTCACAAGAACTTAAAAATGAAAAAACATAATTGTTGCCAGCTTCCGTTAACTGCTAAAGGTTTTGACAAATTCATTAGTTATCGCGACGTAAAAGAGGGAAAATAAAAACAATGTATTCAGATATGACGGGTGGCTGTTTGTTTTCCTGTAGCTCACATACAAGGCACAAAAATGATAAAGAGAAACCTTCATTTTAAAGCACCTTTGGTGTTCATGGGAGGTACTTTGGTGAAAACAAAAGTCAAATAAAAAATTAAAAGCCAAAGTAGCCTAAAAACCAAACCCCCATTTTTAAGCGTTTCCGTAACAAATAATTCACGCAGCGCTTCCATGCCGAATAGATAAAAACATGGCCTTCGAGGATTTTGTAAGAATGCCGATATATGAAGCGTGGCGGTAAGCTCGTTTTGTTCCTGTGCTGCAGTTTTCGATGCTTCTCCCTGTGTGGTGCTGTCGACGGTGTGAGATGCTCTAAATTGCTCAGTGTTTTTGGCAAGCTGGTGTAGGAAATGGACACAGTGTTGGAGATATGTCTGAGAAGTTCATTGTGTGTGTGTGCGCGTGTGTGTGTGTACATGGAGGACCAGAGGTGGACTGTGGTTGTGTGTGTGTGTCTGTGTGTGTGTATACAGTACATTATTGTATGTGTGTGTCTGCGAGGGCATGCTTGTGTGTCTTTGAGCACATGTTGGTGAACACGGGGCTGATGTGCGCATGTGTGTGGGAGCAGCGTGCAGGGAGCGAGTCCTTGCTAAGGAATAAGCTTTGCGTCCAGGCGCAGCCAGTGGAGGCCCTGCCGCGTGTAACGCACCAGTTCTGTCATGCTGCTGGTGTTGAAGATCAGAGGACCCATCACCTTGTCCAACTCCAAGAAGAAGTCTGAGGAAACAAAGGACACAGCGTCAGTATTAAGAACTACAACAAGTTTCATTATCAGTTTATCTGTTTACAACTATTACAGAAATTCTGACATGTAAGAAGCTGAAACAAGCTTACTATTCCAATTATTGTTTAAATAAATAATGTTTAAACGATTCAAATCGTCAATTTCTTGTCAATTAAACCAAATGCTTCAGCACGAGCTAGAGTAGATTGAGCACCAACAATTTAAAACCTCTGGAAATGTGGTTTCAAAGAGTGAAAATGTATTTCTGATGTCAAAGGTGAGACATGGATTTGGCATTTTCTGAGTAAAAATAAATATTGATAGCATATTAGACAGCTCCCTCATGAGCAATGGCAAGGAAGCAATGTGCTGCTATGAAGAGCGGAGCAACAAACTGTTGTAGCCACATACAATCATCAGCATACGCTGTGTTTAGAATATTTTCACTGGATGAGTTAACAAGACATGGTAAAGAAAAAGGTGAAGCTTGAATTCAGAGGGTGCAAGAATATTTCCTTTCTTGTTATTTTATGAGTTTATCAGACTAAACATAGAAAATGTGGTTTCTTTAGGCTCGGGCTGGCTTTGAGGCAGACCGTGAGAGAGCAGAGAGGTTTTGTTTTGACAACTGACATGGATTTTTTATGACTGCTTCACAGAATTACAAACTAAAGTTATAAAAACTAAAGGTCCTGACTTTGAGCTAAAGGCTACTAACAAAAAAAAAAAAACAATTCTCAAATCATAAAAAGCCAATAATAATACTGTAATATTAAGTGTAGATGTAAATTCATTTCTTCGGCTGCGTCTTCAAGGACTAGAATAATAAAGGTTGGAGGTGCTATCTAATTCTCTAAGACAATAATAAGAAATAAAACAACACCTAGTTTTTGAAGTTGTTTACCCTTCTGCTCCTTGGATAGTTGCTCAGCCTGGTCCCAGACCTCGGTGGCGTACAGGAAGTTGGAGGTGACCTGAACGTAGCTGGCGGCCATCTGGTGGATACGCTGAGGGATGGTCACGGACAAGCTGGCACTGCTGCTGCTGCTGCCTGTCGAGTAACCGCTGGCCGTGCCCGGTGACAGTTTGGGAGACACAGGAGAAGGCATGCCCGCCGCCTTGCTGCGTTTGGTAAACAGAAACAAGCAGACACAGACGGTAATGAGTGCTGGGGACCGATTTAGAAGCGGTTTGGTAAATGGTTAAGCAAATTTGGAAGTCAAACAAACACCTGTGACCACGACGGCTAAACATGCTGAGTGCTAACTCAAAATCATCATTGATCGGAGTATTGTGCAATGTAATTGCTGCTCAGTCACCCAAGTATCTCCATGGATGCTGATATTTAAAAGAAAAACAGCATTTCTCATAGTTTCCTTCCCTTAGACTAATTTACTATACTTTATCCTGACTATCGAGAGTTGTGTAGGAAACATACGTCTCCTTTACAATTACTTTTAATCTCAAAACAGCAAAAAGGAGGACATGACTTACTTTCCCATTCCAGGAGAGGGAGCCTGGGTGTTACTCAGTGAGTTCTGCCAAACAAAACAAGGGGAAGAACATTATGTACACAGTACAGAAAGAAGGTCACACGTTCACAGAAAAACACAAACACACGTTTATATTTTTGAACGTTTTGAAGGTTAGCCAAGCTAGAAAAAAAAAGGTACCTTTAAGTGTTCGGTGAGTGTTTTAGAGTATTTTAGTGCACTGTCTTTCCTCAGCTTGAATAGCCGCAGGTACAGAAGAGACTGGCAGCGTAGGCTGCAAAGAGAAATAGGTTAATATTGATCTAAAAAGATGAGATGAGACATGTGTAAATACACAACTCTCCTTAATCAAACAGCCGTGAACTTGGTGTACTCAAATTCATAGCTCAGGACAGTGTCACATGTCTTGGACATGGTAGTCAACAGATGTCAGTGAGCGTACTTACCAAAGCACAGCTAGCCTTTTGTCTGCTGAAGTAGCATCTGGGGCCACGCAGCTTTTTAACTTCATAGTGTATCTGAACAGGAAGACCGAACAAATGTTTAGTTTCTAGGAAACAACATTAAAGTCAGCTCATTTACAAAAGTTGGGTGTGTTATGCTAGTAGCGGCTAATGTAGCCTCAATCTGGAGTAAAGGGCGACAACAGAGGTCTGGTTAGCTCACTTCTTAGCTCCACACCAATAGACGTTGTCCTCAAAGACAACACACAAAAACGATGGAGTTCCACTTTACACTGCAATTCTGAGAAGGTGTTGATTGTGTTTGTGTTTGCCCTTACTTGATCAGCTCCACTGTTTCAGCATACATGGGGAAGGGAGACTTGGCCTCTTGGGCGCTCTTCTCCAGAGCATTACCACATTCAATAAAAGACACCACAGCGTCCAGGTAGTAAACGGCCTTCTCGAAACGGTCCAGCTGTAAACGACGGAACAGGGACAAAGAAGAATTCAGAGTTAGTGAACACGCACCAGTCTCATATCGTATTTCTTTCTCAGGCTGTCACAGCAGCATCAACGTAGCATTTCATTTGACAAGGCTTTGACATCAGCACCTTATATAACCTGACATGCTTTGACTGACAATAAATTAACTGTATTGTTGATGAACTATTATCCAGGAACACTGAAACAAAATTTGAAAATCATGTCCATGAAAGATATCATAATAAAATATGAAATATTATATCATATAAAAGAACAAAAAGAAATATTTAATTCTCAGCAACAGTTTATCAGCAGTGACAACATCATATTTCAAGGAGAGGGGAATAACACGCATCATAGACGGGTGTCTCCAAGCACCAGGTAAGTACCTGTTACCAGACCTGCAGATAAATATAGTCATCGGTTCATCTTTCAGTGCAAACAAAAGGCGCTTATGTTTTAGCTTGTCTGGACGTCGTGCTCAAAGATTGCAGACAAAAATGTGGATTGGAAAGTTTGAGGTGAATTTCACCGTTAATACAAAAATCCCAAAAGATTTTATCCATACAGGAAATTCATTAAAAATTTGCGTCCTGATTTCTGGCATTCAGCAACATGCAAAATCCCAGCAGGATGTCGTTTTACTCTCCTCGCTCTCTTTGCATGCAGCAACCGACACCGCCGTCTCAAATTCATATGGAAATAGCCATCAGGGCTCTCGCTCTTACCAGTGCATCTGCATTGTGTTTAAGTTTCTTGGCCTCTTGTAAGTAGTGATCTGCTGAATGGACCCTGAAAGAAAATGATAAACACAATTACTTCTGAGACATTATTTCCCCTGAAACACATTAAGACATTCATTTATTATTCTTTAAAACCCCTGAAACAAAAGCCCCCAAAATAAGAAGCCAGCCAACGTTGTTACTTTACCGCTGCATGAAAAGGACAGACTCCCAACAGACAGCCTTTTAAAATGGAAATTTACGTCATCTCTCCTGCATGCAGCCACCATCTATTCATGACCTCCCCAACCTCCCTCCAGCTTTATGCATCAAAGGCAACCCTAGATCCCCACAGCAGTTTCTTTCTGCATATCCTGCTGAGGGGTTATCCACAGTGGAAAGAGCTCCTCTTACCTGTCCTCAAACACCAGCTTGGATCTCTGAGACTTGGAGCCGTCCGTTGAGAGCGGAGGAACAGCCAGCTGGTTATCACAGCCCTTTGAGGATTTCTCCTGCGGAGACAGCGAGCGAGAGGGAATAAAGTTTCAGGAGGAAAAAGGGGGTCTGGTGTTTGAAGTGGAAGATCAAATGAAGGAAAAGGTGACTGGAGGAGTCCTGAAGTAGAAATGTGCTCATATACAATAAACAGACCCAAATAAACATTCAGTCGATTCATTAGCGGCGTGAATCATATTTAAAAGATGAAGTGTACACACACAGTGACACTCTTCACGCTGTGTTCTTGACCACTCCCCTTCTTTCCACAGCAACAACCTTTTTTTTTTTTTTTTTTTTTAACTCTGCTTTCATGCTTGCTTCGTTATTTAAATTCCCCGGGGGAAACACTGCACAGTTGGCAAACATGATGAAAGATTGCACTCATCCCTCACAGTATGCACAGCGCTTGCCAGGTAGTCACACGGGCAGCGAATGCCCGCCGATAAGGTTACTAACACCCACCTTGCCATCGCGCGTGCTGCGTCCCTTGTCCTCTCCTTTTCTGTGTTTGGAGGTGGAGTTGCCCTTGGTGCTGTGGCTTCCCTCCTTTCCGCTTCCTGTCCCGCTGGACAGAGAGGTGGAGGACTGGCTGACTGTTCTCTTTCGACTCGGATGCTCTGCCTTTGGCGTCCGCTGAAGACCTGACATGGATGGAGAGGGCACTGGCTCCTCTTTCTTCTCCAAAGACCTCTTAGACCTGGTGTGATGAATAATCAGAATACATATTTGCTACTTAGACAGAGCAGCATGGTAGCAGTGGATTAAATATTAATACTCCAGGTGTATTAACACTAATGACATGGTAATAAAAGGTCAAGAGGTGAGACTTGTCGCTGAGCTTTTACACTTCAAATTTGATGATGCTCATAAACATTTATGAGATTTATCTTGTGAATTGTAAGAAAAGAGAAAGAGCCATCTGGCAAGCTTCGTTTCGTAACAAAATGAAGCACTGCTGTCGCACGGTGTGCCAAGTGTTCCCGGTGTCCAGAAGGTTTACTGTGAGTGATGATCAGGAGAGAGAAAAAAAAGAAAAGAAAAAAAAAAGGTGGAACGCTCACTCTTTACTGCTGTTTTTATGATGAGAAAGGGACTTCTCCTCGAGCTTGCATCGCTTGCTCTCTGGCTTGGTGCCTTCTTCGTCGTTCTAAAGACAAAAAGAGTACTGAAGATTAAAAGCAAAGACACATGAACGGATTCACTGCTGTGTGTACATGTCTGTGGAGTGATTGGAGGAACATTTGCAATCGAGCACTTGAAGCACTCATACAGTGCAGTACAACCTCCTGCCAATGGTTAACAGTTCTCAAACTCCTCATCGCACACTAAGACATCACTTAGGATTTTAAGTCTTTTTACAGCTATGACTGAAAAAAATTGCACAGTCACCTAATGGCACAAATTCCAGATCTGGATCTCTACCAAAACTGAATCAATTGTTCTTTGGCTCGGAGGCATTTTCTTGTTTTAGTGGAAATCTGTTTGCAGGTTATTTTAAGAGATACGGTATCCTGTTGGAAGGCTGACTAAAATGGAACGATAAAAACTTCCCCAGAACTTTCATGACAGTTACAAAAAAATAAATAAATAAAACCTTTTTTTGGAGTGGGTGTCTAGATAATCTGAAAAATTCATATGACGTGAACAGACTCTCCTGAGATTTAATGCAAACATACTCAACAGGACTAGAATCAAAACAGGAATTGGCCCATACCTTGTGTTTCCTCTTGGCTTTACTAGAGCTCTTCTCAGAGCTCTGTTTGCTGAAGTCTTTGCTGTCCCTGTCTAGAGAGTCATCCCTCTCCACTTTTATCTCCGCAGGCTCCTTGTAGGGCCGCCCTGGGATCCTAGACAGCAAGCTGAGATCTATAGGAAGTGAGAAGGAAAGGGAAAGGTTTCATGTTGTCCAAAGTAAAGATAGGGTTTAGGAGTGTGCACTCCAGTTAGATAAGAGTACAAACAAGTGCATGGCATGCAGCGCAAGAGCAGATTCAACTAACCTATCTTCACTAGTAAAACCTGCTGCTGAGGCTGCCGTGCAGGGTAACGTTCCTCTGGGTCACTGAGCGGAGACAACAGCTCTTTCTCTTCCATCGGAGAGAGCATGCACACAGGCGTCCTGATGCTCTCCGTATACTTGGGTGTCTGCGACGAGGACGGGATGCTGTCGTTCCCCTCGGAGTCTGTCGACGAAGAGTCCGTGTCGACAAACTCGCGAGACTTCTGAGAAGTCTTTGTGGGCGCTTTGGCCTTGCGTTTGTCCGCGGTGGTGGTGACGGCAGGCACGGTGGGCCTCGGTGAGGATTTAGGTTCTTTTTTGATACTTGGTTTGCGGGAACCTTTCGTAGCAGCTTTGGGCCGATGGGGCGGTATCTCGGGAGCCGGCTCACTCTCCACTCTTAGCCCTCCCTTGGGCTCCTCGACCACTGGGGGTTTCTCTGACTTTTTGGGTTGTTTTTTACCCACACTCCTTCGTGGGTTCGTGCCACCTTCGCTCTGGGCGGGGGATTTTTGCCGGCCACGGCCACCCTCTGGACCCTTTTGCGCCACCCGTAGGTCCCTGCTTGGGGTGGGTGCCGTTGAGTCTTTTGAGCCCCCTCCCTGGCTACCATAGCCGCGTCCTGAGCCATTGTCTCTGCCCTCTTTCTTGCACTTGGTTGGAACATTATTATCCACTGGAGAGGCTGGTGAGAACTGCTTGGCTTTCTTGAACCAGTTATCCAGCTGCCACTTGTTGGCCATGGGTTGTTCGGGCTGAAGGGACACAGAAGCGACAATTAATAAAAGTAACAAATCATCACTGAGCACAACTTAGCACAAAGTTACGATTCGCTCATTACTTCAGGAGAGGCGGGCCGTGGGTGCTCATTTGCTTCACTGTCCGTCGTGCTGCTTTCGCTCTCGCTGTCGGAGCCCGAGCTGCTCTCGGAGCCGCTGTGGCTGCTCGAGTCATCCCGAGATTGCTCCGCTACTTCACTGTTATTGCTGTTGTTACAGAAGAAAGTCAAACAGCATTACTTGATCAGTCATGTTTCACATATTGAACCATGCATACAAACAACTGCATCATGTTCTCTTTGCTCCCCGTGAAGATTTAATGTTTAATGCATTCATAATCTCTAGACAAAAGGACAGCAACACTCTTACAGCTGAGAATTATTCATTATCTTAACCACTAAATATAGCTCAGATTTTCCAGACAGATCCTTACAGCTGTGTTTTTCCTGAATTTGGCCTCACACTGCAGTCGACGTCTGATAACTGCCACTGCTGACCTTGGGAAAGGTATTGGACGTGATGTGTGCAAAAGTTGATGCGATCCCCCCACCCAAGGTCTCACGCTACTCTGCACGGACGCCCTGACCAACCAGCGACTGCAGCAACAAGGACCGGAATAAAGCAGACGCTGTGCTCCCAGGAACTGAACCCAGCCCAATTTTTAAAGTTGTCAACATGTGCAAATTGTTAATTTTTCACACTACAGGCCTTCTTGCTCTTATGGGGACACCTTGTAAAATGTATTTCTGGACACACAAACAGAAGGAAACAGTTGCAAACTTATAGTTTAACAAAAGAAAGTTGTCTTTCGTCAACATTTCTTTTAGGTTATCTGCGGTTTATCTACGTCACATGTCCGTCGTGTTTTACCTTGCTGATGGGTTCCTTGAGGTGTTTTTGGCAGAATCCTGTTCTCCATCACTGTCCTCACTGCTGCTCAGCTTTAGGTCATCTTCAAGCATCCTGAGATACAAGAGCGAAACTAAATTAAATCTTTGTATTTTCATCATTACAGCTGTGTATTTGCTGACTATGCACGGTCCGGTCTGGTCACTCAGCAATCAGCTTAACGTGTGCTTTCGTATCCTCCTCTCTCTGTTGTCTGAATCGGTGCTGGGAAAAACTACAAACATGTCGGCTTATGTGGAGAAGACAGCATGAAGTGCTTACGTTGGCTGGTCGTCACAAGCTTTGGGCTGGTGGCTGCTGGAGCTCTTGGAAGAACTGCCTCGCTCTACAAAAAAAACACACACAAACAAAACTCATGAGCAATAATTAGACCGTGTGCACGCATACATTTTGGAAATAGATAGAGAAATCATTCTTTTAGTGTGTGATCAGGTTTGAAATGTGTGTGAAACTCACTGTGTCCACTTGGAAACGGGTCCTATGAAAAACAAAAAAGACATTCTGAATTATTTTTATGAACCCTTTTATCTCTTCGTCCTACAATACATCAGCCTATTCATCTGATAAGTTAATAAACCAATTTATGAATCAATAAAACTTTGTAGCTATTTATGCTCACATGTAAGCGACAGTGAAATAAAAAGCAAAGCTGTATCAGTATATCAGTATTAAGTTGCGTTGCTTTCTAAGGTTTCTCTGAGTTGGTAGTGTGTGTTATGTAAACCATAATAATTAAGCCTTATTAATTCATCATGAGCCCGAAGCAAAACGGTAAACGCTGGTGCGGCGCTGACCTTGGTAGGGAATGGAAACTTGGAAGGCTCAGTTTTGCAGGGGGTGTGGATGGCTGTCAGCGGAGAGGGCCACGACTGAGTCATTTCCTGAAAGAATGACAGAAAAAAAAAAAAAAAAAAAAACACACACACACGGGAAAAGAAAAAAAAAAAGTGCGAATGAGTTGTAAGGTGTGAGTAATGTGAAATGCTCCTTCAGTGATTCCAGACGTTTTCGCTCAATACTCGGGATGAACTGTTGAGGCACTGAGAGAGGGAGCTTTTTTGGCATAACATAATTAAATACATACCTTCAGAATCTCGTCGACGGAGTTGGCGTCACCGGATCCCTGAAGACAGAAACATCAAGTTCAGCACGTGTTCGTAAACAAATGTGATGGAGCAGGTGGGCGTCCATTTCCAGTAGCATGAGTCATTCTATAGGCATTTTATGAGACCTATGAGACCAAGTCTAACATGCTGTGAGGTCATTTATTCCAGTTATTACATAATTAGGAATATCTGCCACTAACGTAAACACCGCTCTATAGTCTACGTCCTCTGCTGCTACAGATTTATATGTTAAGAGACACAAACGCGCAGTACGCCCCTTTGTGTGAGCGGTGTACATAAGCTGGGCTCAGAATGAATTTAAAAATAGAAAGAGATGTAGACATGCTTCACCTCTACAGGCTGTGAGGGGATCTTGAGTTTAGAAAGTGAGGCCTTGCTGTTGGACTTCATCTCTCCCATGGTGCTGCTGTGCGACTGTCCGCTGTAGCTTTCTGCCTGTGAGCTCTTGGGTTCTGCCGTTTCCTGGCCGTCCATAGGCCGCACATACGCTGTGGGCTTCTGCTGCATGGAGCCAGGTTTGGACATGAGAGACGGGGGAAAGGCCTGACTCGAGTGCTGTCCGCTGGGGAAGGAAGTATGAACCCGTGAGGGCGAGTCCCAGTTGGCCTCTCTGTCTCGTGGGGACTTGGAGCGGTAGCGCTCCTTGCTGTGATGCTGCTCGGCAGACAAGGAGCTCCGCAAGTGGCTGTTGCTGCTGGAGGAGCTCAGAGAGCTCTTTGCCGGACTCGATGTGTGCGACTTCGAGTGCTCTGACCCGCTGCTGTGTTTACTTGACTTCTTTTCCCGCACCTCCCCTCCGTGTCCTTGCCTACTGCTGCTGCCGCTACTGCCTCCGCTGCCCCTTTGGCTGCCGAGTCCTGAGCGTTTCTGGGACTGGGACGAAGATCCACCTGCTGCGGGGCCGACAGGAGTCCACTTATTGCTCTGGCTGCTGCCACCGCTACCGACGCCGCGCTGGTCCCCGCCAAACAAAGGTGGGCCCGATTTCTCCTCAGAGGAAGATGAGCTGTTAGAAGGTTTACCGCCGAGCTTTGGAAGTGTGTCACTGATCGGCTCTTTCATCTCGTCGTAATTGCCCAGCATGCTCTGAATACGGCTGGACAGTTTATCTTCCTTGCTGGACTGAAGAGAGAAGCAGAGATGGAAGGAGGCGGCAGAGGTGGGGGAGAGGACAGGGTGATAGAAACAGGAGACAGAGGATAAAAGAAATGAGAGAGAAATGAAGCAGAGAGAAGAGGGGGGGCAGAGAAAACAGACAATATGGGCACAAGTTCAACACTTGGGTTAATTGCTTTCCATCAAAAACATTGAAAATGGAGAGAAAATGTATCACTCCCAAAAGGACTTCAAGTCATGCAAAAGAGCTGATTTTCATCTGACAAAGAAAAACAAAAGATATCGAAACCCCGCCCCCCGCGTGCCACCAGTTTTATATTTAAAAGAGCCGTTATCTACCGATCACAGATAGATTGTTCAAACTGGGATCCAGATAAGTCCACACCCATCTGTGAACACAGATAAGACTAGCCGTGGTTACAACACAGAGGTTAATCAATCACTTTGGAGGCCGCGGGTTCCAGCGAGACCTGCTCGCAATCAGCGGGTGACAGAAGTCTGTTGTACGGAGTATCCAGTTTCACATGCGGGCCTCACAGCTCCATTTTGTTTGACAGATTCACGCAGAGGGTGAGGAACCGCACGCCGTTTGTCTGTAGCAGGAAATGTAACCTGGCTTGGTCATAACAAGCGTTCTACCCCCTCCTGCGAGCACAGCCAGCCTCTCACATGTGTAGTAGGTGAAGTGTGTTTTGAAATGTAGGTTTGGTTTCACTGTGTAGTGTGAGCGTAATTGACGTGCTTTATTATGACTGCATTAGACCTCCAGTGGAACAGATACACTCCGATACTGGCACATATGTTGGCTTGATGATGCTAGAAACACGGAGGAATTAAAAAGTGCCCGGGGTTAATTACAAACAGGTGAATCGTTACACAGTTTGTTCAACATGCTCGCGGTTTACAGAGACTTTAATTGCAACGCTCTGTTGTAGTGTGCCAGCAGAGTAAAAACAAGGAAGCTGTAACGCGATATATATAGTGCTGTACATATTGTATGACACATCTGTGAAGAAGATTATATCTTTGTCATCTGTTTGTCTGCAGGAACCTGTTAACAACTCTCCATTTAGAGCTCAGGAACATTACTTGGGGCCGCACTTCTCTGCTAGCCAGGATCTATCCACTCCAAACGTTTCATTTCCACAACAGCAAATTACAACAAAACAATGGTCGCCATCTGTTCTCTAGTATCTTTTTATGTACACCTTTTTTTTTTTTTTGCTTAAATCTCTGAATTTGCCTCTGAATCTTGAATTTGCCTGATCTTTGTGGTTCTTAAAGAGGCGAGGGTTTGGGATGGTGTGGTATGAAGCGTGAGCTAGGTCAGGGTTAGGGTAAGAATATCACGGTAAGCCAATCAGAGTCAGAGTAGGGTCATGACTTTGGCGTTTCAGGGCGCTAAATTCGGAGATATCATATTGGTAGTCAGTTGAAATGCAACATAAATGTGCTTAAGTGGCTTCCTCCGTTATGTCTTTGGCTTTGGTTTCTGTGGCTAGCACACTTTGTTTAAAACACATTCAAGGGATCCTCGTTTAAAATAAAAATACATTCAGATTCATTGTGTACGCAGCGTAGCATGAAATACAGAGATATCAGAGCTCATTTCTAGAAAAAAAAACAACAACTAAATAACACTACGGGGCTCTAATTTTCAACAGATAATCTTGTGTTCTTTCTGTGCAGCCGAGTTACAACTCGGTGAACTCTGCACCATAAAAAAAAAGTTACTGCTTTGCTGGTCTACATCTGGGAGGCCACAGCCGCAGCTGCATGCACACATGGCCTTAATGCAGAACACAGTTAACTTCCACTTACTGGAGCATGACAGAGGGAGGGGGGGGGGCTTACATAAGCCTCAGACAAGCAAGAGATACAAAGTGTAGAAAAGCCAGAGACTTAAACAGTTGACTTTATCCACATTTGTGCTGCAGCACAGCATGCCACCCAGCTTTAACCTGAGAGCAGCCTCGTGTTTGGAAGACAGAAGAACGGTAACGCTATTTGCTGCACGTGTCTGTTTCTGTGCAAAAGGTCAAGGACTTTTTCCTTCTTCAAAGTCAGCTTTCACTTTGTTATGGCCCAAAACACACTGGCCAGCACTCCTCGCTCACCTCTGGTAGCCTTTTCTATTCCCAACCTGTCAGGACACATTCCTCGCTGCCTCTTTGATGGCTAGCTCTAGCTAAGGAGAGGAGCCACTTACCTCTGCTCAAATCTGGTTAGTGGCAAAGATTAGACCAGTACGGAGAACTCAAATCCTCTTTACAATTACACTGACCGGGCGGGAGCTGGCTGGCCTACATCTATGTGTGTCTGTGAGCGGGAGGAGGAGGAGGAAGAAACTGGAGGAAAGAAGGGAGGGAGGCTTATGTTTACCTTCTTCAGCTGCACTACAAAACAGCTAACCAAAGACAGGTGCTGTCAGCTCAACCGACTCTTTTGTGCTGCGCGCACGGTTAATCTGACAACGAAGCATTACTTCATTTAGGTTGGAAACCTATGATTAACCGTGCCACACTGCGCCGTGCACGGATCGGGCCAATTACATCTCGAAAATTTGCGTGAGATCACACGAGGTACAGCTTGTTGAGACATGTCACATAAAAACCAGCGCCCGCGTGGGTATTAAACCATATCTTGAGTTTGCCCTATTTAGCTTTCATCTCACAAACTCTAAACAAAAGCGAGGCTGCAGGATTGTGAAGGTCATCGTGAGGAGAGGAAAAAAAAAAAAACACGCAATTCTTTTTCATTAATAAAAGAAAGCGTACTCTGGAGTCTGAATCAAATACAGGATTTTCTTGAGAACTGATCGACTTAGAGCTAAAAAGTTTGCAGACTAATGTGATGTAGGAAGGACAAATGTTGCATAAAGACACACGCGTTGTTGTGTTCCTTCTTTGCCACTGAAGCCTGAAGCTATACATTCCTCTTAGCGGTTCAGCAAAGCAAACGAAAAAGAGAGCATGTGTGTGATGTTTGAAAGAAAAATGTGATGACAGAGGTGTGTAGGCGTGAATTCTCCTGATGGCATGTGTGTGTCTCACTTCCTGCCGCTGTAACAAATCCCTCTGAACAAGTCCAAAAAAAAAAAAAAAAAAAAAGGTAAATAAATAAACTGAATGTGAGGTAAACAAAATTTACCACTTTGTAGGGCTCAGGAAAGAGAGGGGAATTCGCTGGAAAGGCCTCTCCTCCTCCCTGCTGGATTTCTTGATTTCTCCTTTCTCTTTCTTTCATTCGGAGCACATTCCGGTCCTCACGGTTCATGTTGCTAATAACACAAACAGAACAACAAAAGTCAAACATAAAAAACACGCTGAGGAGAGACAGTAAACAAACTTCTTATCTCATGACTTTACAAGGATGGCTATTTAAAAAAAAAAAGAAAAAAAAGGAGGAGTATTATGAAAGCGAGATGATCATGAGGGGAACACCTGTCGCATCTGTAAGAATTGACCTAAAAAATAAAAAGAGCTTCTCACGGTTACAGTGACGTAACATAACTAAGCTCTTCAGTTCTTGGTTGGTAAATGGATACTGCTACAGATCACAGAGTCGGCCTGCCGCTGTCTACTCTCCAATTTGAGCCAGTTTTTTGGGGGGTAAACCACGAATCGTAGCGTCATTACAGAAACCCCACACATCATAAACAGAGGGGAGCACACGCAGAGACGACCTGTGGAGAAAGTAGTCCCCTAATAGGCTTAGGCTAGTCTAGACAATGTGCAGTAGCCTACTTCTACGGAAAATAATCTCCTCGTACAGATGGTCAGCGTGAACTTGCGCCCTGGCTAATGTTGGGATGTTCATATAGAGACGTTTATTGTCGTCAGCTCGCCAAATACATCAAGTCAAATGGAAAACACGTTTTTTTTTGGGAGGAGACTGGACATCGCTCACACCACATGAAACAGATGAGGTCTTCTCAGAAATAGCATAAAAGAGGCTGCAATTAGGATTAAATAATAACCTAGTGCTATAAAACTGTGGCTAGAAGCTATAAACACACGTTACTGTCCTTCTGCTCATGATGTGTATACTGCAAACATAATTTAAAGACACAGACCTTGTAAATGGGCGTATATATTCAAAACATAGAGACAGCCGGCACCGAATGAATGGGTCTGTAAGAACTGTGAGCTACGAAATGAAACGCACGTCTCCATGTTCATTAGCGACAGCTGGCCTGACAACATGTGCTGCTGTCTGTAGCACACCTTGGTTAACAGAAAGTAACACGACTAGAGAGCTTTTAGACCCGAAACAAGCAAATTACCAGCCAGGCGTGTCGCCTCCCGGTTTGAAGATGACAGCTTCGGGCTGCGCCAATGAAAACAATGAGTTTAAGGCTGTTGACAGAGAGCGATTGGGCGGCTACACAACTACACAACCTCCTTAAACACAACACAACAGGGGGGTTACAATCTTTACTAGGTGTGATGGGAAAGATGAAAAGGAGCAGATGGGAAACTGATTCTCAAAATGGGCGGGGGGGGGGGGGACAACACACAGGGAAGTCAAAAGAAACATGAAATCGGGCGACATGTGAGACTAAACCCCGCCGGCACCTGAGCAAAACAGTTCCACTTTATTTTTAACAACTTCTGACAGGTTATCTGGGAGCTTATCAGCAAGTCTTCGTACATTTCCCAACCAGCCTCTTTACAAAACCTCTGCCTGTTTTACATCATCGACACCAGCAGACCGTGAGTCACTCACAGCAGCCTACGTGATTTACATGCTATGGCCGAGCTACATTATGTCAGAGTTCAGAAAGCGACCGAGGCCGCAACCCCTGTGAGCTGTCCGACACACACCGTTAACACCAGTTTTATCAGCGCAGGTGTAAAGAGCAGAGGAAAACAATGTTGAGGCTATCCATCATCCGAACATCCGTCAGCACCGACTGTTGTCACCTCGGGACTTTGTTTGACTTACAGCCGAGCTAAACCGAGCTTAGAGCGCACATTGTCTGAACCTAAACAACAAAGACTGTCGAGAGTAAAAATACACCACAACAACAACAACACTGCTGGCCTCACAGACAACGCAGAGTGTCAACAGAGCGGAAGATTTACTCCAGCCACATCCTAGTAAATTCTGCTCGATGTTAGTTATTTTGCCTTCTCTGCCACGCCGCTGACAAGGACCAGCTCTCATTTGAAAGTCTTGTGCTATAAGAGTTAAGAAAAACAGAGTTTCAGGGTCTCTGCATGTCCGCTGTTTACTGAAGTAAATGCACAAAAAAAAAGACGACTCTCCAAGAGCGTGATCAGTATTCGGTGCTTTTACATGTAAACGGGCCTGTGGTTGTCACTTTTAGAGAGGGGCTGAATGCGTGAATGGACACTTAGCACTGTGCTAAGTGATCGAACGCCCCGGGCAGAGAATCTTTTGTAAACACTGCTCGTGTCGATTCTGCCTCACTAATTGACCTGATCTGTTGGTTTTTCTCACAGTTTAACAGTCATTCTAGCAGACGGGCTCGGCTGTCCACTGCTGGTTTCCATGATACTGGAGCAAATATACGTATTTACGCTCATACCTGCTCTACTTCTGTCTCTTGACAATATCAGAACAACATGAGTTTCTCTTTCTCTTTCGATGAATCTACCTTAGTTGACATGAAAGGCTTCATCTCTCATGCCGTTTTTCCGCTGACTCTTCTCTCTATGAAAGAAAGGAAATCAAAGTGTGCTTTTGGTTTTGAATTAAGCACACTGTGGTGCCATGATGTGATGTGTGAACATGGATCACACCTCTGAGCTCAACCTGTTTAAAAAAAAAAAAAAAAAAAAAAATTGGCCTTTGACCAGCATTAAAAACCAAACCCGGTTCAGCAACACCTTGGATGAACTCATCAAGAAACGGGCTACTCATGTCAACTCACTGATCCCTGATAAACCTCGAATCGGCTGCACTTCTGTCTACAGTGCTCGTCAGTCACGTGTCAACACACACGCGTGCTGTTTACAAAACAGCGAAGGCGTTCGAGTGTAGGCTTAGCATCACAGAGGAGAGCAGGGGTCCGTCATGAGACATCTACAACTGAACTTTCTAACAACATCGACTTCTCTGAGTATCAGGGGATTTCCTTTAGAACAGTTAAGGGAGACCCCATTTGAGCATGCTGTTTACTTCTTTGTGAAGGTAGTAAAAAAAGAAAAAGGGATTGTGGGATGCGTAAGTCAGAATTGACTCAACAATCTGTGGCTTTCTGGAGAAAAACCACACAAGAGGCCACATGCTAATATCAGCACATTTTGGGGAAACACTCAGGACAGGCGTGTGTTTCACTCACTCCAAACGTCTTTCTGTTCCATCTGAGGCCCAAGCTTTACTCAAACCAATGACAACACAAAACAAGCCTGAGCAAATGACTTCGAAGTCAACGTGAGTTTATATGGCATTTATTATCACCGGAGAAATACGGCCTGCTGTGTTTACTGTAATCATTCAACAAGTGTGCCAAACTGAAAAGGTCAAAGTCTGCAGAGTTAAAAAGACAGTTCACTCTGTACCCAAATTAATCAGCTCATCTGTCTCTTTCTAACTCACAACATAGAGCCAGGCCACGTCTTCAACACAATTCCAAGAAAAGGGAAGAACTGATGCAGCAGGAACACAGGACCGGCCTTCTGTGACACAGACCTTATGTAGGGACAATCCAAAAACACAAGTGTGGCTTGTACGACAGAGTAAAATGTGAAGCTAAGTGCTTTATTCTTCCCAGACACCGAGAGAAACAAGCAAAGCAGCCAACTAGCTTTCTTACCCTGACTGAGAGGCCATGGCCCCAACCACTGAAACATTGGAAGGAGGAGGGAGGAAGGTTCAGAAGATCTCCCAGGGATTCAGAAGTATTCTCGTCATGACTCGTCAGCCTACATTTCTGTGTCTTCCAGTGAAGACGACCTGGCCTTTTTTTTTTTCCTCCCTTAAATGTCTCTGTGGGCGTCCAGCTGGAAGAGTGTAACTAGAGTTTTCTTTACTCGACTCGAAGGTACAGTGTATTTCCTTGGAGTGGAGACAAATCTGACTTAGGGAGGGGAGGTGACTGTTCGCTCTCGGGAGATACCACATCGGCAAACATCGGGGGTGGCTACATGCTGGTTTGAACTCTGGGAGAGCTGCGGCTTCGGTGTTCGAGGTTAAAGTGTGTGTGGACAGACAACAAGCGAGGCGATAAGAGGCCCGGGGGTGGATAAGTATGAGGGAGTGAGTGTGTGTGTGAGGTGTGTAAATGATAAGCGTGAATGCGAGGGGAGACAGATGGGATAAAAGAGACGGGATTTGGCATCTCCTGTGCACAAAAAGTGCCAGACAGTCCTGCCTGGTGGAGCCTCTTGCCTTAATTGCTAACAGCGCTGTGGGCCAATTTTAATCTTCAGCTCTGAGGAAAAACTGCCCAGCAAGGAGTAGAGGAATCCTTTAAATGGCATTAAATGATGAATTATCTGAAGGGGGCACTTGTGCTCACCACGACAACAAGGCATCGTGATAAGGCTTGCCAAAACAATAACACATCTCTGTATGTCTAAAAAATTAATCAGAGTTATTACACCTTATTAAATCAAAAGAGACACAGCGAGAAAAGAGGGAAAACACAGCTTCATACACCTTCAAACTCAAAATCAAGGGAAGTAAATGAAAAGGTGATAACATAAAAACACGATTGACACCAGTGAAACAACTCAGCTCATTTAAAAGAGCTTCATTAATTAACAAAACAGCCATCTACAGCGTTGAGGGAGCAGCGAGAACTCTCACCTCTTTCCTGAGAATGGAACGCTCCACCTCGTCCCATAAAAGGAGATGTTATTTTACACCACAGGACCTCTCCTCCGCGTGATGTCACTGCCCTCAGTCGGGGACCGGGCCAATCAGAGCCTGTCTTTTCCATCAACTCCTCCTCCTCCTCCTTACCCCCCCACCTCTGCCCGGAGCACAGGGCAGAGCAGCCATGCAGCACGTTAAAGAGACAGCGTGCAGTTTCCGGCACGCAGGTTGTTACCAACGGGATATGTTTTCGTCAGCCGCGTATGATGACACATGCTGACAAATGTGTTATCATCAGATGTTGCAAGGTTGTTGTTTTTTTTTTTTTAATCTTGTACAAGAAGTGTCAACCTCATGCCATTTCACTTCTGTTATCTCTGTACATGTTTCCTGTCATGTTCAGGGTTGATCTGATCACTTTCTAAAGCATGCTTGGCTACTTGATATATTAACCACCAAAGAGTTTAGGTCCCAGAGTTTTATAGTTAAACATATTTTAGACTGTGGCTGGAACTTGCAGCTTTTTTACTTATTTTATTTGTGATTCTGTGTTTCTACCCTCCAAGTTTAAAATCTTTTGCAAAGTCCTGGAAGAAGGGTTCCCTCCTCTGCTATTCTTCCAGAGGTCTCTCCCATTTTTCTCTCACTGAAAGGTTTTTCCTGTCCAAACTGGTGCTATCCAAAGATATTGGGTGTTGCTGTTGTAATTTGGTTCCACTGTGGGGAACATGCAAAATAAAGTGGGATATTTGCCGTCACTGCACTAGCAAATAAGAGACAACGAAGATGAAAGTCCAGACATTGAAATGATAAAAGTCCAAACTTGGGAAACTCCCTTTGACTCAGTTCACCATTGCTTTATTGTGACATTTTGAGATGCATAGCTCGTCTTTAGGCACCACAGTCAACAGAAACCTGACATCTACACTGGATTATGAAGGGCTCCATGTTTTAATGAGAAAACACAGTGAATCTAAAACAGACCGTTTCTTCTCTCCGTCCCTCTCTGTTTAAGTTCAGCCCAGCTAGGAGTTATTTCTAGTACATCAATTAAATATGTCATCAGGTTTTACTGGTTTTGTTGAATCAATAAAGTAGAAAATGTAACACCTGCTCTGCGATACCACTGAATTTCAATGTGTATGAGCTATGTTGGTCAGAAATGGTCTTATTTTAGCGTTAACAGCTTTTAATGTGAATTCTGAACATTAGAAAATGAACGCGGCTTCATGTTTAGTCGATCAAGTTCCTAAAAACTGAAAAGGCGCGCCCTGTCATAACGCGTTTCCTGCTTTTCATAAAAACACAGTTTACAAACTGTATTTTTTAAATGCACATGAACAACAAGTTCTCGGTGATGGGTACAGATGGGCAGCCAGTGCCACCTCCCCTGGTGCTTTTCAAGCAAACTTGCTGACAGCAGGCATTCCAGAGGGAGTGTCCATTCAAATGCTGCAAACCTGCCTCATATAAGCAGCTGTTTGGGGACGAGTGGCGCCAAAACCACATGCTGCTAGGACAAGGACTGTATCGGTAATTGCCACAAAAAGAAAAGAAAAGAAAATACAGTGACTTTAAATCAAACACAGGACACACAGACGGTAATATACAATAGATCTTGTGTAAGAGAAAAGACACATTCCTGTATCAGGGTGGCAGAAACATCTCATTCACACTATAACTGAGTAACAAATAAGCCTGATTTTCTGTGCCTTTTATGTCAGTGTTTAGCTGATGTGAGGAAAACAATGACAAAATTAGGATTATGTCTTGAGTATTTAAATTTCTTTAATTCCTGCTTAAATTTAAAAAAAAAAAAACCTTCAATATTTCTCTGTGGTTTCAGATTAGCTCCAATTAACATATCAAAAACAAGACTCTAAATCTTGATTGACATGTTCTCTAAACTGCTTATATCCTTTCATTCAGGCAGGTTTCAAGCATTTGAACTGACTCGCTGCCTGGAATGCCTCCACTCAGCAGGCGTGCATTATCCCGAGCAGAGGGAGCCGGTAGGGTTTACCAATCAGGGTTGTGTTGTGACACTGCTCTGCATTTAAAAGCTAATTAATAACATTTCCCTGGGAGAGTCAGCCGTGGAACCTGTAACCTCTCAGCTGAGAGTTTCCTATGAACGCAAATCTCCAATGCCGATATCTACACTGCATGAATCCCAAAAGTCTGTGTTAAAGTCAATGACATACATACTTTAACTGTTTGCGCCTGGAAAGTTCAGGGGGAGCTCGGGTTTGAATGAAGAAATGTCAGCTAAGCTCAGCAACAATGATTTTGCTCACAGCTCTGACAAATAACAAAAAAAGTTCAGGGAACTTTTTTTCTC
The DNA here is from genome assembly GCA_023373845.1 of Nibea coibor. Taxonomy (NCBI): domain Eukaryota; kingdom Metazoa; phylum Chordata; class Actinopteri; family Sciaenidae; genus Nibea; species Nibea coibor. The sequence continues at coordinate 6,250,517 of CM041733.1, read as the reverse complement.
CCACACTGTTAGCAGAACATGACACACAACCTTTAATTATCCTGGCAATGTTTCCAAAGAGAACCTGCGTCATTCAAGCTCTTTAATGTGCAAACCGAGCTTGTCAAAAGTCGTTTTTTTTGTTTGTTTTGTTCACCCGCATCTGAAACATGATAAGAATTTTAACAAGTTACAATCACTCCCTTTGGCTTTGAGTCAATATTGATTGCACATACTGTAGTGTCTGAAGTAACTTCAGATTAAACTCAGCGTGTTCAGTACGCAAGCTATGTTGTTCTGTTAGATCCTACAGTGAGATTATCCAAAGATCGATGATAAAACCTTACACGCAGATATATGGAGCAAAGGTTGCTTCATTCTTAATAAAAACAGGCTGATCATCGATAAAGGTGAATGAGAAGTTTCACATTTTCCAAAGACGTTGGGTAATATAAAATATCTCGTCTAATAAAACCTTTGAGCACAAAACTGTGATCATGGTTTGAAATTGTTTGGTCATTAGCGGTGAGAGAAGTTGCTGCAATCTTGTGACTGTGTGTTTCATATGCATGTGTTGTATGCATTTAATACTTAACTCAGTGTTGATCATTAATGTAGCTAAAATTTACATCCCTAACAAAAGAAACACTCCATCATGTGACTACCTTGTGATCTACCTTCTCCTGGTCATACACTTCAACCCTAACCCATTACTCGCCCAAAACATGAATTAACTGTTCCTTAGTCAGGGTAATTTTACCTTCTAGGAACTCCAATGACCCGGCTGAAACATGACCTCAGCAAATTAAGCTTGGGGCATCATGTAACTTGCATGTCATTCCTATTTATTTATCACATAACAACATGAATTTTCATACACCGATCACGATCATATTACTCAGGGCGCAGTTATTAGTAATTTGACACTGAGATATCTGCCTGCCTACAAATAGAAACGTGCTAACCTATAGCTTACCCTGAACCTTGAAATAAACCCTCGAACCCCCAGAACGGGCGCTTTGATACACGCTGTGGTCAAATGTGAATGAAGACATGAGGGGATGAAAAATTTAACTGTATGATTCATATAATTGGGGTCTTCCCCACGCAGGCTCCTGTCTGTGGTGTGCGTAAGGAAGCTTAAATTAGCAATAATAGTTCCATCTGAATGACTTAGAGGTTTTATGGCATAAATTACTTGTTATACTCATCTGGCTTCATCGCACCACCTGAATGTTTTACTGTTTCTTTCCAGCAAAGCACTGACTCTTGTAAAAAATGTTACAGCGATGAATTTCACTGCAGACAAAGTGTTACTGCTGCGGCAGGCTGACTGACATTATCATTTCCAGCCTGACTTAATAAAGCAGTATCTCGCAGCACGTAGGACGTATGCCAGATCTGTGAAATGAAATGACCTTAATGAGCTTCACCTCCACTGGACTATATACCCCACATGAGAGCTTAACTCGCATCCTCGAGAACAAAAGCTGAAGAACAGATGCGTGAGGTCAGGACACAGTGAGTAGCATATTTTTCTGCTGTGTGAGCAACAGCACAGAGGGATAAAAACAGAGCTGCTGATGTCTGATTAGATTCGGGCTAATTAAACTGGCAGACTCTGGAAGAGCCTTCAAACAACTTACTTTCGACAAGCTTCTCTTTGTAAAGGAAATGAGATCTGATTAGAAACTCACGAGCCTGAGCTGAAGACACCATTAGCTTTTTCTCTGGGTAGGGTTTAAAGAATAATGAGTAAAACGCAGAAGAATGGGCACAATAAACAAACCAGATGATTGCTTGGATTCCTTTTCGACTCGGCTTATTGAATTCATTTCAGTCATCAAAAGGGAGATACAGACTGTCAAGAATTTGATTTATCCAGTCAAGGACTACTCAGTTTTGACAGGCGAGAGCAACAACAATAAGTGCAAGGTTCAAGAGCCTGAAACTAGGTATTTTCCAACTATCGAGCCTGCAAAGCCACACTGTTTTACTACTGACATGTACAATAGGTGCGTCAGAGCCAAAGAAAACATGCACCCACTCCTCTGTCTGGAATGGACAAAACAAGTGACCATAACATCTCAACAGAACATGTGCCCTTTGCTTGGAAACAGAGGAAACTGTTACACTAAAACCACAGAGCAAAACCTAAACAGGAAGTGAAGAGGATTACACAGCAAGCTGCGTCACAGGGCGCACAGACTTTTATCTGCCACAGCACGCTGACCACAGTATACTGGATCTGCCTGAATACGGACTTCATCTGCGACTTAAATTAAGTGTTTTATTAATACCCCCGCAGCTTAGCGACACTGACATTGGGAGACAACTAAAAATTTTGAATGTCTATTTGCAACGACGACACCCAGTCGTCTTGCGGTCACATGCTTCTATCTCATCTCAACATTCAGCATGTTAATTTCAAAAAACAAAGAAGCAGTACAACTTCACAAGCTATTGCTGACAGTTTAAAATAACGTGCTGTACCTGAAACTGCTTTCATCGCTCAATATCAAAAGGTAATATCACCGACTGCTGACCATAGATTTGCGAAACTCTTGCATGTGTCGTTTCATCACTGCGCAGGTTGTTTGTTATTGCCACGAGAAGGAGGAAGGCGTGTTGTTTTGCTCAATGTATTCTGTAGCGTGGACGTGCATTGCAACAAATACAAGCACTCACGTGCATGTATACACTTTAGGAATGTATACATGCACGGGCGGGTTCTCCTGATTGCACATCTATTTAACTGACATCTAGGCCAAGGAGCTAGGATGGGGAAGGACGTCAAGTGTTAGTTTAGTTTTTAGTTTAGGTTTAGGCACGGGATCCAACAAAGTTAGGTTTCGGGACACATTGAGGGTTGGCTTGTGCTACTTTGTCAAAGTTAGAGGCCCTTTGTCATGATGGTTACATTAATCACCACTTGTGTGCGAGAGCATCGCAAATCTAGGTCAACATCATTAAATGCTTACGTTATTATGGTACCAATTCGGATTTTTGAGTTCCACCACATCAAGATCAGCCACGCTCAAGTATTTGAAGTCAAGTTCCTGACATGCTTCTATCATGATACACCCTTCAGGCAAAGATGACAAAGGTATTATGCCTTAAGTCGACCTATTTACTGCTATTGTCAAACAGCTCCAGCTGAGAAGTTCAGGCTGTGCTCACATCCATCGAGAAAATCATTCTTATTTATGTCTTCTTCTGGCAAGTACTGCAGCTAGTGTCACGGTCTGTGAGAGAGGGGATGTGTTATCTTCGTCTTGCCGTGCAAATAAAAACAGTCTGGGACATCACTTCTACGCACAGTGTACGTTAACTCAAAACAGCCTCAAAGCTCCATCTATCACCTGCCTGGAGATGTCGTGCCAGTTCACAGCTACCTGCCATAAAGGAGTTCATGACCTTAAGCCTCCCCCAGGACGACCACGATAAACACAAGCTGATAGCTTGTCGCCATGTGCCAAGTGTACCCTGCGAGATATATATAGATATATACACGTATCGGTGATGTTCCTAAACTATTGAGAGTTGCTGTGGACTTATGATGTATTTTCTGGCCCTTCCCCCCCCAACTGTGGCACGTAAAATGGCTTCCTAGAAAAGCATATCAGCTGTCCTTTTGCGAGACCAAAGCTAAACATCGACTGTTCGGTTGCCTTTCCGTGCAACAGTAAATCCGAGTCAGTAATATTTCGACTTGAGTCGGACAGGAGTGACACTGAGAATGTGTAGTTTGATATAATAAAGCGCTTTAGGGAGGTTAACGTACAGGACAACAAACTAAAAGTTTTTGCTGGTCACTGTGTGGAAAAATGACGACTCCCACGGGCCTGCGTTTCGTTACATTTAGCTATTTACGGTAGAGAAACTGCCAGCAAGTGCTGTAATTGTTGTTTTACGAGTTCACGTAGAGTTTAATCCAAGCAGCTAAACGGCACGGTTCTTATTTACCTGATAAACTGTGCGCACCCCCTATTCACCCTTTGCACTCTACGTGTGTGTCAAGCAATTCACGCAAGGTCCTTGTCGACAACATAAATTAGTAATAGTTAGCTAACTTAGGCGTGTTAGTTATGTCAACGATAGCTACACAGACAAACACAAACATCAGACGTCATGACCTGTTAGCCAACATTACATGGTCCCCTATCTCTACGATGTTTCGCCTACTTTCCGTGAAACGAAATAACGCCAATATTTACCGTTTTCATAATTTCAGTAATAAATGTTTGCCGTGACCAGAACCCAAAAGCGAGCGACCCATTATTTAGCAAGAGGCTAACACGCTACCTACAGGACTACCTGCATCTTTGCTTTAGCATAACGTTAGCTAGCCAAATCTGCTAGTAGCGTTTAGAGGCTAGGCTAGCGGCTAGCCAGCTAGCTAGCTATGAAACCATTGAAAATTTCTGCGGAAATTTAAATTAACATCCACTCTAAATTTCAGATAGCCACCAAGTACAGCTAATAATCAAATAGCATGTTGTATTACATTCAGCATCCTTACCTCTTGTCTTCTTTTTAGGCCCAAACCATTCTAGCTATTGGAAAGCTCTTTTCTCTTTGTCTTTTCCACTTCCAGTTATACGCAAAATGGACTCAGCAAAACGCTTAACAGCTAAAACACTAAAACCAAATGGATGGTCTCCATCTTTTTCTTAAACCGCAACTGCGCATCGAGCGGGAAACAAAATAAAATCATTTTGCCTCTCGTTCATTTTGTTATTCCTGAACAGAAGTGACTGATAGGTAAGGCTGCTAGCTAAGTTAAGTAGCCAGCAGGTACCACAGACAGGACTGGATGCATGGATGGTAGCAAGCGGTGCTGCATTCACGTGCTGTGGGAAATACCTCAAACCAACCACCTAACCAAGTAAACATGGGAGTTAATTTGTTTGTAAACGTGACAAGAAAGTATTTTGTAGCACCATGGACTGTAGAACATATGGAAATACTGGTGTCTGTAGCTTTCAGGTAGTATATAAAACTTGAGACAAATTATTTTGACAGCGGACATATTGTCAGCGGCCGGTGACCGATACGGAAGTGGACTCCAATGTAGCGAACCATTTAAAATTTGACTGGGCAGTTTAACAGCAACAGCGCGGCCTTTTATTAATGATTCTGGCAATTCCCACATGTTTTGAATGCAACATTTCTGTGACGCACAGGTTGCTCATAGTTGACGTTCAGGACGGATGTAAATGAAGCGTTTCATTGTTCCCTGCTGTTGATTGATATCTACTTTAAATATACAACGGCACTATTAAAATCTGATGTCACGTGTCGTTGGCTAAGAAATACATTCAAATTATTCACTGTAAATTGTTCTCCCATTAATGCTAACTTTGTGGGGCTTCTGCCATCAGTGTCAGACATTTTGTGTGCTTTAATGTGCAGCAATTCGTTTTTTAAGCAACTCTTCTATGGCTTCAGGGAATACTTTTAAAAAAAAGCAAACTTTTTGATCCAAACTTTCATCTTCACATCTGATTTATTAGACTACTTTGGATACTTGAGACTTAATTTCTTCAGCGCGCAAAGAAGAACTGCCCTGACAAAAATCAATAAACTATCTCCCCAAAACATTAGTAGTTTCCTCAAGCACATTCAGAAAGATGGATTTCTGAAACTTTAGACCCCTGGTGCATTAAAAAAAATCTTCAAGTTACTTAAACTGCACAGACGCAACACACACACAGTGTCACATTGTCTAGGTTGTGGCATTATGGACTATAGTTCTGCATTTAAATACGTCATAATCCAGGGTTTGATTTTTCCGAAAGGAAACATTAAACTCACAACAGACCTTTCTCAGAGCAGCCATTTTGATAAGAAACAGTAGGGTCAACACAGGTGTGTCCAATGATACTAATTAAGGAACCTTGATTAGCATCACTGGTAACACCTGTGCTGACCATACTACTTGATATCAAAATGGCTGCTGTAAAAAAAAGGTCTATACCAAATAAAATCTTTAATTTATATTGTCCTAGCAGACAACAGCATGTCTGCAGGTATTATTTTGCACTGTGAGATGCTGTTTTTATGAAAATCTCGCATCATGATGATATAAATTAGTTAACAAAAAGGCAATTTATCACCATTTTATTCTCAAATTCAGAGATGTAAAGTCATAACGTGTCTCTTTAGCAAAATACAACCTTTAACAATAGCAAATATGCAAGAGTCTTAAAAACAAAAACAAGCTAGATTTATTTTACAGTGAAACAAGCAACTGGACTTTCATAGCAACAAGACCTTCTGATTTCATGATTTAACAATGGACTTTTGTTCAGTATCTTTTAAAAAGGTAGGTCGTACGGAAATGTAGGTCAGTGTCAATACTAGACATGGTGTTACTTTATTAAGGTTGTGAGCTGTACAGATTTACTTTGACTAAAAATATACTTTAGTACAAAAGTCACAAATTTAACATGAATATGCACATTAGTTTCCTCAGACGTTTCAAATGCATATCCTCAGTACACCTAAAAACATTGACGGAAGTAAAAGGGGACATATGTTTTGAAAACAATGCATGACACAACGGACACCCCAAAATAAACTTTTCTTTCTGCTCTCCATTTTTTCCTAAAAAATATGAGTAGTATGCAACTGCAGGATTTATAACCCCAAAGGTGTCCAATCCATGCCCGATCCAAACTACTATGATGGATTGGATGAAAAAGGAAACATAACAAGAAAACCCACATATTCCAACGTGTTTATTTACTTCTTCTTTTTCTTCTTCTTTGGTGGTCCTTGATCTGAATCGCTGCTGCTTCCTGAGTCTGAGCTGTCTGAGGACGAAGAGGAGGAGGAGGAAGAGGAGGACGAGGAAGAGCTGTCATCGCTGTCACTGCTGCTGTCGCTGTCATCCGAAGAGGAGCTGGAGGAGTCGCTGCTGTCTGATGATGAGTCACTGGAGGAGCTATCTGAATCACTGCTGCTGTCGCCGGGGTCTTTAGCCCTGAGAGCAGGTGGTGGAGCACAAAGGGAAAAGCAGGCGCATGGGAAATAGAACAACGCTTATTGTTATTAAGGTCTCACGCTGAGCATCTTACAGTCTAGCTGTTGTACTGGAGTTCGCTGGGGAAATGAGAAGAAAAGGTTGTGCTGTGATTTTGGGTCATTTTTTTTTACCTAAACTGAAAAAATAATGGGAACATTTCCTCTTGTTTTTTTCTTTGGGCGTTGTAAATACCCATTAGAGTTTTTCATGAGGGGGAAAGCAACACCTTTTGTCTTCCCCAGTCATCACTGACTGACCACTCTAACACATACAGAGCATCTCCACACAACACCACATCTGAATTTAAACTAATAACACAAGTAAGTGGTTTCCAGATGGGGGGTCGGTGGCTTGAAGCTAAAGTTGAACAGCCCTGTTATAAGAATTTTCAAATGACTGGATTCTAAGTATCAAAGTTAAGTTGAATTTCTTCCTGTACAAGAAGGAGCATTTAACAGTGCAACACACAAAAGGGGGCACAGAGACAAAGGCTCGCTATGGAGCTCTAACAGTTGGCTCTTATACACTCATCAATGGGCTTTCTCGGACCCCCCCACCCATAGATACAGATTGCAAGTTTTCTTAATTTCCTATAAGTGTTAGCATTTCCCCAATTTAAATGTAGCCTCTCTGGCCTGTCCCTGACCCCTGTTCTGTTCTAGACACATTAACTATACATTAACCTGAACTTTACATTACCAGCTCTAGCAACAAAATCATAATTAGAGAAGTGAAAAGAGAACATGTGAGTAGTAGGAACTCAAGTACACATCATATGATTTAATGACATTTGATACACAATATACAATGAATTTTTATAACAAGCCCCTTTGTCACAGAGGAAAGTTTGACTTGGCAAACGCAGGTGTAGCCAATAACATTATTAATGGCTGCATAGCTGCAACGGCTGCTGGACCTGAGCCATCGTTACGGTTATTAGTTCCACCTGTGTTTTTCCTGCTACGACAAATCAAGCCATGTCTGCTGTGAAAAAGGTTCATGAATTGGATTCACTCGGGAATGATAAAAAAAACAAAACACAAGAGGCTACACTGTCATGGCTTACTGGGACACTTGATGGAATTGTTAGTAGTCACATTTGGGTTTTTCCTACTATGGCAAGTCAAAATGTCTACTGTGAACTGGTCTACTGCCAGGGCGTTAAATATTTCGATGTGATTAGCAACAGTAACCCTCTGTAAAAGACTAGGTGCAAAAATCAGGCATAATGTCACAATAACCTATGAAACTGACTTAAATCAGCAGTGTAACTGAACTGCACATCAGTGCAGTTGCATTATAATATTAATCAGAGGACAATGAAAAAACTGAATTAGAAACCATCAGCACTGCAAAGTGATTGAGAATATTTTGACTCTGGAAAGCGTTTAGTCCTGCTTGTTTATTAGATATCTGCTTGGGCAGTTTTCAACTGTAGTGGCGCACAGTCGTCACTAGGGGGAACTGTTACATCACACTTCTGCCAATGTTCAACTAGACTTCAACAGTGGAGGCTTTGAAGCAACAGCAGTGTAAATCATTTACCATCCACAAACATCCTTGCATCCCTTCTCAGGCAGATTTTCACACTAATTCAAAACTTCATTTTCACGTGACTGCGACTAACACAACTTCCATGTGACTCCTCACATGACATTGTATTAATGACACGAATGAATAGAAATGCTCAGGGTCAGCACCCTTTGCCTGCTGTGAGTCTTTAAGGCTAAAACATTCAACCTAGATGCTTCCAAACAAATTTGTCTTGATTTATTTAGAAATGTAAAGTGCGTTACAGGATGACTCCTGAAATAGTTATTTAGCAAAACTCAATGATTTATTTAGATTTAGATATTGTGGATTACTACAATGTTAAAATGGTTCAGAATTAGAAGAAACCTTTTTATATAAACTAAAATGTACAGTTACCAAAAATGTAACTGGATAAAAGAATTTGGCCAAAGGGGAAAAAGGCCTGTAAGTCTGTTAGTCTATTTGTTTTAAGTAAATTCAAATGCTCTGCTGTGAGTTTACAGCAGAAACACAGTCTGCTACAAAAAACTTGTTTGTCCCTATACCTAATTTCCTCCATTTTTATATATCCCATGTAAATTAAAGTTATGCTTTGCCTTTACAAGTGGCTTGTTTAAGTAACCAGCCTTCATGCAGCCCACCTCAGCTCCACGTCTCTCATTTTTAGATTAGCCAGGAGGCGGCAGAGGCACGACTGCTAAGGTGGTGACAGCCAGAGCCACCACACTGAGCTTCAGTACGGCGCTTCAGAGACCTGGATGTAACAACACTCTGTCCATGTTTTATAGTGTTTGATATACAGCTTACTTACTTCTTTTTAATTTTCTTCTCACTGGAGTCTTCTCTTCCTGGTCTGTAAAATCAAACAAATAAAAAAATCAGTGATATTTAAGACAACAGACTTAGCCTCAATCACAATGTAATAAAGTGGGAATATGTGTTTTAACCCTGAAAGTCGGTCGTTCATCTGATTGAACCGGACAAAAAACACACTTTCCCACGAGAGCTGGAGGTGCAGCTGCTGGTTTAAAACCTTCAAGCGTTGGCAATAATAACAAAAATAATTTCAGTCAGTTTGTTTAAAGGAAATACTGACATCAACCAGCTATCACAGGATGCTGTATTTAACATTATGCCCTCTAGGTGGCGGTAAAAAACCAACAGCAGTTCCCTCTGTTAAACTGGGTCAGGGTTTGTTCAATCTAAGTTTCACCATAAGACTCCTTTACTCTGTGTGCGTTCCCTTTAATCCACACAATAAGTGATCTCATGTGTTTTTAATGCATCATGATGTCTTTCGACGTGACATCTAAGCTTGGGCTGACACCCTCTGTTCCTTTCAAGAGACAAATCTCCCTGATTGAATAACACAATCATTTCAGTCACCCAGCTGGTTCCAGGCCATTTAGCAGAGCAGATAACTGTTCTCTTCCTTCAAAAAGGCATCTGACTTGTGACTTCTGAGCCAAAATGGCTCAGAACACAAAGAACTGTTTTGGCAAAGAAACAAACGAGAAACAAATGAGCCACTGAATGCCTTAAAGTGTACATCCTTAAACTAAAGTCCGGTCATTATCAGTACATCATTATGTTGATTAGCTGTTTCACTGGAGCATTGTTGGGTGAGCAATCTAAAGATTTGACTACTGGTTCCTTAAAACGCCCATAAAAGTGAAGTTAGGTCCCAGCGAACCACCCAGCAGCTTGATGGCAGTCCAAATATACGTTCAAACTGAACATATTATTCATTAAACTGAATCAGATGAACCTGGCTTTCTGTCCCTAATGGTGAACTGACGGAGAGACCTTACCCGGTGATGCTTAGGGGTTTATTTTCATTCTCCTTGAGTTTCTTCTTCAGCTCAACCGTTCTTGACGGTCTGTGCACATATTTCCGCTTCCCCGTGCATTCGTAGGTCCAGTGCCCCATCTCCAAACACTTCTGGCAACGCACATGTTGTTTGTTGGCCTCCCTGGGTGTGATACAAGAGACAAATCTGAATGGAGGATAAACAACGGCAGACAAACCAAACAAATCACGACTTATATGTACTCGTCGGTCGAGTGTTGATTACCAAGAACTACTTTTCACGCAGCTTTGTGGCTGAATTCTTCTTCTCTTAGTACCCAGTGGGAAAATATATTTTGCTTTATCTTTAAAAAATAAAAGAAATTAGCTTATTTTACTTGGTTGTGATGGGAGGGGCGATGCAAGCAGAATTCACATGGTTGCAATATGCAGCTTCACTGCTACATACCACTTAATCCTACACACACTGGACCTTTAAATGGTGCTTAAACGCAACATTAGCCCTGTACCAGCCCAGCATTATCTACCCGCTTCGTGTCAGACCACCACGTGTGTGATTTATCAGACACTAACGTGATGATGGTACATGTCGCTATGGAAACAAGCTTACTGTCATGTTTTTTTTTCCTCAGTCCTACAGCAAAACATTAATGAAACAAATATTTGAGTGGACAGTGCGTAAGTAAGACTGGAGTAACACACGGTTAGCTGCTGTTCCTTGACGTGTCTCGCACTATAACTTGGTTAAGCATTAATAAACTGTCCTCTCAGCGGTTATTTCGGCATTCCAACATTTTAGGGAGTAGTTTAAAGTCTATATAAATGTTTGTGGACACAAAGCAGCCCGACAGTTCAATCCTAATTCTGTATTGTTCATGGAGACCGCGGCGCATTTAAGCTCCCATTAAGCCCTGCAGTGTTCGTAACATACCTCCTCTATCCGACACCAAGCTCGACGAGTTCAACGCTATTTGTGTATTAAACAATATTATATTCATAAACCAATGAACACAACGCATTTATATAAAGTTATCTAAATAATACTCACGCTTGCCTCCTGGCTATTATTCTATGCATGGGAGTCGCCATGTTGCAGTTTACTTTTTCTTCTTCGTTGGAATCGGACCAGTAGCTATTTCCGGTAACCTTAATGCAACCAGTGCACCCTGTCGACAGCAACGGTGTACTGCACCCACGCCTCACCACCCAGCAATAGAGAAATGCAGCGACAGGCGTCAAATCTGACGGGATTTGATGCATTCTGACCACACACATTTTGACAGAGCCTTAAGAGGTTTGAAGAAGCCTGTTTACCAACACACAATCCCCAGTGTTAATTGGATATGTCAAAATTTGGCACACTTCATGTTTTGGTCCCATTTGTTGTCTTTTTAATATAAATAATACAAATACAACTTTTTTTTTGAGCTGAGCAGAATTTGATAGATGTAACGGCTGTAAATTCCCACATATATTTAAAAAAATATATATTTCTATCAAATAAAATCCTCAAAATTATCCACCTTAAAAGAAAAAATAAGACAAGACAATAAGTTTCTAATAATGGTTTTTATATATCTCATTTTGGCTTTTAGTTTTTGATTCTTTATCTTCTGAACAGTATCAATGTTTCAACAGTTACCGAGGTTGAGCATTTGGCTATCTGTGTCACCAACGCGATGCACACTCCCACCATTCAACTGTCAGTACACCCACCCATATTTACTTTTTGTCAGAGCTACATGTATATGTCACTGTCTCTCATTTCTATTTCATGGCTTCTTAAACAGGGTTTTCATTCCGCCCATCAGACATGTTAGATCTCTTTCTTTTTCTTTTTTTTCTATTTCATTTAACATGTATAGTCTTCATATTTTGGTTCATTTGATAAGGTGAAACACACAAGTTTGTAATATGATTAACCTGCTGCACAGATATACAGTAGGAAAATATTATACCATCATCCATAAAACTTTACAATGTTTGATCCTAAATGTGACTGATGTCTGTTAAACTGCTTAAAATAGTCATGCTTCATATTATTCATTTCTGTTACACAATATTTCATTTGATTTTTATACTTACTATGAAGTCATATTTATATATTGTTAAATATAAATATGACCTCATACTTAAAAACACGATAGCACCGTCGTCTGTTTTTGTTTTTCTACCTAGACTTGATCCCGTGTCAAAATCGGATAAATTTATCGCCGGTGTTATTTGGATTGAGCACCAAAATAATTATGCAATAGCTAAAAATCTCAGTATGTTTCCCCCCAAAGCCTCGAGTATTGGAGAACAGTCTTCCACATGGTTATAGAAAGGTCCAGAGATATCTAGAAACACGTAAATCTCGCGATGACTCCCGACGAGACGTCGGTTTAGACCACCTTGCTGCTGCAGGCTACCCAGTCGGTACTGGCAGAGCTGAGACACCGGTAACAGTGAGCGGTGTGGATTATGACTAGAGGTAGCCTGACTTAACACAGCGCAGTACAACTAGTTCTCCTGACTTTTACACCAGTTTAAAGCCATACGTGCGTTTTTATTTTTCTAAGGACAACTGTACATAACGTTAAAGATAGTGTAGACAGTCGTATCGCTGAAGATGTCAGTGGTGGGATTTGACTTGGGCTTTCAAAGCTGCTATGTAGCTGTAGCCCGAGCCGGAGGGATCGAGACAGTCGCAAATGAGTACAGCGACAGATGCACACCGTAAGTATCTAAAATATAACAGGCGTTATTTAATGGACTTCTGATGGAGTCGCTATAGAAGATATGCATTTTATTCTTTAATGATGGTTGTGTCACTGTTGCTAGGGTAATACACGTGAATGCAGCTTTACTGACTAGCCAGTTAGCTGTACTTACTATCCATGTGTTCCGTATGTGTTAACCATTCTGCCTTTTCAGTGAGAGTAAAACATCTTTAATATCTCTAATGTCTTAATATTTTCATGGCGCTGGTGGAACCATCTAGAATTCATCTTTAACTTACACCGCTCGTGTAAGCATGAAGGGAGCTAGCCAGTTAGCCGAGCTTACAGTTCTTTTTGTGAACAGTAATGTACCGCTTTGAGTAAGGTGCCGGCTTTAGTAGTCCGTCACGGGCGGGCGGTGTTCCCCCCTCCCCATCTCTCTGCTCTAATTACTGTTTATCTCTTGAAGACGAAAGCTCCGACCAACCGGTGTACCCCGTGTGGCAAAGCGTGCGCCTTCCGTTATGTTCTCTACGATGACGACATCAGCCAATGGCTTGTTGGAATATTCTAGCAATTTGTAGTCCCTTTAAGAGTTTAATGACTTGTTCTAAAGATATATGCTGATAGTATTGACCTTTTAAAAACGAGTTTATGTTCTTTATTTAAAAAAAGAAAATGTTGTTGTCAACGTTTTGTTCTCGAATTGACCAAGTTCACTTCATTTAGCTGACATGTTACACATACAGCGTGCTTGAACGTCACCATGTGGTTATGACTTTAAAAGGCTCTTTTGGCATCATATCTAAGATAATGACGTGTGTGTGTGTGTGTGTGTGTGTGTGTGTCATCAAGAAGACTTGTTAATGAGTTCCAGAATAATACTGCCTGTAGCAGATTAGTAAACTGTATCTTTAGGATATATTACTTTTTAAAGAGGTTATCATAATTTATTTGTTTGACACCTTGCAGGTATTTGAAGAATCTAAAAATCCATTAAATAAATTCATTTATGTTAAAAAGTCTCAAATGGATGAGATAGGTAGGCATAAGGCAAACCCATTTAAAATATTATCTAAATCAGTCAGTGTATCACAAAATCTGATCGCTTGTAAGTAACGTTTATATTGTTCCACTACATGTCTAATAGCTTAAGATGATGTGAGATGATGTGCGATAATTAGTTTGGGAATGGTGAGGGGAGTATAACATAAACAGGCCTCTTTTTTCTGATTTCATACCAGGCCATACAAAACTTAAAACATATCTGTGGTGTTAACCTGTAGTTGGATAAAGTATTATATTATTAATTAACATATCTAAACTTCATATTCATTGTATTTCAGGGAGCATTTTGGTATCTTTTGAACTTGTTAACATTTATTTTGAAATGAATAGGAAGCATCATACACACCAAACCACATGTAATAAACTACTTACTACTGAGCTAAAAAAAAGTAAAAGTTTTACTGAAATAAGGTCAGCAGGATGACATTAAAATGAACTCTTTTTTTTTTTTCTACATAAGTCACATTCATGCAGCTTAGTATATTCACCAGTCATCCATGCACCACCTGCAGCAGATTGACCTACCGTTTGACTGGATTAGTTAATGGCCAGAAAGATAATGGGGGGGGGGGGGGGGAATACAACTTCAACACATTTGTTTGCCCCCTGGGGTTTTTCATTTTTAACATTCAGTGTTCAATCAAAAGAATAGTTTATTTATCAAAGAGGGATCAATAGTACCTTTTTGCAGTGTTGCCTTAAAACTGGTTATTAAATAATTAGTGGTTATTTAAATGAGTGGTTATAAAACCACTAATTATTAAATTATCTGTGAAAGTGTTTTTGTAAAAGTCTTCTTAACTTAAGATAAAATACACTACATCACACAACATAGTACAAATACTACGCTGTTTTTGGATCACCATGAGGCCCGCCGCTCGTTGAGCCAATTCTCTTCGGAGCCTTGTTGCACTGACCCCTCTTTGACATCACCAACTGGACTGGCGTGTTGACAGCGTCTGTGGCTCTGACATCTGTATTTGATAGGGATGATGATGACAGGCATGTTTAGAACACAACCAACTAGGACACAAGTGGACCGACCACACCACTTTACACTGTGTTTACACCGCACTGTGTGAACGGCGAGAGATGGGTCTTAACAAACCTGCGTGCTGCCACAGTTCAGGTTTCACCAAAGCTGTCTTTGATAAATGTTATGATCCATTCTGTTTTAATTAGTTTCTGCTTGTAAGCAAATATTCAAGCAGAAATCCTGATCATATTACATACTGATTTTTTTTCTTTCAGTGTTACCAGACACAAACTGCTAGTGTTGCTACTGCAGACATGGAAAATGGTCCGTCCAGTTTTATGTGGGTTGGGCTTTGAAATGTCATGTCATGTGTAGGCATGAGACTGTAATAACTGACAATTAAATCTGTCTTTTGTAAAAAAAAAAAAAAGGTGGATCATACAAGGACTTTATATTACTTGCTTCATTAATATGTCAGGTTGTAGCTTCACATTTTTTTTTGTTGTCTTGCAGGTCATTTGTATCATTCGGCCCACGAAATCGATCTATAGGAGCAGCTGCAAAGAGCCAGGTAAAATCATCCCTGTCACCCCGCTGACATCCTTCAGGTTACTAATTAACGTAAAAGAAGTTGAAAATTCATGAAAGTTAATGTCAATTATTGTGACACTATTTTTCCACTTTTTCCTTCTCTGTCACGTCCAGGTGGTGACCAACTGTAAGAACACGGTACAGGGCTTCAAGCGATTCCATGGCCGGGCTTTTGCAGACCCCTATGTCCAGTCAAGCAAGCCTCACTTGGTGTACGATCTGGCACAGATGCCCTCTGGATCCACCGGTATTAAAGTAAGATTAAGGATTTTTATGGTGCCTTTGCTGTATTTTTGCTAGATTTCTGATGCCTTCAGGGTGCGCTGTTTCAGAAGCGTCTCAGAAGTCACTCAGGCCTGCCAAGAATACGAGGCTGTTCTATTTTCGACGGACACCGTGACCAGCCGCGTCAATCGGCACAGAGCAGATCGAGCTGGCCGGAAGTCAGACACACAAACAGCATTAAGGACCGCGTTGATTTTCAAAATAAGACGCTCAAATGTGCAAACCTCTGAAGCCAAAATGAAAAGAAATGAACTCTGTAGCATATTTACTCATGGCTGATGTACATAAATCAAGGAAAAGATTACCAAATCTGAACAGGTTAACAAAGTCTGGATGACAAAGCGCTCCATTTCTGAAATACTCCTGGTGGGGTACGAAGCTCCAGTATCACAGATCCGTGTCTGGAGGGGTCCAGGTGTCGAAGATTACAAGTAACCTTGTGTAGTGTGAGGAAAACAAGCTATCATTTATAACAAAATGTCACAGTACAGCTTGAGTGAACACGGTCAACAACTGAGCTGTACTTATCAGCATGACTGTATGTTGAAGTAGGGCCATGATAAAGCATACACACAGCATTATTCCTGATATTCCTTCCCCCTCTCTCTTTTTCCTCTGAATCATTGCTCTTTCATGCTTCTATCCTAAAAACAGCCTCTTCTACCACTTTAAGTTTATTTTCCACCATTTTATCTTGTATAACAATATTCTGTTCTAGGAAATGATCCCCAGCTGTCAGCTGAATGCCCGAATATGAATTATTTAATAGCTTCTTCTCTTAGACTGTAAACAGACGAAAACTTCTTGTACACAAATATCAGTGCCTGGCTTGCACACAGCCGGCCCGGCATGATTTCTTGTCCCTGTGGAGACGCGCGTCCTCAGGACAAATGAGATAAGACGAATCGGAGAAGACGGCATCAACTTGTTGTTGCAAAAAAAAAAAAAATCAGTTTTAGGAGCTGTCTAATCTGTCGAAATTCCTTCAGTGAAACTGAAGTGGTAACGTCCTTATTCTTGTCAACTCTAGGTGATGTACATGGAGGAGGAGAAGGTGTTCAGCATCGAGCAGGTCACTGGCATGCTGCTGACCAAACTCAAGGAGACTGCTGAAAGTGCACTGAAGAAACCAGTCGTTGATTGCGTCATTTCGGTAAGCAGACATCTGCAACGCTTTCATGGCTTCAGCAGGGTGTCTGAAAATCTATATAACATCTTAAATAGATTTGTCCGCGCGGTGCATTCTTTTTCTGCTTGCCCAGCTCCAGCTACACGTCTTTTAGTCTCATTTTTGCTGCACGATATCTCCTCTAATTGGCTTTAAATGGAGGAGAGGAGGTGTTAATTTACTTGCTGGGTCACCGCACACAGCTTATCTTAAGATGTGGCACTGCAAACTGAAGAGGCTTCAAGAGACACACACGTGACTCACTTTTACTCACTGTACTTAAAGTAGAAGTATCGCATGGCATCTACATCCTGCCACTTTGAGTCACAACTATTAATGTCACCCTCTTGCATTTTCAACTAGTTTTGGTGATCAAGCTGCCTCCAAGGTGTATAAATGTATTACCACCTGTTCGTGTGACATTTTGAGCTCCAAGGACTTCACCAGATGTCTTGTCTGAAAGCTTTTATTTCCTCCCTTACACCTTGCTGGTGAAGAGTGGGATGTGTGTGTGTGTTTCTCTTGCTGTGCTCACACTATATGAATTCACCAGCAGCATCTGTTGTGTAATGTTACAGAGCTCACACAGGGATGCTCTTACTTTCACTGCTCTTAAATCTACAGTTTGCATCAGCCCTGGAGACGGATAATGTGTTATTATTACCGTGGCCAGTAGCTAAATTTAGCGCATGAGCTTTTCCACACGGAGATGTTTTGTTTTGACACCCGGATTAACCGAACGCGGTAACATTATCCAGAAATCTTGTGATGCAGGAGATTCATTTTGGACATCTTTGGCGTCTTATCAACGCCTTACGGTAACGCCGTGTGTATATTAACTTGATTAACACGGAGTTGTTTTTCCGCCTCTCAGGTCCCGAGCTATTTCACCGACGCAGAGAGGAGATCTGTCATGGACGCAGCTCAGATCGCAGGCCTCAACTGTCTACGACTAATGAATGAGACCACTGCAGGTACGCTGAGACACAGTATACTCCATGCAGGACAGGCAGCACCTGTAGCATTGTAGCTAGTTATCTCTAATTGGGCCTTTAGACAATCATCACACGGTGCTGTGCGCTGACAACCTGACTGTGTTTTGTTGGAGGTATCTCCCGGAGGCTCTGTTAAGAAAGCTAAGATAAAACACTGAGTTGTCCACTTGTATTTTGTATGTATCTATTTGTACGCTGATGCAGATGTGGCCGCAAACTAACACCAGATTAATGCCTGTTGTTGTTGCAGTGACTCTGGCGTATGGCATCTACAAGCAGGACCTGCCGGCTCCAGAGGAGAAGCCCAGGATAGTGGTGTTTGTCGATCTGGGGCACTCGGGTTACCAGGTGTCGGTTTGTGCCTTCAATAAGGGAAAGCTCAAGGTGAGTAATGAATAATTTGTGCCTATTTTGAAAAGCAATACTGAAGGACGTGAAGAGTGTGTGTGTGTGGGTGGTGGGGGGGGTGGGGGGCAGTTAGGGCAGGTTATGATGATATAGCATTATGAGCTTTTTTGTTTTTGCCACACAAAAAAAGTTGGTCTTTTGTTTTCTTCTCACGGGCAAAGACAGACAGAACACAAGTGGGGCAGTAAAGAATGAATGGAATCGGGGCGGCGTTTAGCTCATTTGGTAGATGTGCGAAGGCTCAGTCTTTGCTGCGGAAGCTCAGGGTGCGTATCCGACCTGTGGCTCTTTCCCGCATGTCATTCCCCATTTCTCTCTCTCCACATTCTGCCGCTCTTCAGCTGTCTCTACCAGAGATACAGCTGGAAAAGGCCAAAAAAATAATCTTAAAAAAAAAAAAAAAAAAGAATGAGTGGAATCAGCAGCAAAGGACATCTGACTCACATGTTGTACATGTTATTGCTTGCTAAGAATGCATTCATCCAATATGTATAAAATCAGACTGGTTTATTTATCTCTTTTAAAAATGGATGGCTCATCATCCATTTTGTGTTGATTTTGGCGGCCCCTGTGGACAAAAGCGGTAATGTTAGTTCACAAGATAAAAATTCTGTCGAAACAAATTTGTTGCCATATCAGAGTCTGTAAAATGAATCAAATCAAACTCAAAGTCAATGTTTTCTCAAATCTATTCTGTGTACGAGGCTTATGCAGACACAGTTTTCCATCTGTTTTAATAGACCACATTTCCTTGAGCTAAAGTAGCCAAATCAGGGTGGATTCGTAGGCTTTTAGGTCAGGAGAATAAGTTTCTTGTCTCAGCAGAGCAGCCAAAGATGGCCGGGTCATGGTTGAAGGCTGAATGTCGAGAGCCACTCAAAAACTGCAGTCCAAAAGCTGAACAATGTGGGACAAAACCAAAACAGACGGTCCTTCTAGAGGCCTCAGTATTAAATACCACGTTCATAACTGCTTGTAGTATGTTGAAGTGATGTGACCATTGAACATGTCTCCACTTTTTCCATTCTTATACCCACACACATCCGCTCTAGGCACACAGATATGCAGTGATTTAAAATATTTATCCAGTAGTCTGATCATTTGTCATCCGTTCAAACGTTTGCTCCCTTGTCGTCCTCCGCCGTCAGATCCTGGCTACGGCGTTTGATTCGGACCTCGGCGGGAAGGGCTTTGACGACATCCTGGTCAACCACTTCTGTGAGGAGTTCGCAAAGAAGTACAAGCTGGACGTCAAGTCCAAGCCCCGGGCGCTGGTGCGACTCTACCAAGAGTGCGAGAAGCTCAAGAAGCTGATGAGTGCCAACTCCTCCGACCTGCCTCTCAACATTGAGTGCTTCATGAATGACATCGACGTGTCCAGTAAACTGAACAGGTGAAGCAAAGCCGCCGAGGTCTTAGGAAACACTGATTTATGTGCTGTGGTTGAGTCTTCGCAGTCTTTCTGAGCTTTCTGTGGACTCCTGTCAGAATGTTAAAGAGGTCTGTTCTAGCTAAGCACAAATTCTAAAGTGTGTTGATATAATTAGAAATGACTTTTAGAGGTACCCCATGTCCATCTGCTCGTCTCTGTCTGAGTCTATTAATAATCTCTGACTGTGTGTCCCCAGAGGTCAGTTTGAGGAGATGTGTGCGGGGCTGCTGGCCAAAGTAGAGGGTCCCCTGCGCAACGTCATGGAACAAGCCAGTGAGTACATCAGACTTTAATAGCAGATGGACTACCCCGGTCAGCACGTGCACGCTCTCTTAGACAAGGTTCAGTCATGTGCTTTCGCTGAGACAGCCCTTCCCTCCGGACACTGGCTGCACGCCCACCTCCCTTTAATCAGTCTGCTCTCGCTAGGCCGTCCTGAGCAGTCGTGAGGCAAATCATTAACGATGAATATATCTGGGTATACCAGAGTTGTGTTGTTAAAGGGTAACCTTAAGTATTTTTCAACCTAGATCATATTTCCCCATGTTTTTGTGTCTGAGTGAGTAATGGTAAGAACTTGAGCCAGATGACTGCACCTAGCTGCTGTGTAATCCTTAGCACAGTCAATAAACATCCAATGAAAGTGCTTGTTTTTGATCAGAATGTTAAGTGAAGGAGGGGGGATTAAGTGCCTGACAACATTAAAGGATCCCCACAGAGATGGATCTGTTAATAAGTAAGATGTTTTCTGTTTAACCAGGAACAGCAGTGAAATCACTCTGTTCAAAGCTGTAATTGTAAGATAAGATAGACTTTGATGATCAAACACTGGTGACAGCAGCTTATATACACAGGGTTGTATAATTACTTACAAGCAAGAAATGTATAGAAAAAAAGTCATGCTGACGTTAAAGAGCCCGACAGCTGTTGGCCAACCTAACATCGTAACGCTTCGCTCAAACTTCACAGAAACAAATCTCGCCCCAGCCGCCTTTGCTTTGTGTGTACATTGTTCCAACAATCACCATTAATCCACAGGGTCACATGTGGAAAATATTCCGGCTCTTCCCCCTGTCTCTCTGATCCGGTCTGACCTCCCTCTCGCACTTCTTCTGATATTTTCACATCTGTCTCGGTGAATTGACGGTTTGTTTCCACCAAACCGGAGTTGATGATTGTTGGAACAGTGGAAAACAACAGTTTTGAGTTTTACTTTTACTTCAGTCAAGTTTTAAAGAAAGTGTTGAGATGATGTTGAGATGATCTTCAAGGTAAAATGACTGTAAATCGATTGGTCTGAACACAGCAATACAACTTATGAAGAAAGAATCTTGGCCTTTAACAACTCTTCTCTTCGCAAGGAACCAAATTGTTGTCCGCGTAAGAGCCTGCCATTTTTCATGTGCAAACATGTAGCTTTAACTTAACACTGAGCCGAACCGTGCTGGTCTCTTTACTATTTCAGTATCAGCAATGGTGTTGGAATATTAGAAGCTGTGACACTATGATCTTTAACAAGCCTGCTCTGTGTCATCCTCCTCATCTCCCGCTTCCTGTATCCAGAGCTGAAAAAGGAAGATATCTATGCAGTGGAGATCGTGGGCGGCGCCTCCAGAATGCCCGCAATCAAAGAGCGAATCAGCAAATTCTTCGGCAAGGAGCTGAGCACCACCCTGAACGCAGACGAGGCCGTGGCTAGAGGCTGTGCTCTGCAGGTACAGCTCACCTGTCATTGACCGTCACTGATATATGACACACATGCATACATACATAATGATGTCTAGTGCTGGATTTGTGTGTTTTTGGTAGCTAAATGCAAATCAAATCATATTTTACTGTTTACATAATTCATGGATACTGAACTTCTTGCTGTCAGAATAAGAAAGTAACGTCACGACAGACCTTTAACTTGTGTTTCCTGTGTTTTTTTTCTGCAGTGTGCTATCTTGTCACCAGCATTCAAAGTCAGAGAGTTCTCCATTACAGATGTTGTCCCCTACTCCATCTCCCTGAAGTGGAATTCAGCCGCAGAGGAGGGACTGAGGTATGTCCAGTTAGCAGACCACACCAAAGCAGGATTTGAGCATCATGCTTTATACGATCTAGCAAAGCTAATATCCTGCTTTGATGCTGATGAGGGTATCAGTGGACCTGATTGATGTCATGTGGTTGGGGCTGTCAGGAGAGTACTGTGTGAGTCTTAAAATATCTAGCATGCCGTTACACATCAGTTGAATGGCTTCCTCAGTGTTTTATTGTGTCTGTTGCGTAATATAACACAGTTGTCACAAGCTGGAATGACTCTGAGTAATTCTCTTCCTGAAACAGTGAAGATGAGGGTAGAAACCTGTTTTTTTTTTTGTTTTTTTTAAGGCCACACCTTTGGGCTGCCGCTCTCTGGTCAGGTGCATTTACCTGTACCTGCAGGATTTTCTACCACGCATGCACTTACTATCTGAAATCTCTACCAGCTGCGTTAACGTCTCTTTGCCCCCTTCCTGTTGTGTTTTTTACAGTGATTGTGAGGTTTTCCCAAAGAACCATGCAGCTCCCTTCTCCAAAGTTCTGACTTTCTTCCGGAAAGAGCCCTTCACCCTTGAAGCTTACTACAACAACCCCAAGGAGCTGCCCTACCCCAACAGCTCTATAGGTACTGCAAAGTCAACTCCTGTTAGAGATAAGTGGACAGTAACGAGTATGGGTCATTAGTCGACATATACAAACAGTTCCTCTTTCATTTCTTATGCGTTTCCTTGACGATATTAGAGAATACTCTCATCCCTTCTAACCTTTGACCTTTTCTCCGGCCCTACAGGCCAGTTCCTGATCCAAAATGTCGTGCCTCAGGCGTCTGGGGAGAGCGCAAAGGTCAAGGTGAAGGTCCGGGTCAACGTTCACGGCGTGTTCAGCGTATCGAGCGCCTCGCTAGTAGAGGTCGTGAAAACAGCCGAGGGAGAGGAGCCAATG
Source organism: Nibea coibor (assembly GCA_023373845.1). NCBI lineage: Eukaryota > Metazoa > Chordata > Actinopteri > Sciaenidae > Nibea > Nibea coibor. The sequence continues at coordinate 6,227,573 of CM041733.1, read as the reverse complement.
GAAACAGACCAGACAGTGAAGGAGGAGGAGGTGTGTATACTGTGTGTATTTGCACTAGGTGAAATGAAATAATGACATGGGGTGGGTGTGTGTGTGTGTGTGTGTGTGTGTTTGATGCATACTGTTCGCTTTGTCTTTCACCACAGATCTTGTTCACACAGATTGTCAGTCTGGCCACACCTCTGTTTTTTTAATAGCTGGTCATGCTAGCACTCTGGAATGTCGATGTCATGCCTTAACAAGCTTAAGACGGCCTCAGTGTGGTGTGTTCTGTCTCTCTAATGCCTCTTTGTAATTTGTTTGGCGCTTTATTTTGGGTTGTTAGTCACCATCTGCACTCCAGAGCCAACTGCTGGATCACATATGCGTAATGCTTTGTAATTGTGGAGAGGGCGGACACAATATCATCAACGCCTGGGAACGTTATGTTGTCAAACACAACACGTCTGCATCAAATAGTGCCTGTGGAAAACTGAATTGGGACTGAGTCTGGGATGTTTGATTCATCCTGAGTTTGTGGCAAACTCAAGCAGAAATCAATAACTTTGACTCTTCCTAACTCAGCGTCAGTGTCTCAGCTTCTTAAAAACACATTTGGTTGCTCCCCCTGGACTGAGAGGTCTTTTCTTTTGTTGCCTTGTCTCAGAACAAAATGCAGGTAGACCAGGAGGATCAGAAACCCCAGGCTGGAGACAACGGAGACAAGAAATCAGAGACAGAGGAGATGGAGGTAACATCGTGCTCAGCAATTAAGGATCACCATAATGTCAATCTGTTTTTCAGAAGACTTACAAAAGAGTTACAGTGCTATCTACAAATGCTGGACAAGTGGAAACACAAACAGCCTTTCAAATGTGGATAGCAGGTCTGTTTGCTTCCAGTGTAAACAAACACACGCCACAAAGTCGAGAAGGGCAGAAATGTGGCAGGTCCAACAAAATGTGATGTTTGTGTAGCTGGAACGAATGTTTCTAGACGTCACTTTTGGTGTTTTCATCTGAAACATCCATTAAAAGATAAAGCAAAGACACAGAGACAGATCCCAACATCGCGTTTACGAGTTTACAAGTGATTTTGTTGTCTAATCTGCAAATTTCACTTCGGCGGGTTTAAATTGATCATTATGAGGCTGCCTGTGAAAAATCAATGACTGTCAGTAACGTTGGCAAAACCACTTGGACAGTAGTACGGCGTCCTCTGCTACTGTCCGCTGTTATTGACTGCTCAGCTGACAGCGCTGTAAGCAGCCCTGCGGGTGAGAAATGTAAAGAAATGTAGCTATTTATATTATTTATACCACATACACACGCTGAAAGATAAATGGGTGTTAAATAGTCTTAAAGGCATAATCAAATATATTTAATAGCTGCACTGAATCTAATGTATTCACACAAAAAAAGCTTAATCCAGTCTGGGAGGAATCCCAAGATTAAAGTGCCTGTATTACAGCAGTTAAGATACTTTCGAACATGTATCCTGGGATTCACCTCAGTTCCTCTTACATATGTCATATTTGTAGAACACTTTTCCTACCAAAGCAGCAGCTTTTACACCAACTAAAATGATTTTCGTCTCTCCTTGCTCAGACGACGGAGGATGCCAAGCAGGAGAAGAAGAACGACCTGCCCCCTCAGGCGAAGAAGCCTAAAGTGAAAACGAAGACAGTCGAGCTGCCCATAGAGAACAATTTGCACTGGCAGCTGTCCACTGACGTACTAAATATGTTTGTGGAGAATGAGGTAATGTGCTAAAAATCACCAGGAATGTCAAGCATGCTCTTTATCCGAGCAATGTGCCAGCAGCAGAGACGCACTGCTCTTGCTTTCATTTGCTGTTTATTTTTTTTAAAAAATGGAGCACTTTAGGATTTCTGTCATAATATTATAGCTGTGCTTTATCTGGTGCTACTCTGCTGACTAACCAGTAACACACTCACTGTGACTCTTCCAGGGTAAGATGATCATGCAGGATAAGTTGGAGAAGGAGAGGAACGACGCGAAGAACAACGTAGAAGAGTACGTGTACGACATGAGGGATAAACTGCACGGCGCCCTGGAGAAGTTTGTAAATGAAGCTGTGAGTATAGTTCACACTCAGGTCCTGTAGATGGCAATATACCACACGGTAACAGAGAGTATGAGCAGTGTTATGTTTAAACTTCCAGTGGGTTTGACATTCTGCATGTATTTCATGGTGTTTTTTCATGAATTGGGGATTTAATCTCACTCTTTGTGCAACATGCAGGACCGCGATGCGTTCTCAATAAAACTGGAGGACACAGAGAACTGGCTGTATGAAGATGGAGAGGACCAACAGAAACAAGTTTACATTGACAAACTCGCTGAACTGAAGGTAATCAGACTCGCAGTGTGTCACTAGACAGTAATAGATGACATGTAACTCCAGACCTTAGACATGACGACTACCCTGTACAGTTTGACGATATTTCAGATGTTTGTTGGTTGATTTATGTATTTATTTCTCATTAAATTGTGAATTAGCTGTTTCTTCATCCGGTTTTGTCTGACTAAATACAATATTGTCTCTCTTTTTTTTTTTGTTAAAGAAACTTGGCCAGCCAATTCATGAGAGATACATGGAAGCCGAGGAGAGACCAAAAGCGTTTGAGGAGCTTGGCAGACAGATCCAGCTATTCATGAAGATCGTCGAAGCTTACAAGGCGAAGGTAATCTGGCTCATGGAACATGTTTGTTGACTTGCCATATTGTTTGCTTAGCTAGATTTTGTTACTGAAATATTAGAGCAGCAGCTCTCATGGATATTATTTGTATAGCAGAGACCTTGTAGGATAAGTGTAAATATTCGATAAATGCAGAAACAAAAAAATCGCCTTTAAGTATATTAAGGACAGAAGGTGGTTGTAGGTACTGATTTACCTGCACGTCTCCCAACAGGATGAGCAGTACATTCACCTGGATGAGTTGGAGGTGACTCGGGTGAACAAGCAGCTGAACGACGCCATGGTGTGGATGAACAGCAAGATGAACCAGCAGAATAGCCAGGACCTCACTCTGGACCCAGTGGTCAAAGTTGCAGAGATTCAGGCCAAGACTAAGGTACTGAGACTGCATTCAAGGCACACACAGAAATGACAGAAAATTCAGTAGTGTTAGTACAACTGCTAGCCCCAAACATATCACAGCAACCTCTAAGGACAGCTGCTGTTTTGCAGTAGCGGCAAAGAAATGTGAAATAGGTCTTCATTGTACGAATTGTTTGTACAAATCCACAAAATTTAATTCAAAAGCTCTGATCATGGGAGCAAAAATCATCTCTGGAGAATTATTTTTTGTCATCTTCCTCTTAATGAATGATTTCCTTTTTCTTCGTACAGGAGCTTTATTCAGCCTGCAACCCCGTGGTGTCCAAACCCAAACCCAAGGTGGAGCCTCCTAAGGAGGAGAAGACAGAGAACGGGCCAGTCAACGGGCAGGAGGGAACAGAGAGCCAGCCATGCAACCCAGACAAAACTACATCCGCGGGCACGGAACAGGGCACGGCGGAGAACAAGCTCCCTGAAATGGACATTGACTAACTGTTGCAGCTGCCAGCCCTGAGTCTCACCTCCGTTTGTCCCGCTTCTCGCCCCCTTCCCCCCCAGTTCTGTCATTCTTCTGAGATTGTTATTGATGGCACAGTAGCCGCTCTTAAAGACACAGACAGCAGCACCACTAGTCAATACAATTCTTCAGTCAGTCCTCCACGGCATGTCATTTCTCATTTTCTCTGAATACAAAAATATTGCGTAATGTTACTATTGAATGGACCACATTATTACGTAAGAGTTGTGAGCGTGGGGATGGAAACTGCTTTCTCTGTGTTGCTTTGACGGCCAATGTGTTTAAAGATTGTTTTGTTCAGAATCTCCTGAGCACGTTTAAGCAAAGAATGTCACATCTGAGGAAACGTAAACTCTGCAGAAGAAAACTGGTTCTACAGCCAAGATTTATGAAAATGTAAAATATTGCAGTCTAAATAAGGTATAGATGCTGTGGTAAATGAACATGGATTGTTCCACATTGTACATGACAAACGGGGCATTTCTCCCACTACAAATGCAACTGATGGATTATAAATTTAAAAGGACAGAAGGAGATTTTGTTGAGTTTACTTGTACTGTTTGTTGATGAAACTAGATACTGCTGGTTAACTGTCATGCAGGATTTCATTGTTTGGCTTTTCTCATTCAAAAGCTATGGTCCGTTGGTTGTTCTCTGGTAGCCTTGTATTGTTTTTTTTGTTTTTTTTTTGTTTTTTTTTCTACTTAACAGCGTGAATGCTGGTCCAACAAACACACTCCTGGGTGCTGCTGCTGTTGCCACATCACCAAAAAAAGCAAAAATAAATCTTGACAAAAAAAATAAAACAGCTTGTGAAAAATGAATCCTTTACTATGGACATTGTCAGTGAACGCATCTCCTACCTTTAATTTTCAAACGTGATGAATGATAGCTTCAGGTTATTGTCGAACATGAAAACACTGACAATCTGTAACCTTGTAAACTGTGGACATTGTGTCAGGTCTTTGCTAGGTTGACCAGGATGACCACATTTCATTGGTATTTTGACAAACTATTATACAGCTGAAGTTGCATCTGTCATTGGATATTATTTCGTTATTATTTAGTTACAATTTAAAAGCAAACTGCCAAAAATGTAATAGTTCCAATATAGTAAATGAGTGGTAATAAATAACTATCCGTGCCCCCATTTTCTGTAACTGCTTATCCTTAAATGGGTCACAGGGGCTTAAGCCTTGATAAATAACTAGATTCATTCTATTCTTATTTACAGTATGTTATGAAAGCACATTCATTTATATCACCGTGTATCTTTTCATGAACATACTGTAAAGTGCGTCTGTATGAATTTGCAAGTTTATGTGTATGTTGATGTACGCTCAGTCTGCGTGTGAGTCTACATGTGTGGCTCCCAGCTGATATAAATGAAAACTGTTCAGTCCGACTCTGCTTAAATTTGTATGAAGGACAACAAATTGCACAAATAAATGCAGAAATACGTTATTAAACACGCAGTAAATACAGTTTGATTATGCTACTTCTGGATTTTGACATGTATTTCTACATAGAAGCGAGCAGCTGGCTCCTTGAATGAGGTCTTGGGTTGCTGGTATTGACGGTATATAAATGGTTGCCAGGCTGCGGTGTCAGAGGGGTTGAAATTGTATGTACTGGCCTCCTGGGCGACTTTAGACAAACAAACAAGGTTTATGTCTCCTCCTGTGTGACGATAATTCATAAAGTTTGAGGGTCTGGCAGATGGTGGTAGAAACAAGAGAACGGGAGGCCGCTGGTGTGGCTTTGGAATAACGGAGAAATTCGGGAAAAACCGCATGTAAACAAGATAAAAAAAAATATAGTTTGAATGTGGGGAGCGACACACGCAGAGCTGAAGCTGTAGCGCGGTGTTGAGCCTACAGGCCGCGCTGTCGCCTCCACATTTCGTTGACCCCAGCCATGAACCGGTCAGAGTGCAGGAGTCACTAGCACTTCGGTCGGTCAAGGTAAGAAACGCGTTACTTTCGCGTCACCGTGTTGTCATATTTGTCCCAGCTTTGCTCAGAAGTAAAGTACGGGTAAAGTGGTCTAGCTTGAAGCTACCACAGAGGAAAAGTTAGAGCCGGGCCGAGCTCCCGCTGTAGCCATAGCCACTGTTTACACCGGCTAACATTGCTAACTAGCTCGGACTGCCTCACCTCGCCGCGTTATCTGTCTCCTTGCGTTTAGTTTACCAGCTTTCCCCCGTGTGCAACAGCATTCACTATTATTTAGACGAGCATTAACCTATCATTAAATGACGGACACGTCTCATGTGGGTAAGTTTACTTTTGCTGGCTAGCGTGCTAACTTTTGAGCCTTGACGTCAGATGAGGTAAGCTGATGTTATGTCACAGCAAAGTTGCGTTAGCTGTGTGTAGGCTCACCACTGATGTAATGTCCCCCTGTATGAGTGCGTCTAGACAAATAATTAACCGACATTAGGTCAAATAATCGGTACGCGAAAGGAGATATGCATGTCAAATGTACACGTGATTAGCCGCTCTGGCAGTGCTTTGGCTTCGCTTCATCTTCGCGTTGCCTGTCCTGTTTAGTGGCTCGTGTAGAATTGTATCACATCTTATTGTTATTACAGGAATGTAAATGTCTGAGGACAAGGAAGCCCAGGAGGATGAGCTGCTTGCTTTAGCAAGTATCTACGATGAGGAGGAGTTCCACCGGGCAGAGTCCGCACAGGGGGGAGAGATCCAGCTGTGCCTGGAGCTCCCTCCTGATTTCAAAGTAGTCGTCAAAGGTACATTCATCTGTCGTCTTAGGTACACCCTGTGGGTGTCGCGCCCATTAAAAATGTGATTTTGTTTCCTCTGTGTTGCAGGAGAGAAGCAAACTGAATATAATGTATGCTTCTTACCTCCTTTGGTGCTCAACTTTGAGCTTCCTCCAGACTATCCATCCACATCGTCACCACTCTTCACTCTTAGCTCTAAATGGATGACCAGAGCGCAGGTAACACTTCATCCAGGTCATCTTTCTTTGAGAAAGGTTACATCTGGGACAACCTCATGAGAGGTGAAAGATCTTTACAGATCTACAGCCAAGTCCATTTGCCTCAGATTTAACCCTTCTCAAAGATGATATACAAAAGCTGACCTGTTTAAATTGAGTCATAAATTACCATAAAAAGTAATTGTTATTATTATGCTGGTATCACTAAAGAAAGTCCTTACACTTCATCTCTCTCAGTGCCTCTAACCCTTCTCCTTTTTCCGTCTCCTCCTCAGATGAGCGCTCTGTGCAGACGCCTGGATGAGCTGTGGGAGGAGAACCAAGGCTCTGTGATTCTTTTCACATGGATCCAGCTCCTCAAAGAGGAGGCTCTGGATTTTTTGGGCATCACGTCTCCTCTCGAAGTCATCAGGGGAGGAAGTAAAGCCGGTGGTGAGCGCAGGAAAACCGACCCTGCAGCCACAGGTACACTATTACAGTAGTGTTGTTTTTTTTGTTTTGTCTTTTTGAAGGAATGTTTATTATTGATTAATATCTTAATATATCAATTTGGTTCAGCTCTGCAGTGCGAGAGTCATTCTGAAAATGTTGAGGAGAAGAAAAAAGAAGTAAAGAAGGAAAAATCTGAACCGCAGTTGCCCTCGTCTTCTCAACTTGACCCGCGGACCGTTCTTTTGATGGACCCGCGTGCCGACCTCCTACCTCAGCTCCTGGACTTTGATGAGGCGCAGCGGCAGAGGGTGTTCGACGGCAAAGTGTTCTGCTGCGGGATCTGCTTTGTAGAGAAGCTGGGCTCCAACTGCCTCTGCTTTAAGGAGTGCCAGCATGTCTACTGCAAGGCCTGCATGACTGAATACTTCCAGATCCAAATCCGAGACGGCAACGTTCAGTGCCTTAATTGTCCTGAGCCCAAATGTACCTCTGTAGCCACACCGTTGCAGGTAATAGAGTGGTAAAGTAGACGTGCGTTTATGTGTATGTGTTTGTTTGGAGTTTTACCACTATCTGTCTTCACCTCTCAGGTGAAGCAGCTGGTGGATGAGGAGCTTTTTGCCCGTTATGACCGTTTGCTGCTCCAATCAAGTCTGGACCTCATGGCTGATGTGGTTTACTGTCCCCGTCAGTCTTGTGGCACCGCTGTTATGGTGGAGCCCGACACAACCATGGGCATTTGCTCAGCCTGCCAGTATGCTTTTTGCACACTGTGCAAGTTGGGCTATCATGGCCTCTCCAACTGTAAAATCCCTGCAGGTAATATCACAAAAGCTGTGTTAGTATAATAGTAATAATAGCTTTTAGGCGCTGTATTGGTCAAATACTGAAAAGTATTTGTCACATTCTCTCTGTTTTCTGTCTCGTACCATAGAGGACTTGCGTAACCTCAGAGATGAGTACCTGTCAGCCACAGCTGAGGGGCAAAAGTTCATGGAGCAACGCTTTGGGAAGAGGGTGATCCAGAAGGCGGTGGAAGAATCCTTTAGCAGAGACTGGCTCAATGAAAACTGCAAATGCTGCCCTCGCTGTGGAACCAATATACAGGTTAGGCTCCCCCTGCTGGTCACAGTGCGGTAGAACAAGCTTTGGGGTCACACATGGTAGTCAGATGAATAACGTGTGTTCAGTGCACAGTATAGATGATTAAATATTTAGTTAGAGCTTCTATTAAACAGCTCTCTCTCTCTCTCTCTCTCTCCCTCTCCCTCTCTCTCTCTCTCTCTCTCTCTCTCTCTCTCTCTCTCTCTCTCTCTCTCTCTCTCTCTCTAGAAAGTGGATGGCTGTAACAAGATGACCTGCACCTCGTGTAGACAATACTTCTGTTGGCTGTGTTTAGGCCTGCTCAGCAAAGTCAACCCATACAGTCACTTTAACAACCCACAGTCACCATGTTACAACCAGTGAGTGATCTGTTTTCTCTCCTTTTTTTTTTTGTTCACCACGTTAGTCCCTCACACTTTACTCTCCGTCTATAAACACGTTGGTTGAATGTGCATTTTCTTTCCCCGTTGCAGACTCTTCCACGGTGTGGATCTCGACGAAGAAGATGCCTTCTGGAGCGATGAGGAGGACTGACGCTAGCACAGTACCTCACTGCTATATGCTCCATTTGAATGCACTTTATCTCACATCTCCATGACTCATTTAATATATGACGGATGTCATGTAGAAAAGATCAGGGTCGGCGAGCGCAGTTTTTGTAGAGAGGAACTGTCAGGCTGTGGTAGACCTTTTCTATGAAGAGTCAATGATACATACTGTATATGTTCAGCCAGTGACTAGTTCATAGGACTGGTCTATTAATATAAAACTCAAAGCAAGTGAACAGAACAAAAGAAGTGTACATTTTGGTTGAATTTCTCTTGATTATGGGTTAGGTCTACAGATCTAGTGTCTCTTCTTAATTGAGCATAAATTTCAATGATTTTTGACTCACGGGCTTACAATGATAATGAGATGATACTGGAACCACTGATTAAGCTCGGTTTGATAAAATCAAGGTGTTTGCTTTAAGTTAGACAGCAACTATCAGGTCTGAGTGTTGCAGGGAAAAGAAGGACAGCACTGCACCTTCTCTGTCCTGTACAAGTATCCTGCTTTGTTAATTAAGTAACTCCTCTGGCTAGCTGTCTGTTTGAAGTTAACTTTTCTTCAAACCTCCTTCAAGGTGGATAATTGAGTCAACGTCATGATCTAACTAAGACTCTTACACGCACACACGCACCGTTGATCGAGGATGAAAGCAATAGAGACAAGCCTGGAGATTTGAATCCCATCCATATTTCCAAAGCTACTTAAGTTTTGTTAGCTTTAGTTTCAGGTTGTATTGGTGGACTACCAGAATGGGAAGAAGAGAAACTCAGTTCTCTACAGAGTGCTCTCTGTATGTTTTAGGGTTGTGCTCATCATGTGATTGTTTTTGATGTTGTTGTTTTTTTCGGAAAGTCATGTTTACATTTGCCTTTTCTTGTTGAGTCAATTTACAGAAGGTGTCTTTTGCACATCTTATGAATTCAGGCATGTTGAAAAGAAGACTTTAACATCATTTGTTGAGGGAAGTGGTTTCATGATTAGTTTGAGAACGGATAACTAACGCATTCAAGGATGATAATAGACTAGATTTGTTCACACCCTCCTTTGTACAACATTTATTTTAATGTTGCCAAACATTAATGTCAAAAGAGTGGCCATAGAATTTTGATAAAGTCTAGCGATACAAATATGATTTTGTATAATGTTAATTTATTAAATTTTCTGTCTTTTATTTTATAAGGAGAGTATCCACGCAGTGCAGTTCTGTTTGAAACTGAACCCTGCATCAAATCTACCCTTTTTTTTTTCAAACAGTGAATCATTTGTTCCTTACTGCTTTAAAAGTCCAGACTGCTTTCAGGATTGATGGTCCAGTCTGGACTGGTGAAAAGACAATCTCTCGTAGTCTTGAAACACACATAAATTCACTTTTCTACCATCGCAGAGCCACTGTCTCTTCATGTCTCGTGAGAAACGTCTCGCGTACACAACCTGCAGAATTCTGTTCAAATGCATTCAGCATACTGTTCCTCAAAATAAATGTCACCACTTAACATTTTATCTGTGTTATTCATTGGATCTGAAAGTTACACTTTGGTGCCAGCATAATTCTTCTGCCCTCGCTATATGTCGAGATACACAATATTCTCCGGCACGCTTTCATGGTTGAAACAAAGCGTAGCTTTTTACTGGAATCACCTGTGTCGACCCTACTGTGTCATGTCAATGGCTACTGTGAAAAAGGTCTATTTATATTTTACTTAAAAGGTCCAGTGTGTTAGATTGAGGGGACTTTATTCACAGGTAATGTTTTCATGGGTGTATAATCACCTAAAAATGAGAACCATTAAGTTCTTGGTTACCTTCGAGTGAGCTTTATATCTACAGACGCTGTGGATCATTGGGTCCTAATATAGCGGCTAGCTTGGTTAGCATCGTTATAAATGAGGTCAGGCCTCCACAGCTGGAACCAATCAGGAACAGGGGACCACACGCCTAACTCTGCATACACAATCACTTCTACAAGAACAGTTCCACAAGTTGATCGACGACAGCCATAACAATAACTACATTATACTGAATAACAAATCAACGGTCACAAAACGGCTGTGATAAAAAGGAGTAGACAGATAATACTCTAATAAGGGAGTGTGTGGGGAGGTAAAGATGTCAGTATCCACTTGATCATCAGACAAAATGGTGGTTGAGTTGCTGTGAAACTGTACCGGTAGTGGTTAACGCTAGCAGAACACTCAACTAAAAACCACCTGCAAGTGGTAGAACAATCACACTTGTTTTCACTTGCCGTGGGGCCGTGAGCCGTTTTATTGCATTTCACTGTACTTCACAGATATATGCCCCAGATTTATACCACATTTAGCCACCTTTCTTACACTACAAACTCATTTCTATCATGTTTTTACAGTTAATCACTTGGTAATCATTTGGTATTGTGTCTCACACAAACAGACACCGCTGACTCATCTAAGTATGAGACTAGGTGGGAAAGGTTGAGTCAGAGCACCAAGATACATAATACAAATATAATAAAATACATCATTTTAATGAGTACAGGAGAAACGAAGGTGTTTGTCATCTCAACTGTTTTATGGTTTTAATGTTCAGTACACAAAGTGAACAATTAGAAACAATTATGTTAGGTTATATAAATGAGGGAATATATAAACATATTCAATGTGTCATTATGCAACATAAATATTTGTGTTTGAGTATTTGCTCTCCATAGTGTTTTGAGTAGACCGTTAAGTTACTCCATCTTACCTGAAACGTGACCCATATTTACCCTGGAATACAGAGTGTATACTGTGACAGAGAGAGACACAATGAAATACTAAAGAAACAAAGAGCCCACGTTTTAGCCTGAGATTGAAAAGAGACGACAACATAGTGTAATCCCTTTGGCTAGAGTTGCTGACGGGGGATAACCCTTTAAAATGGCCCCTCTCTCCTGTCCTGCCCTCTGTCCACACCCCCCTCAGCCAGCCCCTGCCTGTCTTTCTCCATACACTGACAGACTGACTGACTGAACTGTTACTATGCCTCTAAAGACACCTACTCTCACAAACACAGGAAACCGCCACCACCACCAGCAGCACCTGACCAACACTGACGACTGACTTCACTAACACCTCAAATCACTCAACAGTTTCAACCTCCACCTGGAAAAGGTTAGTTGGTTTTGATGTGGTGGCTGATGGGATGCGGCCTGGGGCTTGGACGGCGACGATGAAGTCCCCAGAGTTCAGTGTCGTGGATGTGTTGAGCTGTTATCAGCCATATTTTTGTGAAGTTTAGTGTTGAGTGGAATGAATTAGCTAGCTCTGCCTGGCTGGGGAAGCTATTGTGTTTTTACAGCGCTGTGTACTATCACAGGCCAATATTAACTTCAGTTCAATCTAGAATGTGCTCAAGTCAACTCCAAAAGCTATTTTACAATTTTGATACAATGGCTTTTCTATTTATAGTTAGTTATAGTATTATTAACTGAACATCTCCATACAGTGCCAACAGGTGGTTGGATAGATTAAAGCCATCTTTGACAGCGAATAGCAAAATATGAATGAATGAAATGAAATTGCAAAAGTCTAAAATAAAAATAAAGAAAACCATTAAGGATTTTTGCAACAGACAGACAAGGTTAATAAATACCAGAAAATGAAGCAGGAGTTCTAATTTTCAATCATTTGCACATTAACATCCAAAATCATCAGAAAACTGAACTAATTTCCTTCTGAAATACCATTTTTCAAATGTGCAACCAAAGGTTTTTAGATCTGACATACAACATAAAAAAGCCAATTCAATTAATAATTTCAGCTTTATTTATATAGCACCAATTCCATAGCACCAACAATTATCTAAACTGTACTCTTTATAATATTATTTACAGAGACAATTCCTACCATAAGTAAGAACTTGGTGACAGTAGTAAGGAAAAGCAGCGCACCTTGTATAGGGTGTTCAGAACCGTTTTGAAGGAAAATATTTGCACCTATATATCTTTGAAACTCTTTTCTGGTGACACATATTAAGTGCTTATGAGGTCTAAAACTGTCAAGTTCAGTCTCTTTATCAGCCTCTGAAATGTAGTCCAGTAAACATCTTAAGTATCAGTACCCCAAAGTTATACTTCGCTACTCAAGTAAATCTGCTTTTTGTTGCTGTCCACTGCTTTACTAAATGCTCCTCTCCTGTTAGAGACATACACTGAGACCAAACCACCCACAGTTCATCTTCTGCAGGACCAGAATCACAACCAAACAGTCACATCATGATTGAGAGTGACAGAGAGCTCTCGACCATTGCACAGGAGCTGTGGGACAGCGACGTCAACAGACTCAAACCTGGAAAAGACTACAGGATCTCCCTTCAGGTGCACTACACAAGGCTGCTCCTTTCACTAATAATGAGAGATCTTTATGTGCAGTTCATTTGTTGCCTAAATGTTTAACACATTTACAATGCTCAGTTGGACAACTTACATAAGCTTCCATAAATTTGCACGTTAGATTTGAGAGCTTTTCTTCCTGCTGCAGGGCAAGGCTGGAGACAGCATGGCTGGCCTCTATGATGACGACAATGATGGAGCAGGATATCCTCTGTTTACCTTTGTGGATGAGAACACTTTCAAAAAGGAGACCTTTTTGGGTAAGCTGCAAAATCACAATGACCTGATTGGAATCAAAAGTGAGTTATCTTATTTCATGATGAGGCAGCCTCCAGCTAGCATAACTGCACTGTCAAACAAAAATGTTTGAATTGGCATGTCTCTTCACACATTCCACTGCTCTGTTTGCCAGTTCGATACTCTCCTCCTTGTCACCTCCCTTCAGAGTAAAGCTTTTCCATCTCCTCATAATCTCCTTATGACGAACAGTGAGATGTTGCATAAGCGCAGAGCATGCAGAGTTCACTGTGCTGGCTGCAGATAGATGCTCCTCTACAACCACTGGCTTCTCCTTCTTACTTCGTCCTCCGCGTTAAACTGCTGAAGCGCACTTCCCTCTGGCGATTTTTGTCCAGTGACGATTGCACACATTTATGTTGTGTAGTATGTAGGAGAAAGTTGAGGCCTCACACAGAGCTGTACAGGGAGCTGTGTTATGTAATAGTTGGTATTCAGAGTTAACCCTGAGGCCGTTGTCCCATTGAAAATAGGAGAATTCCTCCCTCATTGCTATTTTTGTACTTAGTTTGTCTATAGTCTTGAGCGATCCTGCTTTTTTCTATGAATTTCAGCTTTTTTTCATGTCAAAAAAACCTCTATGACTAAATAAATAATATATAAATAAATAGAAATCTTTATTTTGAAATTCTTTCTGTCTACACTCTAGCTTTGCAGTCTCCATAACAGTCATTATATTCATGTTTCTAGCATTGGACAGCACTTCAACAAATTACACAATTCCAAAAATTACATCACGCATTATCCCAGACATAAAAATCACTTTGGGATTATCTGTGTTTGTTTCCGCAGCCTTTATCTCCCTGTTGGATAACTATGAGAGTGATACTGGTGAGCCGGAAATTGTCACCCCCGAGGAGGTGGCAGAGAACCACAAGTTCTTGGACGCCATCATTCAGACTACCACTATGAAGGTATGTGCCTGTGGGAATGTTTGGAAATAAACCTACCCATCATGCTGTTCTTCCATTTCTATTAAATAATTAATAAAAAGGTGCACAGTGCTGTCGTTCATATGATACAATCACACTGACTATCTTAGTAATTAGTCTATTTTATTACTCATAATCATGCTATAGGTTGGGTCTTGTCCAATTTCTGAATGGTTCTGATATGAACTGCTGTAGTTTATGGTTCCACATCAGCATTGGAACAGACTAGGCAAAGCTTGCTTCGAGCTAAATGTTAAAGGTATAATGTTCACCATCTTAGTTTAGCAAGCTGAGGCCTATGACAACCTTCTGAGCGGGCCTCTCCCTTCCGGAGACTGGTGTGCAGAGTCAGGTTGTTGGAAAGATGCAGCTGACCTGGTCTGGCTGCAAGATCTACAGCAAAGACTGATCGCAGTCAGACAGTTTCACTCTCTCTTCTGCTGTCCACCATGTTTGGTTTTGTTGTATTCTGTTTGTCTTTCTCCTTATTTCAGTTTAGTCACGTAAAATAAAGTCATTTCTAGCTCCTCTTTGTTGCTTCCTTTCCTCTTGTGTTCTCGTCTTCTTTTTCCGACCAGTGTATGTTATAAAGACCAAGAACTGAAAGACGTAATAGCGTAGTGAGACCAGTGCTAAACCATTTGGTCAAGACGTTTTGGTAATATATAGCTTGTACATTTTTTTGGTTGGTGTGAGCTTTGTTTTAACTTGGTTTCTTTGTCTTGGGTGGTTATTTGGGTATGCTACTTTGTTTTAGCTGTTATGTTATGCAGCTGGACTTTTGTGAAGATTGAGCATTGTGATTTTGCTTTGTCTAGCTGCAGTCCTATCAGACTGTTCTGAGATCAGCATTTTGATGTGTACTTTTGGTCAGAGGTTTGAATCCCATTTCCTGCTGACATACTGTTGTCCCCACTGTTTTATGTTACTTATGTGTGTTCCTGCAAAAAAACAAAATTTAATAAAAAAAAAACAACAACACAGATCTGCATTTTGAGATGACAGGATGGAAACTTGTTCTTAACAAGGCGGGTGTGATGACCCTCTGAGCAGGCCTCTCCCTCCTGACTCCACTGTTTGCGTTGTTGACAAAGTTCCTCTTTGTACTGCGCTATCGTCTTTTCATACAGCTTAAATATCTTCACCTCCAGACACTCTGTTACAAACTAGTTCGGACATGGATGCATGTACGATGTCTGTACCAAATTTTGTGCTAATTCATCTTGTAGATGTATTAGTGAAACTTTTACTTGCTGGTGGGGCTTCAGGTAATGTCAGGATAGAAATAAGTCATTATGGTTCATCTTCTGGGAACCAGGATAGTCACTGTGAATTTCACAGCAAATTATCAAGTAGTTGTTGACATATTTCATTGTGAGTCAGAAGTGGTGGAGCACCCCATTGTATAGGAAATTCTTGTGTTTTTTTTCTTGGCTTTTTGCAGATAGCTCATAAATACCTGGTGGAGAAGCGCCTCTCTCCCGTGGATGATACAAAATTCAAGGAGCAGCTGTACAGGATCTGGTTTGAGCTTTATGCGAGAAGAGGATCCAGTAGGTGGGTGGAATCTGGCACTATGATGATAACTGTCTTACTCTGAGAAACTGGCTCTGTGTGTAGCACATCCAGTCAACAACACTATGTAGAACTATACTGAAAATGTTTATTCTGTAGCATGTTCTGGATGGAAGCAGCCACTAAACGCCACGCTTTGCACAAATGGCAAAAGCCTCAATAAAATTTGGCAAACAAAATCACTGACAATATGGCATTGCTCTGTCTGCCACCAGGCCAGATTCCTCAGGGTTTGAACATGTGTTTGTTGGAGAGACGAGAGGAAGGCGGACTGTCATTGGCTTTCACAACTGGATCCAGCTCTACCTCCAAGAAAAGCTGGGACACATTGACTACAAAGGCTACACTGTCAGTGCAAATTCACCCCAGGTACGATTTTATGCGTTTTAAATAAAAATGGGAGCAACCAACATGGGGCAAAAATATATTTTAGTACTGCTACTACACAGATATTATATCCTTAATATCAACTAAATATTATCATACTTTTCAAGTATTTAAAAATCTATTCAGCTCCCTCTTTCATCCTCATTCATACCCAAATATTTAACAAATCTCTCATCTATCTCCCGTCTTCTCTCATCTATTCCCCCAACATGAATCACTCTTGCACACTTATGAGAAAACTCACATCCTACTAGGACCAAGTTTGTTTTCTCACCCTTTGCTCAGCTCTCTACATTTTGCCTTTGTAACCTGAGCCTAATGCAAATCACTGAGCACATGTATTGACCTTATCCAGGGCTAATGTTTAGTAAAGTAATAGAAAAAGTTATATGATCTGTACACACATTTGAAGCCGTCACTCAGTGTAGCTTATGTAGCCATGTTTATCTTTGGAGCTAAGGAGTATGGAGTGTCCTGTAGTTCGAAACAGTGCATCATTTTCATATCCTGTTTTGCATGTGTTTCACCAATCCCCTAGGCAGTTTCCAAGCGACATGCAGTACTGCATGTCAAAATATTTTCACAGAAAAATTGGAGCCACGGCAGTTGATTATGTTTAATATTATGATGAGCTATTGGCTGAGAAATCATCCCTTTACTATACTCTATAATGTTTGAAGAGTGCAAAACAATTCCTAGCATGAACAAGCCATTAATCGCCACTTCCTGTTTTCTCCCTCACTGCAGCCTGATGAGAACAAACACATCTTGGCGCTACAGTTCAGCTGGAAGAACGGCATAAAACCCAAGGGCAGCATCTTCATCGGCGTCAGCCCTGAGTTCGAGTTGGCCCTCTACACTGTCTGTTTCCTCTCCTCGCCCAACGAGCGTGTTAAAGTCCAGTTCAGTTTGTACGATGTCGAGATTGTTTGCCACCACTACAACCAAAAGCACATAGGCACCACGTACCCTGTGCTCCTTAAGTACCAGAAACCTCACTAACTTGACAGGGGTTGCAGCCTTGCATACAAAGTGTCACAGGTATTGTTGTTGTCTTTTTATTTTACATAAAGATACAATAAAACCTTACAAGACTCATTTGCATTTGTCTTTTATTTTTTACTGCTCGATGGTGCATTTTTTGTGCGTGTTAAAGAATATATAAAGTGATATATAGAAGACATGTACTAATTATTGTTATTCTCTTAAAAAAGGATGATTGTGACTGCATGCGTCAGTCACCACTTTTTCTTTATAGAAAAAATGCGACTGTATAGAGTAAGCAAGTTGAAATTGATTGTTGTCCATATCTATCTACACGGCAGATAAATTATTATTTTCATCATTTGGTTCCAATATTTTCCTCATGTACTTGTCACATCCAAACCATCTTGGAAATAGTTAATTGGTATACACAGCTTTGTGTTTGTGATCATGTGACATGCTTTGTTGCTGGTCACAGTATTTTCATGTCAAGAACCGAACATATCTGCATATAACATTTACAGTCCATTTACAGTCTAACTTCTGCTGATTATTGTAATTTCCCTCACTAATTACGTGCAACGTTTTAATAATGTGTCGTGGCCGTTTCACTTTGTTTCGAAAGGGGGCGCCAGAGGGATTGTTGTGGCCTATGACGTCAATCATTCGGGGCGCGAGACCTGCGTCAAGTTAGCGGAAATTTAGAAGAAATTGGTTTGATTTCATAATAAAAGCACCGGAAGTGTCGATTTTTAGAAACAAAAATGATAATGATTCTTTGTAAGAAAAAAATGAGCAATCGACAGATTATTGGGCATTCTCCATCATTCATACTACACTAAAACACTAAAAAATACTAAATATAGTTGCAACGGTTCTGTCAACGATGCTCAATATGACCTTTATTTTGGAACACGAACAGGAAGACGTCCGTTTTGCTCTGATCATTACTCACACCTTGATAGCAGAGTGAGCGCAGAGAAACAGGTTTTCATTGTGGCGAGGATTGAGTTTATGGTTTGTACCGTTATATAATTTCGTTTTCGTTTGGTGTCTCGGCGGCGTGAACCTTCGCTGTTGTTGAGTACCAGCCGCTCAAAACGGAATGGCCGAACCGAGCGCCCGATATCAGCAGGTATGAGAAAAAAAAAACTCCGCTCACAGCTAACACGTTAAAGATTTAACATAACACGTTAACGACAGCTTGTATTCCGGTAACATTTAATGCTGACTTCGAGGAGCTCACACTCACTCAAGTGTGTTGGTGTCACCCTCCTGGAAATGACGGTTTCGTATTAAACACTTATTTTTATGATTGCCGTGTTCATTTTATGCTAATGTTCGTTAGCTTTCTAGTTGAAGCCATCGTTAGATAAATACCGACGTGACTGTTTTGTTGTGGCTGTCTACTGTTGATTTGTGTCAGGAAAGCTTAGCGGCTAACTGTGTGCTAGCCTGTGAGCTTTGTTGAACACTATCGTCAAAAGACAGGCTGTATAACTTCATTTAACTATCTCCACCGTCCCCGCCGTGTGCTAACTTTAATGTTAGGATGGCACATGACCTACATCAGTGGGTGTGTTCACTGGTCATCAAGCTTAGCTGGTAAATCCGCCAGCTAACCTGCTTAGCTAAGTTTCGGCAGGGCAGACGGTACTTAGTGTAACTTCTTGATTATTTCCTGCACACAATTATTTCATTTGGTATTTGTCAAATGAAGCGTAGGGGGTTGACACGGTTATATTAAGGAGGTATTTTTTTTCGAAACATTTACCACATTTCTAACTCACGTAAACATGAATTCATTATACATTTATTATTTTATGAAGGATATAGATTGTGACCTCTATATCTCTCCGTCTTGTAGACTCATTTAATTTTTGCACGTTCAGGTGGTCTGACCTTTTTCAAAGCAGCCATTTTGACATGAAATAGTAGGTAAGCACAGGTGTTACCAGTGATGCTAATGAAGGCTCCGTCCCATTCAGGTCGAACGTATTGGTTCAGGGTCGTGGCCCTGACTGGAAAGTCCCCGCAGCAGTAAATGGAACTGAGCCTTAATTAGTATCATTAGAAACACCTGTGTTGACCTGACTATTTCATGTCAAAATGGCTGCTCTGAAAAAGGTATGCGGGAGTTTTAATTAGTAGGAATTCATTCTTTGGAAATGCGTCAGTCACTGTCACCCATCTTTAGTGTAATGTGGTCTCTTATTAAAGCAGGTTAAACAGTCATTTTTCTCTGAAAGTGCGACCTATAAAAGTAAAACGTGTCACCCACACCGAGGTGGTAATCTGTAATGTATGTTGCGTTGCAGTGTGCCACCTCAGTGGCTTTTCTAGAAAATGATAATGATCAAATAGACTTGGCTTTAAAATTCCCTTTAACTCAGGAGGAGTAAGAAGTAGGAGTCTGGCCTCTTGTAGGCCTCCTTTTTTTCTGCTCACATGACTACTTTTAATGAGGCAAAGCAAATAAAGGAGAAATGAGAAACACATTGAGGTTGGTGCTCATTTCTTCCTTAAAATGTTCTTGAAAAACTTTTCACGTGTTCCCAGTTTCCGTTCTTCCCTGATCATTTCATCAGTGCGTAGTTAGCTGGTGTTTGCTTTTGAAGTATGCCCGGTTGTTGAGGTAATCATTTGACGCGCCACAGGAAGTGTGAATCTCCTTTTTTATACAAAAACATCTGTTTCAAATAGAGAGCAGCCAGTGCTGCCACCAGTGAACTGTAACATAAAATAAACCAGAAAGTGGTTCCCTCTCACAGCTGCCCAACGAGGAGGACCCAGAAGGTCCACAGATAGCAGCTGATGCTCCACCTCCATACAGCAGCATTGCAACGGACAATGCCGGTAAGACTCATCCAGATGTTTCCCTGGTGCTGACATCATTTGTAATGGTGGTGTACTCAGGAATCATTTGTGTTGGTGTGTACAGTATGGGTATTAATATTGATTGAGTTAAAGAACAGTATACACAGCTTCATTAAAAAAAACCCAACAACTTGTTTTAGTTTAGCAGCCAAGTTAAACTTGGGCGTGCCATCAGGTTAATCATGGAATTATTCATTACAGCTGATGGGATCTGCTGCCAGCAATATTTGTCATTTTAACCA
The DNA here is from genome assembly GCA_023373845.1 of Nibea coibor. NCBI lineage: Eukaryota > Metazoa > Chordata > Actinopteri > Sciaenidae > Nibea > Nibea coibor. The sequence continues at coordinate 6,207,298 of CM041733.1, read as the reverse complement.
ACAAAATCTCACACAGAGATCTGTTTTGACTTAGTTGTCAGTAGGCATTATTAGAAAATTCTAGTTTAGATATCTCTTACAAGGCTTGAGCCTGAATCTGCTTCCAGAGCTGTTTCAGTGAGAAGAAGAAGAACGTGTTAAATGATGGCTTTAGTTTTGGTGATGACTGCCAATATGAAGTAAACATTGAAACTTTGCTGTTTCTTCTCCAGCCTACTTTGACTACAAGGAAGACGGGGCTTTCCCCAAACCGCCATCATACAACGTAGCTACTACACTACCTTCCTATGATGAAGCAGAAAGAACCAAGGCCGAGACTACTGTTCCCCTGGTAACTGGAAGAGTGAGTGTCATACTTTTTTTTTTCCCTAACTGCCTGTGGTCACAGTCACTATGTAAATCTGCACACATACACATGCTGGAGGTTGTGTTTAAACACTTCCTGTGCTGTCTGCAGGGCAGGAAGTGCTTAGCGACCTGATACGGAAAGTTTTTTTGTTTTTGTCTTCAGAACTCTGTGTACTTCACATCTCTGACTGACGTCTCATGACGTCTCATGAACTGCTGTCAGTTTGTCGCTGGTTCAAACAAGACAAAAAGATTTATTACCACTCATATTAAAGAACATTTTAGTAATAATTTTGGCTACAGTCTGTCTTACAAGTACTCAAAAGTGAATGATAAATACATTTATGGGGTTGTATTCAACCTGGTGTTTAAGTTAGCCACAGAGGCTAATGTTTCCAGTGGAGTGGTGACCTAATGTGTTTTTATGGTTACTTACTGTTAGCTCAAACAGCGCCACCACCTCACATCAGTCACTTTGTCCTGGTGATGAACATATGCATGTGAACAAAATGTCAGTGGAGGACAGAAAGAAATGATGAGAAATGTTGGGTGGACATGTTAAAAACTATTGTGATGTTCAGCCTCAGGATTTATCTCAGTATCAGTGAAATCTCCATTTTTTTTTTTTGCTTTCCAAAAGCTGTGGGTGTGGCTGAAACTAAGGACCCTTCCTTGATGATGGCACCTTTTTAAAAGGAAGTTTCCAAAGCTTTAATGGCATGCTTACTAAAGGAAGCATCCATGTTTTTTATAAAGACAACACGTGTGTTTGTGGTAAACCTTTCCTTTTCAGTTATCATGTAGTTGTCCTGTTATTTACAAAGAGCAAAACACACCTCATCTTCTACAGCATTCCATTAACTTGTGTTTAATGCAGGTAAATGGACACGGTAATCTAACCTCTAAATGTCCAGGCTTGTATATGAACAGCTCATACAGTAAAGGCATCTCTGAGTGTGTAAGCTGCTGCAGAACTTTGTCAGGAAGTTCAGCTTCTGAGTTAAAATCTATCGAGTGTCTATTTTTAAAAGTACACATTTCTAGAAAAATGACAGCTCTAAGAACTCTAGTGGACAATGTGATGCCTTGCTGCATGTGGGGCCGCCCTGTTTGATTGTTGGTGTTGTGTTTCTCTGCCACACACTGCCTTGCGCTCAGCAGCAGCCTCAGCACAGGGAGCGCCTGGAGACTTTTGACGATGTAATTCGCAGTTCACTGGAGGTAACTGGGAGGACTGGGAGGAGAGTGTATGATGAGAGGAAGTGTATTTGGTCCTGGTGTGTGAAAACACAGATGTTTCTCACGTGTGTGTGTATTCAGTACCCCACCTTTCCTTGTATATTTGTGTATTTAGAGTGCTAGCTAGTGCTTAGCTGATAGACTCCTGATGTCCTACATTGAATTTCGACAGGCCTTTGGGTAAAGTGACAATAATAGTAATTAAATAGGCTTGCTGTGTTGTGATGCTTCCATTGGTATGTTGGTTGTTTGTGTTGTATTCACTGTGTTGTCAGCAAAGCCTAGCAGGGGCTTACCCATGCTTAATCCCAATTCATTTTGGTCTCAGTCATCACGTTCAGACTTCCAAATAAACCACTGCAAATGGATTAAAATAAAAACAAGCTTTGTCACATTGATTGATCTGGAGGCTGGAAATAGTTTGACATCAGTGAAGTAAAGCCCTGCTACTGCCTCTTCGTGCTGTGGTGAAGCTAATTGAGTGCCTTTAATCTCACTTTCTGTTTTGCTCTTCTGTCACAGGACGAAGACTTTGTGACCAGAGACGACTTTGAGGACGCCGATCAGCTGAGGATAGGAAATGACGGCATCTTCATGCTCACATTTTTCAGTTAGTTAACCAATCTGTTGTCTGTTTTCTCTAAAAAAGGGAGTTGTATTTGTCTGATGACGTGTCTAACACTTTCTTTTTCCCTCCGTCCCTTCTTCAGTGGCATTCCTGTTCAACTGGATCGGCTTCTTCCTGTCTTTCTGTCTGACCACCTCAGCGGCCGGCCGCTATGGGGCCATCTCAGGCTTTGGCCTCTCCCTCATCAAATGGATCCTCATAGTCAGGGTAAGTCAAGGAGCCCACACACACTCACACAGACATTACACATACAAACACATAAAATGTGGTTTTATGTACGCACAAACAACTCAAAAGCCCAAAACACCACTCTGGTATTTTAATGTTGGTTCTGTAGTGGCTGGCTTGTTGGCGCTGCACTATTTCCTCAAAGATTTCTTTAAGACGGCACTGTGTTCTTCATTCACTTTTAAAATGTAGGACTCTTTTGAGTGAAACCATTGCAGGCCATATTTATTCTAACTAGTCATTTCTGTCGCTCTGTTGGGTTTCCAGTTCTCCACATACTTCCCCGGTTACTTTGATGGACAGTACTGGTTGTGGTGGGTGTTCCTGGTGTTGGGTAAGTAGCCATCCTCTGAATTTAGATAAATCAAATAAGGAATCAAATGGCTTTGTTCTGTTTGTGACAGTTTGTGCTCTGTAGAGGTCAAATGCAGCAGTGTTGAGGTATCATGTTCTGTAAATGTGTTACAGAATAGTTACAGCAGGATAATTAACCTTAATTACCAATATATTTATCCTGTTATTGTAACATAATGAGGTTATTATTTGAATTCAGACCCAGTCAGAGCAGCTAGCTGCTGCCAAGTCATGACATGGAGTTATAACATTTAGCACTTCTTCTCTGTGCCTCATTGTCCACCTTTTTGTTCTGTAGGCTTCTTGCTCTTCCTTCGAGGATTCATCAACTATGCCAGAATCCGCAAGATGGCCGACACCCTGTCCACCCTGCCCCGCACCCGTGTCCTCTTCATCTACTGAGCTCACAATCCATCAGTTTCCATCATCATCATTTCCCCCTGGCTTTTCAGTAAGACTTACTGTCTGACTTCATTCAACCAAAATGGGAGAAAAGAACTTTTTTTTCCCCTTCCCTCTGCTTGAAATAATTTGGACAATACCACGTATATTGTCCCCTTTTGGTGTAAAGTAGTGAAAGCTGAGAAATCTGTAAAACCCTTCAGTTATTAGTGGTGAACTGTCAAGTGCTATTTGCAATTATGAAGTGTGATGTATAAATTAAGGCCTTATTTACTGTTTGACTATTCATTGGTAGCAGCAGCATGCGCTGCTCTCCTGTGTAGCCACCAGGGGGCAGTCTTGTTTGTGTTATTTTTCATCACTCTTCTATCTGATGGATAGAGAATTGGTTCTCACCCCAGAGGTCAGCGGGTAATTTTGGGAATATGGGTTGATTTATGCAGTGTGAAATAATAATATTTTAAGTACTGATTTTTATGTGGTTTTAACCTTTCTGACCAATATTTTTTGTCCCTTGTGAAATAATATATACGGTTGAGGACCATCTGTATAGAAGATCAGGGGCCGGGTTTCACTGGACCATTTTTTCCTCATCTATTTAGGAATTGTCTATTCTTATGCACACTATAAGGAATAGTTTTCCTTCCACATGATACATGTGCATCAGCAGAGGGGTGAAGCTGCAGGGAGGTCCAGGGTTGCCAGGAGGAGCAGAGCTTCTCGGGCAGGCTGGGAATCCCTGCCTTGCACACGGACACAGTGATAGGGATGGAATAATGTGATGGTCTGTTACGAGATTCACACGTGAAATCGGACAGTTCTGTTTAAATAAATGATTCCAACACCCAATTTTAGTCACTTGCACCCCATTAGTTTCCAATGAGGAAAAAATGATTATGTTGCCAGATGTGATCAGGAAACCCAGCCCTGCAATGAAGAAGGAATATATTAATACAGAGCGGAGGTTTTTTTGTTTTTTTCCTTTTGACGTTGCAACGAAATATTAAAAAAGTCATTGTTTTTATGTTTACCCTCATTCTAGTGGATTTTTTTTATTGCAAGAATTTGAAGTATCTGCTGGGAAAATGTTTGGAAGTAAAGTGGAAACGGTACGTTTTGGTGTTGAGCTGTTTATCAAACGGCAATCAGCTCCCAGACACAGAACAGCCATTTTAGTTTTGCTCGTTATTCAGGTTGCAGGATCCCACTTCCTCTCAGCTGGCTCACCACAACAACTTCAAATTATAGTAATCTGTCATATAGACTGACATCAGAGAACTGTTGTGAGCTATTTCCATCTCTGGATTTTATTAACTTACACCTTTTTAAATACAAGCTCAGGTGTGTGAGTGATTTTTGGAAACTTAAACATTTCAGAAGATTCACAAAGTTTCTCTTTTCTCATTAAGATTTTTTTCTTTCTCCAAAATTCCTAAAAGTAGAAGTGCTGTTTAACTTGAACTCGACCTCACCCTCACGACCTTACTGGACTTAAATAAAAACACAGTCTACCATGTTTAGTATTTTAGCCTGTGGCTACGGTGTGCAGAGGCTTCGGAAAGGTGGAGATCCAACAGCCTTCAGCCACAGAGAAGAGGACGCCTGGCTGACCATGATGTTCAGTTCCTGACATGAGACGTGTTTTTAGCCATGCTAAATTTAACACACATGAGACACGTGTGTGAGTGTGTGTGTGCATGAATCGAGATGATTTACTGGCGGTGGCTAATTATACATGTCAGCAGTTGGAACAGGAAGTGAAGGTCACCCCACCTGGAAGACGTGTCACACCAACTGAAATGGTCTTCGGTTTCACTGGAAACTTTTACTGTCACATCATCTCTGCCCCACCGTGGCTGGATATTGGCCTCTAGTGGTGCTGAGTTGATATGACATTGGCTCCATTCAGGTCATTTTTCATAGGGCACAGGGGGGAAATGTCACTCTCAATTCACTAAAACGATTATTTTTACAGCTCTACTCCCAGGGGCAGAACATAGAAGTCAAGAAAATCCGATTATCATGCCTGCACAAAATATTTTAGGGGGGCGTAAGTGTTGTGAGATTAGATGACGGGAAACTAAATTTGACACAAGCTTGCCGCATACCAAAGGGCAACCGTTAACAAAGTGTTTCTCTTCCCTGTGACCTATAGGTCCTCTCTGTTGTTTACCTTTTAGTTGCAGCACCGCTTGCTTTTTGAAAATCAGATTTACTGAAGTGCTGAAGTGATTTCTTCTTTTTTTTTTACATTATGGAAAAATAGAAACAGCTGTGTTTCAGAAATTACAGATGTTCAGTAGCTCTGGGCTGAAAATGTGAGCTTCGGACTGCCTCAGCTTTAGAAAAATTAATTACTTGAGTTTCTTTCAGAGCGTTTTTTCTGTCCTTTTCGTATATTATACTCGGCACAAATAGCCCATGAAGGCAGGAGGGCAGAAAAAGACAAATAGGGCAAAGGTTATACGCCATAGACCATTAACACCGGTCCACTGAACCACCACGTCACCAGATGACCTTGGAAAAACAAACTTCATTTTGCCAGGTGCAGACGGGTTTAACCACTGACTGTTTCAGCTGTAAATTCTGGCAAAGCACACAAACAACAAAATTCCTTATCATCCGCATTTTACACAAATTGAGCCTCAGTCCACTCGAATCCCTCTGTAACGTCATTCTTCCTCTGCTCCAGCAGGGTCACCCAGTGCAGGTGTTCTTGTTATCCAGATGTCATTCATAAAATAACTCCATTGTGCCAAGAGCTGTCTGTGTCTTGTCAGCTGCCCTCGATTTACAGAGACGGAAGTATTTCTTGGAGTAATTGATGGGAATTATGTGTGCTCGCCAAACAAGTGCCTGCACTGCTTGCATGTTTTAGCTATCAAAAGATAAGAGGAGGCTTTTTGATTTACAGAGAGCCTGGGACGGAGCCATCTTTCCAAAAGAGATGTGCTTTACTTTTCTGGCTTCTGTTAGACAGACTTCTTGTAAATAGACAATTTGACTTTGCAATAGTTGATAAGGTCATACAGCTTGGGCGTTGCGATCATACCACCGGTTGCGCTGCTGATCCGCTCTTTTTAAGCTTTCACCTTCCCTCATCAACCTCGCTAGAGATTAAGACACTTCATTTGCTCAACTTAAGTTGCTCCACAGCACAATATAGGCCATGCTTGACAGCTGCCAGGTGTGAAACTGGAAACGTGTGAATTCCTCCCACACATGACACACAGGATACCAGTTTGCATTTTAAATGAGTATTAGGAACAATGGTACAACTGCCAAAAGCACTGAGGAATGACAGACCAGCTCGCCCTGCATTTTAGATTATGTGACCCTCGATCAGATGTGCACGCTTTAACACGCAAATTGATTATTACAGAGGGAAAATGGTTTGCAGGTCAGGCACAAAAACAAAAAATACAACAAATCAGAAAGTCCATGTGAACATAATTTCAAAAGAAACAGCAATAAATGGTACAGGATGCTACAGCACAAGCATGTAGTGCTAATAAAAGTTCCAGGGGGCACTGTTCAGCACTAATGGAGCTGAGGCTTGCAGAGTTTTCTCAGAAAAGGCAGATGGTGGAACGAGTAAAAGGTTGGTGGAAAAATCACTTGTAACACGTTTATCCTCCTTGGTAAGACAAAGATAGATAAAACCTTTGACTTTAAAAAGATCCATTCTGCTAACAGGAAGGGGTTTCTGGGAAATGTGGTCTTTCAAAGATACACAAGAATAAAAAAACAACTATTGTGATTTGGAGGCTGATTATTGTTAAAAAACTTATAACAAGATATTTCAAATGAATAGAAACCTTGAGATCCCTGCAGACACACAGCTACAAACTTTTCACAGTTTGACTTTATCCTTCTTTATTTAAAGAGGGAACATCCTGCTTGAGAATTCCCATCACCTTAGACAAACTGCAGTCAGTCGGAGGCTCCTGCTGTCAGTCTGAGTTTCAGATGGGAGGTTCCCAAGGATGTGGGGAGGATGTGGGTTGCATCCAAATGATACGTCCTTCTCTCTATGTGTGTGTATGTGTGATTGGGACAGGGGGAGGGGTGTTATCATTGATGAGTGAGTCATCCTGACCCTCCCCTCCTCTCCCTGCACTTGATGTGGTATGTGTGCGTGCGTATGTGTCATGCATGCGCATGAGCATCCTAGAGGTGATGTGTGTTTATGTCGTGCGGAAGTCAACATGATTTTAATGCCATAAAACAGGTGTGTCATTGCTCAATGTGTTTTGTTTTTTTACATGCATGTGTGTCATGTAGCATGGTGTGAGCATCCCTGTGTATTCTGTATGTATCGTGTGTGTGTGTGAGGTTGGTAAAACAGTGGTGAGTCATCCACAGGCCAGCATTGCCTGTTACCATGGGTCACACACAGCAGGTACCCCACCTCCCCATGTGATCCTTTTTTTTTTTTTTTTTACCCACCTCTCTTCCTTATCCTCTTCCTCCTCCTCCTCAATCTCCTCCTCTTCTTTTTCCTCTCTGACTCACAGTTCACTCCCCCACCACCACCAATGACATCACCACCCCCTCCCTAACACTTTGTTGTGGTGAATCATACTGTACGTTGAGATTTTCTCTGCTCTCGTCTTCAGCTAACCAGCAGGGCAAACCTGAATGTCATCCATTCATTCATAAAATCAGACTCAAGTCGCTGAAGCATTTATCTCTGACTGGTTTACTGTGGCTGTTAGGTAGGTTACTTTGGTGATGGCATCCATTGTAACATATATACAGTGATGTAATCAATGGGATTAGGCACACAGACTGATACTGTCCCCGTGTTCAGAGAAAGACACTGTTTGCAAACACAGTATTCCTCTATATGACAAGTGAAATGTCACGGTTTGTGCTTTCCGTATAATTTATCCACGATTTGTTCTGTTCCAGTCACACAAGCTCGTGCTATAGATGCAATTTTAACATCTCTCTGTGTTAACAGTGATACAGTTAGCTTTAGCTGCTTGAAGCTGGAACAGAATCAGAAGTATCTAAGGTGGGAGCTGCTCAAAGGTTCTTCAAAGATGGAGGATCAGTTTAAAGGTAAGGTGGGGGTGACCACTACTAATGCTGTGGAGCAATGCAGACATGCAAACAAGTACAGCAATGGAAGCAAGATAGCAAACCTGAATGTAAGCATTACACATTTTAAAATATTCCTTTTGTGAGGAAGGAAGGAAATTTGAATATTTAATGGAAACGATATATTTACCTTGAGAATAAGTCCCATATACACCCAGATAGTACACTAAGCTAGGCTAGGCTAAAGTCACATTTCAAATGTCCAGTGTGTAAGATTTAAGGGGCTCTATTTACAGAATATGACAAAAATGGAATATGTTATGTACACCTATCCGCCATGTTTCTACAGTAGCCTACAACGGACAAACCAAACTAGACTCTGGATGAGGTGTTTCACATTTACTGCAGATTTTGTGTAGTTTCTCCCTCTTGCTTGGAACAGGAGGGCGAGTGGAGGGGGTTGCAATCAGAAACTGCACCACAACTAAACTGCTGTTGCTTACACACTGCTTCTTTAATACCTTCAAAGTGAACAAAGAGAAACGAAAGCCTCCATCAAAGCATTCATCTGACAGGACAAATAATGAAATTCTCCCAATTTTAAACTATCAATAATATATTATCTATCCTGGATGACATATTTGGATATGGTTGCATTTACAGTTGTTAAAAACTATATAATTCAATGACATGAATTATATTTTTGATTCCTTGCATATAATGCACAGAATATGAAAAGATAATATAGCAGAATGTGCTTTCTATGGCCTTTCCTGTCACTATTTACCAGAAATATATAATACTAGAGTTTGCAACTTTGAAATAAATGGTTTACCGTCCCTTCATTGGGTTTCTGGTAATCATGTATGGACAATAATGTAATGTCATCACATCTTTTCCTTTAGTTTTCTTGCTTGGTGGCACTATTTAGTCTATAATATGAAAAATGACCCTTGTTTCTCACTTTACTGCTTACCTCCACAGACTGCTGACGAGTTAAATTCCTGTGGACTTTTCTGAATGTCATAAAAAAACGTTTCCGAATGTCGCTGTGTTGTCTGTGTCATTAACTGGCAGAACGTCTGCGGACGCCACCATCTAATAAGATGCCGCTGGATCGGACGCAAGGATGCGTGATCCGTGATTTCATCCTGCAGTGATGTCAGAGATGACAGAGTGAAGTCACCTGGCTGTTTTCTCTTCACTCTGTTTATCAGTTCTGTCAGAAGGACTGTAGATTATTGGTTAGAAGCTGTGACTATTATTTTCCCTCTGCTCAGTGTCTTGTCTTGAATAGAATCTTATTGTACATCCATTGTTATGTTGTATTGCATGATATGGGATTGTATTACAATGTAATGTACTCTATATGCCTTCTATCATATTCTATTCATCACTGCTGCCTTTTTATAATGCATAATGCTGAGTTGGACAATATGAATTGGATTGTATTACATTACTGCATACTGAATTCTATTTCTATTCTATTCTATTCTATTCTATTCTATTCTATTCTATTCTATTCAGATCTAGACTGTGAGTGGTCCATTTTCGACTCTGAGTTGTCTCGGACACTTCAAACGTACTTCCTGTCAACAGTTTAATTACTGTTACAAATCAGCAATCTAGCTCATATTTGACTGCACATGCTGTAACCATGGCAACAATGAACCTCACACAACATTGATGGTTAAATTCAGAAGTCAAGAAGAATTTCTTTTTTTTTCCTATTTGCTCTCTCGGTATAAATAGTGATCCTTGACTTCTACTTACTACTGCAGTACAGTGTTATAATCTTTTGTTTTGCACTGCGTTGTTGTACTCTGCTGAATATTCTGCTGGTGTGACACAGTTTGTGTTCGTTCTGGTGGTGTGAATCCACCTGCCATCTCTCTCTCTCTCGGCTTACAGGACTTTTTGTGAATGGAGACTTGCTGTGCTATGACGGGCGGATGGATGAATGGGAGGGGAGCGGCGGGCGGATGAATGGGAGGGATGGAGGGACGCGTGTGGCGAGGGAGGGAGAGATGGAGGCTACGTCACATTACGTTTCCGCAGTGCATCAAGGGAACTGGTCTGTCTGTGACTCATACTGTCAGGGATGGGGAGGGGAGGAGGTGATGGAGAGGGGAGAGAGAGAGAAGGGCAGAGGAAGGAGGAGGAGGAGGAGGAGGAGACAGAGAGGAAGAGGACGAGGAAGAGAGAGAAGGAAAGGAGGGGTCTGGTCTTTTTTTATCCTACCTTTGGTTTCTTTTCCATCCCTCCATCCCCCATCAGTGATGTAATACAGGTGACCTATTCATCACAGGGAGGAAGCCTTCCTCCTCTTCCTCTTCCTCGCTTCTCATTTTATCTTTGTCTCTCCTCCCTCCTTCCCTCCCTCCCTTCTCTCTCCTCGCTCAGCTGACTGGCTGAATGCATGAATGAACAGGCCTCTCTCCTTTTATTGCAGTGGGGGAGGGGATGACACAGGAAGCCATGAAGCAGATGCAGAGCAGGAGAGGAGGAAAGAATGAGTGATAAAGAAGAAAGAGAGGGAGGAGAAGAGAAAGAGAGAGAGAGAGAGAGAGAGAGAGAGAGAGAGAGAGAGAGAGTTCCTGTGGCATCTGAACAGATACACACGTGTATTGGTGTAGGCATACGCATCTATGTCCGTAATGTATGAATGGATGCAACCTTGTTTCATTCATTGAGAAATCCATGTGCGCATTCTCTGCCTCTGTCTAGAGTGGGCACTTCCTACCCGTGTCACCTTCACCAGCTTCACAGAAACTATGAAAGAATGTGGGTAAGAATATATAAATACAGTGAGCGGACACACTCAGTGTTTTTTTTAGTCTGAATCAATCTCAACATTTCTGGAAAGCAGTGTTTAGTACCTTTAACAGTGCAATGTTAAGTGAAATGTGCTTTTTAAAGTTGTCTCGGACACTTCAAACGTACTTCCTGTCAACAGTTTAATTACTGTTACAAATCAGCAATCTAGCTCATATTTGACTGCACATGCTGTAACCATGGCAACAGTGAACCCCACACAACATTGATGGTTAAATTCAGAAGTCAAGAAGAACTTCTTTTTTTTCTTATTTGCTTTCTTGGTATAAAAAGTTAATTGAAATGTTCTTTTTAAAGAAGGAGAGCATGCAGCTCAGACAAATATCTCTCTAATCAAATGAAAACCTTGTCTCTTTATCTACATATGTTTAAACATATCCAGTGACTTTTTGTGTTTCACATGGCCTAAGTAAGTAGAAATGTCTAGAGCTAAGTAAGTGACAATGCACTATAAAGGTCCTTGATACACAAAACTAATGGATAAGGCAGAGGCGAAGAACACTGATGTAAAAGTGAGTGTTTTCTCTGCTGAGTCCGTTATTTTCTATTTCAGCACATGCTAAGTGTATTATCACTCTTATACCATGGCCTCTTATCTATATAGGCAAAAAGTGCTAAGCTAACTGGAGCCAGTTTATTACAAGTGTTTGTAAAACTGAAGCTAAGTTTTGTAGTTCTTGGAGTGCTGGAACTTGCATTTTGACTTCCATTCATCGCCAGAGCATTTTGGTATCTTTCAGCTCATTGTTTTGGTCTTTCGGCCCACAACAAACAAACAAAGTTAGTGAACAGCTGGTGGCAAAAAAGAGCTGCTTTAAAGCTACACTCAGTATTTGTGTATTAACAATAGACAAAATAACTAGGTATTTTGTGAACCCACAGAGAATTAGATTTAGCTCAATATTTTGGCTTTACTGCTGACAACTTTACTGTTTTGGTTCAATCCCTTTCAACCTATTTTCAAATGAAGCAGCCAGCTGTAATCATTCTGATAAATCCACTGCAACCTGCACAGCGTGGAACAACAGAGTTAGTGCTCGCTAATGCATCAAATCCAGATTTTCCATCTAGTGTTAGCAAAGAGCAAAGATAAAGCAAGAGTGAATATTCAATGTGCATTTGTCAGCTGAAATTGTGATGTTGGTACGTGTCTGCTGTGGATGAGTACAAAGGTTCATGAGATCTTTAATTGTAATGAACCCGAAGCACAAACTGGTCTGTACCTTGCTGTATGCGAGTTCTCTTCACCCTCGCTGTTGTGCTTGTTAGATCTTGTCCACCAGTTAGAGTTGATGGTAGCGCAACACAGAAGCGCTGTCCCTATGGTTACCTGCAATTTAATGCACCTTACGCGCTGTTTGAACTGTTAACGAGAACAATGCTTGAGGTCATGCTTTAAGGTGTGACACCTTCCAGGTGATCAGACATAAATATTGTGTATATCTGTGGCCACAGGGTTTCACATGATCTAGAAAAGCATTTCTTAAATCTAAAACATGAAAATAACCAAACCAACAATGATGCTGGTTTTTATTTGACACATAGTAATACTGAACATATTACGTTTTACTGATTGACAAGAGTGGACTAATGATCATGTTTCTTTAACACGCTAGTCTAGACAGATCTATTCAGTTTTCCAATCGAAGCCTGATAAGGACTCATGTAACAGCTATAAATAGACATAGTGGTAACTGCCTATATAGCTTCACCCAGTATGCACAGTGGTATGCATGGGTGCACATAGTGTATGTATATTATATCCGTATCTGTTTACTCTGCTATATAGACCATATGTATGGGCGTATGTATGCGCGCCTGTGCGTGTGCACGCTCATTGCCAGTCATCAGACCCTGGTTGTCTCTGCCTCCACCTTGTATGAGTCAGAGCTGCAGTACAGTGTGGGAGGGGCTGGGATTGGATATCCTGCTGGTGGCTCGTCCAACACACATGCACGCACACACATTTTAGTATTATTATACTTGCGAGGAACCTCAGTGATGGAATACGTCTCCAAACCTTTAAAAGTAAGGACCAGCAAGACACCTACTGTGAGGATAGTAGGTAGAGTCATATTGGTTGTAGATTACAAGGACACACGTGGACATACGCACATGGAGACACGTCCACACTCGCCTCATATGCAGAAAGACATACGAGGAGAACCGCAACAGCGACATATATGTCTGCGCTCAACACACATAAGCCCACATACATACATACAGTCCACAGACACACACACAAACACAGCATGCTGTCACATCCGGCCCTGCGCTCCACAGCGTGGCCTATAATTAGCTGTCTGCAAAGCTGACTGCCTAGAGATGAGATGAGCTAACCAGAGAGAGGAGAGGAAGAAAAGGAGATGAGCTAACCACATGGAGGTAGATGCTCCTACACCGAGAGAGGACGAAGAGGAGAAAAAAAAACGTTGGCAGGGATAAATATTCAAATGGAGGTGAAGCTTCATTGAGAGGATGCTACATATGATAGCAGAGAGACGGAGCACATTCACAGGAATTCATTCACAGTGTGTTACAGTACTATGGGTGCACACACTCTCAGTGTGGGTGGCCCCGGCACGGATTAAACGCCAAACCCTTGCAGTGACATACACTCGTCCTCAACCCATTCAGCGATACCAGACAACCAATAAGAGATTGGAGATGTGTGTATGTGTGTGTGTGTGTGTGCCTTTCTCTGCACAGACTCTGGAGGAGACTGGAGCATTTTTATGAATGGGGCTCCACCAGCCAGAGCGCTAAACTCAGAGCACTATAATGGGAGCCACGATGGTCTCTTAAGTAGCACAATTTCATCTGTATAACAAAAGTAGGCTTGAGACTCGGCTGTGAATGAATGAGTCAGGATCGACGTAACCCGGCTACATGCACTGTAGGCGGAGGGGGGAGGGAGGGAGTGGGGGGGGGGGGGGCAAGGAGAAAGAGAGAGAAGGAGAGAGGGAGGGGTTTGTGTATGACTCATACTCTCTCCTCTCTCATTGTCACTCCACTGCAGTAGCATTGGAGGACTTGTGGCCTGCTGTGGGCTCTCCCTCCTTTATCTCCATCTCCCTGTCTGCATCTCCATTGGCTCCACCGCTCCTCTGCCACTGCATTGTCACTTTGTCTCATCTCATGTGTCTGTCCTCTCCTTCCAAGATCTTCATCTCGCACTTTCTGCTGTGGTGCAGGTGACGAGGGAGCTTTAAGCCTCTTAAACGCACTGGCCCTGATGGTGGGTCAGCCTGTACAACCCTGAACTGTGCAGGAGTTTGCAAATGATACTAAATATATGAGGATTAATTAAGGTGAAGCTATACTGAGTAGTGTTAATATTGTTAATAATAGTGCTGTAATATATTATAGTACGTGTTGCATGTGTGTGTATTTGTAGTGTAAAGACACGATTAGTACACTCGTAGTTTCGTGTAGACTGAGCTTAGCTAATGTTAGCTACCTATCTAGCATGCCTGCAAAACAGTCCCATCCCAGTTTAACTGGTGTTACAGCCACCATTTTGTCTGTGAGTGAGTAAAGGAATATTGACAGGCATCTTGTGACCTTGTGCAACATTATCTGTTGGTGATCTTTTATAGCTTTTTTTTTTTTGGCAATTGTTACTATTTCTTAATTTGGTTGTTCTGCATCTGTTTACTAATCAAGGTAGCTGTCTGAGTCAGCATGATATGATAACATGCTAATGTACCAACCATATACAGTATAAATATGGACATCGTATCTGTGGCGTCAGAGCCATTGTGAAGCTCAGAATGTGGTGGCTCTGCCTGTGGCTATCTTGGCAGAGCCATAGAGACCAAAACTGTACTAGACTGTAAACATGTTTATATCTGCTGTAAAGAAGTAATTTAACATGGGGGCTTATGGAGATTGACTTGTTCTGTAGCCAGCATCAAGTGGCGGTTTGAGGAACTACAGTTTTTGGCACTTCCACGTTGGCTTCAGTTTACAGCCACAGAGGTCGCTGCTTGGTACTGACTGTCTGTTTGGTGTAAGCTATCTGGCAACGGACAGACCGGTTGTATGTGTAGTAGTGTGTTTGTTTTCAACTCTGTGGAAGTACAATATTGAAGATAAAAAAAAATGGTCAAGCACAAAACAACTCTGAAGCACTACTTAGTTTGCAATTTAAGAGCACATGGATTGACTTTGTAAGGTGCTGCTGTACATTTATGAAAGAGATTCATAAAGCACAGGATACATGTGATTTTTATTTCATGAAACATTTTCAGCTCACGTGGACATGGCAAGGTCTTTGCATTAATTTGCCACGACCCTGGATGAATTCAAGGCTAATTGCATCTTGTGTCCAAATGCATTGGCTTTGGAGGTATAGCAATGTATTTTACTCATTTAACTTGAACTCTTGAACTTTTCTGCGTGTATGTTTACTAAATTATGATGATCTTTGACTGACGAGGGAACTAATTTGACAGCTGTTATTTATGTTTTTTTTTTCTTATTTGCAATCACTGTCATAGAATTTGTTACCCAAGATTCACAACTGCTCCCAGTGAACGTCACAAAGACCAACACCTGTTTTCCACCTTTATTGTTGACCTCACCTACATGCAAAGCCACATGTGATGTTAAAGCTTCTGTCTGTCACAGACTGCACACCCTCGGCGTAATTCTTTCACTTTCTTGATCACATGAAATAAATACCAAATGATTAAAAGAATCTAGTACAAACTTGTTTAGAGCCGCCAGTGTGCGAAGCTGCAGAGGAAATCATTTCCTCCTGATTTTCCGCTCTCTTAAATGTGCTGCTCAGTCCAGCAGCTGCCTTCCAGTATCATTATTTTGGCTTTAAATAATAATAATACGCGTGGAGTCAGGTCTGTTCTTTTATATCTTATCCAAGAAGGCAGACTTGCATAGATCATGGCATAACACGGGGAAAGACTTTATAGCTAGAGGCAGGGCTGTTCTGTTCTACCTGTAGCTACAATATTGGTCTGATTAGTGTGTTTGCACAACAGTAAAGCATATAATACAGTTACGCAATCATACAGTAATGAAAAACAATAATAAAAAGCTTAAGAATTGAGAGGTTTTCACTTATAACTCTTAGCGACATAACAGCTGCAGAAGACTTCATCTCATCAAAACCTTCAGCTCAAAATCAGGAGAAGAAGAACTGTGATTAGATACAGTGAAATGACCACAGTGATAAATAATGACGCGATGTGGCATAATGGCTGAATGCAGAATTCACTTCATTGAGCTGAAAACAGAAAGTTTCCCTGTGTGATAGAGGAGGGGTGAAGTGAAGGGGGACATACATTTTACATGATGGAAATACCTCCTGGAAACTCACCGGCAGTGGCGGCGGCGGTGGGGGGGGGCTTTACTTGCTCATGCGTGTGAGGTGCGTTCATTATTATTCCATGCCTTCCTCGGCTTGACTAATGGGTGCACTGGGCCCTGTGCATTCACACTGGGCTGGAGGAGGCAAAGAAATAAGATACAGGGTGTGTTAGTCAATGGTCATTACAAATTTACAAACAGCTGCTAACTTAAAGATGATATGCATCCAAAAGATCTTTAATAAGCTAATGTGTTATTTATTTGACCTTTTGCCAGGGCACTGGAAGTTATCTTTCACTTTTCACGTAGAAAAGCAGCATTTAAGATACAAAACTTCAGTGTGCACATAAGCATCTTAAAAATGCTTAACTGTAAGCCACAATGTCCCTGAACAGTGATGTACTGTATGTGCTAATATGGCCTGTTATGCCAAATATTCCAAACTTGGTTGATATATAATCACAGTGTGGAATCCTCTGTGCAAGTGTGGTTTGATGAAAAAAGCATGAAAAACAGTATTAAACACAACTAAAAGGCAGTCAGTCATAGACTGTATACAGTCCATATGTATATTATGGCTATATATATAATATATGTATATAATAATCCAATAAGGTGTTGCTAAAAAACACAGCCACCTGTGATGGCACACAGATGTCACTAAAAGTGGCCACACTTATGCATAACTTTAATATGCATATTATATAAATTAGTAAATGATATAAAATTTCAGCACCTGTACAATTGTCATGAACGGGGAAATGAGTTATAGAGACTAAAACTGTTTTGTACCAGGCTGTAAACATATTTATTTCTGCTGTGAAGTTCTGCTTTTTAATATGTAGATTGAATTGCTTTTGGAGCCAACCTCTAGTGGCTATTTGAGGAACTACGTTTCTTGGTATAGAGGTTGCCACTTTGGTTTCAGTATATTGTCTCTACCTTTATTGTATTTTAACACACAAACAAATAAACATTTATAAACCCATTAATAAATTAATACACACTGCTAGTGTGGCTTATTATTAGTAGCATATTATGCTATAACCTGAATATACCTGAAAAATACGACGAATAATCATGGACAAATTGTTGTAGTTTTATTTTATAAATAATAACCACTAGTGTAGAAACTTGTCCATCAATGGTTAGGTTACAGCCACACAGCCACGTTCAAGATCACTTTACTCAGAGTTTGTCTGGAAATTCTTCAAAAATTCTACAGAGCATTGGAACTTTAATTTGAGACACATCGTTGAACTCCATGAAATAACTAAAAACAGACTTCTCAGACTGATGTTGTGTGATATATCAGGCCCCAATGAATCATGATTAGTGCTCCATTTTATAGTTCCCATGAGCAGATTTCTATCAGACTGTTTTATTATTTTACCTCCCCACTCATTTCGACACGTTCGCTTTTCAGTCCAGCAGAGACGACGTGTAAAGATCTCTCTGGAAATGGAGCCCCGCCGAGTGAGCCAAAAGAAAGCTCAAACCTGATCACTGTTCTTGTAAATCATCCCGGTATTTGCAAAGTGATATCGTTTAAATTATGATCTAATATGACTTATTAATGACTGAGATTTATTAATGAAAAATTCTGCAAGTGTTGCCTCTCTTGAAACTATGGCTGACAAAATTTGATTTCTGTTTCCACCTTCCCCTGGCAGAGCAAAACACAAGTTCAGCACATCTCAGATTAACGCTGCGCGGTACAAAAATCTGGGCATGAAACTAATTTCAGGATATTTTATAGTTTCATCGCTTGTGTTAGATGGATTGCGTTTCTGTTTCTGGTTTCAATAAAAGCAATTTTCTCTGGACATTGTAACTTTTTTTTCAGGGAAATTGTATCAAACACACACACAAATAGCTTAAGGCAGTTTTATCAATTGAATTACATGTTTTTGACATGGTTTTGAATATATATTACTGTGTTGAATAGGTTCAATTGGCTGGAATTACGTTCCAGTGTGGTAACATAATATGATGAAGGAAAAAAGGGGGGAAAAATGCTGAAACACAGCAGGTAAGATTGGATGATAAAATTACATTTCAGGCTTGTAATTATCTGCAGTGTATAAACAAGCAAGCTCCGCCTCACATAATGCCCCCTGGGCTGTGTTCATGTCTTTGTACCTGTGTTATGTGTCCTCTCTACAACAGTTTAGTGACAAACTGTCATAAAGCGGGTTGTTAACAAAGGTGTGCTCAACACAACTATGATTATTCAGCAGTGAAGTTGGAGATGAAATATTTTAGCCTACGCCGATTTATACAGAAACTTGCAAACATAAAATAATGGTAGCATTGTGATTGAGTTTTAAAAAATCTTTTCCAAAATAGGTGCTATTTTTATGAAGTCCGCTGCTGACAGATGTGAGATGTGTCACAGGAACAGCGAGTCATTGTGAAGCACTGGCCAGAGGAAGAGGAGAGGAGAGGTAATGAAGGTGTAATTTGCTAACCATCTGTGAGGTGCCTGGCTGCCCCGGGGGTTTCCTCTTCTCCGGAACTCCCCCTCCGCAGGGGCACAGGTGCTGGAGAGAAGAGAAGAGGAGGAGGAGGAGGTGAGGGCGAATGGTAAAGAGGGAAGGGAGGGGGTAAGCTAGGAAACATAAGAGGGGAAAAACAGAGAAGGAGGATAGATGAGGAGGGCACGAGAGAGATGCAAAAATAAAAAAATAAGAAAGGGAAGGAGGCATGGAGGAAACCAACTAAATAGCATTAATAAGCAAAGGGATGCTGGGATTATTGTGGAGGGGTTTAGGAATAGGAAAGGGCACCCTTTGGTGCTTCAGTGGTTCAAGCTTTCATGTTGGTCTCTACTCCATCATCGCAATTTCCCATAGGCGTCATTAAATTTTGATGCGTCCTATAACCTCCATAAACCTATAAAAATGTCTGATATATCTGGATATTCCCAACACTGCCTCAGTTTTCTATTTTGAAAATATGACAGGAAGTGTTCCTGCACCACTTTGTCCCGCCAGCCTTCAACGGATAAACTCTTCCCCTTGTTTATGTCCTTAGTATTCTACAGCCAAAAGCATTTTTCCTTCCTTCAAACCCTCCACGTCCATCCTTTACCTCGTACTTTCCATCCTTAAGCTCTGCTATAACTCATCACCATCACTTCCTCCCTTCCGGCTCCATCACATCCCACCACAAACATCCTCCCTTGAATTTCTCATATGCTGTAATGCTTCACATTGCAGTCCCTGACCACGACAAGTCATTCAGCTTTAAGTAAATGACAGCTTTTTACTTGACCTGAGCAGGAACTGTAGGTATCTCTGGGAGAAAATCAAAGTTACCCACTTATTGAAAGAAAATAATAATGGTGGCATCAGACTGAAGCAACTTTCATCTCACTGTTTTTGCAGTGAATGTTGAATTGCCATCAGCTGTACACGTTAGATATTTTTCTGGTTCTGGTTAGCTGCTAAATGTTCCACTGTGTTCACTGGCTAGTTGCTAACTTTGTCTGTCTGCTGTTTGAATGTACGGTTAGTTTATCACTTGCTGAAAACAGCTGTCTGCTGCATCTGGAAATGAGGATGATGAGCGTGGTAAGAGTGAGAGAACTACAGTAATAAAGTCGGGGGCCTGAAAGACAAACAAAACTGCAGAGTTATTACTGATTATGTGATAGATTCATCACTATTATATACATTTATATATTTGTAAAATAAAATAAAAACAAACAAAAATTATTATTTAGTTACTTTTTAGTATAAACGGGCAACTGTATTTTACCATAACAAATCTGGTGTAACTTTCTAATATTACGGTAAATATAGTAGATAGTACTGCTGTTTTACCAAATAATTGACATGAAAATACCATATAAATATGAATGCTGTATAAAATTAATGTTTTGCCATTAAATATGAGAGTGTTTTATTGTTAATGTAAAAAAAACAAGCTAAAACAAAAAAGGTGTTATTTTTATGGTAAAAAAAAAAGACAGTTGTGGTTGCCAGAATTGTAATAATTCTAATAAACTGGATATAACTAGGGTAGGATGGTAAAAGGACATTACACATTTAACAGTCTCTAATATAAAATACTACTTTATTCTCTATAAATTCCCTAGCCAACGGTCCTAGCCCTGAAATATGACTGTGTTTTCTGTGTATATGACTATGACTTTCCTTCTGTTAAATCTCTTTATAACATAACTTTTCTATGCTATTAGCGCCCCAAACAAAAATGCATCTCCTTCCATTCAAATACTCTTGTATCTCCTGTTATCCACCCCGCGCTGTAACCCCCACCTCACCCTGTAAACTCCTCACTTCCCCTTGAACATGCAGGCTGGTGGAGGTGGAGGTGGAGGTGGAGGTGGTGGCTGGGCTCCTTCCTGCTTTGAAGCGCTCCAGTCAGCTGTGTTGCCTCCGACTGCCTCTCTCTGAGGGGCATATAATGGCTTTAAGACGCCCTGGCTTCCTCCATAATAACTGCTTCCTCTGCTCTTGTCCTGTCCTGGCTGGCTGGGTGGGTGTGTGGGTGGTTGGCTGGCCACCTGACAGACTGACCACTGCTCAGCTCACATCTGTACTATTACTAAAAACTACACTATTGTCTCCCAGAAGCTATCCCTTGTATATAAAGGTCTGTCAAAGTCGGGTAATTTCCAGCTGATTATACATTTCAGTGGTAATCATTGCAATCAAAGTATGATGAAAAGTTTCAAACCTTTCTCCCCGTTTACTTGCTGATGATGTTACAAGCTGCAGTTGCAAATGGCTGCTTGCTTGCAGATTATTTAAGTCGTAAATCCAACTAACTGACTGAATGCTTTACAGATCACTGGTTAGTTGTCTCGCTGATTAACCGACAGGATGGATGGTTGCTTTACTGCCTGGCTCTTTGACTGACTGGCTGATTAAAAGCTGGCTCCTTAAGTAGCTGACTTATTGGCTGTGGAATGCAGCAGGTGGTTCAAAATCTGAATGGGTTTTGCGGTTGTGTATGTGTGTGCGTATGTGTGCGTGTCTGAGTGCATGTTTTTTCCCATGGTTGACGCCATTGAGCTCGTCTGCAGGCCCTCAGATTGCTTCTCTAATCTGGCATGTTTCACATTCCCAATTTCCTCCGCTGATGCATGACTCTTCCACTCTGTGTTCAACGGGAGACTGCAGAGAGGAAAGTACAACAACTGCCCGTCTGTCTCTCTCTCTCCCTCTACTTTGCTGGAGCTCTCCTTCCTTGCTGATGAATCTTAACCTTCTGTATTCCTGTTTTCTCTTTCCTCCCACTTGTCTATCTGGCTGCATGTCTCTCTGTTGCTGCACTTTAATTTTCCACATAGAGAAATCAGAGGAGGTATGTACTGTCCCTGGGCACAAGTTAACAAAACTCCTATAAACCAAATAGAACTTCAGACAATAGACAATATGCCATTATAAATGACAAGGAAAAATTTGCGTGGGAGCCAACGATGTAGGAGTACATAAGCATTCCTGCAACAGTAAAAACACATAATCCAATGCAGTCCTTAACGTGTGTTAAATAAACATGATATATGTATATGACAGGGAGGCGGTTAAAGCAAACAGACATGCAGAGTCTGGAAGACGCGTACTGCAATCTCTCTCTTAGCTTAGCTTAGTAGCAGTAGTAGTTCTAGTACATATATGTATGCTTAGTTAGTTAATAGTTATTTTGCAGTTACAGTTATTTTAAAATGAGCTCCACCATGCCTTACGTTTTCACTTGCTACAACATCAACATAATAAGAAACAGGAACTGAATATAATATGCATAACTATGTTTTCAGTTTTCAGTGTATAATCACAGAAGATGAGAATTATGTTTTGGCTATCTTTGAATGAGCCTTTCATCAACAGATGCCACGGGTTGGGTGTGTCATGTTGGGTTTTTGCTAAAATTGAAATGACCTTTATACTGTGATATTGCTACTTTTACTAAGATTAAAGTTCAGGGAATTGCCAAAATGGCCATGAATGTCTGCATAATCTGACTTTATCCAAAGTCATACATGCTAGCATGGCTAAGAATTATTCTGAACAGTCGATAAATTTACCACTGAAATAAAAATCTTTCTAGACTACTATCACCGATAGTCAATATGTTTTGAGAGAAATACGATGCTACCTGAATGATATTTTAAGTAAGCATGAGAAAACATTTTTAATTAACGTATGTGCCCAGACTCAAATCTCTAGTATCAAAGTCATGCACCTCCCTGCAAAACAAATTAGTAGTATATAAACGTAATCTCTGGAATACAGTGTTGCTCCAATTATACATTAATGCACACACATAAGAATATAAAATGTGGCCTGGTTATGGCACAATGGAAGCTGGAGAACATGTATATAATCACAAGAGTTCATGCGCGCACACACGCATACATACAGATCCACTTTATCATTAGGTAAACAAAAGGCAGCGGAAGCTAAGGAACACTCTATCAGCAGGCTATCTACAGTACTGTTGACTCTGCCGTCCCTTATCGCTACATGAACTCTACACTGTCACATAAACACGCTGTGTGTGTGTGTGTGTTGGTGTGCGCACACTGCATATTTGGCTATGCACTCATATTAAATATACTGTGTGAGTATGTATGTTAGTCTGCATATCTTTCAGTGAATAGGTGTGTGTGTGTGTGTGTGTGTGTGTGTGACGGTATATATTTGTGTGGTCGGGTGTGTCTGTGTGTTCTGCTGAGGCTGAATTAAAACTGCAGCTCACGTGAATGTGATACCAGCATTTTCTGATGCAACAATGCTGCTGGGTTCATTGTGTTATGCATCATCCCAGCCATTACTTCTTCCTATGAAGGGCAGATGAAAATACCCAATGTCATGTATTGTAGTATACTGAAACAAAATTTAGCTGACACTGATTAGTTTCTTAGGTCATTTAAGCCACACATTCTCAATCTTCTTCAGTGTTTTTGCAGGTTTTCTCTCTTTTTTATTTTTTAAAATCCAAATCTTGGTCAAATTTTGGTCAAATGAAACAAGAAGTGAACATATTAGACTCTAAGATTTAGATTTCTGACTTAGCTGATAGGCTGACAAAATCTGCCTACCAACTTTCTGATCTGATTCTGTGCTTTCTGGTCGGATTAATACATACAAAACGAGAGACAATAACTTGAGGCTCCCGTGGTGTGACGGGAAGTTATGCATATGCATATTTTATGGCTGGTCACACTGACTTCCTGAAGATCAAACATGACCACAAGACTACGTGAAGTCACTTCAACTAGTACAAAAATTAGTTCAGCACATAAACCGCAGAGCTGTGAATTGTGCTGTGAATCAGTTTAATACGTTTCTGGAAAACTACATTCAAATGTCCTACAGAAGGAAGTGCAGTGTAACAGCAGGCATTTGCATTCATTGACCAATGCACAGACCTTGGCTCAACACGTCAGATGAATCAAAACAGTTTTACAAGCAAGCAAAACATCTGACAAACTGTAGCCGGAGATGTCCGGAAGCTTTTCACTTGTTGCTGATTCGCTTGTTTGCGTACTGTCATGCCAGGACAGGGTACAGTTCATCCAAGGATATCCCAAAAGGGAACACAGATACACCAGAATTCATCAGACTTCCCAGGACAGAAGGTCATCAGCACGAGTTTGCAATGAGTTACAATCTCCCAGAACCTACAGGCTATCATCTGACAAAGATTTAGCCATGGGCAAAATGTCTTTGGATTTCGGTTTAGACGTGCAGATAACGGATAACGGATATTCAGGCCAAGACTTCCTCTTGCATGAGCCAAAGTCATTGTTTACAGTCTGATTAGCAACTTGAGATGCGAGAAGTTGGAGTTAAGAGACGGCGTCAATGACTCGCAGTTCTTTCACAAGGTAAATAACAAAAAAAAAAAAGAAAAAAGTCCGACAGTAGCCGATGAGTTTGCATTTTGGCTCTTTTGCTATCCACAAGGACTGTTTATCAGCCGGCAACCAAAGCCCTCTGAAACGCGATCAGTCAATCAATACTACACATGGACGTCAAATGGTAACCATAATGTCTCCAATGCTAAAATCTTGACCTTCATCTACAAATTCTACATTCATACACACATTACAGTGGAGGGCAACTGAGGTAAACGTTTTGTGATATGAATGATAAAACCTTCTGTATTATATTCTAGCCCAAATTAGTTGGTTACTATGAATTTCTAATCAATTATCACAGGCCTAATCCCAAACTCACCAGTTAATGTCAAGCTTATCACTATCCCCAAGTCCCAATAAAACACAATCTTATCTCTTCCTTTATTTATCATTCTCTGTTCCTCTCCTTTTCCGTGTCCTGCTCCCCCTTTCTTAACCCCCTTCCTTCCTTTCTCTCTGTCCCATCCTCCATGCTAAATGAGAACCAGACGTTCAGCAGACCTAATCAAGATGTCCTCAACTGAATGAACCTTATTATGGGATGAGTAAACAGTGAGTTCCGATGTTGCCGGGGGATAAAGTCCCGGGACAAACCAGAGTTGATTGAGAGGAACGATACTGACATCGCACAGTGAGCACTTGTCAGTAACAACTACTATTTGTTTATGTCTGAGGAGGAGGAGGAACAGATCTTTTCAGTACTGACAATAGGTTTTGAATGGATATTAAAAACTTGAGGATCAGTCAACACTATTTATGACAACATATGGCAAAGCAAATAATGGTGGTTTATAAAAATTAGCATCTCTTGAGCTCTCTTGAGGAGTCCAAGAGGCGTTTTGTGGAGGGCTGGAGTTTCCTGTGGATTGCTGATTTGAGTGGTCCTGTCATAAACTCTAAGCTGTGCTTGTTTTGTCCTTAATGATTAGAGGCCATTCAGACTAACAACCTGTACATAAAGCGTGGCCGTAAAAAGCAGCGTGGTGAGGCTGCACTCGAGTGTTAAAAAGCGGATCATATTCCACATGGCAAACGTCTAACTCCAAACAAAATACTGGGGGAGTTTGTTTTTCAAAATGTCTTCACCTGAAAATACATTTTTCATATCAGTGTGCAGTATGTCAGGATACTAACTGTAGATAAAGTAAATAACATGACATACCTCACGTAAACGCAATTGTAAACTTCCGCCTTGCTGCAAATACTGGCTCCTGTTCTACATGGGAATTTGACCTATAGCCCCATAATGAAAGCTTTTACATTTACTGCCCTAAACAGTCATATAACATATGACATAACATAACATATATAACACATTTGTTAGTAAAATCTGTGCAGCGCAGGAAAAGCACGCTGTAAAAAGAGAAAAGGTAGTAGATGTTTGGCAGCTTACTCCTTGGGATAACATAACCTATTATAAACATGCTAAAGTTAGCATGTAGCAAATAGCTGTTCTTTGGTTTGTTGTTGTTTTTAAGTTTTAAGTAGTGGCTTTTACTTCTCTGTAGGCTTTGGAAAATCTCTGGAAGTAACACAGCCAAAGAGTAATTAGACCTTTTGCGTGCGCACGTATGTTTGTGCTTGAATGCACGTGTGCATGACAAACACAACAGGATACTTCACTGTCATTCTTTAGTGCATTTATGTTCATCTTATCCCCGCTGCATCAATTAGTTGCATGTGATTCAAGGTGGTTAAAGTCTTAAAGTCTCTATAAAGTTAATCTCTTGTCCGTTCCGTCCTGTGCCAAAGTAGCCCGCGACAAAAACAAACCACAGAAATTATTATCCCATCCTGTTTCGCCCGTCTGGAGTGTAGCGCTATCAGGCTGGCTTGAATCACCAAGACAAGTAACAATTAGGTTTTTATAAAAACTACGTTCCCCACTGTGGCCTCTCTGTTGACTGCGGCTTAACTGCTAGTCAAACAGAAAGCCCTTATCATAGGTAAACACTAAGTGGCCACTCAGCCATCCGGCTACAGAGATAGGCCTGGAGGGATAAACATCTCTGTATCGCCACGCAGAGCTGCGTTCAAATCGAATTTCCGCTCTCCAATTTGGAGGCTTGTTTATATCCAAAAGCATCTGGAATATTAACATGCCCTTGAAAGAATTTCCTGGCATGCCTCATGCAGTGACCACATGCGTCTTTGAGTGCCATATTAATGCGAGTGTGCGCATGTGTAGCAGGCCATGTTCCAGTGTGTGTCTGTGTGCGTTTCTCTCTTGTGCAAGTGTGCATATTGCCCGAACACGTTTTGTGTATTGTGTGTGTACCTATATGTGTTCCAGTATTTAACTCTGTGTGCAGAGCCAAGGTCCTCATTACTGTACCCTCAAATAAAGTGAGTAAAGTTTGTAATTGGCTCTTTTTTTTTTTTTAAATTGTTTAGGTTTTCTTAATTGTTTTCACGTGTTTTTCCTTCTTCTTTGTATTTACTACTAATAAATCTTATGAAATCTTTTGACTTCTCTGCCATGTCTGTGACTTCAAGGCCATTTGTTCCTCCTAAAAAGGGGCTCACAAATATATAATTTCATGGAGTAATCAGTCTATTTTTGGAACTTTCCTTGGGACTATTTTCAGCTGTGGGTCAATGCACATTTGGTGTGCTAGTTAGCATTTATGGCAACAGAATGATGCATGTGGGGTTGACTCAAAATAAACTACAGTGCCCATGTTCATTATAATTAAGGAACATGGGACCCAGGGCTCAGCGTGTAGAGCACAAGCGGCAAACTCCGTGGCTGTGAAGTGGAGCCAAATGCTGAAGTGCAGTTCCTCGAATGGCCACTTGAGGCTGGCTTCAGGAAGGTGTCAATCTCCAGGAGCTCCTATGTGAAAATGTCCGACTTCACAGTCACCTGCTGAAATGAAGGTTATGCATAATTAACAGAATGGTGGCTTTGATTAACAGGTGGGTGCCGTTACAGATGGCTTGTTTGAACACCCGGGCTTCATGGCGGCAGTTAGCGCCAGAGTTTTTGAGCTTCACAACGTCTCTTTGCAAACCTGTGGGTGACATCGCACATATGCCGTCCATTCTTGTTCTCTTCTCTGCCGTCAGTGGTGGCTCACTGAAAAGTTTTTAATAGTTTAAAAGTTTTTATATTAGTATCAATGTTTTCATAGTATTTGTTGGCAACTAAACAACACCTGTTGTCATGTGGCACTGACTGGACTATTAAGCCCTCAAACTCACAACATACAAATCTGAGAATAACTCTTATATAACTGTTATATGAAGCTGTTTCTGTGTATGTGTTAATCAGGGGCTTGCTGCCACACGACGAACCCGACACCAGAGCAGACTGGAGCGAGGGATGTTGGAAAAAAAAAAAATCTCGTACTCCCAATCTACAACTCTCTACATGCTTATTTTGCCCTTGTTTTCCCGCAGCACACCAGTTTTTCATTTTGGGGCGGGATGGAGGGATGGAGCGAGGAGGGGAAGGCGGGATAGAGTGCGTAGTGCTGACAGTATTTATAGCCCGGTGTTCTGACCAAAATTATCAGTGTACCACAAAATAACTTCCTCTGGCCTCACCGCCAAATAACAGGAAGCCTTCAATTGTGCGTATTTATTAATTTCAACGCACACACGCACTCGTGCAGACACACACACACGCGTGCGTGTGGTTGTGCACGCCCAAACGAACTCACACTAATACAAACAACTCTCATGAAAACATGCTGTTGTGTACCTACACACACACACACGTATGTAGTGAGGGTTTGCTGTCTTTATAAATAGAGCAGCTCCTGGAGCTGTGCAAAGTCGGCTGTGTAAACTTCCTCCACTTTCTGGAGTTGGGTTTTCTTTGTACTTGCTAACTCTCTCTCTCTCTCTCTCTCTCTCTCTCTCTCGCTCTCTCTCTGTTGCTTTCATGCACATACAGATGGACACATGCAACTAAATATGAGCACACGTGGAAACACACACACCCATACACACACACAAACATGCACACACTCTCAAAGTCTGGCCTCCATTAGAGAGCCATTCAGTGGAGTTTGGGCGGCGGGGTCAAAGGTGAGAGTGTGTTAATGGGTGACGTGGGGGGTCTTTTCTGCTTGGCTGACCATCACTGCCATGTGCACACACACACACACACACCCACACACATATAAAAACACACATATACATTTATGAATCATACTTAAGTCTTTCTTTTCCAGCACTTCTGTCTCTTTCTGTACCTCTGTCTGTGTTTTTGGTCTGTAAATCACAGGTTGGGTGTTTCAACGCAGCACAAAATACAATCGCAGATGCTGCACCTGGCAGATATGTTAGTGAGCATGTGCACATGTGCAACTCTGTGTGTATACATGTGAGAATGTATGAGTGCATGCCTACCAGCTGGTGTAATAGCAACACTATGAATGAATGTAACTGTTGAGTCATTTTAAAGGGTGTCTTCTCTGCCAATACAGTAGGTTTTGTATTAAAGGCCTTGTTACTAATACATACAAACAAAATATACTGTGAAATGACTTGTTATGATAGATGTCACACTAGAGACAGCCAAGATGTCTTCAGTAAACCAGGGTGTTTTACTGAAGAAATGTGCTCTTCAGCAGGCCTGTGTAAATGTACCACAACATATATTTCTTTTTGACATGGTTTGCAATTTAGTGTATTATTCGTATCAGTGTAATATTCATATGATGAATCCAACACAGTCTCTGTTCTTACAGATATTCAGACAAGTTATTTTTAACATTATCTAAATGGTACTAAACCAACTACCTGCCTTGTCAACCCCCTACCCTAACGCCCACTTAAGAAACCACACTTTAATCCAGGGTATTTGAACACAGACCAGTCTCAAAACCGTTCTTTTCAAAAGCACCAGAAAGAGTTGTGTCTCTGAAACCCTGAGTCCAATGTGATCTTTTTAAACCTTTTCAATCTGCTGGCTGTCAAGTGAAACTGTGCTTACTACAGTGGTGAATGTTCTTGTATACGAGACCAACTGGAAAATCAATTTAACATTTTTGGCATGGCTCTGACATGCTTAAAGTCATAACTATCTAAAAGAACACAGCATGTCTCTTATAATAACACTACATCAATGGATTCTGATATGAATTATGGTGTACCTCAGGGCTCTGTTATTGTCCCTCTGCTCCTTCCTCTTTTTATATTTCACATCTTGGCCAAAATATACGCAGTCATGGAATTAATTTCTACAGCTACGCTGATGATATTTCGCTGTATGTGCCATTGTCAGGTCTGCCAGTACTAAAAGTCAGATAATTCTGAATGCTGCAGCTAGAATTTGAACTAAAACTAGAAAATATGACCAGGGCTCCTGTTTGTTGCTGGTTGGCTTCAGGGACTTTTCCAGTTGTACCCCCTTCCTTCCCTACTAACATCAGAAGGGCTTACACTGTTGAGGACTTTAGATCCAAGCTTTTGAATGGCTTTGCTTCTTATGTGTTTGTGTAGTCTGTTCTCTTTCCAGATTTCCAAGATCAGTTTGGTGGCACCTGGAAGTTGCTTGATGTCCTCCTTTATACTTGTTATGTGTTTACAATCTTTCTACACTTTTTCCACCCTGTTTGTCCATACTGTAACTATACAACAATCGTGTATTCTGTGCACATGGCATCTATTGTATGTATGTCTATCCTGGAAGAGAGATCCCTCCTCTCTTCTATTATTTGGGGGCAGTTTTTTCTTATCCTTTCCTTATTTTCCTTTACAGTGAGTGTCATGTATTCATACTATAAAGTGATATTGCGATATAAAAGTGACTTGACTTGATTTAACTAAAATGTGACCAATTATTTCAGCTGTGTAATGGTCAAATGAAGTTGGACAGATCTGCATTTTGTGATCAAGCTAGCAAAGATATTTTTAGTGCCGACTTTGGGTATGACTTGTTTAATGTTAGAATAGTACAGAGTCAAAATCGCATTCAGCTGGTGTGAGAGCCCCTGAATGTGCATGCATCTGTTTCCTCACCCAGGTGAGTGCATTATCTGTGCATGTGTGTGCGTGAGCATGTGTGTGTGTGTGTGTGTGTGTGTGTGTGTGTAGGAGAGAAAGAGGAGTTGGCCGGGGTTGCGTAACCACCATGTGCCTGGGTGCCTGGAGCCGGCAGCTCGTTAACCTGCCTTCCTTCCTGCTGTCACCTCAAACTAAATAAACACAGAGGCTATCTGCTGTGCATGCACATGTGCGCTAACGCACACACACAGGCACACACACGTGTACATAAATACCCACAATTACGCTTGTATTCATGCACGTGGACATTTCTTTCTGTCTCTCTCTCTTCGCCCGAACACATGAGCTGTGCATGTACATCACCGCAGGCTCTTTCCTTTGAGGAGAACAGACCATATATCTCTTTCTGATCACAAACACACACACACACGCACCCAGACACACACTAACTTTGAGCTTTTATTTACCCTGTGGGGAGGATGTTACAGTTAGGATGGGATACAACATGTCATTAAGGAATCCTGCCTCTCTGACAGTTGAAAACAAGCTGCTGGGTCTCTGCGGACTTTAGCCTCTGCTTTGTGTTTTTCAGCGGGTGGCTTATTGGCACCAAACCGACGTTTGCAGATGTTGTGACAGGGCAACCGAGATGTTATGAAAATAAGACATGAAGTATTGGGTCAGGTTCAAATGTAGATGGTGGTGGAGAAAGGCAACTCTGAACCTACTGAAATAATAGAAAAGTTTTTCATAAGGGTATTTTACATTTTGTTTTATGTTGAGCAAACATGGCTGTAAATATTTCACAAGTAAACAACGACAGAAACAACTTTACTGTCTCACAGCAGGCTTACGTAATTGTTTTCCAAAGCTCTGTTTTCCCAATCCACACGACGATGAGAGGCTGGCTTTCCATATTTATCCGTTTTTTAAAATTTTGTGAGTGATCTAGACATAATCTAAGACAAGACGCAGTATATTAAACGAGACAGACACAGTTGGGACGACGTGAGTAATTGCCTTATTGGCACGGCTTCTCATAATTTGGAGATGAGCTGATGCACATTCCCATTTTTCCAAATAAAAATTCATGGACATCCTGATTACGAGACACTGGTAAACTGTGACCTCATCCGGTTTCAACTTTTCACTTTTCTTTGTCCTGAGGCTTTTAAATCTGTTTAATACCCACTTTGAAATCTCAGCCTCTCATTCCACAAACACACAACATATCAAACCACATGTAACAAAGCCACATCAAGGGCTCATGTTTGTTTCATAAAAAATAATTATATTAACATACATCCTTTTTGCTTTTTAACTTGGACCCTGTATTTCAACATTAAACTTAGTCGGGCCTCCCAGCCTGTAGATTTTTTTTGTATTAGTTTCTTTTAAAAAAACAACACAGGAACATGGGGGAGGAGTAGCAGTGGAAGCATTAATAAACAAAGAAATAAATAATGTTTATTGCGAGCCAGACATCACAGTGGGTTTATGGCCGGACTGTAAACTAGAAGACCTGGCTTAGAATTTACATAATTACTTCCTGGTGTAAATTACTCATCCCCTCCCCCTCCCTCTCCCACTCTCCATCTCTCTCTCTTTCTCTCTCTCTCTCTCTCTCTCTCTCTCTCTCTCTCTTTCGGATTGTGTCATTACGCTTAATCATAACAGCACTAGTGTACATTTTCTTCAGTAGTACTTATCCTCAAAGGATAAAGTAATTTATGGATATGGTGGCATGTTTTAATAGCATGTTATATTTATTCTGTTTTTAGTAATATTTGGTGTTCACTCATGAAAAATAATCAGAATAAAAAAGACTCGAATGTGTCACAACAGAAAGAGATAAAAAGTGAAAAAGAAAATGTGGACAGTGGTAGAAAGAGCGCCAACAAACAGGAACAAATTACTGGAAAAATGTTGTTTGTCACTTGTCAGTTTTGTTACAAAGTTGCAAAGCTGTTTGGTACGCGTCAATGCACGACTCGTAAAAGTTAAGTAGTGCCTTTATACGACGCTGACAACTAGAAATTACATTTTATATACATATCAATCATTTGCTACATCAAATACATTTTCTGAGAAACATAATGAAATATAATCAATCTAATAACTTAAGCTATAATTTGCTTTCGCTACAACGCAATGCACTCGCAGTAACTAAATATGGTTATTCACTGTTATGTTTTGATCTTGGCCTTTGTTAGACTTTTTTTCTGCTTTTTGTGCTTATTGCTATTTTATTCTCATTATTACCCATAATAATATGAATGGTTTATATGATGACAAAATTCAATACTTTGAAAAAGCGGTGTTTGTTAACAGTGACATACTTCACTAATGAACATGGCTGACAATCTTTAGTACAATCGAGCATCAGAAATTTTTTTTTGTTGTCGCATTTCCGCAATAAAACGATACTTTACAATGAATTCCTTCGGCTGCTCTCTGCAGGGAGTGTTTCTGTCTCTGATCCAGCGTTGAATTGTAAAGCACAGGGTTAGGTTAGGTTAGTGGAGGTCAGAGAACACAAGGACAAATTGCTAAATGAAACGTTTCTTCCTCTTTGGGTTAGACTCTTTGCCTGTCTGGTGTTTATGTCCTGGGCTTCAGAACAGAGGGATGGAGGGATGGAGGGAGGAAGCGATGACCTAGGAGGAGGAATGAAAGCCTTCAGTTTATCTGGCCAGTTTGGTCAGAGCACAAATCACTTTTTCCCCTCTATCATTCTGTTGTTTCTTCTTCTCTATCACTTTCTTCTTCTCTTTCTCCCTTCTTTTCCACTCTTTTCAACTCTTCTGCCTCTCTCTCTCTCTCTGTCTTTATCCTTCTTTCCCACTGGGATGACAGCCATGTGCTTTGGAGGCCCTCAGAGATGAAACCACACATTGGAGCTGTAGCAGGGGGTAGAAGAAGAAGAAGAAGAAGAAGAAGAAGAGGAAGAAGAAGAAGAAGGCTCCAGAAAAAGCTCGGCCAGCACTCCCAGCCAAGACACCAGCCAGAAACCAAACTGGATGTGGTGAAACTGTCAAATTACTTAAGGAAACTGCAGCAAAACCTCAGGAGGCGAAAAACAGAGAGGGAGAGGAGTTTTTCCCCCCATTGTGTTGCAAAACAAGCAAAGCAAAATGTATTTGTAAGAGAATTTATGTATTAAAAAAAGTTGTCAATGCCAATATCGTATAGTATTCATTTTCCATGACCTTTCAAATGCACTTTTATTAGAGAAGAATTGATCTGGGATAAAAATAGCCATCAGTGTCCAGATCACTTTGCAAGATATTTGTAGTTTATTTAAAAAGGTATTCATGAACCGCATTGTTTGATACATGTCCAGCTGGGAACCTTTGTCACATGTCATTCAACCCTGAATTCACATTAGCTCTCTAATAAAGGAATACCATAGAAATACTTACAAAAGCTATTTAATTGAATGAGTGCTATGGCCAGGTTCACATTGAAAATGCATCTGTCTTTTGTCATTCTTACGGTAGCCAGCATTTTTACTGACAACAAAGCTTTTTTTTTTTTTTTACAAAGGTCCTTGAATAATCACGATGCTGGACTATAACAGAAAACATAATCTTGTTTAAATTGTATTGTAAAACTGCAGATGTTGCAAACCTGTCTAATTAGAAGAGCTTACCAATTATTTAGCGAAGGAAACCAACAAAACCACATCCATTTGCAACCCTCTCCCTAGAATTTATGTTCACGTAATACCAATTTGTTTTGCCAGTTATGTTTTAGAGGAAACATAATTAATACCTAGGGTATGTTCATGGGCAACATTTCTTTTAGCGTACCGTAGGAAGTGCTAAGTTTTTCGACCACATGCAAGTGGTGTAGGGAGTTACCCAGTGTGGATGGAGGGCGTACAAAGCGCCAGACTTTTAAGGCACCAAATGTACTTTGGTTAACGTTAAGGAAAGATCGGGGTTTCAGTTACTTGTCATCAAAGTAAAGACATCGTGTGCTTTTAACTTTTTCAGTATTTAACCACAGTGTTTCTCTAACTACATGATAGTACTGCTATGAGTCAGTGCCTAAAAATAACCATCAGAGATTTTTATCATCCTTTAGCTGCGACAAATGAAATATGGTGAACGCTGTGCAGATATGTTCTGTATGGTGTGAACATTTTGCAGCTTGTCAGATGGATTCATTGTTTGAAACATAATTAAGACGCTACCTTTCTTTCAAAACATATTTGCTTTTGAAAGCTGGAAATCCGTTAATCTAGACTCTGCGAGGTTGATTGAAATTGTGGCTTCTTGGAACAGAGCAATCTCATAAGCAACTCCAGAAAATGAGAGAAGAATTATTTCCTTTTACTGCGCCGTCCAGTACTGCTAAAAACACACAATGATCTCAGACGTGTAACAGTGACAGTAATGAGACAAAGAAGTTCGCGCTATCAGTTCAGACGTTACAGAATGTCCCCTAACTTCAGGGCACACTCTACTAGATCTGTACATTTTAACATGTGAAAACTTTACAAACCAAAAACTATACTGGTTTCTTCTAAAATCTGCATGCAAAAAAAAAAAGAAAAGAAAATGGCTTTTATTTTGACATTGCTTCCTGTTCCTGTTTAGCCAAGATTCCAGTTTCACGTCATTTAAGAGGAAGAGGTAACACGAAAACTCTGGAAGAGTTGACATAAGGGATGAATCAGCTCAAGGCCTGAGTGGATCATTAGGCCGCCATAAATCACTGCTATATGTTTCAAATAAAGTGTTACCATTTGTGCGTGTGTGTCTGTGTGTGTGTGTGCGCCCTTGCACCGTGCTCTGGCTCCAATGAGACTCCATGCCCAGCAGTTATAGACGGCAGACAAGGCTTTAACTTCCACTGCCTCCATCTCTCTCTCTCTCTCTCTCTCTCTCTCTCTCTCTCTCGCTCACACACACACACGCGCGCACACACACACACCTTCTCCTCACTCCATAACAAACAGCAAGAGTCTGGGCCCCCAAGGCTTCCTGTATCCTACACACAGCCAGCAAATAAACACAATCACATTCATTTACCCCTACACACACACAGACACACACACACACACACACACACACAACCACACAAAAGCATTCATTCGTGCACAGCCGTGCTGCAAACATACCCACAGACGCACACAAACACACACACACACACACAAACATTCAGGCATGTGCAGACACACAAACACGCACACTCTGCGACTGAAAGAGGACTCAGACCAAATGGGTAACCACTGCTATTTCTTCCCTCATTAAGCAGCAATATTACGAGCTGACACTCTGAGAGGCCTGTGGGCTTGGACTCGGTGTCCCGAGGTTTCCACAGTTAAAAGGGGGTAGATGTCTCCTTCTGTTACAGGAAGAGGGAAGAGAGGAATCAGAGGAGATAACCAGCGATTCCACAAAGATTTAATGCTCATATATTAGAGGTTAAATCAAGGAAACTGTGTGTCCACAGAAAATGATTAACGTCACAGAGGAGTGGAGTTTTCTTTTGGCATTTTCACTCTTATACGTTTCTTATAGTTACGTATTGATATGGCATCATATCTTTTCCATTCTCTGAATGGAATTCATTTATCACATCAATCACATTTCACGTAACTCGGAAAACTACCAATCATCTCTCTTACATGTTGTTTTTTGCGGAACTTCCGAACAAAGCTCTCTTCGCCATTTACCCCTGCTTCTAGTCTTTATGCTAAACTAAATACGTTGCTCTATAATTTTAATGGAAGTGTAAGCGTGCTTGCAATCTTTGTGTCTAAGTCTAAAAATGAGGGATGGTGAGTTGAAGTGCCTAAATTTACTGCATGATTCATCTGATGTGGATGTGAACATCATCAAATTAAAAGCTGAAAAGAATCACTTCAATTTAAATCTGTCAAACTATCTATGAGCTGCACTGTGTATTATAAATATTAGAAGGCTTAGATTTGATTGGTCTGTGTTGGCCAGACACCAAACCGTGACAGGACAGATACGTTTGAGTGAATTGGGAGGAAGAGAGGCGGTTTCTGGGTAACCATAGCTCGTGTAGGCCTGCAAATAAGCCAACGTGCAAAAACCTCCAAAATTTGAAATATTTGTTGTGCAAATCTGTGGTTTTCTGTGTCAAACAAATTGTGTTTAGTCGAACAGGGAAGGACATCGTGTGGTATCGCTGGCCATGTGTCAACACCCAACAAGACGCTAAAACAAACAACCGAATGGCGAGTTCTAATTTGATTTTTCGTGTATGTATTGTTACATTCACTTCTATACATTGGGGTTTTGACACTACAGTGTGGACATGTTATGAGTTTATAGACAGAGGAGAGCTTTATTTGTATTTACAACAACAAAACTGTTAGTTTTCTGACTTAGAGCAATGTTGCAGTTTGTTACAATCCAAAATAAATAAAGAGGCATCACTTCCTAATAATAGTTTCAGGGTTAAGGTTTAGGTTTATGGTTAAGGTCTAGGGTTAGTTAAAAGTAATGGCTTTATTGTTGGTTAAAAGCAGTAAACTTACCCACATACATACCTGGAAATTCATCATGGCGTCCACTGTAACGGCTCAGAATGTGCACAAAAAAAGAAAGGAGTGACACCTACCCAAACTGCAAAAGTAGTCCAAAGAAAAGGATTAAAGTGCAGTGTGAAAAAATCACAACAGCAACCACTTAACATCTCTCACAGTACGGCTTCATTAAACTCATGTGAATTCCCTATTTTTAGCCCCACCAATAATATATTTTTGACTTCACCTATACATACTACATATGTTTATAATATCCTTTCCGCTCCCTTTGTCCTCCTCCTCTCAAGCGTGTGAAAGGAAGATACCAGGGTAGCAACAGAGGAAACATAGCAACCACATAATTGGTGGCCAGGATCAAACTTCAATCACGTCGTCTATCGGTGAGCCGCTGTACCCTGTTCTTTTCCCATATATCTTCTGCCATAATGACTGTGACACAGCTCTGCTACTACAGGGTTCGGTTG
Source organism: Nibea coibor (assembly GCA_023373845.1). Classification (NCBI taxonomy): domain Eukaryota; kingdom Metazoa; phylum Chordata; class Actinopteri; family Sciaenidae; genus Nibea; species Nibea coibor. The sequence continues at coordinate 6,170,042 of CM041733.1, read as the reverse complement.
AGTTGGAATGTATGTAATTGGTTTACAGAAGTTGCGTTTAAGAAAAAAAATCTCCAAGGTTGCAATCACAGACATGTACTGACTATTGTCATGGAAGCTAAACCTGCCAAAAATCTGTTTACCTGCCTTTTAAGGTGACATAATTTATTGTGACTTAATCATAAAGTATGCATATAGCGTATATTACAGTATAAGTTACAGCACATAAAGTATTTTAAGTGGCAATGGACTGTTTCTGTAAAATATGTTTGGTTACTCATGGGCATAGTTTCATGTTCTGAATTTATTATAAACCAAGTTAAAGCATAACACTTTTTGCTGTTGTGAGAGCATAAATAAAATAGACCCACACATCATGCAGTTACATACATACATTTTACATACATCTTACGGTTAAACATAAATTAAAGCCTGAAACAAGGGATGAATTTGTTGTTTTGCTTGTTTTGTTGATTATAATTGTAAGCTCTAAAAGTGTATGTATTATGAAAGGAAGAGATTTAAAAGCTTCGGCTGCAGCTGTCACGGAAACTATTCCAATACATTTTAGTTTCAAAGTCTGTAAGCAGGAAAAGGAGGTCAGGTTATTTTATACTTTGATTTCCTTGAACTGTACAGCTATAAAAATTCAAGGACGGGTTTGTTGATTTTAGAAGGTTGAGTCTCCTTCCTGTTATCAAAGATAGACATTGAAGTGGTTGAAAATTATGTAACAGTGAATGCCATGGACCTGTTGCTGAGCTGAATTCTGAAGCCACAGAGAAGAATGAAAGGAAAATAAAAATCTTTGATGTAAGCTGTAATGTGATTTCCTCATTTGAAAACAGAAAGTGTTTCCCCTTCCCTCTCCTTTTAACCTCCTGGTGGTAACTACAAAATTTGAGAAATGCTACCTACGTTTTTCTTCTGTGGCTGTTGAGCTGTTTCCATGGAAATGGTAGTCTCAAGTTTAGCATCCAAAGTTTAGCCCTGAAGGGGAAGGGCGGCCAATTTTTGAGGCTCAGAGTAATTCCAGTTCCCCCTTTTTTGTCTTCTCTCCTGCTTTTTATAGCTCATAGATAAAACAAGAAGTCTTTGCCCGATTAATTAGCCTTCAACAGTTTCCCTGAAAAAAAAAAATCAAATCAATTTTATAACTCATGACAAACTTAAACTTGTGCACAAATGTTTCTGTCTCTGGGGGGAATGGCCACTCATTACTGCCTACCACTGTGTGTGTGTTTGTGTTTTGTGAATAGAATCAGCCTGCACAAACAGCTAGCTTGCTGTGCTCTTTGGTCGTCCCACCAGACACAGGAAGTTACAGTGTCCCGGACGTCATTGTACTGTGGGACAGAGGTGTCTTTGTCTGGGCTCGAGGTCGCCGAGCAGGTGCTCTGTCTCTGTTCCCTCAGTCACTCTTTCTTTCCTCTCCCTCTGTCTCTGTCTTTCACGCACTCGTTCTTCAGATCTCTAGCTGCCTTTCCCTCCAAGTCTTATAAACATTAAACGCATGAATTCATGAACAATCTCGCTGATATGACAGCCACAAACTAAACTAGCTTTCAGTGTTACAGAAAATGGATTATGCAGCATATATTGTTATGCCATGTTTGTTAACTTTCATCTCTTTAATTATGGTTTATTTGATAATGACAGATTCAGTATACACAGACTAACTGAAAACAGCTACCTGATGTAAGTAGTGCAGTGTTTATAGCAGATGCTATACTCTGTATCGATGTCTAGAAGGGCTTTATGAAATTAAGAGATTAAAACAGTAAAAAACAAGTAAAAAAATGTAGACTGAATAGAAAAATATACAATGAAGCACATATTTAAAGACATTACAGATTTTCCCTAAAATCTCCTTAATTTCGTAATGAACTGATTTGGGGGCGAAGTACCAAAAACCAAAGGAGACATACTTGTGAATGAATGAATGAAAAAAAAATATATTGACAGGATTTCAGTAATATTTTTCTTTCATAGGATGCCACCCCTGCCACAAGTCAATACGTGAAATTTCTGCCCCATGAGATCTGCCCTGGTCAAAGCTGCTTTTATTGTGAAGTAGAAGTGCTTTGGAGCAGCAACAGCTCTTCCTAACTGCCTCTAGAAGCAACATCAGGGCACAAACTGTGCATCAGGAGTTTCATGAAATGTTTCCACGACCAAGCAGCTGCATTCAAGCCTCTTCTCACCGTGCACAATGCAAGCATCGGTTGGCTTGGCGCAAAGCTCTGGAGCAGTGGAAGCATGTGCTTTGGAGTTCTGAATCGAGCTTCACTATCTGACTGTCTGATGGACAAATCTGAGTTTGTCAGGAGCACACTACCTGCTGAAATACATAAAGCCTACAGTAAAGACTGGCGGAGTCAGGCAAATGGTCTGTGGCAGTTTTTTGGGGTTTGGGATAGGCCCCTTAGCTCCAATGAAGGGTCTTCTGAATGCTACATGATGCAAAGACATTTGAGCCAGTTTGGTTCTTCCAACTTTGTGGCCACAGTTTGGGGAAGGCCCCTTCCTGTTCTAGCCCCCTTGTGTACAAAGACATGGATAGACAACTTAAGAGTGGAGGAACTCGATTTGCCTGCATAGAGCGCTGACCTCAATCCCACTCAACACCTTTGGGGAAGAATTAGAGCGCAGATTTCAAGCCAGGCCTTTTCGTCCAACATCAGTGCCTGACCTCATAAATGCTCTTTTGGCTGAATGGGCACAAATTCCCACAGACACACTCTAACATTGTGTGTAAAGCCTTTCCAGAGGAGTGGCAGCTGTTATATTTGAAAAGAGAGGTCCAACTCCAGATTCATAACTATGGTTTTAGAATGGGATCTTAAACATTCATCATATAGGTGTGATGGTTTACTGGCTTTGGCCATATAGCCTGGATATACTGGAGATATGACCTCCCGATTAAAGCATTATAGGCCAATCGGCAGGCAAAGAAAGGATGGATCATTATGGTGAGGAAGTATCGAGAAAGGCAAGTGTCCGCAAACACACACACACACACACACACACACATACAGACCCAGGAAAGAGGAACGTGAGAAAAGAACCAGAGGGAGATTAACACACTAATCCAATATCCGATGCTCCTGGACGGAGGAGCGGCTGTTGAATGATGCCTCGCTCTCGTTCCCTTTCACACTCACACACGCACTCACATGCATGCATGCAAGAAGACACGCACATGCAAGATACTGTAGAGGGGGGGTCTAAAGGATCCGTCTTGTAAGCATTTCAGTGAGACCAACCACATCCTTGGCTAAGCCGCACAAACAAACACACATGCACGCACACACACAGCCACAGGAACAGCATTCAGGGCCAGAGGGCTTCTTCGCAGGCCAGACCACTTCTCGCAGACAGCACCACTGCCACAAAATTTACAAGACTTGCTGCTGATATACATTCGGCCGTATTTGTATGTCTGTGCACGGATGTGTGTGTGTGTATGCACGTGCTGTATGTGGTTCAGCTAAACTAGTTCCTGTAGTTACTAGAGATTCCCTTTCTTGGAAACCATTACCTAAATCACTTTTCACAATGGCTGGCAGGAAGTGAATCCAGAGGGTTTATAATTCATTCCCTCCCCTATGTTTTCAGAGGTTCTGTCCCTTGAGACCTATTGATTGGCAGCTGGATACAGCGCATTGTTGAGTAAGATTAAAAGAGTGGTCCGTTAATTTAATATTGCACATTCCTAAAGCCGAGGGAGTCTCAATGCACAAACTTGAAAAAAGGAGAAAGAATTCTTAAAATTGTTGCAGTATAACCAGGGAAGTCCTGTCCTTTACTCCCTCAATGCTTCTTTTTCTTAAGACAAAAATCAGTGTTCATGAGAATTGGATAGTGGATGCCGAGATGGCGCCCACTCATCCCAACAAAAGTTTCTCACCCATTGAACCATGTTCAATGGTTCGATGCCCAGAATACATCAGCACATATAAAAGTAGCTTTTCAACACTCTGGGCATGTTTTTCAAATTTACACCCTCATAGAGAAGGGTAATAACTAAGCCTGTTTGCAGTTTAAGGTGTCCTGTCAGTTAACAGTTTTGTTTTCTGTTGCTTCCTGTGGTTGGCTATAAAGATAAATCCCTCAAATCAGCTCTCTAAATGTAGGCCTATCCATGCTCAAACGCCTGGTTACTGCATTAGGTGGAAACTCCTCCATAACTTCTCCATAGTCCTTCCCAAATATGTGAACTGATGCTAAAGCTCATAACCGCTTCGTATGGAAGGTAAAACAGCTGATGAAGTGTACAAAACTGACTTTCCCAGAGTTACTCTATGTGTTCTACTCTCCAAGATAGGTAAACAGCCCTTGAATTATAAAATAATTAAACTTAATAAAAGCTTTAAAAAAATTATAAATGAATCATGGGGTGTACTTTTTTTCAGTACATTCAGGCTAAGCAACAACCTCCATGGCTGTCAACTGAAGCTATTGTGAGGTGCCAAAAACAGCCACTTGAGGCTGAACAAACCAGTTTTCCTCGAGGGCCCGTATTAAAATGTCCAACTTCCCAACAGAAATAAACATGTTTACAGTCTGGTACAAAAAAGTTACGCATAATTAACAGCGTGGCCAGGTGGGTGCCATTGCAGGTGGCTTGTTTGAGCACCCAGGCATCATTCTGCCCATCTCAACTCCACCCACGATTCATGCTTTACCAACTTTTACATTAGCTGGGAGGCAGGACTGCCAAATGGGGGTGACCAGAGCCTTCACACCCTGAGCTTCACAACAACACATCTCGGACTTCCTCAGAAACCCGACGTCACAGATATGATGTCCATATTTTCTATTTAGCTATTGGGTAGCTTGCAATTTGCCCTGGATGTAAATTCAGAGACATACACTTTAATTTATTAAAGTGTATATTAGAGTAGGCACTACCTGAGAAAGATAGCTGCAGGGGGTGTCAGGGAGACGCCCCTGTTCACTGCCCCGCCACCAGGAGATGTTCTGGGCTAAGGGGCGAAACATTCATGAATGGTGGTGCCCAGCTGATGACCCTGCAGCTAGCGAACAAGGCACTGGTGAAGGTGCAGCATGCCTAGAGCAGAGCAGGAGAACATCTACCTCTAAAAATAAATTAACGGCATACTTTAGAATGCCATAGATAAACAGTTTAAACAGAGGTGTGTGTGCTGCTTGCTCCAAGATGCATTGTTTTGTTGGATTTGTGTTTCCCCAATCTACACAATGGAGGTGCAAATAGCATGCACGATGAAGAAATCTCAACTTTAAAAAACTATTATCTTGGAAGTGCCAGTAAGTTCAGCTTTACCATCGTGTAATAGATAATATACCTGCTGTATAAGGTAAAGATTTCAAACAGTTTCAAGGAAAACATTCCTCTTTCTAAACCACACTGTACTGTGGCTTCGACTTAGAGATCTGTGACCTTCGAGAACAGAGAGTGCATGACAGGAACTTCACAGGAAGAGAAAAGGTCAGCCAACAGGAACATGAGAGTGCCAACAGAGCTAAAAGGAAACATTGAACCGGGGTGAGACATGCCAAGATACCCCACCCTGAGGTCTTAAATATGCACACACGCACACATGCACGAATGCACACAGCTCTCTCACATATCTGAGAAAACATGACTTGACCTCTTTTCTCTTTGCCTATAGGTGCTGTGTCGTGAGAGGTGGTGAGTTGTTGGTTGTTTCTGATGGGTTGCCATGGCGATTTTCCTTGTCGCTCACGATATTGACTAAACAGATGTATGTTAACAGGAAGGAGAGAGGGCATTTCAGGGCAGAGCTGTGTTAGCGATTGGCTGTAGAAGAAGATGTGACCGTGTGAAATTTACAAGAGGGATGTTTCATGAGAGTAAGGTCTCTCTCTCCTCTCCTCTCCTCTCCTCTCCTCTCCTCTCCTGAGCCAGAGAGTGAGTTGGCAGATTCAGAGGAGTAACAGATGTGCGTAACAGTATTTCAGTCACTGGCACGACCGCTGTTGGACTTGTAATACAAAGCTACTGTACGTTTATCACAAAACATCCACAACTAAACTCTACAAGTCACCCATGAGAGTAAATATTAGTTTAGTTTGTGTGTGTCCTTTTATTTAGCGCGATGAAGAGTGTGGACAGTTCAAATAAGCTGCCTGTGTCCTGCCTGATGTGTAAAACCTGGGTTTGTTTCTCCTGGCTTTCACCTCAGTGACAGTTACAGTCAGTAAATCTGAGATCTGTCCCTCTCTCACCATAAAGGTGAGCAGAGAGGCAAATTCATGTGGACTGTTAATGTGACTTAACAAGTTGGCCGTAACGTGAAGTGGATGAAGTATTCATTCCTTTACTTAAGTAAGTGTACTGCTAACACACTGTGAAGACACAGCATTGAAATTTATTACAGTTGTTACGTATAATCAGGAAAGTGCTCTATGCAGGGAGAGTGTCCCCTGCCATTGTTGTAATATTCTATCTTAAATTAATTCAATTATTATTCCTTATGCATTAAACTGTAAGTGTACATTTTAAGTTGTAAAGTGTAGCTAATTGTTAGCATTTTCTGTTTTGTTTATAGGACCAGTTTGTAGGATTCAGTGGCACCTACGGGTGTAGTTATCGACTGGAACCCCCTCACATCACAAAAGTCCCCATCTGAAGCCAGCCTTTATTGTTTATTCTGTATAAAAAGCTCATTAGTTATAAAGAACATAATGATTCATATTTTCGGGTGAATAAACACTAATAAAAACATAGTTATATTCCATTCCTGCCATATTCTTTAAAGAGCCTCCTAAATTTGCCACTGTGTACCTTTAATCAACTAATAATTTCAGCTGTGCTGTATTTGGGTGTTTTAATTCAGGACATGAGCTCTTTATGTTTTGTTTGCCAAAAATCTTAAATAGTAACGAAAGCTGAAAATACAATATTTTCCTTTGAAATGTCGTGGAATGGCATGAAAAGAAAATACGCAAGTTAAATACAAGTATCTCAAAGTTGTCTTAAAGTACTGCACTTGAGTTTATTCACGATTTATGATTGATTTGTTTCACCAGTGGCCTGAATTCATGCGATTCATTCACAGTCCATCAGATTTCCATATGTCCTCATCTCTGTGCTGATTTGTCTGACAGCATCATAACCCACAAACTTGAGGAAAAACCTCTAAAATTACAGGCCAAGAGGGAATTTTCCCACCATTTTCCAGTAAATTTCAACACCAATATTTTTGAAATACGATAACACCAACCTAAAAATCAAACACAATCCTCATCTTATACACGCCGGGAACTGAAAACCAAGAGTCAAACTGGATATCGATTCGTTCAACAACAAAGCCTCATTGTGGACCCGCGGTCTGACACACACAGAACACACACATGCACACGTACGTCCATGATTCAGCATTGAGCAATCAAGTCCACATACGCGCAAATGCACACATGCACCGAAAACAGGGCCACGTTACACACAGACGCACACAATGGCGCTGACTTCCTGTGAAGTCACACCTGTTACATAAGTCTCTCTCTCTCTCTCTTTCTCTCCCTCTGTGTGTGTGTGTGTGTGTGTGTGTGTTTGTTTGGCTCCTTTTGTGTTTGTCCTGACAGAATGAGCACGGACAGAGAAGCGGACACGTTTGTGCACACACTGTATGAAAACGCATGAATGACTATAAAGCTAAATCTAAGAGAGGCTAACAAACCTTTCACCAGACAAAGAGATAAATCGATCAAGAGAATTCTTAATTAGCTGATTTGATTCAGTACACGCTAACTTGGGCTGGCTCATTCACACATGTTAAAAAAAAAAAAAGAATAGTTATAAACTGACACCAAATTAAAATGACTTCATTGCTCACAAGTCTGTATGTATTTTTCATTTTTTGCTCACCGTCAGCAGCTTTGCTTGTGCTTCTTGTACAGTATTGTAATTAGCTATCCTACGTGAGACGCCACAAAGAAGCAAACATGTTTTAAAAATGTTTTTAATATATAATGAAAATAAATAATATCCAGTGTTTTCAAGCATCCACTGAAATCAGATCAATCACCAGCTGGAAGGCGAAACAGCTCCCTGTTTTAAATCTGAACATTCTTTCTTTATTAACATTGTTATAAAACATTATTATTGTGTGCACATTGGGTGAACTCTGCTGTTTATTTGCACTGTTACTGACATTTTCATTGTATTTTGCTGAATCAGGCTTAATTTATTAGTTCATTTTTTTAATCATCGGTTAAAAGGAGGGCTGCGTGTTTTCATTTGTCTCATTTTATTTGGTTTTATTTTGAAAAGAGTCACTGAATCCGATTTTGACTTATATAAAAACGCGTGGATGTAGTAAATTTCTCATGTTGGAGACATTTTGAGAGTGCATTTGAAGAGACCCATGAGGCTGGGGAGGATAGTATTAGCTGTATCCTCTGCCATTGGAGGTCAGGGTGAAGGTGATTCACAATGAAATCATGAGAGAGGGAGTAAGTCAGCGCAACGGCTCCACTTCAGAAAAGCAAAAACAAGATTAGAGAGAGAACACAGATAGGAACACTTGGACAGAGGGGAGGAGGAGAGGGAGAGATATGAGAGCAAAGATAGGAATCAAAACAGTGTTTTGCAATACTGTTCAGGGTACGTGCGTGTCTGCGCGCACGCGCAATCCTCTTTCTTTTGCTCGCACACATGTGTGTCTGTTCTCTGTTTGTCAGTACTGAGTGTAAGAGACTCAAGCCAAGAGATAAATGTATGAAATGTTATTGTGGTGGGGCTGGCCCTGCTCCAGAGGAAGTGCTTGGCTTTGACAATGCTCTCACCAGGAATGCACTGCAGGCCGCCGCCAAGTGGGCGTGTCGCTGCTCCAGGGTCGGAAGCCAAGTTTGGTCGGTTCAGTTTTGGCCCCTCCGACGCCTCGGGGGACCGCTCTACTCCGCTGTTGTTCAGAGAGAGAGAGAGAGAGAGAGAGGGAGAAGAGAAGAGAGAAAGAGGGGAGAGAGGGTGTAGGTTTGTGTGTTCTTATAAGCTTAGTTTGTATAGATTTGAATGAGTGTGTTTGTGTGTGTGTTTTCCCTTTGAGAGGAGGATCTGAAAGGAATGCAACTGTTCCTTTACACATGTCCACCCCCCTTAGGCAGCTACAGGGCCTGTTGAAAACAGACACGCATCCATGACACACACACCCACACACACAGACACACACCCACACACACAGAGGGAGAGAGAGAGAGAGAGAGAGAGAGGTTGTGGAATGAAAGGAAGTATCAAACTACACCGGCAGAATACTTATCAAGACTGAGGAGCAAAGCTGCCCATTAAGATTCCAGACTTTCACTGCTTAACTTCGGCAATAAGAAAATAATAGGATCACAACAGAACAGGATAATATGTAGAATACCACATTTTTAGGTTTCGAGTGTTTAAAAACGTTGCCCCCTCAGCTATAAATTCGAGAAGCGAGGCTGCGGTCTTGAAGCTCAAATCCACTGACAAGAAGTGGAAAACTGACTTGTGCATTCCTAAATTGTTTGGCCAAACTTTTAATACACACTGCAGGAGCATTACGTGACATCACTCTGTTCTCTTGCAGAAAAACTAAAAACACTAAACACTAAGAAAAAAAAAATCCCAAAATGTTCTCCTTTATGTTGGAAGGTCAGAATAAATTCAGTTAAAAATGCTGTTTGATGGGTTTAATTTGTTTTTTCTTTTGTATGCGCTGCCCCTTTTGTTGATACTCCTGAAAGCTGAAATAAAACCCTCTCCCTGGATACAGGGTTAGTATAATGGTGGTATAATGGGAGAAGGTTGTAACAGAAAGCAGTAAAGAGGCCGGTGTGGTGGAGGCCTTGGTGTGCTGCAGACTGGCAGTGCCTGGTGATAAGAGGCTGCGGCCTGGATGGCCTCTCTGAGGGGAAGTGATGCAAGACAGTAGCTCTTTGTTTAGTGGCATTACTTGGTCCCATGCCAGTGGCCCCACTGAATGAAATGGACCGGTTGGCTTGTTTGCTGGCTGGGTGACTGGCCTCATGGTGGACAGGCTGACTGCCTGGCTGACTTGCTGGTAGGCAGGCAACTGCAGCACTAAAAAATCGTGGCTAATCTCTCTTTTCTCTTCTTCTTTCCGTCTTTCTTCCTCTTTCGCCTCCTTGGGCTCAAAGGAACGCTTAAGCCGTGAACTGGGAAATATTTTGTTCCATAAAAAAAAATGCGGCAGCACCGCCGTTTTGGTTTTTGACATACTGGACGTGAAAAGTATTTGGATGTTTGATATTAGCTATCAAGGCTGAAATTATTCATGAAGAACTTTAAGATGTTTTAAATCTAATAAGAGTAGCTCGAGCACGCAGAGGTTCTCGGTGACCATTTTAGGACAGATGCACATTAATTTGGACAAGTTTCTCAGAATCCCGAACAACCGCTCCTCCCTCCCTCCTTGTTCTCCTCCGACTGTCCAACCAGCTCCTGCTCTTCTCCTCTCTGCTTTCCCTTCCACTTCCCAAGTGTTGAAATGTGTGTTTTTCCTGCAGCTGAAGCCGTCCTGTCACACTTTGGTTCATTTTACTTTTGAATTCCACAGAGGAAAGAGAGTAGGGGAAAGGAGGAAGGGGGGGGTGGGGGGCAGAGGAGGAGATAATGTGTGTGTTTGTACATCTGTGAGTGCGTGTGTGTGTGTATGTGTAGTGGGAGGCGGCATGATTTTACATTCTGCAGGTCTAAATGTCAGGGGTTCCATTTCCAAACAGCGTGCACTTGCAATGTCTGCCCCATATATGAGCGTGCATTCCTGCAGATCTGAGCAGGATCTCGTGCATGAACGCCTTCCCAACTCACACACACACACACATACACACAAAAACGCCTCATTCACCGTTATTATCTTACTCCAGGGTCACCTTCAGCCATGCAATCAGGTTTGTAAATGCATTTACAACCACCGATTTTTATGCTTTATTTAATTTTAGTGGAAAGACAAAGATTTGGACAAAAAAAGGCTGAAATATCACACTTTCTACACATAAAGGTTTTTACACATGGCTGAGGTGGAAAAGTTGTCATACCCTTCCTGAAATGAGTACAAGAAACAAACATAAAAGCTACATTGCATAACACATGACAGCTGTTGGAATGAAGGACCTGTGGCAGAGCTCCTTCTTACATGGTGGGAGTAGTGGTGTGATGCTGGAGGAGCTGTTTGAGGCCCCACAGTCTCGTGCAGGAGCTGAGAGGAGCTGTTCATGATGGACGTCAACTTTGTCGCGCTGTCATTTGACATGCTAAGTATGTCATCTCTTCATCTACATTTCCTGACTGGAGAGTTAGTGTTCCCAGCGGTTTATCGCGATGTGGAAAACACACAGTAATCACACACAGTAGTGGATGGAAACTTGTTAATTTGTATATTGTTAGCTGAATTTCTGAGGTTTTGTTTAGACTTTGAAATGTGATCATAAATCTCATAAAAAATACATGGTAACCGCTATTAGCGTTAGCATTACCAGATGGTCACTGTGTCAGATTAGGTGACCATGCTGCTGCTGTAACTTGGATCATATCTCTTAGTCTTGCATGACAGACAAAGGTGACTGGTCAGCAGGGCGACAGACTTCTGTGATCTGCAGTGCCGACAACCATGGTGTCCAAACAATGATTTAGAGACTTGGCAAAATAAATGTGTCTTATTTTATTAAGGGCTTTGTAAGCCATGCTGTACGTGAAGAGCGAGCTGTTTTTCCATGACGCACAACGCGGGATAGACTGACAATTTGTCTGATGCTGACCAAAGTTCCTAAAGCTCTGTGGGTTCTGATGCTGACTTTAGCAACAATTCTATTGGACAAGGAAGATATATGACGCTGTTTTCTTGCATACTAATTATCACATTTTCTTTAATCCTGCGTTTGTGATTTATGTTTTGTACAACATAGAAAAAGACAGGAAGATTGGTGGGTGAAGGGAAAGAAGAAAGAAAAGCGTGTGTCTGTGCGCGCGCGTGTATCTGGGGGTTGTCGGTGGTGCGAGGGGGTTTGGTTGAGCGCTACACCAGATGTGAAAATGACTTTTGCAATATGTCATCTAAACAGCAAACTGCGGGGGATTTACTTGAGCTAACTTGAAGCACATAAGTGCTGGAAAGTCAAAAATTACAGTTAGCTTCTTGAAACTCTCAAACGGATTCAGAGACCAGCTGAGAGGAAACATCATTCATTGCAGGAAACTGGCATGTGGTTTTCCCCGCGGCCTCAGAGCATTAGTCTAACATATGTTACTGAAATGCAGATTCACGCTGAAAAGTGGCGGTTTGCCCCCTTTAAAATGGTATCTCGGGTCACATCGATGTACAGCGATACGGTGACTTCAGCCGGTTATGAAACGCAGCAGATAAGAAGACAAACATGAGACGGGTCAGGTCAGATTATGTCGCTCGGAGGTTGCACCTGATGATCCCTTTGTTCTGCGTTATCACAACACTACCTCTGTTTTCAGTGAGGTTCATGTAGTGATGGTTCGAGCCCCCCCCATCATACACACACACACACAGTCACATGTGTCCTAACTGGAACAAAGTCCCATTAAGCCTGAGGGCCACTGACACACTTTTACAGAATAAAATGACCCCTCTGTTACCCTCGCCTGTCTCCTTTTCTTTCTGTCTGTCACATCTTATCTCCTTGACGAAAATATTGTGCACTTATGCTAACGCTACGCTTTTTTTCTCTTGGACATCCGTGTCATATTTGGATTGAAGAAGGTTTGTATGTCTAAAAAAATCTACCAGCACAACAGAAATACTTTGATATAAGAACAGCTTATGTGTGTGTGTGTTTGTGTGTGCTGGGTGTGACGACCTTATTCTTGACATTGTACAATAATGCTGCAAATGAAGCAGAACACAAACACGCTGGAGCAGCAGTCTGACTGTGTTAGCTTGCTCACACACTGCTTAGCAAATAAAACGTAAAAAAAAAAAAAACACAGACACTTAACATGTGTAGAATCTGTTTTTTAAAAACTTTCAAATATTACTTTTATGCCTGGTGTTTGTTACATTGTCTCCTGTGGTAAACCCAAGTCCTTTGGCAGCGCAGCAGGCCAAACCACAGCGCAAATAATTATTTGCATACACAGTTTCTGACCCAGGACTGGTTTCTCAGAGAATCCAGCCTGCTATAATACCAGCCGATAATAAATGGTTTCTTCTTCACCTGCCTGTGCCGAAAGCTTCCTGTGTTGATGATATGTATGTGGCCCGGTGGGGTGGAGATGACAATGTAGGTGTGGAGGAAGTCAAATGCAGGTGTTTGTGCGTGTGCTCGCTCGTCCCAGGTGGGTGCTGACAGACCGGCAGGTAAACAGGCAGGTTGGTCTCTGATCTCACCTGTTGGAGCAGACACTGCAGCGCCTGCCGGGCTTCTGCAGCGGAAACACGTTCTTTATGTGATGCTGGAAACTCTTCTTTGTCTTCTCTTCCCTTTATTGCTGTCTCTTCTCTACCTTTCTCACACGCTCTCGTGTTGCTCATTTGCTCCACTCTCCTCTCCCAGGGGCACCAAGGAAACAAGCGCACAGAGGGGAAGGAGGGGTAGGGCATAAGGGGAGGAAGAATGCCTCAGGGTAGCAGCAGTACAGGTGGGCTGGCGTGGGGTGGGGGGGGTGACGACAGTGAGTGTATGCTTATACTTTGGCTTCATAAGGAGGTGCTTTGCAAAGAAAGGAATGTTACACATCCAGATTATAACAGACCACCCCTATAAACTAAAAGGAAGTCTTTAGTTAACCTGCAAGTCAAACACACACAGACACGCAGCAGCCAAGTATAAGCTCTGATACGAGGTGACTATCTGGCTGGTGTGTGTCTCATGTTACACCGTCCGGAGGAAGTGAGTGAATTATTTCCTGTTACTTGTGTAATGTTTTCTTTTAGTTTGAGGTCAAGCTCCTTTATTTGGCCTTCATTGCCCTACCAGTGTTTTATAGACAGCAATCTATTCAGACACAGGAAGGGGGAGGGGGACCTCAGGAAGCTGAAGTGTTGATGTAAAACAACTAAAGTCCGTAAATGTTCTTTCACAGAGCGCTTCCCAGTTAAAGTAATCAGCATGTTGTAACGGAAGTGTCTTTATAAGAAGCTTTTAAGTGGTGAAAAGATGTTTAAAAACTATTTTCTGTCCTAAAATCTAGTGTGCATGGCCACCGTTACTGCAGGACGTAAGGTTTTGCCCAGGAAATGCTGCATGGAGCTATGTATCTTTACATACGTGTGGAATTTATACCCCAATCTCACTTCATGTCTCTCTAGCTGCATGGTCATTCTGAAGGTTGGCTATAATGTGTGTGTAGGTGTGTGTGTGTGTGTGTGTGTGTCGAAATCTCAAGAAAAGTAACGACGCAACAGCCAGATATATTTAACAATATATATTTCCATTGTCAATGTACATTCCATTTCGACATAAGCTTTCTTCACAAACAAAAAGTTGGCATCTAAATAAATACTATATAAAATAGAACTTCAAAATAAATATATCTATAAAGGGAACCTTTTATATGAGAGATTTTTTTTCTTTTTGTTATATCTAAACAAAACAAAAGCACAGATCTCGTTCTTAATCCCCAACATTGACATTGCAAAGGCGTAAAAAAATGGAGTAGCATCACCCAGCTGTATGAGACTTTTCCTCTTGGTTGGGTTGAAAAAAAAAAAAAAAATCAGTGCCCGCAAACGAGCGACACGGAGGGGGGTACGGGTGTGTAAAAGTCACAGCATTGTAGCAAAAGAAAAAAAAATGAATAAAAAGGTTTTAATAGTCGACTCGTTGGTGATTATTCCACACATTGGACAGGCTAGTGGGCACATGTAAAAGTATAAAGCTAACGTGATGTGAAGAACATTACTCTTGCAGTGACAGAGATGAGGAGGAAAAGAAAAGGAAGGCAGCGACTGCTGAAAAAAGAGGTCCGCTGGTTAAAAAAGATGGCACAGAGCACGACTCGAAGGGAAAAACAAAGACAGGGGAGGAGGAAACAAGCGAGAAAGGGAGAGAAAGAGAGACAGACTTGTCTTTCTCTCCCGTCTCTGTGGTATGACAAGTTTATGCACAGCAGCTGTGTTTGTCAATCAAGGCCAGGGGTGTTTGTTGGACAATTTTCTCAGGGAGGAAGGAGGGAAGAGAGGAAGGGGAAAAAAAGAAGCAAGAAAGAGAAAAAGAGGGGAGAGAGCTGAGACACTGAGCAGTAACAGCAGGAAATGGGTTGATCCGGATAGGGGTAGATTGTGTTCCCTGTGTGGATTCAATGAGTCCACAGTCTTTAGGACTCGGAGAGGAACCGGGGAATTAGCTTAGCCTCTCGACTGCTAATGAGCCATGGATAGCATAAACAGCAGGAGTTTTTCTTTTTTCTTTTTTATTGCCGGGCACACTTTTCTTAATCAAGTGCTAGTGACAGAAAGACCTGTCATTTTTGTTACCCCTTCCCGAACCTTACTCTCGCCACCTTCCCTCTTTTCTTTTTTTTTTCCACAACCTCAAAAACATCTTACCCTCAAAATATATATCTAATATATTCTCTATATATTTTGTACTGAATTGTAGTTATAATGTACCATGCAATCTTTCAAGGACATTTAAAAGTCTCTTCTAAAGAACACAAATGTTGTGAAACTATTTACAGCAAATAACATTTCACCTGCATAGCTCTATTACTAAATATATTGTCAAAACATTTGTGATTTTTGTCGCCCACCTACAGGTAACTAGGCCTTTGTCCAGTCACACAATCATTCTTCAGTTTTGGCACCTTTCTCTCGGACTGAATTGCTAGGTTTTGAAAATATTGCCTCATACATTCAAGACTGTGTTTTTTTTCTTTCCTTTTTTTTTCCTGTGTGATATCAGCTTTGTGCAACAAGACAAATACAGGTATGAGCAAAGTTAGGCACCCCAGTGGAAGTTAAGGGACCGACATGAAAGAGAGGTGTGTGTCATGGAGCAACGAAGACAGTATGCCTTTATGCCAAACAGAAAAGGCCATCTGTATTAAAGGGCAGCATGCCTTTAAGAACCAACTGCCGTCAACTCCATTTGGCAAGAGCGCATAACAACTGTGATCAGCGAAAAACAAGCTACTGTATGCTAGCTTCCTTTGGCAAAGTCCTAAGAACGTCATGCAAGCCACAAAAATAGACTTTTAAGAATAAAAGACAGACTATCTGACTAACACAGCTATGCAGCATAATGATTAGAATTTAACGAAGACACTGTGTGTAGAGGGAGGCTGGGGTGTGTGGACTAAATGTAGTGCACACAAACATAACGTGAGATAGCTGAGGTGGTTAATACTGTGCTTTAGTACATCCTTTAAGGGGTCTGCGTCTTCCTAAAAAGGTTGTGCAAGTGGCAGGTTTGATTTTTCGACGAAGGCTGACTAGATACAGACACGACGACAACTTTGCTATGCCTTCTCTCCCCCCTCTTCACTCTCACTTGCATCCCCTCTCCTCCGGAAACATTATTTTCTTGTCTCTCACTTAGCTTACTTGTTTTAAATTATTCACTATTGCCTTTTTGCCCCTAAATGTTTCTTTGCCTTCTTGTGCAAAGAGGAAGTAGACCAGGCTCCAGGTTCTAGAGAGGATTACTGTAACAGTCCCTGAGAAGGTTGGGTGTACTTTTTTTTTTTTTTTTTTTTTTTTTTACACATTTCTCTACGACACATCGACTTCTAGCATGGTGGGTAACCATTAGACTAGAGCATGCAGGTCATGACATGCATTACCTCTGAGGTGATTGGTGAACAGCATTCAAAATCTTTTAGAATGTCCGGGCTTCACCCCCCCCAAAAAACAGGAAACACACAGTAAAGTGATTATCTCTCTCTCACTTGCCTCTCACAACTGCTTATGCGCAACACAGCGTGAGAATTGTGGGAAATTACTATTACTTTAAAGTCTCAAAAAGGTTTGTTTCTACAGCTCTCCTCTGTGGATAGAAAATGTAGAGATCAAGTGTTAGCATTACCGAGCTAGCATCTTTAAGCTAAAAGAGGAAAAATGGCGACACTAAAAGATGGTGATCATCATAATAGTGGAGAGAGTGAGCGAGTAAGTGGTGGTTTCACTTGCAGTGGACTATCATAAAGCCACAGTATAGGTAATCACTTGTTTCGTGTTTTTACAGACAGAGGGACACTGGGCTGTGCTTTCAGGGGGTGGGAGGAGGGTGTACAGATATTTATCTCAATCAAATAACTTTTTTTTCGGTTATCCGAGGATCAGCAACCGGCTTATGGTTAGTTACCGTTACAAAATTAGCTGTGAAATCTGAGCAGCAGAGAGGTACAATGACTTTGTGCCTTCAGCCATCTTTGCAAATCAACACAAACACCAGTCCCACAATCTAGTCTCTTCTTCTCGTCACACTCTTACAAAAAAAAAAAAAAAAAAAAAACACATCTCAGAGGGGCTGTTAGCTTTTTCGTACTAGCCAACTCTCTCAGATCTGGCCCCTTTTGATCATCCACCCTATCAAACATAGGCCAAGAAGCCATTTAAGTACCTTTGTTTTACATAAGTCATCTTCCAGCAGATTAATGGGGTATTTTAAGGGGTTGGTGTTGGATTGTCCTATCCATAGAGAGCAAGCAAGTACTGTGTGGTCCTGTCCATTTTTTTAGCAAGGCTACTGCCAGCCATTTTGGTCCAGTATCATGACCCCTGCTGCTGCTTCTCTAGTGTCCCAACTTTTGCTTCAACGCCTCCGTTTTTACACCCAGGGGTGCTCACGCTGCCCTGCAAGTTCTTGCAGCGGCAGCCGGGCCTGCTAACATTGTCGTAACACTTCTGTCCCAGTTTAGCCAGGCCCGTGGCTGGCAAATAGCAGACCAGGCAAGGCAGGACAACGGATAGGGCAGCCATGAAGGACCAACGCGCGCAGCAGTTGGCCTGGGAGCACGAGCAGGGCTTGTCAGCGCAGGACCCCTCGTCGTCCTCATCCTCGGTGCAGTGGTAGAAGATCCCTTTGACCAGGCACATGCAGGTGGCTGTATCCACCAGGCTCTGAGCAGAGCACAGGCACTCCTGGTTGCAGACCCAGCAAGAGGGTAGGGTTCGGGGGAGTGTACACTCCGTGCATCGACACTTCCCGCAGTGCTCGCAGAGAAGGAGATGCTTCTTCTCGGCTGGGGAGGAAGGGATCAGCGCCAGCCCCTGCTGGCCTCCAGTGGTGCACACGCCTCCTGTGGGCATCTTTGCAGACTTGAGGTCTAGCGATTTAGAAGAGGAGGTGCAGGAGGAAGCAGAGGAAGAGGTGGTGAGAACTTTTGTTTCAGAGGAAGTGAAGCAGCCTGGAGTTCGGGTGGTGATTGTGTTGACAGGGCCCTGGTGGGGGTGCAGGTTTGGGTGGTGGTCCACTGTTGGGGTTGGTGCGGCATGGTCCAGCAGCCTCTGATCAGATGAGGTGCTGCTGCTGCTGCTGATAGAGCTGGGCCTCCCACTGAAGGAAATCCAAGGGTGGGTGGTGGTATCCTGGTTAGAGTGGGGCTCGCACCTGCTCTGCTGGTGGTGCTGGTGTTGGTGATTGTGATGATGGTTGTGGTTTGCCCCCAGGAAGGGCTCTTGATCAAGCCAGGTGATTCTTCGGTTCACAGACTTCTGGCTCGGGGGCTGTTGAGAGACGACAGCAGGGCTGTCAATGTAGTCGTTCTCCACATGCGAGGACTTTATCTGGTCGATGGGGTAGATGGTGAGAGGGTGCTGTAGGCGGCCATAGGGCACTCGACTGTCCAGCAGGGGCTGGGATATGAGGGAGGAGGACACTCCGGGGATGTGGTGGGGAACCCTGGACTCCATGTGTAGGCTGGTGCCTCGCACGTCTTCACTCTAAAGCAGCATTTAGCAATACTGCAAAGACAGATACGAAAGAGACAGTTATGACCAGCTGCATTTACTGTTTGGAACCTCTATTCCCCTCTAAAGACGACATCTTAAACCACAAAAAAGCAAAGTGTATTATAAAAAAGGATGACAGGAGAAAGATAAGTTTGTGCTTATTTTACATGCTATTAATATATCAGAAAACTGTCTGACAGGTTAGCTATAAAGACAAGGGTGTGAACCCATTGTCTTCCTTTAATCATACAGCTTGACTTGATGAGAGAATAAGGCATCCTTTGCATGTATTCAACATTGTATTTAATCATACACCTTAAAGTGCATTCCCTGCTGCTTTCATATTGCTACTGCTGATGACTCACCACTACTGTATTTCAAGATTAAACTACTAAAACTGAGACTTTTCTGCACGACTGCAATAAATCATATTATGGCTATCTGAGAACTACAGCAGGGTTCACTAGACTGCAATCAGTAGGTACGCACGTACAGCACGACAGCATTTAAAACTAACACATACTCCAAGTAGTTTACTTCCCCTGAGACAATTATTAAATCTTTACAACGAAAGCGTTTCAGGCTCTCAACAAAAAATCTTTTTCCAGGCCGGATCTCTGCAATAATCTGAATGTAGAGTTTCCAAACGATCTTGATCTTTAGACTGAATACCAACAGGGTTTCAAACCTCCTCCATTCTAACTTTGACATTAGAACAATGGAAGTTGGGCTCTCCTCGCCTTCCTTCCAAAGAGCAGGGAGCACCAGAGAGCAGGGTTTGCATGCAAAAGACTCAAAGATGCAAAACAAGGCAGAGCGAGAGAAGAGAAGGTTGCCAGAAAGGGGACTTCGACAAAGCCAAAATGAACGCAAGAGGCAAAGAAAATGAGGTCTTTGTATAGAATCACACATCTATTGACTCACACCAAGAAATATCATTTTTTACGTTGTCCCCTCTCTCTGCATATACTGCATATTATCTGTTTGAATGAGGCAGGGAGGCTAATCTGGGGATTTGTGAATGGATGTGATTTTGTGAACTGCAGATTTTTTTTTTTTTTTTGTGAATGGAGGCTGCTGGCTGCACTCGGGTGCTGCAAAGCATGAATCAGTGCGCTCCCAGTCATGATGGGTCTGAATGAAATCGGTTTCATACATTTCATCGATGAGCGCTCGGCAACCAGCAAAGACCTAACCTACTTTACAGCAAACAAAAAGATGATTGAAGACAAACGGCGCAGCACGAAGCGACATTTCCACTGACCCACATCTGCCGTGTTTAGTCAAGGTATTGCAAAATAACCCCCCCCCCAAAAAAATGTTTGTGATTATTAATTCAAGGCAGGGTGAATTTGAAAAGAACATATGAATGATGATGAATGATGGATGATGGTCGCGCTGTGCTTTATTGCTGCTGATTTGTGGTCTATTTTATGTCAAAACGCGTCACTGCTCTCCCTGACCGTCGGCTCGGTGTTATTCCGCTTTTCCTCGGATTCGAATAAGCCTGGTTGAGAAACCTGTTGCGACATTGCTGGCATCGACACAAGCGCTTGTGATCGTCAAATCTAGACCATTATGAGCTCCAAGCCGGAACAGTGCGTGTGCAAGTGCGTGCGTGTGCGTGCGTGTGTGTGTGTGTGCGTCCCTCCCTTCAATATGTGAATGGACTGAGTCATAAAAACCGGAGGCGGCCGCTCGGCATACTCAAATAGCATGTTTATATAGGCATTATAACCACGTATTCAATACTTAATTCTTAATATATGCAAACGACACCAGTAAGACACTGATTAAGAAAATGGTACACTTTGTGCCAGCAGACAGACGTCTGCGGGGTAGTTTTAATCGGCGGTGGTTAAATGCGTTTTGATGTGTAAACCTGGATGTTTGTCGCTCCTGGCAGCTAAAAGAAGCTGATCAAAGACACATTTTGATATTTTCATGGAAGTCAGACGGATAAGATACAAAAAGCTAATGGCAAAAACACCTGACACAACCGACATGGTGCGCCAACCAGGCGGTCGCTGCAGAGCAAGAACGAGACACTCAACCGAACCGCCCGAGATCGGCTACGGGCTTCACAGCGGACGGAGATTTATTCAGAGGAGGAAATCTGTGCGTGTTATCGTGACAGTGGGTTTAAAATAACCATCAGCAGAGGCGAAATATACGTTAAAATACGTATCTGCAGCCAGTAAAGAGCCATTTCGAACAAGCTACGCGTTAAAACGCGACTGTTTCTGCGCTCTGCGTCCTCAACCTTGCTTTAGGTACGAAATCGGTGGTTAAATATTGACTCAAAGCGCAAACACTGGTCTGGGAAACAGCTTGTTGCAAAATAGAGTTTGCAAGACCGTATTCACGCCTGTGATCCGGTGGCTTGAGACAGTAACAGTGTGGGCAGAGAATGGACTCGAATAGTCGGTTTGTGCAGCCACACGCTCAGCAGTTGGACACATTTAACCATGAAAACAGCAGAGGTGATCACTTACTGTGGTTTCAGGATAAAATTCTCATCTCTTCGTTGCGCACGACGTTTGCGCGCAGGATATAGTCCAGTCCGAGCGTTTGTGTAGCTCCCCAAATGTTGAGTAAAGGTAAGTCCAAGTGTCTGGATATAATCTGAGCAATAAAGACGAAAGGAGAACGGCTCTCCTGAACTATTCTCCACTCGCTGGTGCGTAAAAGGCGACTGCGGTTGTGGACGCAGAGCTTTGGATATGATGTTGCAACCACCGAGGGGGAGGGAAGTGAGTTTTTATGAATGGGAGGGTAGAGGAAAGGAAGGGGACGGCCCTGCGCAGATGCCTTGGCTTTTTTTTTTCTCTTTTTTTGTGAATGGGAGGGCAGAGCGACTCGGGAGGGCTGAATTGCGGAGGTTACATTTTTATGAATGGGGAGGACTCCGAATGAGATTGCGCATGCGCCATGCCGAGATTTTTATGAATGGGAAGAAATGGCGAATGAGGCGTGTGTGATGAGAGAGAGAGAGAGAGAGAGAGAGAGAGAGAAGGGGGTGAGGGAAAGAGGAGGTGGGTGCTTTTTTGGTCACAAGGGCAATGTCAGGGCTGATTTACATAAAGAGTCGACTCATCGGCTGTGGTGCCACTCTCGCTTTATTTTAGCCTGTTAATTTATTTATCTATGCAGCTCGCGCTTCCTGCTACATGTTAAAGGGGACGTGATTATGGTGGTATTGTGTAATAGATGAGAGGGAGATGTGAGTGGGCTAAATCTGCAATGAATTAGTTTCGTTTTTTTTTTCATCGCTGGCAAATCTGATCTCTAATAGTCTTCTGATTCTGATAAATTGGTGCCAAAATGTCTAATGAAAAACATGGAGATGCAGTCAGGGCCCGCGTTTTAGGAAACAAACATCCCAGCAAGGCCATAAATCTGCGGGAATATGATCCCCGTGGGTTTGATAAATAAAATAATACAGCATGAGAGCTGTTCTCCACTTTAATCAGGACGAGGATTCAGATCACATGCCTCAGCTCGATTAAGCTAAATAATGGCCACTCCCCTTGTGTTCCTGTTCTATCTAAAGCCATTTATTGCGAACAAGGACGTGCCCTTCCTTCCTCTGCAACAATGTGAGGTATGACTACAGCTTCTATGGTAGTGTAAAAAAAAAAAAAAAAAAAAAAAAACAGAGGAGGAGGACAAGAGGGGAGGAGGGGGAGGAGAGGGGGTAGTGGTGGTGGTGGGGGTTATAACGCCTACTCTGAAACGCAAACCAGCATGAGGGCAGGCAGGATTCACAAAAGGACAGGATGTTGTTGATTTGTACCGAAACCACACGGAGGAAATGAGTGTGAATTTCCTTTCTCTCTGACATCCCAGTGTGTGTGTGTGTGTGTGTGTGTGTGTGTGTATTTCCCCGCAACCCCCCCCCCCTCACCCCACCACTCTACCTCCCATCCCCTCCCTCGGCTTGGGGCTTTTAACCAGTCAAAGGTTAACAGTTGCCCCATTATCCGTTTGCACACATCACCATGGAAACCACTACACCTCCAAATTGGGATTATTGTTTTGGGGGAAAGCTAGTGACAGTGAGGAAGAGAAAAGGAAGAGTTGGATTTATTTGTGTTTGCATGGATCAGGGATAGGTTACAGTCAGTGTACAGTCCATGTCAGTCAATTATATTTGACTTTAAAATAAAGGTAACTGTAAAAATCATTTTCACAGACTTTCAGATCTACATTGATTTGAAAAGTTAAATTTAACCACACTTTATGATATTATATATTTCTTTGGTATCACTTTTTATATGACTGTAATATTTATATGTAGAGACTACAAGTAAATCCATGACTTTAACTTATTTTTAGCAAAATATTCATGTTATATTATTCATCATTGTACAATAATACAGTAAATAAATAACCAATAAGTAAGTAAATAATGGAAAATTTGGGAGTCTAGGACATAAAAATAATCTTTCTACACTGTACATATGAATAGTGTAAATGTACTGTTGAATGACTATGTAAATAAGCTCTATTCAAAGCTGGTGAGGTGATAATAATCCTGTTGCACGTGGTTTCAACTGCACACTGTCTTTGTAAAATCAAAAAGTTACATTTAAGAACAATTAATAAGCATTTGTCTTCCTTTACTGTTACCTTCTTTTACCTTCTGTCTGCAGGGATCTTTCCAGTCAAACTCAGCTCAAATAAACTGTTTTAAAATGTATGGAAATGTAAAAGAAAGGAAGCTTTCATTATTACCCAACAAATATGCAAATCTTACAAGGTGGCCTCACATCTTTCTCTCTCTCTCTCTCTCTCTCTCTCTCTCACACACACACACACACACACACAGGAAGATGCACAAAGACACATACTGTAGATACTTGCAGATTTTTGTCCGCAGCTGTGTGGCTCGCAGGCACAGCCTACATGAAGTGCTTGTTGAATTGTAGATTTCTCGTCGGTGTGATCATCCAGGCATACATGCACGGAAGGGAAGGACTAGATTTCTCTCCAGAGTCTTCCCTCCCAGTCTTCCTTCCTGCCACATCTGCTGGCTACTGCTGTGAGCCTGAGATTCTAATGGACAGCTCCATCTGCTTCCAGAAAAGTTGCACATATTTTTTGGTTAAAGTTTTCCATTGTGTAAAACCAACAGAGCATTTATTATTTGTATTTTTAAGACTTGCGTCTTCTTTATTGTAATTTCTACATACATGTCCAGTTAAACTCTTATCCCCAGCACATCATTTGTTTATCCACACTGATCCAGACATGTCTAAATCAAATTATAATGTCAATAGGCTTTTCATTTATCACTTAGGTCTATCACTTGATGTACTTCACTAATCTATTGGTGCTTGCCGGTCTTTTATTTCCTGACTGTTCCCAACACACAATGGCTTGAGAAAAGCTGGTAATTGCTCAGTGAGTGTGTGTATCTGTGTGTCTGTGAGCACACAGCTCACAGCTTACATCAAAAGCTTCCTGTTGCAGGTAGCAAACCCCCCCCCCACCCCACCACCACCACCACCCGTTGACACTTGACAATACACATCTCCCACCAATTAACAGTTGTGTGGGGCTGCAGTGCGACAGCCTGAAGACTTTGCATGCCTTCAATGTGCATTTCACACCCGGTCACCGTGTCTGCGTGCTCACAGCTTTCCTCACAAACATGAAGGAGAGCCCTGAGAAGAGAGAAGGGAAGAAGTGACGATGACACAAGCTGTTGTTAAAAAGGACTCACACTGCAAAAGGAGAGGCCTAATGCTAGTTTATGGTCGCTTACAGATACGGCATAGAATAAACAATAGCCCACAAGACTCATGCTGGGACAGCCATTCATTAAAAATGTTTTCTTTGTGAGTATGCTTGGGGGAAAGGGGGACTTCAGTTCCTAAACATCTCCTCACAAAACTTTAAAACCAGCTTATCACAATAGAATAAAAAGAAAAAGCATTCAGAGAGATGAGGAGGATTCCTAGATGTCACAAGTCTGCTTGGCCATGATGATAGTCCACAATGTTTGTTAGTCAAATTTACAGCAGGATGTTGATGCAAAGAAGGACTGTGAGAGGGAAACTGCGAAGGACACTCACAATGTTATGTAGTGACATTGGTTTATATTTAAACGTGATGTTAATTGTTGCTTTTAATCACATCTTCTCTGGAAATATCCCAGTATGATGTCCCATCATCAATCTTTCATGTGTATAAAATTATGATCGAGGCTCTTTGCCTCCTCCTTTCCCGGTGTTTCCCACCATCCCTTCTCCTTTTCTGTCGTGACTCTCTTGTCTGTCTCTTTCTGTTTGTGTGTGCTACTGGGCGTGGCCTCCAGTTTCCTTAGCTGCCTATTCACCTTGACACCTGCTTCCAATCATCTAATCAACCTGCTCTTTATAAAAGACCGGCTCAACCTGCCAGGCTCTACCAGACCGTTCAGTCTGGTAACAATGGTAACAAACGCTACAGCCTGTGCAGTGTTGTGTTTTCGTTTTGTGTTTTTTTTAACCTTGTTTTTGTGAATTCTCTGAATAATCCTGACCATGTGCCTGCCATGTCTGCCACATCCACCTCAGTCTCGTTTTTCTGCTCCGGTTTCTGGATTTTGCCGCCACCACCAGCTGTGCACTGTTTTGGATCATTCATCTCTGATTCACCCTGCCACACTGTTCCAGAGTATTTTGTTGAAATGACACCGCTGCTTGTTTTTAATAAAGTGTTTTACTGATGCCTGTAGCCAGGCTTGTGTTTTCACATTTGGGTCCACTACTGTACAGTACAACATTATTCTACATCTACAGCTGTCATAGGCCACAGAAATCTGAACTAATAAAATTTGATTTTAAAATATCTTCACATTCATATTAGAGAGGAAAATAAATAGCCAAGTAGGACTAAATTGCTGTGTTGTGGACAAATGGCAGAAAGGTAATGGATTCAATTGAAACAGTTCTCTAAATGTTTGAAATAGTTAAGTAGAGACAGTATAGGAAACAGTTAGCTAAAGATAAAACTGTTGAAATTAATAAATGTAGAGACAGTTAGCTCAATGTTAGCTATAAAAACAGTCAAATATTAGAAGAGATAAACACTTAGTTAGCCAAAAAAATAATAATAATTTGAGAACAATTTGTTCATGGGAACACATTTGAATCATGACAGGTGGTGAAGATGATGGTAAAACTCATGTTTGGTTGGAAACCTCTGCTGTAGAGTACATCACCAGTTTGTGTTTCTGTATTGTTACTGTAAGACTGGACTTTTCTTTTCAACGGCTTAGGGCCCACTGTAACAGAATAAGCAAATGTAATGACGTGTTAAAACTTACAGAAACATTCAGACTGGGCAGGCTGAGAGCTGTAGAAAACTCTGTAGTTTGTCTACAGTAAGAGGCGGATCTCGACCACGAGGCCAGGTAGCTCTAACTCTTCAAATATTGACTTCCTTCCTCACTGCCCGCCTGGTCAGGAGGTGTGTTTGTGTGCTTTGGAGTCAAGAGAGGTGTGTGGTAAGAGAGGTAGGAAGGGGGAGGAGGGGGGACATGTATGTGTGGTTGTGTGAGTCTGTGTGTCCACATCCATCAAAATAAAGAGTTTGATGACTTTGGCCTGCCCTCATTGCACCATAATAGGATACATTAGACCTAATTCACTTTGAGCCATTAGAGAGCTCAAAAATTCCTGTAAAGAAATAACAACAGAGGCTAAATGAGCTACACTGGCTCTGCTGCCACGGGAGTTTTATAGCAGCAGGTTGTTCTGTAACAAGATCCCTATTACTTATTATTACTTATTAATACAGTATATTTGTAGAATTTGGAAAATCTGATTTCTCTGTAAAATGCTTGATACTAAACATAACAGGCTCCTCTTCCAAGATTTTCTAGCTCATTTTTTGTTTTTCTTTTACACAACTTTATGCCACATTAGTTCAAAATCTTTGGGAGAGCATTTGACATTTCAAAAAGGAAATTCGTGACCAATAATTTGAAATGGTTACGCAAAAGGAAATGGGTTTTGTGGCTCCAGATAGTCACACCCATTGTTAGAAATGCCTCCGTGTCTCAGCAGTGGTATGGCCAGATCAGCACCGAGCCCATAGTACATTGTTGATTTTTTTTTTTTTTTTGTCTGGGCAGCGGTTCCAGGAAATGTGGCCTCACCTGGTCTGGGTTGGTCATACTTAAGACAACTTTAAGGAGCATATGTCATTTAACAGAGGCTTTCCTCCATGCTATTACAGGCAAGAGCGTTGCACTGAGCGTAGGCCCTCAAAATAGTGACCTCAAAATAACAGCTTAAGTATTGGGAGGATTTTGTTTTGGTTAATGTCAACTAAAAAGACTATTGTTAACAAATGGTAATAAAAGTTTTTTATAAGGTATGGGACATTTTACTTTTAGATGTAAAAATAGTTGAAAATCTATCAATGTTATTTCATTGATGACAACATGAGGATCCCTAGTTTGGAAACCCCTGACCTCAGGGTCAGGTAGTCTATATTTTCAGTGGATGACCCAGACATGGTTTCCATGTTGACAAGCATCTGCCCTGCTGAAATGCTCCCGAGCGAGACCCTGAATCCATGTCAGCTGCAGGGGCGCTTCTCTGTCCCTCTGACCCTGACCTCTGACCTTCCTGGGTTGCTGGAAAAGTGATGAAAGAATTTCCCTGTAGGGATCAATAAAACCATCTCATTAAAACACTATGATACATTTTTAGCATGGGTGGTCCTAGAGGGAATCATACCGCTTGGATTGAGTAGGCCTTAAATTAGTCAGCGACAGTTTCACAGGTGCATCTTGTGTCTGTAAAAAGAAGCAATTCTTGCCCTAAAACTGCATATAAATTGGGTGTTTTGTTCTCTGCGGGATCGAAAAGATGCTGTTTTGACATTTTCCTGTTGCACCAAGTGCCAGACTGACACTCGTCTGTCCTCAATGGATACTGTTGAGACTATTCTAGGATGCAGTACGAGACAAAACACCATGACATAACATCATGAAAATACTTTTGGAAAGTTTCTTCTGCAACAGATTATTCTGTGACAAAATGATGGTTATGAGGACAATTTATATGATAGCACCGAAGATCAGCTTGTCTCTCAAGGCTATTTAAAAATTGTTATGTACTGCACGTCCTGATTTTCTCCGTCTCCATCCATACATCCGTAAATATTCACCATCGTACAGTTCATGCAGAAATCACACACACATGGACACACCTCCCTAACTTGGCCTGCCATCCATGTTTCCATAGTCAACCGGCTGGCTGATATTATGTCTAATTCCAGGCATGTAATTAGTGTGTAGCCTGGTCTGGTTCTGTCTGGGTCAGTGTCGAGACTGTGTGGGTGTGTGAGAGTGGTGCGTGTGTATCTATATATATGTGTGTAACTGGTGTGTGTGTGTTGAATCTGATGTTAGCCAGCACCACAGGATGGGATGCGGGCTGCACCGCTCTAAGCTGAACCACACATGGAGGGCAAATAAAAACACATTACTGTCTTAACACACACACACACACACACACACACACACACACACACATACACACACACACACACATCCAGAGCAGGTCTATCACATGCACAAATACATAAATAGCAAAGAACAACCAATATGGGGCCGATGCTTTTTACCAGGCGGCCGCAAAACATACACATCACTCATATTAAAACTCACGAATGTGCCAAACTAAGCAGACAGACAGCAGCAGAGTTTTGACTTTTAAATTTAGTTGAATGCTAATGATCCATGTCCCAGTGAGTAGTAATGGGGTAGATTAAAGCCAAAATAGGATAGAAATAAAAACAACATGTGTGGGCTAAATATTATACCTATATGAAACTAATTCTGAAACACGCACACGTGAAGTGTTCTTCAGATATCCACGTGAATTACAGATTGGGAACAAGATTACAAGAGTCCCAGAGAAAAACATATTTTTGCCATGTGGTTTTCTGACCGAGCGTCAACCGGCGTCTGGCAACATCTGGAAGTTGCCGTTAATCCAGTCTTTGCTCTATACATATTTACACTCAGCGCTGCTTCTCAGATTTGTTGACATGCTTCATCACGTTTATTTATGAACCATTGGTTGGTATATTGCAATCCCACCACTAGCTCAGTCACTTCTTCATCTTTTTGTTGTATCATGAGTATCAGCATTGTTACTCTGATTTGATACGTTGTATTTGAGTACTTTCTCTACATTGTAGGCTAATTCTGTTGCTACTCATGCCTACTCTGTACATGAGATAACCATCCTGCTGCCCTCCTTGAAGCTTTTCCTCATATGTGTGTGTGTGTTTTGTATGATCTTAATTGGTAAAGTAGCTCCAACTATTGCTGTCAAATAAATGTAGAGGAGTATAAAGTACAATATTCCCCTTTCACCACTCAGCCAGTGTGAGCAAAGTGCATGTGTGTGCATGTGTATGTGTGTTCATCCCCGGGGTGCCTGGATGATATGTGCTCCCAGCGACACATGGAATGCCCAGAATGTGAGCGGTGGAGAGCATAAAGCGAGGTCCTCTATGGCCACGCCCCTGACGGCAGGTCACGCTTCAGCAATTGGTTGGTCCCCGGAGGTCGGAGTGCAGTCGGGGTCCTGTCACTCCTCTGAAGAAAGGTCGGAGGTCAACTTCCACCGGAGCTCTCCTTTCCTCCCCTCGCCCAGCGGGGTTCTTTCAGCTTAGACGAGAGCCGCAAAGTCAAAACTAATCTGTTTTTTTTTCATGATTTTTTCATTTTCAGGCCTTTCACAGATTTGTCAGAACTTTTTATTTTTTGACCAACGCGGAGTGCAGTCAGAGTGTGGAAACAAAACAGAATCTAACAGTCATCAGGTAAAAATATGTTTTGAGACCCACGTTGATTCAACCTAATAGTTTCAGTTTCTAATTCAGAAGTTATGATGGAATTATTCTGTATCAGTACATCTGCTCAGTTGTGGGTGTTTTAGTGATGTGTCATTTTCCAAAAGGGTGAAGTAGAAGGGGTAATGAGAAGTGAAAGGTGTCCACAGTTATTAATGGTGAGGGTAAAGTATGTGTCAACATTAGAAACGAATACCAGAACTCCAAATCATATGCGCCTGATTTTCAGGTGCATTAGTGAATAAAACCACGAAACACTGACTTTCCACACAGCCATTGCCTTTTATTCATATCACTTTAGTAGGAAAATACCACTGTCATAAATATGGACACTTGTACATGTATTTGTTATGATTATATTACTTATGATCAAAAACTAGTGAGTTGCTAGTAAACTTTTGCTCTAGTAAACACCCAAACATCCAGCAAGTGCAACAACACAAAACATAGCAGCCAGCTAATATTCCTTAGTAGCACAACAGGAAGAAGCCTATCTTGGTGTCTGTCTTTCAGCCTTTCACAAAGCTTGCCATAGTCACTCCCAGATTTACTCTTGTCTTGATCTATCATTTTTTTCTTTTTCTCTTCTTAGCTTCCTGCATAAACATCCTCGTTGGTCTCTTCTCCTCTGCAATTATGTCCATAGAGACTGCTAAACTTGCTTTCCCAGCTCCGGTTCTGGCACGACACCAGCTCCACTCCCCATCAGCATTCCCCCAGGCCCCAGGCCTGAAAACCTCCTCTTCCTGGTGGTCTAAAACGCCTGTGGTACAAACACTAAAACTCCCTCACAGCTCTGAGATTGCAGTCTGGGCAGTTAACATTAGCTAACAGCAGCTAGCAGCAGTTGGCAGTAGTTTACTTTACTGTCCATCAGGAAACTCTGTGAATCACAGAGCTAAGGTGGAGCAGCTGGCATCAGAGGGAAAACAAAAAAAAAATGTAAAAAAAAATAACATTGTCTGTGAAAAATATGATCCAGTTTAACCAAAATCAGGAAAATAGTTAGCGTTGTGCCACTTAAAGCCATAAACATCCTTCTTGTAGGTGATTATACCTACAGAGATCATGTGAGAATAACAGATATGCCATTCACCCAGTTTCATATCAGTGTAGCACTGAAATGATATGAAATCTGTTATTTTATGGCAGAAAAGTGGCTAAATGCAGAATATAACACACGCTATACAGAAAACACAATACAGAAAGGATGCACATTTAAACAACGGAAGCGAATACAAAAAGAATGAAAGAAGTTATGAAGTTAATGGAGGAAAGAAGATTCAGCACCAGTAGGACTGGTGTTTTCAAATACAAATTTAGAGGCTAGCCTGTCTCAGAGCCAGATAACACACTGGTGAAATCCACCAAATCCACATGTTCCCTATTTTTAGACTGTCTTTGAACCAAATGTCTTTCAGTCTATTTTTTCAGCTTCTCACATATTTGTTTCTGCTCTCAATAGAGTTCACAATATGAGAAATAATCAGTTTGCCATGTGAAACTGGCACAAATAGAGACCAGCAGTATTATAGACGAGTTATCTGCACCCCAGAAGTTGCGATGGCTGCAGCATCAGCAGTATCCAACTTCAGCTCACAGATACTCTGATGACAAGCTTAAATTAAGCCTTCAGAGGAGGGATGGGAAGACAAGAGGAGAGGATAGGAGGAAAGACAAGAGGATCAGATGAGTGGAAAAAAGGAGGTAAATGAGAGGAGAGGGCAGGAGGGCGGAAGAGAGAGAGGAAAAGAGAGTAGATGAGAGGGGTGAGGAGATCAGAGGAAAAGGGGAAAAAAAACAGGAGATGAGAGGAGGATAAAATGATAGGAGGGATGGGACGAGGAGCAGAGGAAGGAGAGAGGAGAAAGGACAGGAGGAGAGGAGACGGCAAGGGATGAATGTGGGATGGCTACAGCAACTTCCTGTGAGCCATCAGTCTGGAGAGGAGCATAAGGAGGATAAAGTGGGCGGCAGACAAAGGAAAAACAGTTTCTTCTTGGGAACGTACCAGAGAAAAATTTCCCAGTTTGGTCAGCTGTGAACTGGTCATATAGAAAGAAACAGGCTTATGCAAGATGGCCCAGGAACAAGATTAGACTGATATGTTGGACCAGTTCTGGCCTTTTACTAAATACTTGATGTAACCTGGTGGATGCGGACATAATAGAGCGCGTTCTCTTACCTAAAGAGTCTGTAAACCTGCAATTTGATCCTAAGCCTCACTTCCTTTGGCTGATGTTAGTAGATTGAACAGGTTTGACGAAAAAACAAAAACATGGCAAAGCTGTTTCCATTCGGTACAACAGTGTGTATTCTGTAGCAGGATTAGCAGCATTTTGTTAACATTAAATAACTCAAGATGTGACTGTGTCCAATGTAATGTGCCCGTGACACCGCAACATCTTTTAACCATCTTCAAAATGTGGCTCTTTTCAACATAAACGACGACGCATGTAGCATGTCTCAGTACAGGGAAAGGGAAAGCTGACTGAGGTACCAAGCTTGCTTTTAGAACTTCCAAAGGATTATATACAGAAATATCTATGTCCAATCTGTATTGGTCCATGTAAATCAGATTTAGCGAGGTCTTTGTGTGAATTTGTGTCCAGATGTGAATATAGTGAGTGTACTTCACAAGCAAAGCCTCTGATTAATATAACAAGATCTCCTCCTGAGCTGAGAGGATGTGGCTTGAGAGAGGCTTTGACTCACCGGCTCTTTTGTTATAATAGATGATGAGGTGGTCAATTTCCGAAGTACGACCCAGTCAATACAGGATATGAATCAGGATCCGATTCAACATATAAATAAAATAAAAAGCAGCTCTCCACTATGGAGTCTATTTTTACATGATAAGATTCTCACTAAAATGAATCATTTCGGCTTCAGGAGCTGAGTCAGCGGTGATTACGTCCTGACGCTCAGTGTCGCTCATTGTCTACTGAGTATTTTTCTGCATCAGATGACCTGCGTCAAATATAACCTAGTTACCTGGAACTGTCTGAATGAACTTGATTCCTTAAATAGATAAATGAGCAAACCTGATTGAATCAGGGATTAAGACAAACCTGGTTAATGGAACTCATTTCTATTGTTCCATAAATGTGTAATCAGATTCCTGATGAGGTTTTCACAAAAGCACACACGACAAAGACCTGAGATGGGCAAAACGTCACTATGACAGCAGTGTGAGGAAAGAAAATTTGTTTTAAAGATTCATACCAGCATTTTTTACTGATGTAATTTATTGAAATATTTTGAAAAGAAATTGTTTGTTACACTGAGGTTGCCATGATACCAATGCTCCCACCACAAAGGAACAGCAGCAACAGCAACAACAAATCTCCCTAAAGATTGCTTGGCAACCCAGAAGTGTTGCATGTTTCTTTGACTCGCCGCCCTGTAAAAGGGGAAGAATCAGCATTGTTGACCTGGAAATTATGTGACATTTCATTGTGGACCTCACCTTTCCTTTTTTCCTCCCTCTCCGCCCCTCCCTTCATCAACACACCTTCATTTCCTTAATTGATCCCCACATCCTGCATATCAGGCAGATTAGTCTCGGATTAGCCAGGTAAACACAGCAAAGTGTGTGTGTGTGTGTGTGTGTGTGTGTGTGTTAAACCAGAGGGGGAAGTGGAGTCTTTGATCAGGCTAATGAGCTGCCAGTCCTCCCTCCAGGGCCTGCTGGTTGGTTGGGGGTGTATGGACACCTGAAACAACATGGAGACCATGCATAGCCTCTGGTGGCACACACACACACACACACACACACACACACACACACACACACACACACACACACACACAACCTCGTCAATGCAGCACACCCGCATCCTGCCACCATTATTCTCTGCCTGCCACCTCCCACCACCCCCTGCTAGTCGTCTCTATCCATGTGTCAGTCACACCCTCACTTCACCTCCAATCTCCTCTGCAGCTCCCACCCGACTAACAGTAGCCTATCCTCTCACAATTGTCACACCACCCACCTCCTGCCTTGCCCCCTACCTATCCTCTATTCTGTCACTCACACACACTCACATGCTCTTACACCTTCGCTCACCATCCCCCGTTCACCTTCCTCTACTGTTCTTCCTTTAATGAAGCTTATCGCCAAGCGTAAAAATGCTTCATGAGAGCATTTTGCATTTTCTTTCTTTGTTTTTTGTTGTTGTTGCTATGAATACACAGGCACGGACACCCGCATGTGTATAAACACATTTAGTGGGACACAGGCGTCCCCTTCAAATGTCACCCATTCATTATTTCCTTTCAGTTTTGCCACAGGCTAAATTAAAGCAACTCTGCTTTCACTCAAGTTTTTTTTTTTTTCATCTTTGCCATGATGTTTTGATTTTGGCAGTAAAATTCTGCATGTTTACTTTGGCTACAATTTGAGAGCTGACCTCACAATACCGCTTTCCTGTTTCTCCGCAACTCACCAAAATTGCTACTTTAAAAGATAAACACACACTGGGTTCCTGATTTGATGTCATTTCAACAGATAAGGAATGACTCCCATGTGTCTCAGTTGCTGTTTTCCCTCCCAGATCTGCCACTACTGTAATCAGACGAAGTCATACTAAATTAATAAATGTACATATATTTTAAAAGATTATAGATATATTTTCATCAGCTCTATTGAAGCTGCTAAAATAATCCTCCCCAGGACATCATTTAAGTGAAAGCAAATAATCCAAGGGAAAAAAAAAAGAAATATGTGAAAGAAAGTTTCTTTACACGCTCACCTGTTACACATCTATATAACCACAAAGTCACACATGTGAAGTCATTTTTAGGGTGCTGACTCAGATCAGCATTTTATGCGTCTCGTGACAAATTGCACACACAGTGAATATGGGTCTGTCACCAAAAATCTGTCACGATCAGCTACAGCAGTAGCAGTTTCTCAAACCTCAGAAAGTTTCAGGCAAATATCGCCATTACGATGGGTTGACTCTATTTAGCTAGACAGATTTATTCCTAATAAGATTATTTATCATAGTCATGATTGCTGAT
This sequence comes from Nibea coibor, assembly GCA_023373845.1. Lineage (NCBI taxonomy): Eukaryota > Metazoa > Chordata > Actinopteri > Sciaenidae > Nibea > Nibea coibor. The sequence continues at coordinate 6,135,312 of CM041733.1, read as the reverse complement.
CCTGCCGTAGCAGGGGTATGGATCTTTTCTGCCATCTTACCTTCCTGTGGAACCCGCAATATAAAATGGAACATTTGAACGAAACCATGATCTTAACCTAACTTTACCCACCTAAGCCTAACCACAAACATTACTTCTACCTCTACTACCAAAGTCCTGTGCTCTCTATGTTTTACTACCCCCCCCCCCTGCTGTTGGGTTAGTACTATTTTATCGCCCAGGATGTATCAAGGTGGATTTTACAGGGTCAGACAGCTTTGAGTGCTCAAACTCAAACCTTGGCAAACTTATGTGCAACCTCCAATCTAGCACTAGTTGACACACTATCAATATTAAGACTTTTCTTGAGACTTTCTTTCAACTTAATGTCACTGATATTTACTTAAATTTGATTTGAGTTTTCTCCCTTGACTTAAAAGCAAGTGAGATGCGTTGCTTTTCATCTTGCTGTTTTTGGTGAAATGTTCACAGTTGCTGAGATAAAAAAGCTTTCAGGGGTCTCGATTTGTTCCTCATGGTTTAGTTCCTGAGATTTGGTCAAAACCTGTCCTGCAATCACTGGTTTTATTGTTCCTCTCCAAGGAAGTTTACAGCTCCTCACACACACACACCCACATACATCACACTTCCTCACCCCTGCTGACCCCTCAACCCCGATGTGTGTCACTCAAGGTGGTGACAGTCAGAGATGGCGCTGCCGACACGAGGGCACTCAAGCGATAAGCATTTGTCTTTGCTCTCCTGGTTTTTCTCTGCTCCATGTGTGTCTCTCTCTCTTCCTCCGTGGCCTTTGCGGCCTGTTGCTATGTGACCCATTGACCCATGACTTGATTGGTCTCTGACAGCCATCAAAGCGCTTTCCTATTTCACAATGACATCTACAGCACAATATATGACTTGGATATGTTTAAAGTACTTAAAGATATAAGGTAGCTTGTTCAAAGCAAAAAGTAACTGGGTATACACATTTTTATATAGGACTGCTGTTTAAAGGTGTAACCTAGAATTTATTTGACCATCTAAAATTGGCATGCGTTTGTTATCTTACTGGCTTTCTTAACCCATCAAATTACAGGTCTATAATGATCAGGAGGAGAAACTTAATATTAAGGTTAAAAAGTCCCGAACCTACAGTCCAGTGAATCACACAGCTTCTTCAAATAACACATCTCCTGCCTGGAAGTCGTCTTACAATAACTGTTTCAGTTCAGATTTTTACAGCGCACATCTCTGCTAAATGCTTAGCTGCATGATTTCAAAAGACGTCTTGGCACAGATGTCTCTGTGTTATATTTAGCTCTCTGTTGTAACAACACTTTCAGCTGTCTGCTGCTGACATAGGAAACCGAAAAATAAGTTTCCGAGGTGAGGAAGACGGAAACAAAACTGATACACTAAGTTTGTGGCCAGATTTAGTTATGAAATACGTTCTAAAAGTCTTAAAGAAGGTTTTGTGGTTGACACTTAAAGGTTATCTGGAAACGGTCGTATCAGATGTGGTTTGTCAAAGGACGTTTTGTCACATACAGGACCTGACCCCATTCGACTCATTCTTTCATCCAAATATGACTGTGATGCATATATACATGTTAAAAACAACAAAGGCAAAGGTTAATCTACATGTTCATTTGACTTCTTATACTTTCCTTTACTCCACTCCAACAACTGAATTATTACTCGTCTCATATGGACGATTCATGTGTGTGCACGGGTGTCTCAGTATGCGCTCAGGATGTTTTCATAGCGCTCACTTTTGACGGGGTGATTTACATCCTCTCAGACCTCGTTATTTAGCAGAAGCGCACACACAAAAGCCGCACAGACACACACTTTGCAGACCAAAGAACGGAAGACATGCTCAGCACGAAAACAGGTTGATGATCAAACCGTTTTAACAGAGGCCTTAAGATGTTTGTAAAGAGATCTCGTCCTAGAAATCTGTTTCACATACTCAACCCTGACAGCACTTCCGCTGAACTCTGAAAGTGAGGGTGATGGATATTTCAGAAGTTAGTGGGGTCCTGTCACACAAACATTTGTTCGTTTCTTTTAAACACTGGCTTTATGGCACAGGATTATGGCTGTTTCTAAAGCATTTTTTTTTTCAAAATTACATATTCAGCACACTCCTTCCTTTACACACCATGATAAGTAAACCTCTGAGGTTGGTTCAGGAATGAATCACCATCAGTGTTTATTCACAGCTGCAAAGGTTAATGCCCAATGTGTTAACCCACTGATGAAGTTTGATATACATTTCGCTTCTCTCTCTAATTTCGCATTTGCTGACAGGATACAGTGGGCATAAATAATGTAGGTGGTAACTAGCAAGTAGGTGGTTCGCAAAACAACGTTGCAAATCTAATAATTTGATATGCTTCTCATCTTTCTCTGGGCTGACATCTCATTTGCATGTTAAAACATAGAAATTGTGATGACTGCAATTAAAAGTATATCAAAACATTATCAATGTACAGCATAGGATATTTTAAAGAAATGACACCACTTTTGTGTAGGTGGTTAAGGTTATGTTTAGGTTTGGGGTTTATTTTGCTCAATGGACTCAAGAGAGCGACAGGAGACCAGAACATTTGTGCTAACCAGACGTTCACTTAGAGGTACCAGAGTACCGTTTGGATTGTACCAAAAATGTTCCTATTAGTGCATGGCCAAAGGCCACTTTGGCACTCACATTTTGCGAAAGAAAATTCAGTGTTTGCACAACAGACTCAAGATTGTCACAATATCAGATTTTCACTACATGATTACCTTGGAAAATAGACTTTGAAAGTCAAATTCATCTTTAACCAGAACATGATATCAATGTTTCCTTTGAAATATCATTGTGATTATCAGTACTGGTGAATTGCGACACCCCCTGTGTGAATGTACATGTGTCCATATTCTTGTGCATCTGCGTGCGTGTCTCCATTCACATTATTCCTGCTTTCCAACAGCCTCTTTCTGTGTTACCCCTTTCTCCCCCTGTTGTTCTCCTGCTCAGGTGAAAAGGATCCTGGGAACAGCCAGGTTCCAGCTTCCCAAAAGCCTCTCAGTGCTTGCGGCTTACAATGGAACAAAGATTTTCTCAGTGTTGGGATGCTTATGGGAAACCCAACCCAGACTGTAATGGCCACAGTTTGACAACTGGGAACTAACAGGAGAATGGAAGACAGGATACATCTACTGTATAAGCCTGGGAGATAAGATTTTTACACCCTAGTCTTTTAGTACTGTGTAAAAATGATTTTGTAACCCACTCTCCACATAAAAACAAATTTAGGATACAGGTAAGAACATTTAGGGTAATGGTCAGCTGCAACACGACAACTATTCATGGGAAGTAAGTCTCTTGATAAAGGGCACTTCAGGACAATCAACATTTGCTATCACAGAGAGCTGAAGGATTTTCTGCAATGTGGTACAAATTCAGCACCATATCACATATCTTGCCATGCCATTGCGTATCATTTCATACCATGCCATAATACTGCGCAACTTCCACATCCATTCATACATTCCATAAATCTTCCATAACCACTTAACATTATTGGGGTAGCCGGGGGCTGGAGCCTATCCCAGCTGGTGGGGTACACTTTGGACAGGTTGCTGGTTCATTACAGGGCTGATACATAGAGACAAACATCCACTCACGGTCTCATTCACAACTACTGGTAAATTTGGTCACCAATTAAGGTGGAAACCAGAGTACCCAGAGAGAACCCATGCACAAACAGGGAGAACATGAAAGGCCCCGACCAGAAATGTTCTTGCTGTGTGGTGACAGTGCTAACCACTGCAACATTGTGCTACCTCTATTGTGTGGCTTGTAATACTACGACTGCGGTACTATGACTACTGCTGGTTTGTGAATGTCTTGGTATTTTTGTAGCCTTTACCTGAAGCTCTGTGGTGTGGTTTGAGTGTAGTTTCACTCCTATTTTCCTGTTTGCACTTTACCTTTTTACTATTTACTAATCGCCTTCAGCCAAGTCAGAGCTAAGCTGAGTAGCTGCTGATACCATCAGAACACTTTCACATATGTTTTCTACCGTGAACTAACTAGAAGCTTTGATTGCAAAGCAGCTGTGTTCATCAGTGAGTTCCAAGAACTTTGTCAGCAGTACTATTGTTCAATATAGATTGGTCAGCACAACCCAATATGGACACAATCTGTGCTATTTGTTCAGCAAATCAGTTTTAATAATGCAGGGAGGAAGCAGAAACAATGAGCTGTAAAGGTAATGAACCAGTGATAGGGGCTGCTATTTATTTTAAATGGGACTTTACATTGCAACCTGGCACCATGACATAATATACTATATCATAGTGATGGTATACCTCTTTTGTGAATGGTTTCCTGAAATCCAACACCTTGGACAGGGCACTGAGTTCTGCTACTTGAAAGTCGGTCCAATGCCAAGAGAGAAGAAGAGGAGAGTCAGTCAAGCCTAGCCGACTTGAAGAACATATTGGAAGAAAGCCACGGTGTGAAACCATTGTATTCTTTTAACAGAAACCCTTCAGTATCAAAGATCAAGTAAATCAAGAGAAAACAGATGGTAAGACTGAACAGGAGCCATGGGCGAAAAAAAAAGAAGAAGAAAAACAGGTGACGATAGACAGAATGTGCATTATTCACAGGGTGTGACACCACAACAGAGGCTCCAATGGTAAACATGTGTGGTGGTTTGAGGCCTTGTGCCTGCCCCAAACTCCCAAACAGGCTTTCTGGTTTTGGGTTAGAAGATAGGCTTGTTCAGCATATCTGTACACTGTAACTGTTTTGGAGGATTTGAATGCCAATGCCAATTAACTACAGTCTATACCATTTCATACCTCTCAGGTCATCGCTTGTAGCTCATGTCTCATCGTCAAAATTTATTTGTGGAGACTAGAAAATACCTTAAGATACCTAATCCATCACAGTGGACATTTATTACTATGTTTTTTGCCACAGCTACATAATCACTGTGTTGTAATGCAACTGTAAACTGGACCAGTTTGGACCACTATTCCTCAGTGGAAGAAGTTGCAGAATTTTTGACTTCTGATATTTGTGACTTGGCTGTTGCTTTCACAAGTCTGTTGAAGTCAGATACAGTGGAAATAAACAACAATTAAAGTTAATTACAAAGCCTACTCAAAGTTTCCTTTGACCCTTTTCCTTGAATCTTTTGACAAAATTTGTTTCAAGAAAACAGTAGAGTTATTATCATAGTTATTTTAAAAAGGTTGTCATCTACAAAGCGTTTGAACCGACTTCTGTCTGGTTAATGGACAACTAGATGTATTTTGTGCTTTGTGCTGTTAACAGCTGCTGTAATAGTTAACTAACTAGTTAAAGACAGATGATAAAAGCTATGAACCTACTGCTCCATACAATGAATTTTTACTTTCAAATGCATATTGGCCAACAAAACACCAACAAAGATGAGCACTGCTTTTTGTCCCCTGGAAAAACTGCGTAACGTGTCTGATTTTTTATTAAATCATTGATTTCTCCTGATTATGATCATGGAGTTTGTTTTCCTCTCAAAGCCTGCATAATAATTACTAAAGTGCTTTGAGACTGAACAGCTTCCACATTCACACAGAATACCTTCGTCTATTGGAGGGGGCAGCCATTGACCGTGATTAACCCAAACATCTGTGCTTTCACTGACAGTGTAATGTCTTCAGTTCCACTCTGCCACCGCAGTAATGGCAGTGGCACTTGAGAGCGCAACACATAAATCAGCCTCTGGATTCATTTATATCGACCTGCCAGTGGGTCAACTTGTGGAGATCCCAGGAATACTAAGAATGGCAAGCAGAAATGTTGGGATAATTCATATAAAACAGTGTACAAGGCTCTGTCCTACGTCTATGAAGAGTTGGAACAATCTGGTGCAAAATGGTGCAAACAGTTATCATTTTTCCAACCTCAAACCAACACAAGGGAGAAAAACTGTCACAAGATTAAAGTAACGTGTTTTCCAAACACGTTACAGCTGCATTAACATGCAACAGAAAAATAACTGCAGTTTTCACATCTGTGCAAGTTGCTTGTAGTGTACACTCGAGGTTGCAGTCTTTGAATGACACAAGGATATATTTAAAAAGAAAAATAACTCAAGTTTGAGCCAGTTTTTTCACAACTGATCTGTGAAGCTGCAGAATAATTGTTAGTGGAGGATGTTTTTTTGTCTATTCCCAAATTTAACATTTGTGGTTGACCAGAAGTGTGTAGTCAGGAAGAGTGGGTCGGAGATGTCTGCTCTTGGCTGATGACATCTTTGTGGACTGCCAACACTGCATGGACTGGTACCAGTTCAAAGCCTGGTCACACAGAATTATGAAAGCAGCACTGTCATAATAGGAAACACCCCGAAACTCAAACTTTTGCCATTTTAAGGGAGCTAAATCCCTCCTTGCTTTGGCACCCTTGCTGGATTGGCTCAGTTCAAATAAATCTCTTCATACAGGGCCAAAGTTGGTATGAAAATGGTAATCAGTAAAATATTGGATTGTCAAGATCTTGTAATTGCCCTTTCCCTAAGGCCTGCCATGTTTTCAGCTAGTATGAATCGCAATTTCCTGGATTTAATCCTAGTTACTGCAAAAAAAAAGTATGTATAGGCACCAAATCTGATTTTCCTGATCTGATGGGGTCTGTCTGTCTGTCTGTCTGCGTGGGTGTGGTCATGCCTGTCTGAAGTTACCGAGGCTTAGAGCGGAGCATTGTACAAAGTGACAACCCCATCAAAGAGACCGGGCCTGCATAAAAGGACGTTTTATGACTCTGCCTTTCAAAAGAACAGTTTGAGGAGTTCAAAGCACACACACGGGGAGAGGCAGGCTGTGGATGGAAAGTTCAGCGCAAAACCAAGAGTGAGACAGAGGATGGAAGAGAGGGAGAGAGAGAGAGAGAGAGAGAGAGAGAGAGAGAGAGAGAGAGAGAGAGAGAGAGAGAGAGAGGAGGGGGGGTGAACATAAAAGGCGAAGAGAGGAAAACCCTCGAAAGCCATTTGATATCTCTCATCAAAGAGCGATGCTAACCTGCCTCACTTTGCATTTCCAGCTGAACGCTAAATCTTCAACATGAGGTTGTCATTCACGGCTGAGGAACATCAAGCCCAGCCGCGTTTGATCGATCTCACCAGTCTGCACGTGTGTTTTTTAGGGCACACACCTTCCAGCCACATGCCGGGGATTTCTTCAGAAGACAGGAAATGTCATTTTCTGATTTACAGTGAGCTATTGATGGATGGCTGAAATAGGAACAATGGTCAATGCTGATGGACTGCCCTTTTGTACACCTAGTCGCTAGAGTGCAGAAATTTAAAGCATCCGTTGAATGGTCTGGCACGAAGGCAGACACCTACTGTGTTTTTAATTAATGGCTGCAAATCAAAGCTGTCAAGCTGCATTTTCTTTCCAAAATGCTTTCAGCCCACCGAAAACCCGTTTATGATCATCTCAGATGTACAAAGACGACAATGCGATTCTTTTGTAAGCATCGCAAAATCAATCAAAGTTTGTTTTATCTTCATGCCAGCTGCCAGGAGCAGTTATCACATTTTGGTGCTGAAGTCTTCATATTCTAGTGTGTGCCCATGTCTTTATTTGTATGTGCTTTTGTGCCAACAGGCTGTCTGTAGTTTGAATCCTGTGTTGTGTGCGAAGCCAAGTTTCAATAAATCTGGGTAAATTTGCAGTAGTGACACTTTAATGTGCTCTGATATAGAAGATTCAACAATTACAGCAATGGGTCCAGATGGAGCAGCAGTCCACGGAATTTAACGTTAAACTTCCTGTCGTATTATCGACATTAAATGAAATCCTTGCAGAAAATCTGAGTTCAGTCAAATGTCTTGTGTGCTACGTATACAGTAGGATGGCATTTTCACGAAAGAAGATTTTGATACTGAAGCAGAATGCTGTGTTCCTCCCTAAATACTGAGGTTCAGTTATTTAATATCTGTTCTGTCCCCATGCAGCAGGCCATTATCACTGTGTGAATTACCCTGTGACAGTAGTTACTCTGTACACAGTACTTTCAAAGCAAACAAGGCCTACATCATGATCCTCCATTCATCCAAGCACCTATAAAACATCACCCAATGGAACATTTTATATTGTATGCATTCTATTATTACTGTGTACAAAACAGGTTTAAAAAAAGACATGTAGCCTTCTGGCATCTGGAGCATCACTTCAACAAGTATAGCACCTGACATTTTGGTTCTCAACGTCCAAGTTCTCCTCTCTTGACATCAAGCTTGGTAGTTGCACATCTTCTAATCATTCCAATCCTACTAGTCTCCTTTTCATCTCTCCTTTGCATCGTGAATGTGTTCCAGCAAGCTGTTGTTTAACATGTACTGACTCATGTGGTGGTGAAAGGCATGTATAAAAACACAGTCATAATTACAGTATCCATCCAGAAGAAACTGTAGAAAGCGAAACTAATCAACGCAATGAAACGAAGACGCAGAGTGATTGGAGACAGACGGCAGGTAATGGCTCATTCATTATTCATTTTGGAGAAAAAACGCTGCCTTCCTTATTGAATCACACTGTTAAACACAGATGGTCACTTTTCCCCAGATGACTGTAACAGTAACAGAGTGCCATGATGAAGGACTAATGCAACAACCAGTGCTGATTTGCACATATTAGGTCAAACAGCCATGTAAACATCTGTGAGTGTGACAGCAGTCCTTACATGGATCATGTTTCTGTTTTTAAGACCAGGAAAGCATCTTAAACTTCAAAATGAAGCCCAGCTCACATCCATGCCGGCAGTGACCATTTTCTTAATTTTATGTGTGTGCGCGTAACGGGGTGTGTTGTACTGGTGTTGGTGATTAGAGTCGGAGGTGTGGGGGTATGGTGTTGGAGGTGGCAACCCTACCCTCACCTCCCTAACTAATCCCCCAATAACAAAGGCCTGCTTCTCTGCTCTGCTGGACTCTGAGCCCTGCCGGACTCTGCCTCGGCCTCCAGGCCCAAAAAACCTGCTGTTTACAATTTCCCTATTCCTGCTTTTAAATGTTACTTTGCTCCGAGAGAGGAAAAAGGTGGGGGGGGAGGGGGGGGGGGGGGGGGGAGGGGGGAGATGGAGATAGAGGCAGAGAGGCCACAAAGGTGCTTTTTTTTGTGTGTGTCCGACAGGAACAAGGGAGCTATTACATGAGAGATGGAGGGAGGAAGGAAGGAAGCAAGGAAGAAGGGAGATTCAGAGACAGGGGGGTGTCGGGTGGAAGAGGAGGAGGAGGAGGAGGAGGGGGAGGAGGAGGAGAAGGCCCCATCGGGGATTAGCTGGCCAGCTGCTCCCTGAGGGACCAGACATGAGAGACACTTTTATTCTGACAGGAAGAGTGACTCCAGAGAGCGATGAAGAAGAGACAGGAAGTATAACCGAAGAAGGACAAACATTTAAAGAGCAGAGGAAGAATAACAGAAGGATAAATGCAACAAAAAAGAAGAAAGAGCGGCGGAAGAAAGGAACTACAGTAAAACAAGGAAGGTGTCTATTCTATTAAAAGGCACCTGTACAATCATGATTCCTTTATATTAAGTTTTATATGAGTTATAATTAAAGATCAGTAAGAACCTCTATGCCTTTATATTGTCCAGGATGTGACAAATTATTATAATTAAACACTGATAACTTTGAAACATCATACCCAGTGATGGGAATAACAGCGCTATAAATAACAGCATTAGTAACGGTGTTACTTTTTTCAGCAACAAGTAATCTAATTGATTACTCTTCCCATCATTATAATGCCATCATCATTACTGCCAAGGCAGCTGTTTTTCATCAGACCAACTAGATCTCTAAGCCGAGTACGGCACGAGTGTAACCGTGAAATGCACATTGTGCCCTGGAGTCAAGAGCCTCTCCACGTCAGGGTCAAGCATAAACACTATATAAACATAGTAATTATAATATCTACAATAATCCATGACATTTTATTGGATGCTAGTCTCACTTTCCCACAGCAACATTAAAACAGTTTAGGTTTGTAATAATATTAATAATAATATTCAGATTTATCATAAATAATTGAACATGCACATATATTTTACATTCTGTCAAAGAGGGATGGTGGTGGGGTCCAAATTCTTTGGCACATTAAAAAATTTAAAATCACATTAAAAAAATTATTTGAAAGTAATGAAATAGTTACTTTCCAAAGTAACTAGTTACTTTTATCATTTGTAACTCAGTACAGTAACTACTTTAGTTACTTTCTAGGAGAGGTAACTAGTAGCTGTAAGTAGTTACTTTTCTAGAGTAACTTGCCCAACACTGATCATACCATTCCATCAGACCATGTTTTATCAACCACTATGGAGACAGAGATGGGGTAGTGTGCAACAGGGGAACTTTACCTACACCCCAGAAGACACCTATACTCTTTATTTTTTGTGAAGAAACTTCATCAACCTGTAGTAGTGTCACCTTTTAACTTTTCCTATGATTAACCACTCTCCATTTTATTTCAGTAACATGTACTTGATGTACTTGATTATTGTCATAATCTTGGTACAATTCTTTAGTTGAATGAGATGGTATTAACATTTCATGCTCTTCAGATGTGTTTGTTTTGTCATTGGGCAATGTTCCCGAAGATTGCAGGAACAGGCTACTAATACACACCAAGTAAGAAGCCATGCCATTGCAGGTCCTTTATTCTAACAGCTGTCCAACAAAATGTCATTCCATTTTTTTTTAATTTTTCTCAAACTTGGTGTTAGTGCTCACTTTTTTGGAGGAAGGACCAAGTCAACCAGCCTGTTCCAGTGTCTTTGCAACTAGTGTAAGATCAATACATAACGCATAAGCAATCCAGTTTCAGCGTGTTTGGTAGAAACTGAGCTTTTAGTAAAACAAGTGATGAGCTGCGTGACTGTAAATGTAAGAACAACTTTCTGTTGTCGCTAATTGTCAGTACAGCTGATTGCACAGCTGTTGTCATTATCTGGATTTTGCCAAACCATGCTACAACCATGAAATAATGATTTGGCTATGAAAGCCATTTAGCTGTTTTTTCTGTTGTTGTTGTCTGGAAATGCTAGTTTGGATTCATGTTGTTATCACGTGTCACTTGTCCAGAGCCCTTCTGTTTTATGTTTGTTGGTTTCATGATGGTACCTCCCTCATTTTGATTCAACGGAATAGCATCCAGCATCTGTCTACATAGGTGGAGACTTTATTTGGAAACAGTCAGGCATATCTTGCATAAGACAGGAATCCACAGTAGTTTTCTTGCTCACACACACAGCTTGGCTGCACATTGTGCAAGCGCACCTGCGGATGTCACTTCCGTCGAGTTAGATGCTGGCGTGGTCATCACTCTTCAACACTAACAACATGCTGTTTGCCCATGTCATGTCTACAGTGAAAGTTTGTTTGCTTTGTCTCTTGTTCCCTACGGCCTGGCGTCGGCAGCCTGCCAGCCGCTGTCAATCAAACGTCGACGGGCCACAAATCAAAAAAAAAAATTGATAATAAAACTGCATCAGTTTAGCCTGCATCAGTGTCACTACTGGTGAGTAACTATAATACCACTTTATTTCAAACTATGCCTTTAAACGTGTAGTTGCTCGAAAGGCTTAACATGTATACAGCAGAGAAATGTGTCCCCGTGGACCACAGAGAAGGGGTGTGTGCGGTCATGGTTTACAGCCCACAGAAGCTGTACATGTCTTTACAATGAGACAGGATTGATATCTCCATCAGCTCGATGAGACAGCAGGCAGCTCAGACGTACGTACGGCTGTACGTGTGGCATGAGATGCCAAGCCGTCCAGCAGGAAATAAGCGCCGTCAAAAAGACGATCGAAATTGAAAAACCCCCTCAAGAGAAACTCACAAGGCCACAGAGAGAGAAAGAGGACGCAGAGAGAGTTTTTCCTTCCTTCCTTCTCCTTTGCCTTTCTTTCTCCATATGGCAGCCATTTGTCTGGAGGAGGTCTGTCAGACATAAATAATAGGTTATGAAAAAACAGTAGGAGGGAGGGGGACGCTTGCTTTCTTCCTGAGGGACGGGATCTCCAGAGGCCTGGTGTCCTTCATGGCAAAACAGGGAGAAGGCGAGATGGAGGGCAAGAGGAAGAGAGAGGTGGATTGAAGGAGAGATTGAAGGAGAGCGTGAGGGAGGAAATACAGACTTCTAGCAAATGAAGTGGTCAGTGCGTTGTCTGGAGAACTTGGCAGCAGAAAACCAGTTTCCACTTTTTATATCCGAATTTTTTATGGTTTTTACTTTGCAACTGTCTTGAGCTATGACCTCCGTGACACTGGAAACGTTGCCCCAAAACAAGATAAAGTTTGACTGGTCAGGACGGCAGGAGGAATAGAAAGTGAAGGAAAGACAGATAGGGGTAGAGGGAAAGAGAGATGGAGTGCAAGGCAAAGAACATTAAGGCCTTCTCAAGTTTGTGCGCACTGATTTTCATCTGAAACCAATTAGTTCCAAACCACGAAGACAACACCAAGCCTAGTTTTTAAAAACATCCTCTTTCTCTCTCTCTCTTTCTCTCTCTCTCTCTCTCTCTCTCTTTCTCTCCCCCCTCCCTCCTGTCCATTCATGTGTCAGGCTCTGCAGCTCTCTGCTCGGTCTAGACTCCTCTGTGTGCATGCATGCAAGCATATGCATGTGTGTGTGTGTGTGTGTGTGAAAGAGGGAGAGAGAGAGAGAGAGAGAGTGCGTGCGTGCGTGCACTTAAAGGTATCGTGATTAACATTCGCCCCAATTCGCTGAGGGACACGCATTCTAAGCCCTTCCTTCCTGCTCCGAGTGGAATTCTCATTAGCTGATAACTACTTTTCAAGAGACTGCTGCATTCCTCTGCTGGATACCAGGGGCCTTACAGGACTCCAGAACACACACACACACAGACACACACATGCACGCACACACACACATGCACAAGCAAAGCCACAGATACAAACAAGAATTGGCACACTGACAGGCAGAGACACAAATGGATACACTTGTTCAGCTTGTAAATCATATTTTGGACTTTTTACTCAGAAGTTGAAGTGTTTCATGGCCGTATTGTGCACCAACGGCACTCATAACTTCAATAGTAACCCCGAAGTTTCCACAAACAGACAGGTAGACAGGCAATAATAATTTCTGATGTGTTCCTGCACGATTCCGCCTTCCTGAGCTAGAGGAAGAGAGCACTTTCTTTATTAGATTCTCACCAGAAGTTTATGGTATCTGTTAGCATTGAAACCAAATGCTCTCCAGCATCTCTCACTCACTTCCCAGGACTTTGAGGCTGCCAAGCAGACCAGGTGGGGGGAAAAAGAGAGGAAGAGAAAGAAAGAGGTGAGTGCGTGTCTGTTTTTAAGTGGGGGCAGACGGAGGAGAGACAGGGACACCTGGTGCTCAGTTTTCTCATCATCATCACACCTCATTTGGTTTCATCTGATTTTGAACTTTGGAGAGAGCTGTATAAAATATCGACTACATTGAGAAGATCCTGACATTTATAATCCCCCTGAGGCCATGAAATCTGTTGATGGCGTAAAGAAATATGGTCATGTGTGGTGACACTTGGGGTGGGGGGGGGGGGCTATTAGAAGGGATGTGGGGAACCACATTCATGCAAAAAAAAAAGTGGAGGAAAAGTTAGTTGGGTCTTTAGTCAGCCGTGTCTAGCCAAGTGTAAATGTGCAAAAGGTGCTCGGTGAGAGATTAGTCAACAAATGACCATCTGTCCCGTGTTCGTCTCGCTCTGCATATGTAAACTCACCTCCTTTGCCTTGCCATCTGCCTTTTGGCTTACAGTAACGTCGGGCCGTTTTGTTTTACAACATTCAATTCTCAGACAAACCCTGAGATTTCTCCTGTGCGCAAAATGCACCACACGCTCAATGTTTCATGTCAATGCACGGGGCCATTAAGTTATAATGTGTAATGCAGAGTGGCCTAGTCTCTATAATAATGGAGCAACAGAGAGAAGGAAAGAGGAGAGACAGCGGAGGAGACAGACGGGGTTTTGTTTCTTGAGACAAATAACTTGAATAAGGCTAAAGTGAAATAACGAAGCAGCATTAATCGATGTGAAGGATCGCTGCAACAAAAGGACTTTACAATGGGTGCAAGGTTGTTGTAGGAATAGTAAAAACAAATATGAATCTAAAAATAAGTTTTTTATCCATCTTAGACCTGTAACACCATGTCGGTAGTAGAGTAGTATATAATGAGTGATATTCATGATCATCAGAGGACGCATCCTGCCACTTTGGTGATCCTCTGATTTTTCCTCTAGCACCGCCAGCAGGTCAGGTCAGTTTTCACTTATGCAGAGAGATGGATTGCCAGAAGATTTTGCACAGACATTTATGGCTCCCAGGCTAAGTATCCTATATGCTTTTGGTGGTTTTGGGTGAAATGTCTCAACTATTGGATGAATTGCCCCCTATAACTTGGTATTTCCCTGTACTGTATTTCTCGTGTTGGAAACATCCGAGCTAATGTAAGTAGGCCTACACAACTCAACAAAATATAGCATTTTTAGACATTTTAATGCAGATTAATGCTACATATTATAACTTTAAATATAGGTTCTTCAGATCAACGCTATTGCTCCAAAATATAAGTTCAGTTGATGAGTGCAATGCTTGATTTACTTTTTCTCAAAATAGTTTGCAGAGCTTAGTGAAAATGAAATGAATGAGATAGTTGTTTCAATTCTGTGTCTGATACTGATATTTCTCTCTGTATCTTTACGTGTAAGTCGCAGGTCGCCCGTGTGATTTCTGTACCTGTAGGACTGAAGGCAAGTAGCTCTGTAATAGCCTAGTGGTGCCACCCACTTTGCTCTCATTCAGTCATTTGTCTGGCTCCATCCCCTCTCCAGGAACACTTCCCCTCAGCCTGTAAAATGATCACCGGATGGCTACTTGATTTCCCTCTCTTTTTCTCTGTCGACTCTTCCTCTCTCATCTCCTCTTATTTTCACTTTCTCGACCCCTCTCCTGCTCACCAGCTCACCCACCCCTTCCCACCCCGACATAACCTATAACCTTCTAATTCTCTCCGTCCTCCCTCTCCTTCTCTCCTCTTCCATCATTTTGCCTTTCTTCCGTTGCTGTTTTCCTTCCTAAAATGGATGCTGTTCCCCTGGGAGTGGTCAGCAGAGAGCAGGGGAAGGAGGAGGCACTTACCCGAGAGCCGGCACTGGAGCCTAAACACTGATGCTCCTGTAAAAGGGGGCTATTAATTCATGGAGGTTTTAGCTGTTGGCAGTTAAGGATAATGAGAGAGGTGCTGGAATTATTTCCTGTCTCTTAATTAAAAGTGATTAACACAGTTTGTTGTATTCAACTGCGTTAAATCTGAGCTATCATACTTTTTAAAAATGATTATTTAAGTGTCCTTCCTGCTTGTGATCCCTTTTTTAAAGTTGGTCTGTTTATGTATATTGTTGCACATATATGAGTATTAATAGGTAATATACTAATAAACTGGGCTATTTCTAGTTAGTCAAGGTGGCTGACATTTCACCAGCAGTGTTTGTCAGAACAGTTCAAAGTTATGAAACCAATAACTCATCCATCCGCCCGTTATCTATACCCGCTTATCTCATCCAGGGTCATGGGGCGGGAACCAATCCAAGCACAGCTAAAGGCCAAATAAAACTACCAAGTGATGCCTAAAAAAAAACACAGGCTGATGGGACCAGTTTTCAAGAGTGAAGGAATTTTGGCATTTGCTCTCATCAGGTAAATCTTTTATGGTTTGTGGTTTTTGCCAGCACTCAGGCAGCGGTTTATGGAAGGAAGTGCACCTTCCGTAATTTATGTTCTAAACTTACCATAAAAGTTTGTTTGCAGTGCTCGCACATGTGAGCTTTTTGATTTGAAATTGAAATCTTCCTCCTGTTAACTGTAAAATAAAGGCATTTGTAAGGTTGTAAACTTTGTGTGTGTGTGTGTGCGTGTGTGTGTGCGTGCTTGACAACCTCAACATGTCTCACCTACTTTACTTTACCTACCTGTCTACATTAAAGGACCATATACACTGCATACAGCAATGTTTATGCCCAAATTATAACGTCAGCAGATGCCCGATGAACAGGATGTTGTAGTGTATATTAGGCCCTTTATACCACATATGTCTATGAATAAAGATGTGTTTACAGATAAAGCCTTGACTGCACACAAACCTACGCAGAGATGGGTCGACATTTACGTCATGTGGACTCTTGCAGCTTTGTGGAAAGTATAATTTGAGTTAAAAGCACATTTCTTTTGGACATTTTCCACATCTAAAAGACTGAGCTCTTCGAGACTAAGAAAAGAAACATTCACTCTACTCATGTCAGTTACAGCATCCGACAAGAAAGACGTCCTTTGTTTCAACGAGAGAATCTAAACTATGACATTGGCATTAGCTTAATATTAGTGATTCTATACATCCAAGAGATAAACAGCAACAGAAAAACTCCGGCCTGATCCTCAGAACATACAACCAGCCGGCTATGCAGCCTGGTGCCCCTGTTGTTGCGTGATCAGACAGGCTCAGGGGCCCCCAGTTGCACTGGCTGACTCCACTCCTTTTCAATGGGGTCTTCCGCTGTCACAGTCACAGCCATGGCCCTGAATTCCCACATACACACACACACACGCACATAAACAGTCCTTACCCATACACCCGCTTGTGCACACACACTCACAGGCATCAAGGGTGGTAGAGGCTGCAGCCGGGGGGACAGGGAGGCGGGGGGATGCACATGGGGATAGCCCCGACCGGAGGCACGCTTCTAGACTTGTGGATGAGGCAGAAAAGCCATTATGGATTGTTATGGTTGGCTGATCGCTCCCTTTCAGCTGCTGAGCTTCACACAAAAGCGTCAGGCAGAAGCTAAAATAATGGATCTCTTTTCCACACACCCCCTCTGGAGCATATCTGACTGTGATCACAAATGCATGATGGGAGTGAGTGTGTGTTTGTATGTGTTTATGAGAGCATGTGCTTAAGTCTTGCCTGCTGGAGTGTGTGAACGAGAAGGCGAGACCCAGGAATGTGTGATTTTTTATTTTTTATTTTTTGCAAATGCAGGTGAGTATTTGCTGAATGGATTCATAAATATCACATTTTCATTGACAAAAATGTTGGGTTGATGTGGTTAATGTATTTATATGATCCTCAGGTGTTGCCAGGGAAACAAACCTATATTTAGACACACACACACATGAATGCATACATGCATGAGTGTGGATACAAACATGAAAAAGAAGGCGCATCGTTCTGAATGAGATGCTGCACTTCCCGGCTCACTCAAGTTCAGTTGTGATTTTGAATATGGCCAGCAGTGAGTGAGCGTTCATGGAAATAATAAAACAGACTCATTACGTGACGGCTGACCTTTACAAACAGCCTCTATACTGGAAGACATCCTTGGTTTTGAACATAGCACAATGACAGTGGCACATTTGCTCTTGTTATGTCATTGGGCTTCAGTGACATTGAGAGGACTTACAGCCATCCATCCATCCATCCATTAATCTATAAATAGACCTGGAGCCATTTATAGACCAATGCCACGTTGTGACGCCCGAGTGCTGTTTTTTACTAAGTGGATGACATGTCTCAGTCAATATGAGAACCGGACAATAGGATTATGTCTCAGTGATGGCTTCACCTCATCCTGTTCAAATATGTTGCTGGTTTCTGTTCTTTTTGAAATGTACCTAAACCATTTTTGGCCTGTTTTTACAGTTATATAAGCTTTGCTGTTACTCAGAAAGCCCACATGCTGTCCATACTAGCTGCCACAGAATCAAACCTGTGACCTTTCAGTAACCCTAATAGGACCTTTTAATAGGTCTGCCTCTGCGTGCCATAGGTCACCTTGATCACAGGGTGCATCTTCAAAGGGGAGAAATTGTCCTAACTTGTGCCATTGGTGGAGAAATGTCCATGGACACTGTCAAAGCCAAACAAATGCAATACGTGTATAAGGATTTACTTATGACATTGTTAACTGCACAGGCTGTCAACTTGTTTGCATACGACACTGTCCTATTTCCCAAATTAGGGAAGCAGTATTCTATCACATTCACTCTTTGTTGTTTTCTGTCTATCTGATACGTTGGATATATGACAAATTACACAATAATTTCTGTAAAACAAACATCTGTTTATTGATTCAGGTTGTAGCCATTAGTATAGCCATTTCAATTAATTAATTAGTTATTTGCAGCAGTAAAAATCTTCTATATTAGAGGTTGAGAAACAAGCCAACAATGAAGCTTCATTACCAGTCACTGAGAACACTCATTTGTTGTTGGGGAGAAAAAAAACAACATGGCTTCATCATACAAATCTAAGATTTATTTGATGACTTACTTTCTTAGTTTGCATGACGTGCCCAACCACGACAACCTTTATCTGAACTGAAACATCAGAGATGACATCAGTGCTGATGATGTTCTTGCAATTTTTTCACAGATTCGTGTTGCTTATTTGCGTAAATTATTTTAATCAAGGTCATAAACCTGGGTGGCAACTAAAAATACAGGGTGCTACATGGTACGTTCAATTCTGTTGAATGACTTTGACACCCACATGTAAAGCGGATAAATGGAAAATATTAAGATTACGATAAATCACAGTGATGGACGTAAAAATAATGTTACATAATGTAAATTAATAAACTATAAAATTATTAAACATTAATGAGTTTCAGTGTATAGTTGAAAGGGGCCATTTATTGGACCTCAGTGGTATTATGGAACACTTCAGCTCTTTCCCACCACAGTTTGATAAGAGAGGTGGGCTGACTCAATGTTTTAACAGTTATTTCCTCTCATTGTCTCTGATTCAAACACACTCACACAATTTTCCAGTGACTTGTGTTTTTATGTCTATTTCCACCCAAGTGACGTTAATCAAAGATATATTCTATTTTTAATTCTCAGCTGAGAGTTAAATATAGATATTTGTTATGGAACAATGTTGGAGTCTTAAACCTGACATCACCACGACTGTTAGCAAGTAGTTCATCTTTGGGACACTGTTGACGTACTGTCTTTCCATTTCGCACATTTGTAACTTTTTATTCTTCCTCATCTCAGTCTCAAAGAAATTTAGAAATCCATCTACATGGAGGTTCACAGCAATGAGGAAATGTTTAAAGAAAGGTAAAAAAAAAAAAAAGAAAGTAAAAAAAAAAAGCAATTTCTCAGCTTCAAGAAAATTTGACCTACATGAAAGAAGTCATTTTCAGGTTGAAGACAGAGGGAAGTTCTTGCAGTCTGTCTTTTCAGGACTTATAGACATGTAAGAGTTAGTGCAGTTCTTGGTGTATGCAGCACTAGAGAATGTAACATGTTGATTTGGCTCCGTATTCGATAACCTGATACTTTGTTGTATCATGGGAATCAAGTAAACTAAACCTCAATCAGTTTTCTTTTGGTAAATACTTCAAATTGATTGTTCTTCATATGGTTACTGCAATAAAAGCAACATTCAAACTTAATAGTATATATGTTAGTGACCCAAAACACATGAGACAGAGTGACAGAGCCCTATACCCAGTTCAGACTGTTTGGGATAAGTTAGACCACCTTGAAGGAAAAGTATCCAACATACAAGTGGTCAGCATATATGGGAACTCCTTCAAGACTGTTGGAAAACCCTTCCAGGTGACTACCTCATGAAGCGGATTGAGGAAATGCCAAAAGTTGGCCACTTTACAGTGATCGAGGGTTCAATGAAAACAGTGACCAGAATGGCAGCGGATTGCACCACAAATGTGTGTCTTGTGAACCTTTTCAAGTTTGAATGGACTAGTTGCTGTTCTTTGTGGCAGTTTTTGGAAACACAGTTCACAGTTCTCACCAATGGTCAAGTACCAGTAGGTGTTGTGCGTTTCTTGTCTTTTTGCTTTGTCTAGTGGAAGCATAAAGACTATTTCCTAGATGAACACAGTGCTAATGGACTGATGGATAAACAACATTTCTGCAGTATAATATTAAAACACTCATACCCATATGAGTAACATTTGTTAGGAAGGCAAGAATTAGATTCCAGTGTACTGTCAGTCCTGATAATGAGTGATTCTTGGTCATGTGTGAGTAATAAAATCCAGCACACTGTTTATTTCCTCAACCTGACCTCTTTTCAGAGCATGCATAACTAGGATTATTACACCGACCGCAGTGATTGTTTTCAGAGGTCTCTGTTTTTAACACATGCCATATAAAGTAAGGCTTTTGTACTTGCGTGTTTGTGAGTGTGTGTGTGTGTATGTGTGCGTGATTGACAGTAACAGCTTTTATGCAGCAACGGTGTACGAGGAAAACAGTCCATTCATCATATTTTGCTGAGATGCCAGAATCACTTTCGTCATATTCATAAACACCTGGTTTCTGTTTGCTGTCCTCTACCTTTTTCTCACATTCTTTCCTTTTATCTTTCTTGCTTTTCTTGGACTCTGTTGTCTCTTCCTCTCATTCATTCCCTCTCTGTCTCTCTCTCTCTCTCTCTCTCTCTCTCTCTCCCTCTCAGTCTCTCCCCCCTCCAGTCTTCCCATGGGCCCAGAGGAGATGATAAGGTGATGTCATACCTCCGCTTCCTGGGGATGTGAGTAACTGTACACTGTGTGCCTTGGGCCATGGCAGGGAGTGTGTTTGTGTGTGTGTGTAAGTAGTTTGTGTTTTTGAATGAGACAGATAGAGAGAAGAGTCTACTTCAACAAAATGTTTTTTAAATGCTTGCTAAAAAGCCTTCTTTCCTATAAAACACACACACACACACACATTCATTGAAGCTAGCAGAGTTTCAGGAGCAGGACCACACCTCAACTCTGCCACTTCTGAAGTTCCTATAAATACCCTCCTAACCCTCTCCTCCTCTTTCACTATTTTGTGCCAGAACCACCACGTTCAAAGTTTCCATCGACCTACACCAGCAGACCCAGTAACAGAAGCTGAAAACTTCTCTGCTGCATCGATGCCTGAGGCCCCGCTTACCGTTATCCCAAAGCCTTCCTCCAATCCAGTGAGTCCAGTAAGCCTCTGCACAGTCTGTTGGTCATGGTCCTTATTTCGCTCAGGTCATCGCTCCTTAATATGCAAGACAACTTTAATTAACCTGTCGAATTTGTTGTGTCTCCTAGCTAGCTCACGTCCGTCTTTAGAAAGAGAGAAAAGACAGTTCAAGGACAGTCCATCGCCATCACTGCAGTTCTCCGACTCATGCCTCCTGCCATTGTCCCAACTCCTCCAGCCCCACAACACGGAATGTTAGCCGGGTGAAGTGTCACCATAGCCACCAAAGGATTATGCTGTGATGTCCACCGAGATTGAACTGGCCTTACATTCACAGCTCCGTATATGTTACATGTATGAATAAACACTGTTTGCTAACATGTTCACACATATCAACTCAAAAAAGGGGGTTCAAATGTATTGTGTATCACTTTATATTAAATGTAATTTGCAGTAACTCCACCAGCAGCATTAAAACTCAGTCAGGAATTATGAATGTAATGTGCAATCATTTTTGAAAAAAACATAGAGGCAGCTGTGTGCTTTTAACTGCTTCAAAAGAAACGCAACTCAGTTCACTCCTTGTTTTTGGACAGCTGACTAAACCTCCCACTGTTATGTTACAGTAACAGACGCGCTATTTTGAGCGAGAAGTGCTTGGCATTCATTTTGAGTAAAATTATACAGACAAAATCTCTGGGAGGAGAACGGGCCGGAACAGAGGGAGTCTGAAAATAACCAAAGGAATGGAAAAAAGAGAGATCCCCCCCCTCTTGGTGTCCTTTTAAGAGCCGCATGTGCCCTGAGCCTGGGGCAGGTACGCTGGATGGCAGCATGAAGCTGTAAAACAATGTTGAGGGTGTGCTCAAATCAGGGTGTGCTATAAATCAAACATAAAACCGTGCCGGTGTTGCGGTCCATCTGGGCCCAGGAGCAGTACTTTTGAAACGTGATCATGTGGAGCTTTCACCTCAAACATTCAGCTTCAGCGGTGCACTTAAAAGGATAACACCATGTTGTTGTTGTTGTTTTGAGTTTTTATCAATCATATATTTCTGGTGCTGTCCGACTAATTGGCAGAGTCGACGAAGCTCTTTGCTGCTAAGTATTTTGTCTATTTTCTTTGTGTACAGTAACACAACAGTAGTGTCTCATAGTATTGTTTTAATTGTGACTACTTTAAATTGTTTTCATGACAGTGTATCAGCATCAGACACAGTTGGATGCACTCAGAACACATCACCAATCACTGATTTTGACTGACTCACTGTTTATTGTAAATTACATTATAAATGTAGTCCACAGTTTTTGATGCCCAGCAACTGAATGCTACAAGACTGAAAGTTGCTGTATATATCCATCCACCCCAATACCCAAGTTTGTCTAAATTCAAGCCCACAATCTTTCTCTAACCAAAAGTCTATGACGTACTCTAAGTTTTCCGGCTACATGTCACATCTTCGGCTGGTGAAACAGTCGGTAGTGAACGTAATGCAGCAATTGCTTTTCCTCCTCAAAATGTACTAGGTGAACCCACTTAGTAGTGTCTAAACATTTTTAGGAGACACACAGTGTAGGGACTGGAACTCAATCTGAAATTCTGGAAAGACAACCTTTGACTCATCGGCTACAGAAGACATGACCCCAGTCTGAATCAGCACTAGTGTTTCACAACTTTCTCTCACGTGTCGTCTCTCTATCTCTCTCCCCTCCTCTTCTTTTCTATTTGCTCACCTTTCCATTAGTCTCTCATGCTTTTCCACCCCTTCCCCCCTCATCCACCTCTTCACCTTCTGAGGTCAGGAGACAATGGGCCACTTCAAAAGGCCGGTTCGCTTTAGACATTCTTTCTGAGGAACGAGAGGACAATTATAGCTACTCCTCTGGTCTGGTCACACACAAAAAAAGGATGTTGCCTAAAAACAGAAAGGAAAGGAAGTGGGGACAGAATCAAATGGGCGAGTGAGTAAGACAAAAAGAAAGAGAGAGGAAGCCACAGTATCCTGCAATGACATGGCCACGACCACAAGCAAACAGTATGAGATATCTGGGATGTGTGGAATGTGAACTATCCACCATGAATAGGCCTCAACGTTTGTTTAAATATCTATTTTTCGTTCAGTTGGACAAGTTTTATCTTCATGTTCTGAATGGCAGGAAGGGGAAAGGGAAGAGGAAGAGATAAGAGGTTAAACTTGGACATTTCTTTCCCAGAAAGGAGACTGGGCAGCGACGCAGAGAAGAGTGGGTGTAATGGCTTTGCTTACGCATTCACTGCCAGAATAAGAATAATTCCATGACGACTTCCAGGGAAATGAAAAGAGGATACTGTAACGTACCTTTTGCATCATGTCCTTGACACATTTGCAGTCATGCCTTTATGTTTCTTTTTTTTAAAAGCTGTCTTTCTGCTCCTGTTTGTACATAAGAAAATAACACATTTGGATGTTTCACATCACCTGTTTTAAGATTCATTTATTCAAAGAAGTAGGAGTGTTAGACTGAATGGAAAAAAAATCAAGAACAGTTAATTATAACGGCTTCAATCAAATATCAATAAATATATTACAAAGAAATGTATCATGTTTCCATATTTGTGTTGAATTTGTGTGACATGTATGTAGACAGCATACCATACTACTATACTATCTACCATACTTCTTTTCACCAAATCATCATTTGCTTTCTTATTTTTGGACTACTGATTTTATTTCACAGTTTTAGTTTAGTTTGTAATCATCATCATTGACTTCATTTCCTGGGAAATTGCCAGCTTCCTTTTGATGGACTTCATGTTCCTGAAGTTTTGGTTTCTATTTTGATGTTATAATGGGATACAAGTGAATAATATTTTTGAACAATGCAATACAATTGAACAGTAGGCCCTTTCCTGCCTTCTGGACGTCATCAGGAAGTCAAAAACGTCACGGGTACTTTGAAAGATGCACTAATAAAAGGTGTTTTCAGCACAAGGAAGCAGAACACAGCTTCCCTTTGGATGCTGAGTAATATGTCAAGACATCAACAGCCACGGTGTCCGCAAAGGGTCACAGAAAAAAAAATATCCTGAATTTAATCATCGCTACATGCGTGAATGAGTGGGTGCCTAAATAATCTCTGGTGTCAGGCTGAAGTTCAGATGTCAGTAGTGTAAATTCCCAGGATATTAAAGGGATGAACGGAAAGAGAAAGAGGTATGACTTCACCGCTAACTATTCCATTCAGGATATTTTTAACCATCACAGGCGTCATCGCTGCAGTTGGTCTGTGTGTGAGAGTGTATTTGTGTATGTGAGACATCACAGCTGAGAAGACAGGCCAGCTTCCGGTCTTGACAAGGTGTGCGTGTGTGTGTGCGTTTGTGTGTTTGCTCCTATTCCACTAAAACAATGGATGACAGTTCTCCCATTTTTGCAGAAGTACAAGCAGTGATTTAGAGAGTCACACTCAGAACATGTGACGCTGTGGGGTGAAGACTGTGCAATGGTGTGTGCGTGAGTGTGTGTGTGTGTGGGTACAAGCCGTACTGAATGCAGGTGTGACGGGGGAAACAATCACCTCATGTATTATCCTCCACCTCACATAGTTTTGAGGACATTTGTATGACCATGTGCAGAGTCTGACGATGTTCCATCTGGGGACTTTTTTTTTTTATGTCCAGCCAGTCAGAGCTCCTCAAATTCTCACTTTCAACAATATCTGCACAAGGCAACTAGGGTATGGTTAATAGCTCCCTTCTGTCTTCCTACATTGAGGGCACATTTCTTCCTGTGTTGGCACTCACCCCTGGCACTTTCCATAAATCCTGAGGTGCAGAATCATACGATATCCAAGTAATACTGATCTGATCCCCAAGAATGACCTAAAAAAGCAACTTGTCACAGAAACAAAGGGTTCGACTCCTGTTAACCTGTTAGCAAAAGAAGGTTAAGCAGGTGTTCGAGTATCAAGCTGCATCAGTATGTATTATATTGCAAACAACTCATCAAAGTAACTCCTTTGAGTCTGCAGCCTTCATCAGAGACTCTCAATGCTCAATAAATAGAGGTTGCCGCATAGGAGATAAGCATAACACAACAAAACTTTAAAGAAACTGTGAATAGTTTTCCTCATAAACCAATATGTTAATCAAACCTTTGTGCCAATGGAACATATTGATTGATTCCATATACAGCCACGTGTTATCATGTGATGGAAGTTACTGAGAAGATCCACTTACTAAAAAAAAAAAAAATCTGTATGATACAGTCGAAAGCTCTGAAAAAAAGCAAGTAAGTGAACCTTGAGTCTACAGTATTTTATCCTAGACAGAAATAGTAAGTTTTGCCACCTTGATCTGGCCTAGCACAGCACTTTTCATGGATTTAAAAAAAAAAAAAACACACACACACAGTACAAACTGCCCACACAGATACCGCGATATCCTATACCGTATTATTTGTGTTAACTGACCACTTCCTCACACATCAGAGGAAGCTTCTCAAGTTTTAAGGAATTGTTTTTAGACGTCTTGCTTTCTTGCCAAGAGTGAGATGAGAAGGCTGATGCCGCTCTCGTGTTGTGAGGTTAGATATGAAATTAGAGCTTCCAGCCCAGCATAGCTTAGCATAAAGACTAAGAAGGCCTGGCTCTGACTAAAGGTTAGAAAAAATCCACCTACAAGCCACCCGCCTCTAAAGTTCACTAATTAGCACGCTGTTTTGTTGACTTAAATGTCGAACTGTTCCTTTAACGAGCCCGCCGAGACATTTTTTTCAGTTGTTATGGTTGCTGGCGATCAATAAATCTTTGATTGTGTCGACTCCTTTATATTTACTTTCCACAGCTCTGGCCTGCACATACTCTAATCAAAACATTCAGGGCTAAAATATTAAAAAAATATACCCTAACCACACCAATGGCGTACCCATTACTTCAATTCCAAGCACACCGCTGCCTGTCAGTAAGTGGATAAAACATCTAATGTGGTAGCTTTGATGAACTCAACCCTTAAGCGCATTGGAGACTTAAAGCTGCGCTCAACAAGCGTTCCCTCGCTTTTGGCTTATTGTTTTGTTTTGCTTTGTTTCGCCAAAACAGCGCCGCGACTCTCAGCTTACATACTTGCAAGCCGGTCATATGCCACCGTGAAACAGCAAAGGGACAGCCTAAATGAGCTCCATGTGAAGAGGGTCAACCATGTAGCGCACCAAAGAGACATGCATAAATCTCTCAGGACTTTTTTTTTTTTTTTTTTTTTTTACAGTAATAGCTGTGTCGGTTTCCCTTTCTGTGGCTAAATCCTAAAGGGTCCTCTGGTTGACAAATGCCATTCGCTCCCACTCTGAGGGAAAGCTGCATGTTTGGAGCCCCTGCAGAATGTGTCTACCCAGCACAAATCATCTATTAGGAAAACAGTTGCTGTAAGTCCGACCACAAGCATCCGGGCAGTTCTCTGGGTTGTCAAAATGCTCCCTCTCGCTTTCTCTGTCCCCCCTATTTTCTTTCCCTCTCCCCGCCTTCCTCCCCGCTTGTCTCAGAGAGCAGTAGCAGATGGGGAGACCAGTGTCAGCATTTCCAGTTGGATCAGCTGACGGATATGCATCCCTTGTTTCCCTTCCTGTTGGTGTGTGTGCGCGCGCGAGAGGCTGCTTGTGTGGAGGAGAAAGGTGAAGGGAATAGCATGCATACAGTAACGTTGACAAAGCATCTCTGTTTTCATGATGAGGCCACCAGAACAGGATGAGAGCAAGGGAGAAGCACAGAGGGGCAAAGTAGACCAACCACGGGGGTTCAGTGACTGTTAATCCACAGAAATTGGTCATTATTGGGTAAGATTTTACGCAGTGGATATCCAATGCACTTTATATCTTAATGCCTCGTTTATTGGAGGACTTGGAGCTGCTCAATAAGGGTGCAGGGTCTTTTGACGAGGGAATGAAGGTTAGAAAAATAGGAAAGATCTAGTAAGATATGTGGACAAATAAAAGATAAAAGGAACATATATACTGCAAGTTACAGTATATAAGGTGGTAAAAAAAAATGGGAGAGAGGAACAAAGAGAGGGAGAAGGAATGCTGGGAGAAAATGATGAGGAGAAAGCAATAAGACAGAGACGGAGGTTAAAGGAGGCTGGAAATTGAGAGACGGGCAGGAAGGGAGAGTAAAGAAAGACGGAATTGAGGAAAGAGAGAGGAGTAACAGATGAGAGAATGTGTCCCAGTTCCAGGGTGTGTATGCGTTGATCTGAGTGAGTGTGTGTGTGTGTGTGTGTTTGCTAGAGTGGTTTGTGTTGCAGAGATCTTGGCTGCTGTCAGGCTAGGGGACTCCCAGAGGAAGCCAGTCCTTGTTCAGTTTACAGTGAATGATTCCCTTCCTGCCCTGCACAGCCCTGCAGGCCAATGGCCAACCAGGTTTGTGTGTGTGTGTGTGTGCTGCTTCATAGGGTGGCCTGGTAAAAAGAAAGAGAGAGACTGTCCTGTAAATGAGAGGTCACAGGTTGCGTAATAGTCAATGTTTGTCCACCAACAGCCATATGTCCGGCCAGTGTCCTCAAAGTTAGACAGAACTACCTGTTTTTTGTTTGCAGATCAAATTCTTTTGGGAAAGACGACGCATTGCTTTTTCAGTGGTAACATGTACATTTCTGTTTTTATTTAACTCGTTGCTTGCTTCTTAAACTTATTTTTCTTCAAGTGGGTAAAAATTGTTGCTTTGTCAGAGAGAAAATTAAGAAACTATCCTATGTCTTGCAGAACTGATCATACAGTACAGGCGCCGCTGGTGTAACAAATTTCGGATAAAATGTCGGTAATAATATTACAGTTACCAACCGCGCACTACTGACTTGAAATCCACCAATCCAATCACATCCCCGGAAGATTCAAAATCACTACGCATGCGTGGCAACAAGCAGCAAAGCTAGCTTAAAAAAATGGAACGCGTACATTGTTGCCAAATGTAAAATGTGTGCAAACTTCTGAAACACCTACTACAGAAACACAACAACATAAAGCTTGTGGCAATACATGCCTACAAAGAAGAGTTGTTTGGAGCTGTTGGAGGACGGCTGTAGCCCTACAGTAACTACAACCAAATCTGGAATTTGTTCATGAACAGCAGGTTGATCTAATGATTACCCTGACATTCACACAGAGGCACGCATCTAAATTTAGAGGGAGAGGGTGCTATTACCAATTTTGTGGGGGGTAACAAAAAAGGGAAAAGTACATTCAACTTGCATGCACAGGTGTTAGTACTCCAGTTTACTTCATTACCAGTCCTCCATACAAATATTCACACTGAAAATGAATCCGAAAAATCTACAAAAGTTTGTAGTTTAAGAAATAATGTACAACAAGCTGGTGATTGTTGCAAAATAAAGCTGGAAATGTTATGCAGAATGCTGGTCTGGATTTACCCTGATGGACCTGTCTGCTCTGCATTATCCTGCTTATTACACGGCTACTTATTAAATAAATCAAAAATTAATGGTCCTCCAGAGTCTGTGATCATAACTGCATCCACAACAACGCTCTGTTATTCATAGCAGTGCGGTCTGCTATTCAGAAATAGACTGTAAACTGTAGAATGCTGTAATCGACCAATCAGAATCAAGTACTCAACAAAGCCATGTAATTATGTATAATATTGCATCATGTTATATAATCTTAATCATTTATATGTTTGTATTGTATGCAATATCATTACAACAAACGACAACTTACCATAACTCTCAAATTTAGAAAAATAAAATAAAAGTGCAACATTTTCCTTAAAAATAGGAATAGCAGTATAAATGGACATAAAATAGACATCATTTAATATTGACATGGAGACTGGGGATGGAAATTAGCTTTTAGTTATATCTCTGTAAAATGAATCAGATTTCAAGTATTGAAATGTTTATTATACTTGGTCCCCGTCAAATAAGCTTAATAATAATAAATAAAAAAGGGAATTAATAAAAAAACGAATAAATAATAATAATAGCAAGTCAGGTACTGTTAATACTTCCCTGACAACTGAGGATGTAAATTTTCGTTCTTCAGCATAAATAAATGAGTTATTATCAGGGAAACAAATCAGGGGATGGAAAGTAGGATTGTAAGTAGAAGCATTCAGCTCTAATCTGACATTTACAAAGAAAGTAATTTCTTAAATTGGAAAATGTGGAACTATTGCTCAAATTGAAATAGTAATTTGTCACACTCTTGGAAAAGTAATAACTCTACTGTAATGTTGCTTGCCAACTCTGTTTAAATCCCACAATAATATGGAACTTGTTGGAGCCATGAATCAGCTCCAGTCCTCCCAAACATCTTAAACCACGTTCCAGCGTTTCCTCCAGGATCTTTTTCCTGGCACAGCGGCCTCTCAAACACTGTTTCAGGCCATGTTCTGTTTCAGCCGTTCCACATTAAGCGTGGATTAGATGAATAATGCCATTGCTTCCAAAAATGTGGCGAAAATATTTGATGAGGGTGAATGGAGGTCTTCCTCCGCGTTTCGCTGGCATCATCTGTCACAACTTAACGGACGCAATCATTTTGACTAGAAAGCAGCAACGCCACTGAAGCTGGTCGAACATTGGTTTTCTTTTCAAGGATGTTAGACAGATTACCTTCACAGAGAGAGTCCTTAAGGCTGCGTTAAACCATAATGCTTTTTAGAGCTGAACAAATTCAAAAATATGTACAAAAATCTGCCAAGTACAGGAAGTTGGCATCGAATGTTTGCTCAATTTCTTGGTCCAGCTTGTTTGATCAGATATGTTCTGATATAAATCATAATTTTATTAATGTTACACTGTATTTTATTCAGGCACAGATTTTGTATGGCTGCCCGGGTTAAGACAAAACCAAACACTGGGTTTGTTCATTGGAAGATTTTTGTTACATTAAAAGTATCAAAAAGGTTCTGGATCTGTTTTTAAAATACTGAAAGATTAACTTCACGTTGAGTTTTTTTCATCTCCCTAAAGTAATGTTCAGTGTCTGTGTAATTCATTTTTCAGATATATTTCATTTACATGACATCGTCTTGTCTGTGTACTGATGGAGGATTTGCTGATCCGTATGCTATGGCCATAACCCGTATACAGCTGGCTAAACACCGCTTGTTGACAGCAACTATGCGGTTTCTTAGATTTATAGATTTTATTCACAATTTATTTTTACTGGGATTTGGTGAGACCCTTACGTGTAATCATAATAAACTGGGGCTCAAACAGTGGAGCTTTTGAAACCCTCGCTGCCACCTTGAGCGAAAAGTCACTCAATCTAAAGCAATGCTGCCACCTTGTGGACAAACTTGTTTTTTATTATTTCTAACGCTAGGAGGAATGTGTCTCTGGTAAACACCTGTACGTGTGTAACTTATTCATAAAAACACAGATGTTGACATGCAGTGCTACACGCACACAAACACACACAGACAGCAAGCTGATTAGCAACAGATGTGTTTTGGACACTGGTGTTCCTTTAATGATATGTACGCACAGTTAAAAACTCTTGTTCCCATCTGTCTTTTAGAACACAATCACAGTAAATCAAAAATAATAATGCAGACTTTATTCCATACATTTAAAGACATTTAGTACAATATGTATTATTTTGTGAAAAGCTGGTCACATTACGTACACAAAGTAAGTTATTGCTTTGAAATCATTCATTACAATCGTCGGTTCAATTTTATTTTATTAGCAATAAAACTTTATAAATAAATATTCACAACAGAAAATGAACCGAATACAGTGTTACAGTAACACACGAATCAATAAGAAATGAAATACATTTACAGAAAGCTCTGTTGGGCTGTGAAGCGAAGCAGCTTTGCCCAGCGAAATGAAACGTCTGTGGTCCGGGACAGAATGGTCAATATTTGGTTCATCTCTCCTTCCTTACAACCCAAATCAAATAAGCCACACTCAAATATTACAGTCATCAAAATTCTTCTCCGGTTCCTCCTTCCCCTAAAAATACATCTCGACAATAACTTCACAAAGTTTTCACGTCTGCCTTCAGCTGACCTTGGCACATGATACAGTTATAATTATACAATCACACAAATGTTACACCGTGGTCATGGCTGTCCTTAGCAGAAACAATTTCCAAACGGCGTTTTAGCACTAAGATCGTGTCATATCAACTTTTTTTTTTTTGCAGATGTGTCTACTGACATTCCACGTAGTGGTCACAGAAACAGACATCAAACAGGCGTGAGCAGATTAGAAGTTAAAGGTTACTTAAAGATTCTGATTCATTCAGAAATCAGCAAACATCCACCCTACTGAAGTACTGTTATTTGTAGCGGTTATACCACTTTCATCCCCTGGACTGTATTATTTGTTTGCTCGAGTTAGAATCCAACGCCAGATGGTCTGCTTTTTTGTTTTTACTGCCTCGTCGGTTCCCTTGTTGTTCCAGACGTGATCAATTGTGAAACTATTTCTGTGTAAAAGCAGTCCGGTGCTGTCTTCCAGCGGTGGTATTTCATACTAAGGTTTAAAGTGAACACCCATTCATCAACACTGACGCGCACTGATACCGCCACATTTTCTGCCTGCAGTGAGAGATAGAGTGTATATGTGCTTAGAAACAGAATAGTAGCTCATATGATCGTGTCGAGTATAAGCCGCTTAGTCATATCACATATTCTTTGGATAAACAAGAGGAATAAACAAACATTCGTGCTATTAATATTACAATAGAGCTTGAATTAACTGTAAAACCAGCATCATGTGTTTGCCCCAGGCTTTACTGCCCTATCACATTGACTTTTAAGTGACTTTTAAGTGGGGTACTTTGCGCAGCGTAAAATTGCACTTTTAATGTGCATTTAAAGACTGCAGCGAGCGTGTCCGTGGTTCCTGTTGTCGTCTTGCTTTACATGTTGCCCGCAGGCCTCGGTAGAAAAAAGACGGCCTTCTGACCCTGGTGGGTGTCTGGTCCTGCTTTGGGTTGGCCGTTCCTCTTCAGCCCCACATACCAGTTGTACTTCTGAGAGCAATATGTGTTGTAGTGGTTTTCTTCATACTTCTCCAGGAAGTAACACTCATCGTTCAGTGCTTGCTGGGACAGGATGATAAAAGGGGGGAGAAGAGAAGAGCAGAGGAGAGTTTGTTTTAAGCTTTTTGTATATTCAGTGTAAGAATCTATAGGACAAATCTATAACTCCTATAAGCTGTATAACTCCTTAATCTATAACTTACGATACTCATCGGCTGTTTAATAGTTCCCAGTTAGGAAGTATTGCTCGCAGTCATCTATTTTAAGCAGAAATATTCTTACGTCAGCCTGTGCCACTGTGACTTTCCAGTGTTTAGCAGTTGTGGAAATAACCAAAGCTATTACAAAACAGCAGGAATCAGTGAGTTTAAACCTATACTGACAAGTTAATAAGTATTATGCGATGTAACAAGAGTCGTAATGAAACAGCTCCTAAAACTATTAAGTAACAGTTTAAAAGAGAAATAGGATAATTTCATCACTGTGGTCTGATACTGAAACACTTTCATCTTTCCATCCAAAATTAGAAATTTGAAATGTAACTTACTGATCCGTAGAGGCGTCCATTTTTGTTCATAGCTAGGTACCTTCCTGCCATCTCGCCCTTGATGACCACCACTCCCACACTCACGGCCTTTATCCTCAGGATGTCTGTAACACAACACATGACACCGTTTCCCATAACATCGCCTTTCCAAGGACAAAGTGGATGACTATCTTACTTAAATACAGTGTAACTGCTAAAATAAATATTTGCCCAGCATAGGCTCTGTCATCTGAATGTGGACACAGGCTAAGTGAGCTGCTTTACCAGAACTGTTGTGATTGCATACCATCCTCCAGAGGACTTTAACAGTTTGTTCAAGTAATTATTAACTTTTTTAACAACCATGAAGACTTTTAATCAAGTCAAATTATTAAACAGTAGTTATGAATTCACATACAGGTTCATTTGAATCTTTTCCATAATGTTAACAGACTTCAAAAGTCAAAAGTCTATTTTAATTTGCTCCTGATTCTGAGATACAACAACCAATCACACATCAAAAAGAAAGAAATGAAACATATTTTTCTCACCATAAGGGTCATTTTCCTGTCTGCCACCATTCACAGTTCCATCTGCTAAAATCCTCAGGTGATATCCTCCGTTCTGGCTGTACAGTCTGGTCAGCGTCCGTTGCTCCTGCCTGGACAAGTCCAGAGACGGGGGTCCAAATGGCAGCACTGTAACGTTTCCCTCAGACATCCTGCACAGAGGCTGAGGCTTGGACGGAGTGGCGTAAAGTTCCTGTGTCTGCAATGACAGAGAAGATCCACTGCGTTCACAGCTCGTGTCACCTGGACTGTGTCTGAGACACGGGAAGAAACAGGAAGGGAAGGACAACGCCGCCTTCATGGTGATTACGGGAAATGCTTTCCTCCCCAGCCTTCCTCAATCACTTTCTCCCTCCCTCTGTCTCTCTGCTTTTCTCTGTCAACCTACTCTCTTTTTTTCATGAAGTGATGAAACCAACCAGAGAATCAGATCTGGATGGAGGCAAGGCACATGACCAAACTTGTTTTCCGACTGAACATCACTTGTGAATAATTTCCAGATGGCAATGATGTAACTCTCACCTGAAATCAGTGCAAGGCCAGACAACAAAATAAACAACATGTGGACACAATGAAGGTCAGAGAGAACTCGCTCTTGAGGCTTTTACTCCCTCCTGGAAATGTTGCAAGTGCCAGCAACAGTGTAAGAAGTAGACGCAGGTTAATGCATTACACTGTGATCCACATGTGAAACACAAGAGCCATTTTCCTCGCACTGTTTCACGCAGAAAGGTTTTACATTAACACCCTGCACTGAGATGGCTTTAGCCGAATCCCTTTTACAGTCAGTCAGATCTCCAGCAGCTACTTGAAATCTTTCCACTTGTGGAACAGACAGGAATCCAGCCCTGTCTGTCTTACCCTCGGACTGTCTGCTTCCTCAAAAGCTAATCCAAAAAAACTATCAAGCTCACTTTAAAGCCACAATGTCAGTGTAATCTCAGTATCCTGGAGGGTAGAGATCCCAGTGCAGCTGCGGCTGCCATAAAGTCTGTCAAATGGAAAAGTAGCAGGGAAGCGGTGAAAGATCCGGCCAGCACTGTTACTTTACAACTCTTGCTCTGTGTTATCATTTGTAGCCGGAGGTAGCCTATAGAGGTAGCTAGTCCACATCTGGAATGCCTTGCAAGGGCATAAGAAACAGAGGAGAGGGAAGGCGAAAGACAGAGAAGTGCAAAGCCGCAAGAGGAATGTAAGGCCTACCCACTCACAGCCAGGTTTTCCTAGGAACAGGACCTGTAGAGGAATTCTGTATTACGGGATATGACAGTTTAGTGGATTCCAGACTGGTCCTTGGGGACAGAGCAGCTGGTGAGGAATGTCAAAACTCCAATTGTTGACTGAGCCAGAGTACAGAAGCGTGGGAGGAGTGTTTGATCCCGCGTGTGTGTTTGGTTCGGATGGAGATAGATGAAGGGGATGATGTTTGGGGTGAAGTGGGGTAAAGGTCTGCTTGGCATAAAATATTGTTGATTCGCGGACGTGTCATTAAAAGTCAAGAGGGTATTAGAGAGCACACACAAAAAAGCAAGATCAGTCTCAGCTTGCTTTGCTGTCATCAGCGATCGTCATCCGTTATTAGTGAATCATCAGAGGCAATTACTAGTCTACATTCTCACACAAACAAGAAGGCTCCTCTAATCTAGTGAATCCGTCACCTACCTGTGAGAAAGTCACGTGACAGCTCCCCTGATGAGCCAGCATGTCCTCCTCTTTTCCTTGGTTTGGTTGAAACCAGCTGTTGGTATCTTTCTGTCCCAAACTTTCTTCCTCTTTGCTCTACAAGACAAGTGGCCGGACTTCAGAGAGTTTAGTGTGTATGTCTGTATTTGTACCCTATCTACCTCTCTGTCCAACCCCCCCTCACCTCACCACCATTCTAACAACGTCAAAGGACTCATTTTAACAGGCCAACGTCAGGACTAAAATTACCACACTAGAATAGAGATATGCAGAGAGACTGAGACAGAGTGACGTAAGTGTCCCAGCCGTGGGATCCAGCCAGAGCCTGGAAATGAGCAGAGCTGGTTGTCTGACTGAGCGCTGATACATTCTTATAGCGGAGACCTCCTCCTGGAGACACGGGTGAGCAACACAAAATAAACATTTATAAAAGACACAAAGGAGAGTGACTTCAGTTCCCAGAATTATTCTTACATAATCCCTCAGCCCAGTGGCGACAGTGCAAAGGATAGTTAGGTTACATTAAAGGAGTACAGGACTCACTTCACGTTCCTGCAAAGGTAAAAATACATGCTCATCAAAGACAAAAATACACTTGACAGTAAATACTTCATCATGCACTTACGGTCCGCATACATAAATGTATAGTCATAGGAGACATAAGAAGCTGGTGTTTGATTTCAGATGAAATTCTTCAGAAACGTAAGGCAGAATCAGTTTTCTATTTTTAAAAAAGGGGCTGATCGTCAGTGAAGTTGCCTCTCAGATTGCAGTTTTGTAACTCGGGCCCCAACGAGGGAGCAAATGAGAATGTTAACACTCTTTTGAGATAGTGGACTTGTTTTAGACTCAAACAACTCTTGACATTTCTCAAAACCCTGGAACTGGCTTCACAGCACACAGCAATCTCAGCATCTATTTTTGCCCACTTTCACTGTCTGTCTCGCACATGCACGACAATAAACAGCAGTGCTGTGCAGGCTGAGTCAATAATTCACGGTGGTTGCCTCGCCTGGGCCTCCTTCTGATGGATACTTCAGGTTCGGCTCTCCATAATTCATCCCCTACAGTACATGTGCATTTTAAAAACTCCTAGCCGTTCTAAGCTGAATAATCGCGCGCGAGAAAAAGACTATGTAAAGAATGTGCAGCTAAAAAGATTAAGTGCGCTGCCAAAAAGTGCAGAGTGTGACCTACTTTTCACCTGTTCAGTCTGAGCTTCCTAGTTTTTCTTTTTTTGGAATTAGCTGCTTTACGTCCATATACCAGGAGATGGCAGAATAGGCCTATTTTGCTGCCTTATGCAGTATTGTACAACATAAAACATGATCACAAACAAAAAAAATGAAGAGTGTGAAATGTTAATAACGTGTTCGTTGTTCTCTCACTTCTGGAGGTGTTTGAACCTTGATTCATATCTTTTTTCTTACATATACTTACATAACATCAATTGGGAAACTGTCGCCCATCTACACATCAAACATTCCCGAAGATTCATTTTGGAGTTTGGATTCATCCGATGAAAGTCAGCTATCCACTGTCCTTTTAGCTCTGCTTTGCTCTCCACCATCTCCTGTGAGACAAAATATCTGTCTGCTTGTGTGCTTGATGCTCCACTTTGTTCAACAGCTAGTCTCTAACCTCGCCTGTCTCCCTTTTTGTGTGAAACTGTGAAGTCGCCAGCTCCAGCTCATTCATAGCTCATTCTTATTTTAGTATTTTGCTTCATGAAATAATATTTAATTATGCTGTATATTGTTGTAAATATTCTATACTATTGTGGTGTTATAAAGAAAAGGATTGGAGCAGAGGTATATATGCAAGGCTGTTGATTATTGTATGTTTTAGCTGGACTTCTGACTGAGTTTAAGATGGTTTTCTGCCATCCACTTTCTAAGTTTTGGTGAGAATTTCTGAAGAAAAGTAGCCTTGGACTGATACAGCCATTTATTTTACTGCCACGTACACATTAGTGTCACAGGCTAGAATTAATTTGAAGGGAAAAATTCCACCGAGATCTTTACAAACATGTTGCATCAGTTGCGGGTATTGCATCAAAACACAGCCTGGGTATATATGGGCTTCATTGTCCTCAAATACAATAATAATGGGTCAAAAAAAAAAAAAGGCCACACGTGGTGGTGCCCACTGCTTCAACTTAGCAATAATTATGACACAATTGGGTCTCTGGCTTCACTCTCCCCCTGTGGGTAGAAAAGGGGAGAGAAAATAATGAGGAGAGCAGTTGGTGTGACTGGCACCTTGTCAGAGTAAAGGGGGAAATAGATTTGAACCACACCAGACCCAGCAGCAGATACATTAAAGCTGCATATCTATATTTCAGTCAGGAGCTTAAGGTCTTCAAGGTAAATGTCAGTGATCCCGCGTAAATGCTGAATACCACATGTGTAAAAAAAATGATGGAACATGCAGGCAGATTTTTCCCTCCATTTCATATAATGATGGATTCATAAATATCTTTAAATGTGCACTGGAACAGCAATGAGGACATAGCTTGACAGTAAATGATTGTTCTACATAAGTTATATTTCTATTTTCTTTATAAGCTTAAGGTGACTTAGGTTGAAACTTTCGGAGCTGTGAAGGGCAGAAGAGCACGCCAGCTGTCATTTGTTTATAAAGAGGAAATGGGTACATGCATATATATTTTTAGCCGTGGAGTCGATAATTACATTACTGTTCTCTCAACAGGAAGGACGCCTGCTCTGGGAAAAGCTGATGTAAAGGATGAAATTAGAGAGGGATGAGAAAAATCTAATTAACAGCATCTTGATGGCCATAAAACATCTTAGTGTTGATATTGATTAAAGCCACATCTGTAAATACATTTAGTGATACTTATGCGAACGGAAATTCTTTTTTTTACTCAACCCCTCTCCACAGAGAAGGCAGAAGTCAATGCAACTTTAAAAAAAACAGCAGATATTATACTCTAATCAATGCACTAAACATGGATTTGATATATATTTTTGAGAAAGATGGCTTATGAAAAAAGAAACACATCTTCAATACACAAATTCAGCAACACCAACCTCTGTTATTATACTGTATTATACTATATGTTATCTATTCATCTGTCAATCACTGGTGTGTATTTTCATTTACAACAAGAGTTGACGAGCTCGTTTGTGATGCAACATGCAACAGTCTGTGTGTCCCCACATGTACCTGACTAGAAACTGGTTCATTCTGGTTCTTCAGCGAGCCTCCTGCATCTTAGGTTTACACAACAACACACACACACACACATACACACACACACACACACACACACACACACACACACACACACACACACACAACAACTGGCTATGACTTCCTGGAAATGGCTATCTCTGTACACCACAGTGTGACAGATGGAGAAATGAGCAAGCGATCAGACGCTGCTCTGTGCTTTAGCAGGGGAAGTATGCATGCCTAAATTTGAACTGTTTTCACACAATGACCACAAACACAAACTGTGTGTGTGTCAGTGGCACGCATGTGATGTTTCAAGAGAAATCAAAATGTGCCATTATTGTATTGGTGCAGCAGCAGCAGCGGCAGTGACTACAATATACAGTCAATACAATTCAGGTTAATATGAAGCTAAATCTTGATTAAAAATGTAAATATTAAAAATCTGTTGTGGTACAGCATCGTGCCAACAGAGGGCGCTAGAGAGTGGCGGAGGCTTTTAATCCAAGGCAGATCCCCATCCACAGAAATTCCCCGCTCTGGTTGAAATGACATCACCGTCTCCTCCCA
The DNA here is from genome assembly GCA_023373845.1 of Nibea coibor. NCBI lineage: Eukaryota > Metazoa > Chordata > Actinopteri > Sciaenidae > Nibea > Nibea coibor. The sequence goes on along the minus strand of CM041733.1, from coordinate 6,096,765 downwards.
CCAACCAGGATCCCAGCCCGCTGCATGCAAAGATTGTCTATGCTCTGAGAGATGCATCGCTCATTTTGGCCACCCTGGGTCAAGCGGCTATGTTAGTTCTCCACCCAGAATAGCATCACATCCATACTCAAATGTGTTAGCTGCTTGTCTGTACATAAAATACTCACTCTCTCTGCTGCCTACGGGTTCTTTAAAATGCTAATTCTAGCTCGACTTCTTTTTGAGACCAACCTGTTCTGGTTTTGAGAGAAACACGATTATGTATTGTGACAAATTTGTAACAGGTCGCTAGGATAAAAGCTAATGACTTTGTTGGGTCAAAATTTTCAACCCCAAACTAATAAAATTTCCTTTCAACCAAAGCTCTATTCAGTGTTCAGCACTAAGTAATGCTAACATGGCAACAGGCTAATATTGCTGCTAAACATCAGCACGTTAGCATATTGTCACTGTGAACGTGTTAGCATTTAACTAGCTCAAAGCACCATAAAGGTGCTGGCATGACTCTAGTTCCCAGTCTGTCTCCAATATGTACAATATAAAATTCTATAAAACAATCATTAAATGTGTTGGGCAAAAGAAAGACAAGCTACAGTTCTCATTTGGAGCAACCTTTGGCCTCACTTGGACCAAATGGCGAGCTCCATGTCTGGGAAGTGAAGCCAATGCAGAAGTGTCATAAACAGCTTCTCAAACAGACACTTGAGGCTCGCTAGACAGCAAGTTAATCTCTGTTAGCATCCATGTTAAAATGTCTGACTTCACAGCAGAAATAAACATGTTTACAGCCTGCTACAAAAAACTGTTTTGGCCTCTATAGCTAATTTTGATGTTGATGGCAACTGTACTGAGGCAGAGCTAATCTTTTCAAATTATATTAAGGCTTAAATTTATATAACAGTGACTGACAGGTGGGTGACATTATAGGTGGCCTGTTTGAGCAGGCTCCTTTCAGCTCACCTTAGCCCCACCCACTGCTTGCGGCAGAGACAGGATGGTGGCAGCTAAGGCAAAAGTACAAAAGTATCAGCATCAAAAATATACATAAAGAAGCACACATAAAGCAATTACTTAAACAGAAATGCCTATTTCCATTTATTGTTAGTATTGATGCTAGTAATGGTGGCGCCAATTCTAATTACTTTATATACTGCTGGGTATTATTGGGTATATTATATTTTATTTATATAATTTAGACTGTGTGTAAAGTTGGCTAACTAACTAAATCATCTACATTTTATGGCGTTAATTTGTTCTCTCTGTAATGTAGTTAAGTAGAAGTATAAAGTATACTCAAGTATAATACAGCACAGTGGCTACTTGAGGAAATGTAGTTACATGTCACCAGTGGCAGCATCTTATGGGATGCAGCTGAAACGACTTCCGGCAACAACATCTCTAGAAATAGGTTCAGAGTGAGCCCTCCTCTGTTTTTCTCTGTCTCTGATCTGGAGTAACTCAGCACACACCCGCCCCAGACGGTCAGCTCTCGAGCCCGGGCCACCTCATTGGTCGAGAGAGGCGTCAATCAGAGGATTATCCTCGTAGGGGTAGGTTGGTGGCGGTCCGCAGCGTTGAGCTGAGCGGGTCAGGGGAGAAAGCAGTGCATTTAAAAGCGCCCAGGGAAGACAGCGCATTCACGAGCCGAGTTTTTTATTTTTATATATATATATATATATATATATATCCGCTGCCTCCCTCCTTCCCTCCCTCCTCGGCCCTGCTTTCACTCTGTCCGCTCCACAATGACTTGGTCGGGAGGAATGCAGCGCCGGTTTACCTGAGCAAGTGTTCTCTCTGAACCCACCAACACACTCATTCTGCTCTGACTTTTTTAAAATTTGATTTGACTGGATGCCGTGTCGGACTGCTGCAGCTGCTGCCATTCTGAGAGATATAGGAGGACTCCTGCCTGTGTCAACTTGAGTGTTCACCTTAAATAAGCGAGCAGCGAGGTTATGTAGGTAGGCATTTCTCCGGGTTCCATCTCCGCCCCGTTGTTTACATGCTGTAATTGGATTTTCCATCATTTCCAGCAGCAGCAGCAGCAGCAGTAGTAGTAGTAGCTCGGGCTTTCCTCCTTCCCTCCTCCTTCTCGTTGCTCCTTCTCCTGTTCGGAGTTTCTTTTTTTTTTTTGCTTGCCGGGTCGTACAGGTTGTGCAGAGGCCGGCGGTGCTGGGAAACAACATGGGACTACCTGCTCTGGAGTTTAGTGACTGCTACCTGGACAGCCCGCAGTTCAGGGAGAGGCTCAAGTCCCACGAACTGGAGCTGGACAAGACCAACAAGTTCATCAAGGAGCTCATAAAAGACGGGAAAGCTCTGATCCAGGCTCTGAAATGTAAGTGTGTGTGTGTTGTGTGTGTGTGTCATTCATCAAGGCTGTTCATATTAAGTTGAGATGCTGTGCAAAAGAGAGGGAGCTGCTCTGACAGTCTTATCTCACTTACATTGGACTCACATGAAACACTCACACTCCTGCTCTCTATGTGTGTGTGTGTGTGTGTGTGAGATAAGAGGTTAAGAGGCAAGGCGGGTGAATTTGAGCGGTGCATTGTGTCCCCTGAAGCTGTCAGCACATTTGCGCCCATCAGCATTACATTATGAGGCACTGAGAGGGAGTGTTGGTATGTGTGTGAATGTGCGAGAGGCTGGGACGTTTAATGTTGATAAGGGGTTTAACTTTGTCCGCTTTAATGGTGCTAAGTGAGTCCGAAAAGTTTGTTTTGGATATTTGATGAGGTGAATAATAATCTGGACAGGTGGGAGTCAGACTGATGGACAAGAATGACATGAGCTGCAGTGTGTAGGCATGAAAAGACAGACGGCTACAGTATGTTTAAGTAGTTTAGTGGTTAGGCGATGCTTCGGCTCTGAGATGTAAAGAATGGTGGACTGGACCTGTTGCAAGTAACTTATTATTCCAGAATCCGAATCATCTTTACTGGTCATGCATGGTCACACACACGAGTGGTTGGACTCTGGTTTCTAGTGCTCCCAATGTACTTACACATTATAACTCATGTGCAGCCAAGTAGGTGAAATCATGGCAGGGTTTGTCACGTGATGTACCTCTTTACGAGCTGTTCTCAGAGACAATTTGCATCTCTATGAAAACACATGTCCAATATTCAAATTTTGATCTTCTCAACTCAGCAAGTGTTTTTACGTTACTACTATGTGACCCCCAACCAAAAACTGATTGTGATTGTCACCTTAAAATAAAGAGTTAATCCAGATAACCTCACCTCACCCAAACATCATCAAACTTAGGTCTGTCATTATACAAACATTTGAGAATATGATGTCACTTCCTGCAGTGGCCTGCTCTCCAAGTACCTGAAATCATTTATCTTACCACAATGTCCATTTAGAGGCCGTTCTCTTCTTGTGTCCTCTGCAAATGGACCTACAGAAAGTTGAGATCACAACATTTAAGCCTACATGGATGAATACGTAACAGCTATAGTTCAGTGACTGTTTGCAACCCTTCACATACACTCTCCTGTGACTGTGGATACTATTGTGTTTTTGTTATGTAATGTAGTATTCACACCGCTCATGTCCAGATAGGCGAATCCTGGAAAGTCCAGGGCAGACCAGCGCGCCGTTTAACCTGAACTTTCCACCCCGGTGTTATCGGCTGTACCTTTAAAAACAAACCAGCGCCGCTCTCTGTCGCCACAAAGCTCTGTCAGCTGATGTGTATCCATAAAGACAATTCTGCTTTTGTCCATTGGTGAGGTCTAGAAATCAAACAGCATGGCCTGATTCACTGAGGTTGCGGTGAGAGTGGGAGTCACTTGCTTGTTCTGTGCCATTGTAGCCGGGTGCCGCCGCCTCGCAAAGAGCAAGTCAGCAAATGTCCCTCGTTAATCTTTTTATACCTGTACTCCGCGGCATTGTTTGCTTTCTGCTGGCACGTGACATGAATCGGCTGCAACAGGTCCTTTCTAACGGGTCTCCGCGCAGCTGTTCCGTAAATCATTTCTGGTGCATCTTTCACTGCACCCCTGCCTCCTCTGCTTTTCTTGAGGCTTTCGGAGGATGTGTGACCGTCCTGGGAAGCCCCTAAACGTTTTGTCAGATAACTAATTGCTGCCGGAGGAGGAGGAGGCCCAGAGTCTCCTGACAGCTTTCACTTGTGTTTTTGTTGTAATGACTGCATGCATGTAACCACAGAAAGTGAGAGGGGAACATTTACAACACCATGTGCCATGCTAGGACTTAAACAGCGCTACTGTGGATTTATTGAAGCCTGCTGTGACTTCTCCGTCTTCTCTGTGTAATCGGTACAGTGTAACGACCTGTATGAGGGTGGCCGATAAGTTATCGTAGACAGCATACAGAATGGGTGTCCATGATGTCACCCACAGGTTTCTGAAGAACCGCATTGTGGTGAGGCTCTGCCCGGCACCGTCTTGGCAGTCCTGCCTCTGCTGCGTCACGGCTAATCTAAAAATCTGCCAAACGTTCATGGTGCTGAGATGGGCTGCATGACATCTAGGTGCTCAAACATGCCACCTGTAATGGCACCCACCTGTCAGTCAAAGTGGCCACGCTGTTAATTATGCATAACTTTAAGCCTTAATATACACTACTCACAAAAAGTTAGGGATATTCAACTTTTGGGTAAAATTTATGGAACATGGAAAAAGTTCATGCTACAGTCATATTATATCATGAAAGTAGAGCATCTAACTAGAAGCATGCAATGGTAATTTGGTCATCTCAAACAGTTTATTGAAACAAAAGTGGTGGGTATACCACCGAAAGCTGGTTATCCCTAACTTTTTGTGAGCAGTGTAATTTGAACAGGTGAGTTCTATAAGAATTCAGGCTCAGTACAGTTGTCATGAACGGGGAAATTAGCTGTAGACCAACCTACCAGGCTGTAAACATGTTTGTATGCTGTGAAGTTTTCAACATAGGGGCTTTTCGATGATCTGCATCACAACCACACAGGTTGAGGTTGGTTTATATACCACAAGGTATCTGTCCGTTAATGTCTCTCCTTTAATTTCACATTTTAATGTCATTTTCTGCCCAAAACAATAAACAATCCTATCAGTTAATTTGTTGTAAGATGGTTGTACGGCACTGCATCATTGTTGTATATCACATACATAAACGGTATGTAATGTCATATTGACACACACACACACACACACACACACACACACACACATTCAGTTGCCATTTTATTAGGTACAGAGACGGATGCAGAGATGTGCTCCTGTTATTTAGCCTTACTGATACAAATGGGATGGACAAAATAAACAGTTCAAGAGCACCACAACCTGCAGCTTCTGAAGCGACCTCTAAAACAAAAACTGAACCCTCTGACCTTCACGGACTGTTGTATAAGACTGTTATTTTCACATGGTTGTACCTAATATGAGTGTATGTCCATATTACCCACCTCTGGACTTCCCAGCATATGTCTGTCATGGGTTCATTCTGGCTGCAGTGTGAGGCTGGATCCTGGCAATTTATAGCTGATGTTGGTTTCTGTAAATAATTAATGTCGTGATGCTGTATGTCATGTGCAATAATCACATGACACCAACAGGGAATGTAACAGTAACGCTGTTATAAATCTTTATATATATTTCACAAATAATAAACTCTTCTTTTTGCACATATAAAAAAACAAACAACAAACCGTTACTTACTGATAATATTGGCCGTCCACTTTATTGGATGGAGCCAATAAATGCATTTTGTTGACAGTTTTGGTCAGCTGTCGTATGTATTTCTGTTCTAAGTTTCCCCGACGATATTATCATCTTCTTTTCTTCTCCCCTTGATGAGTGTTGCGACATTTTGGCACGTCAGTGCTCATTAGTGTCATTTTCAAATAGGGGAAGGTTTAACACGGAGATGCCATCACCACCATTACAAATTTACTGCAGCTCCATCCCGTTTGTGGCTGTCAGACTGGTTTATGTAGCCATTAAACATGTAGACACACACACACACACACGCACGCGCGCACACACACATACACATACACGAAAACTCAGTTTCAGTTTAGACTTTAAAAACCACAACGTCGCCCTCGTGTAAGTACTTTTGAGACACACACAAACTAAGATGGCATATGCGTATGCACGCACACAGATACACGTACAAATACACACAGACTCCAAATGTGTGTGAGTCTAAGCGTTTGTTAGCCAGATGTCATTTAAGGGCAGATCTAGCTTGTTATTACGGAGCCTGTAGAAATGTTTGGTTCTCTGCTCCACCTCTGACATGAAAAGGCTCAATCAGCCAAACAAACCCTAATTACCAGCTGGGCATTTTCTGGTGCTGTGGAGGGGGGGGGGGCACACAGTGTTTAGACAGTTTATGTGACACAGACACATGATTTGCCCTGTTTTCAGCTGAGAGCGTGAAGAGCAATGGAGTTTTACTCTTACATCACTGTCAACTGTCTGTCTGTCTGTCTGTCTGTTTGAGGTGTTACTCCTGACCTTTGTTTTGACGCGTGCAATCTTTTCCCTGACCTTCTTCGCACACATCAATCATCATCATCCTCGCCGTGTGCTGCTGGAAAAAATAAAGTGGTGGATACAGTTATCATCCAGATGTTTTTTTGTGTTGCAGTCACTCAGCCTTCCAGAGATTGAATTTATCCTCGGTGTAACATTTGGATTGGACACCGCAAGTATGAATCAATAAGTTTTATTGAGGTTCTGCTCGAGGTTTCTGCCTGTTACAAGGAAGTTTTTCCTTCCCACCATCGCCAAGCGCTCGCTCATGGTGGGAATTGTTGACTCTCTGTAAATAAGATAACAGAGAGCGCAGTCTAGACGTGCTCTAAATGGAAAGTGTCATGAGAAAACGTTTGTATTTTTGGTACATGTGTCAAGATCGACCAAACAACAGAATGAGCTTTCAAAAAAACTACTCCACAGTTCAACCAAAAGTCAAGCAGACCATTGGTCAGTCAGTAGATCATTTGCTCCAAAAAAAAATGCAACGACACATGAACGACGCCGTAATAACTCAATGATAGAACACGTAACTGTATCCAATGCCCATTACTAGCTTGAGTGAGTCCCAGGGCTCAGCTGTCATGGACTAGTTTTTCACAATGAGGTCATCGTCCGCTGCACTGACAGAGCTGCTTCATGGGGTTTGGAATGTTTTAGTCTGAGAGTCATTTTGCTGTTACGAGATGTAGTAATCAGATTGTCACGCACTGCTGTGCATGCACACACACAATCATTGCAGTGAGAGCATCATTCTGTCATATTTTTAACCATTAAATAGAGATTTCGGGCCGGGAAGCCTGAAACTTGAGAGAACACACCTCAGGGTGCAGCTGGTTAGTCAGAATCCCCTGTTAATGTTGGCTGTGTGTGTGTGGGGTTTTCTGTATTTATCTTCATGTATGCACTGACTGTGGATATGAACATATTCCATTCATTCTATATATCCATGACAAGTATTTGTGACCTAGTGACCTGTGAGTGCAGTGGTTGGCCTGAGGCTGAGAGTGTGTGTATTCTGTTCCTCAACAAGCCGACACTAATTGAGGAAGCACCGACGTGTTAGGAGGACGAAAGCACTGTCCAATAACACAGAGGCACTACAGAAAAACAAAGAAAACGTGAAGAAGAAAACGGACGACCCAAGAAAACAAAGTGTAATTTTGACACAATCAAAACCAAGGTACTGTCTTTGCTCTAAAAGCAGAACTTTATCCTGAGAAGACGGCTTTTATTGGATGACTATTCATATGTTAGGTCTAGTCTTGGGTTAAACTTGAGAAGAAGTCTTGTAAGTTAGTTAAAAAGTGAAATATTTCAGTATATTGAAGCAGAAAAACTCTAAATTGTTTCAATTTATCAATAAGGGCTTGAAGGGGAAGTCTGTTTCTGTTTGAATTTGGATAAAATGCGCAGGCTGAACCGTGACATTTTCAGTGACTATTTTAGCCCTATATAATTGTCCAGATTTAGCCAATAAAACAATGCCTCTAGACGCTGGCCCTTCAGAGAAATAGAGCCTAAATCTTTATAAACATAGCCCAAAACTAGAAGAACCACTGTTACATAGTAAACCTGATGAAAGACTAGTCGTCCTGTGCAGTTTGTATATGAAAGACCTAACCTTAAAAGCACATGTTTTAAGGGCATGTGTGCGGCCTGGTACTGGTTAAAAACAGCCCTCCACCCATTAGCACCGTCTTGATAATGACTTGGTTTTCAGGCGTTTACTCTGACTTCAAATTGAACCTTTAACTTCCCCTAGCAACCTCACAAACAAGCTGCTGGCGATGAGGACATGTGTGTAAACGTCCCAGAGAAGGAGAATTGGGAATTCCCTGCAACGCACCCGGCACTGTTGCAATCCCTGCCTCTCTCTCCCTCTCTCTCTCTCTCTTTACCTTCTGTCTTTGTTTTTCTGCAGCCACCCACTGCGCTTTGAGTGAGTAATAAGAAGGGGTAATAGCAGTCATTCAGTGGCTCGACTGTCAACTGTGTTGATAGATGAGGGTCGCGCACACACACAAATGCACGCCGCACCATAGCTAATTCTCAATTATGGCTGGTGGAGGGAGTGAACCCTCTTTTTAAAAGGTCCAAGGCAAAGGGAGAGTATGTGCCGAGGGGCAAAAGAAAGAGAAAAAGAGTGTGTGTGTGTGAGAGAGAGAAAGAGGAGGTGGGGGTGTTGTTGCCTTAAACAATAGCGTTTAAAAGCGGACATGGCCTTATTTTCTAGCCGCCTATAGAGGAGCTTGGAGCAAAGCAATATAGGTTGCGGAGAGAAGAAGCGGGAGGATGGGGTGGAGGATGGAGGTGGTAGGAAGCATGAATCCGAGGGGGAGAGAAGCGACACGGAGCGTCACTGTCTGAAGGAATTCCTCTGCATACGTCACAGTAACAAAGAGGAGTGCGTGTGTGTGTGTGCGTGCGTGTGGTCACGCATATTGTCAGCTGTTGTGAATATTCTGGATTTGCAGACATTATGCCAGATATTATTTGTGCTCACAGGAAGATGTGTGTGTGTGTGTGTGTGTGTGTGTGTGTGTGTGTGTACACATGTTGCCACTGCAGTACAGCACAGTGGGGGTTGGGGGTCTTCCTCTTGCTGTGGAGGAGAGGGAAATTAGGGCATGACTGAGCCAAGCTCTGGTGCTATTGTTGCCTTGCTTTAGCGAAGGCAGACGGTCTGACACACACACACACGCCCTACATACAGTCACTGACTTTTAACATCACCCTGGGTCACAATTACATACAGTAAATGGAAGGAACGCCCACATTCGCATTTTGCAACAGAACAGTTAGCGCATTTTTTCCTTGTGTAACTCATCATTTGTTGCAAAATGCTGGATGTTTTTTTTGCTAAACGACTATACAACAACACATTTTGACACTGGCAGCCGCACAGCTTAAGTCCTTATGAGTGGGATGCCGCTTCAGATCAGAGCTAGAAGTAACGATTATTTTCATAGAGAATTATTCTGAATATTTTCAACAGAAAGAGCCCAAGGTGATGTCTTGAATTTGTCTTGTTATGTCTAACCAGTCCAAAGATTTTCAGTTCGTACTGATGTAAAACCCACAAAAGCAGCAATTTAAGAGGCTCGAACCAGAGGGTGTTTGGCATTTTTACTTGATAGATGACTGACACTGGCCTCTCTGGTGTGTTTGCATATTCTACCTGTGCCTAGGGATTTTCAGCCTGTTGTAAAAAGGGTCAGAACGGCATCATTAGCATGTTCCATTATGCATGAGCACATGTGAACTTTCGTAGTTCACAAAGTCACAGTGGGAAAATGGGGAAAACTCCTCATGTTTCATCAACAGGTTGCATTCATTAAGAGCATCCACGGTGTCCATCTATAATTAATAACCTCATTAAAAAGCGATTAGGCTCATTAATCCTGCCATCAAGTGTGATTTATCATGCCCTTCCAAGCAAACAGATTAGTTGCAGAAACAGCGCGTATATAGATTGAAAACTTGCAAAGCTCGTAACAATCATCACAGAAGTAGATCTCCAGCCAGTGTGCCGCTTCATCTCATTAGCTGAATCTTTGATGTGGAGTATTGGCCCTGGACTCCAGCTGGACTGAAGCTGGTAAATATTTTAGCTCGGGGACTTATTTAGTTACCCCGCTCGGCATCGATACAGTGACTCAGCCCCACAGCGCACTGTGGTATTACTTACTTGTGTGTTTTTCTCTCATGACAATATGGGACTTATTTTGCTGGTATTTCACCTCCAGTATGGGCCCCAGAGATGCATGCACATGCGGATGTAACAAGATGACATATTTCCTTTCTTCTGAGCAAGCATTGCCAGCGTAGCTGCTCAGAAGTTCACACATGCAACACCTTGCAAGGGATTACTTGCCCATAGTTCACTCTTCTCACATGTCTTTAGGCAGTCTTCAGGTAATTTGAACATTAAATGTACTTTTTTGTTTTGAGAGAGAGGCATGACAGAGGAATGTGGATTTAGAAAAATGTTTAGTAAGGTAAGACTTCAAAGATTTACAAGGTTTGATGGTAAAAAGTGTGATAGAAGGAAGTGAAAGAGGAACTCTAAAAGACACAGGTTGTTCTCATGGCAAAGTTATGAAGTCACTCGAGCAGTGACTTATTTTAAATTCAGACCTCAACATTTCAGAGCACATGAAACTGTAGAAGAAGAAGGAAGAGTGATTCACACATACACCGATGTGTTTAAATTTGAATCCCTCAGACTTCAGCACAACCGCTGCATCACCGCACAGTGATGGAAATGCCCTTCTTCTGGTACTTATAGGAATTTAATTGCAGAACTGAAAGCAACATGCTGTATCTTTTGAATATGCATGCCTGCATATAGGTGCGGATGACTCATGCTGTAAATCTGCTTGGCCACAAAGTCGAAGTTCTGTTTATAGAGAATGGTGACAAATCTCTAATGCGTACCATTATTTAAATAGAACAGTGGTGTTTCTTGTGCAGCAGTGTTTCTGCAGAACTGGTTTGATCAAAATGGTTTAACAGCACTTTCAAATGAAACCTGCTGTGGAGGTGATTTTGTAGCTTTTTGTTGCATTGTCTTCAAACAAGTACCAAATATTTCTGTAGTGTTGCATCAGCAACCGAGGCGTCGCAATCAAGACTGCCATTCTTTAAAGACTCATTCTAGACATGTTTTAGAACAGTGGTCCCCAACCTTTTTATCACCACGGACCGGTCAATACTTGCTGTCGGCCTCAGAGTGCCCTGACTAATTATTGCTTGTGCGGCCCGTTATCAATTGATCGATGGGCCGGTACCGGTCCGCGGCCCTGGGGTTGGGGACCACTGTTTTAGAACACACAAATACCCAAGTTTATCTGCCGAAAAAGTTCAATGACCTTGTTAGAAAAATTCTTAAAATTACATCTGCTCCTACTCCCTCAAGATGCCTCCTGTTTCAGTGCAGCGCTCGTGTACCATGACTGGCTCCCAGACTTGTTCAAATCATCTCGTGCTCTCAAAATGAGAGTTAAGGTTTTCCCCCTCCAGCAGACCAATGTGAAAACAACCTTCTCGTATCAGAATCGTGTCATTCTGCACAGTGAAGGTCAAATATCCAAGTGAAGTAACAATAAGGAAGGCGGGGGGGGGGGGATTTTCATGAAAAGCCTTGTTTTATTTCCTGGACAAACAAAATGTGTGGCTTGCGCAATCAATTGTTTCAACATATTAATGATTTGCAAATATTACCGTAAGGAAAGAAAAGTTACAAAGGTTCCAGATGAGTAATCGTGGAGGTATGAAATGTGTCTGTAACTTAAGGTCAATTGCAATTTTACCCCGACTACACCACCTCTCACTTGACCGTGTGTGCTTTGTATTCAAAACCAGCCGAGCACGAAACCGATCACTTTTCTTTAAAGAAGTGCAGCAGTCTGCCTTTAAGGTGAGATAATGTCACTCCTAATCCAATGAAAACCATCTTGATTCAAGAATGTTCTTGAACTGAGCTTTGGTTTCTGCTTGCTGCCGCAGCTGTCTGCCTCAGAAAGACAAATGGTTACGTAAAACCAGGAAACATTGCAAAATGTGATTGATTAGAAAAATATCACTCCGAGAGTACATCTGACGCTGGGGGACAAGCAGAGTTCTGCCAGCTGCGCACTGATTTGATCACATTACTGTACACTTAAGACCATAAAACATCAGGAACCAAGCGGCAAGAGTGGAAGGAAAGTGAACTCCGAGGAATGCTCTTTAACTTTCTGCACACGGCTACCTGATCGCTGCCTTTGGGTCATAAAAAAAGCCATCTGAGCTTTTCACAGCGGTTAAAAAAAGCTGCTTTTACTGCAGGTGGTCATGGAGGCAAATTGTTTAATTGGAGCTGTTTTAACAGCGGAATTATGGTACGTGACACCTCACACCCCCACCCTCGCCCTCCCCGCATGACGAATGAACAGCAGCCTGATGGACTGGCCTTTAATGTCAAGTTTGACTTGAAAATTTACTGCAAGCTAAGACAGAGAAAACGCTGTCATCTTGTTCCAGGAGGAGGATTTTAGAGATGATCTGCACCTAAAGCACCCGAAACAAACCAACGTTTACTGAGAATTTGAAATGGAAACCTGCATAAATGATTCAGTTTTCTCTGTGCTTTTTCTTTTTAACTGGCTGAAGGCCCCCGAGAAGAGTCAAAAGTTGCATGCATGCCGTCTGTTTGTGATACTGCAGTCACACCTGAGTGTCACAAGACCTGGATGACTTTGTTTGCAGAATTTTTTGCGATGGCTGAAAAGGAAAATACCTATCCCTTCACTGCGATAGGTTATCCAAACAAGAAGCTACTGACAAAGGTTGTTGAATACCACGGGAATGATTTGCAGGCTTTTTGCTATCCTACAGGAAAAAGAACTGTCACAAGGTGATTTATCTAACCTTCTCAACCTCCTAAAAGTGAATCTTCAGCTGCACTTCTTAGCCTGCAGTGTTGTGCTGTCAGTCCCAAATTCAAGACGTGTGTCATAATGAAGGAGAAACTTTGAGCCTGTGGTGGAGAAAAGGTGTGGCTACCCCTTAATGAGAACCCTGAGGCCATTCTATGACTTGCTGCCCAGACTTGCAACAGGTGTCGTATTCAGCAGGAAGATTTTTACTCCTGGAAAAGTTACCAGGACCGCTTAGAGAAGACAATTTAGCCTGTCAGGTGTGGCTCAAATTAGGCAGAAATACAAAAATACACCCACACACATGTACTCTCACACATGCTGACACATGTTGTTGATAAAATAGCTATTTTCCTCCCACATCAAAGATCTTACATTGAGTCAGAGCAGAGGGGAGGAGGAGAGCCAGCGTTACCCGTCAGAAGCTGGCGTGGTGTTTGTATCCAGCCTCTTTTTCTGGGAACGATGAATCTGGAGATCTGTAAGGTGAAAGTAGGCTGTTGTTTCCGGGAGGGACGATATTGTCTTTGATACAGGAAGGAACAATACGTCTTTGTGGTGTTTGAGAAGGCTCTATGTTAAGCTGCAGGGTTTCAGTTTAAAGGTTCTGCAGATGTGAAGTCTGTGCAGTGAAATCTCACTTCCTTGTGGGCACAAAGGAGAAAAACAAGTTTTGGTTTCCCATGGCCACTCGACGTTACGGAGATTAATGATGGAATCAAATGTAACTAATTACTTTCATTCAGGTACTACAAATCAATGGACAGCATTGTACTTTTTACTTGATTATATTTATCTGATAGCTACAATTACTTTACAAATTATGACTTCACACACACAACATAAAAATAGATCACAAAATATGCGTTAAACTGCGACCTGACCAACTACAACTTTAAAATGCTATAATCCTCAGATAGTCATAAAATAAATACAAGTTTCCAAGATTCACACACACATAGAGTAAAAGAGACTGATGGGACCGAGCTCATGCTAAATTGGATCTCAATGAGTGTTGAGATTGCGGTGTACGTTCCACAGCCTGCCAAGCTACCAGAACACCCTACAACACAGTCCGCCTTTGTTGTATTTCTCTTGAACGCCCCGGGCTTTTCGTTTTCGTGAACCGCGATGCCAAAGCTAGCATGAAAAAGACAGGTTTTGTGATTACTAAAAAAAAAAAATATTACCATCTTCTACAATAAATTGATTCATTGTTTTGTCTCAGGAAAGCAAACAACAAGCCCCCACTTACCAACATGGTAACTTTTTGTGGCTTTTCCAGGGAGCGTTGTACCCACAGCCTTCCTTTCTCGAGCTATTAAGAACAATCAAGCTTGTTTTTAGACGAGAAATGAATTGTGGGAATATACTGCAACGATTCTCGTATCTCACCTTTTAAACTTGATATATTATTTTCAGGGAACTGATCATTTGAGTCTTCAGGCCTGAATCATCCCTGGTCCTGCCAATGTCATGACAGTGCCATACTGTTAAAGATCCCACCCCTCTCTCTCTTACCAGCATGAAATCATGTTCTTCTCTGACTTCTGTCACCAAAGCTTCCTTCATCTTTGATATTACTACACTAACAGGTAATGACCAATGTGTAAAATGTGATGTCAGCATCCACGTTTCACCCTGACAAAGCTCTTCATCGCTGATTAATCTGAGGTCATGAATGAAAGACAAATAAATCTCTCATTGTGTTTGATCTGACTGGCATTGAAGGAGACAGCTGACCTTCCAAAACAATGATTCTACTTTCCTCTTCTCCTCCTCTTCCTCTTGCGTCCTCCTCTGCTTGTGTGTATCTTATTTTAAACATAATAACCCCATCCTCCTTCAGCGTTTCTTTTTCTCATCCTCCTGTCCCTCCTCATTTCCTTTTGTCAATCTGACATGGAAATGCCTGTTACCCATCTTCTTTCCTGCAGCCTCTCTCATCCTGTTTCCCCGCCCGATCTAACTCTGTTTTGTGTTATTAAAATAGGATAAGTGCTTGCAGAAGAACCTGACTTGGCCATTATTAGAAATGGTGCTGCGGACGAGTGAAGGAGTGTGCATTAAATGAAGTGCAGGAGCCTTTAACTCTCCACATCGCTCCCATTGTTTCATTTTGCACCACAGCAGACGTGACCGCTCGCTGGCCAGGCCTTATGATGCGTTTTGCCAGAGGTTATGTTATTTTTATAACAATGAGACATGAGCAAACCCCCACTGTGGTGTGGTAATCATACCGGGCATCAGTCCGAAGCAAACACAGTAGGCTAGTGTAATGCTGTGACTCAGAAAACTACGAGCAGCCGGTAGATTATTAGTTAATAGCATTTCTGATTCTGTCACACTCATTGAAGACTGTATTACCAAACTGTTAAATGGTACAAGCTGATGTGCGATCACACCCAGCCAGAAATGTTTTTTTATGTTATGGTAATACACTATACTGAACAGGAAGCTATGCTGGAGACATGAAATGGTCTCAAAAAGGAATGGAACTGAACACTGAATTATTGAACACATTGCAGTGACCCGAGCTGAGGTGTGCCCTTTCTCTAACCATTGCTGTCCTGTCTAGTGGAGAGTCAGCAGTCTTAGATGTTGACACAGAGGAGAGCAAGTAAATAAAGTCTATACTCAGCAAGGGACTTATCGTAAGGCCTGTATGATGATGGGACATAGTATGGTTTACCTGTGTAGAGGCAGCAGTCTTCTCCTACTGTATGTTCAAAAGGAGTACACAAAAAAGGCTAGATGTGGTGCAGATGCATGCAAAGTTTCAAGTGTCAGGTTTCAAGGCAGCGAAACGGACCCAGCTTAACTCATAGTAGTACACGCTAAGGTGCACATGTGCTAAGTGCTTATTATTCAGAGAAGCAACTGAGGATTCCTGTCCAGGTTTATTATTTAGCTCCAGGTGAGATGTGACCTGATGATGTGATCTGTTGAGTACTATGGAGCAAATAAGATGTGTTTTGGTCTCTCGCCAAGAGAGTTATGATTAAGAAAAAGGGTCTGAAGTGATGAAGCTGCAGTGTTTCCTGTAGAATTTCTTTCAGGTTTGGTGGCACGCACAAAAAAAAAAACCCTAAGACAAGGCACAAGGAATGTCATATTGACATGATCAGCTTTGCTAAGAAGGCGCAGCATGCATAGAGCCAGTGTTTAGCTTGTCGGTTCTGGGCTACGGTAGAAACACGCTACTTGAACGTGGTGGACTTCATGGAAGAAGACTCGCAGCATCTGTAGAATAGAAAAGGTAACACACACTGTAAATGGAGCTCTAAATGTTACACACTGGACCTTTTTAAAACAAAGTGATCATGATAAAGTGACCATAAGGGGCGGAGTGTGTAGAAAGAAGCTGTCAGGAACACAGTGTGCATGATTCATTGTTGCACTTTATCCTTCTTGGCTTGGTGGAGTCTCACCACGGGATCATGATATGGAAATTTTAACCCAGGAGACCCATTTATTGAAATATTCATGCGTGCGCTCTCGTTGCAGCCTGTTCATGAGATCATATGTCCTCTCACTGTTTTATGTTTCTCACATTTATTGTTTTGGTTCCATCTAACCACTCTCTACAGCAAACAGCTGTTACAGCAGAAACTGTTCTTTTAAACGAGATAAACAACCCGCCCAGAGAGAAAAAGTTAGCCGGTGGACATGACTGATAAAATAATGTGTGTGCTATTTAAAAAAAATGATTCTTTTGCTGACGTTTTCAATGTCGCATGTGTTCCATATGTAATGTTTGGTGTGGTGGATGGCTCTAAATGCTGCTAAAGATCCTCAGCCGTTGTTGCTGTGTTGAACCAGCGAGTCAGAGGCGCTGTAACCAGTTCAAAATGCCTTGTTGTTGCAGCTGTAAACAAAACACTGCACTGTACCTTCAACCTTTTCTACGCAGCTCCAAATGAATCAACTGGGAGATATCTTATCATATTTTCCTGTATCTGTCATCTGTGGTAAAGATTAATGATAACTTCCAGGACCAGGGTTGCACCTAAAGCTCCTTCTCCTTTGCAGCTCTGTTTAGCAGCTAAAGGACCAGATATCTTTTCTTTCAGAAGCTGGTGAACTCTGAAATGAGAGTAAATATTGAAACCAGCAGTTCAATATTATTCAATTAGACAGAACCACAGATGAATGCCAGTGTTGCTTCATGTTTGCGGGATGTGTAATCATTTGGTAACATGTCCACGTGTACTGCAGCTTTGAATGGCACGCATGCATCACTAAATATGCATTACATAATAGTGATCAGCAACACGGCGATCAAATCAAATAGACAGTTGTAATGTCAGCCAATAAAATACAGATGAGCTCAGTTTAACTTTGGATTTTTTCCTCTGTTTAACTGAACAGTTTCTAGTATCATAATTAAGTTCTTATCAAAGTTAGCAGCTCTGCTTCTTTAGGTTTTACTCCTCCTCTTTCCATCTTCACGGCTAGAGCACTTCTGCAGTGTTTGTTGGGGAAAGGAAGCGTGCTTCTGCTCAAACATCCGCCACCTCGATTTTCCCAGAGGGTTGAGAGATTTGAACTGGCAGACGTCCATTAACAACCTATTATATATGTAATGAAATAATTCAGTGTGTTGCCACACTGCCACGCTTTACCCCATGTTGATGTTTAGGCTTTCATTTTTAACTCTGTGCGCTCGAGTGTAAGAGACGACGCACGTGCAAGGGACTGAGGGGAAGACTCGTCTCCACTGCTGCCCAGGGCCAACCCAAACAAACCACAGTCCACTGGCATGGAGAGCGAGGGAGGGTGTGTGTGTGCGTGTGTGTATTTAACAGTGTGTGTGTCTGCGTTCAGCTCCCATCCTGCTCCAAAAATAACCTCCCGCTAAGAATATTTAATCCCCAGGTTACCGCTCTTTATTTCTCGCTCTTTATCACACCCTCACACATTTGATGTACATACTGTACACACACGCAGGGGGGATGTAGGGGAGGGACTCCCGGCGTAAAGCCAGCCAAAACTCAGGCTTAGTGGGGGTAATCTGGTAGGTGTGGGGTCTTGCTCCTGTTAAGAGATTACTGTACGATGAGGTTAAGCATGATGAATTGAGATATATGTATTGAACTGCAGAACTATATATGTATTCATTGTAATATTTTAGATCTTCCTACTCTGCCCTTTGGTCCTGATCACATGCTGCAGGGTCAGTTTGTGGCGCTGATGGGGTCAGCAGGGCAAGCCAAGATTAATGCTAGAGAGTGGAGGGCGGGGGTTTGTTGGCGGGAGGATTGAGTTTGGGGGGGGGGAGGGATTTATGTCCATCGCTGCGTGAAAATATAGCTAACCGACCGTTTATGGGGTGGCCTGTGGTTGATGCTGGTGGCAGAGGGTGGAGCCGTCCTCTGGAGGACCAACAGTGCACGGTAGTTTAACCATTTCGCTCATATCTGCACAGGTTTGGACTGTCAGGTTCAGCATGCAAATTATTAAACGCAGGCATGGTAAAACGATGACGGGAGGTGTAGCTGTCCCCTCCACCTCTGTGCAAGAGGAGATTTATGAAAGGCCAGTAAGTGATCAAGGATTGGTATGGGTCGGGTGTGATTCTGACATCGGGGCGGTGATGTAAGGTGTGATCGCGCTCAGTACAAGCTCCATTCAAGGCCAGAGGTCAGCTGGGAGATGGTGTGCGATGCAGTTTCTAAAGGGTTCAAGGTCGTCTCTGACCTGCAAAGTGAAGCTGCGATCAATGAGCATCTCCACTGTTCAGTCTGACTCCCTGTGCTGTCAGCTCTGTAGACTCAGGAAGCCAAGCCATTTATTTCATCTCAAGTTATTTCATCTCCTAACAGTGTATACAGTTTGAACTATGCTTACAGAGGTTGCAGGTTTTTTCCTTATGGAAACATTTAAGAATACAGGGTGGCATGTGCTGTATTGATTTATATGTGATTTTTATTTAGGAGTTGGGGCTACATAAATTTAAACTGGCTGCAACATACCCTTGAATGAATATTTAAATAATACACTTTCATTTTAACTTGACTTGCCAGGAGTTTATTCTTTACTGTCAGCTGACGCCCAGCTGATATTCTCAGTCTTTCTTTAGCTTGCATTATTCACACTGGAACTAAAACATTCTTACAAAGACTTGCAGTCTCTTCTTGAATTATTATCTACAGTCAGGTCTATCTTAACTTAGTGATTATTTCCCTTTGAGTGGCATTCAGGGTTATTCCTGACTTGCAAGTTGAAATCGGGGTCAAAGAAGATTCACTAGTCTAGATAGATGGCTCAGTCTGTCTGCTGAGCTGGCTCTGTCTGCCCCGGCTTTTGTTTGCCTAAGTGATAATAGCTCCATGAGCTGAATAAGCGGTCTCTGTTAGTCTCATTAAATGGTGAATTGTGCGTTTTTGTTTTTGTTTTTTTTGCTGCCTTCCAGACATTGAGGATAGTTAAATCTACACATTTATGTTGGTTTACTTTATTGATATTTTCATTTGGTTAAATGGCTTTATGTTTTCTTTTTAGAGACACTAAATGCTGCTGGGAGGTAAGGCAGCTGCAGCACAGGGACATGAGTTTTCACTACTTTTCCAGCTTTTGTTAATATTTTAAACTGAACATTAAAAACACATTTGCATCTTACGCCATTAGTGTTAGTGTGGAATCCAAATGTTGATATTTTTGTTTTTACCACTTTCAACACCCTCCAGAAAATCTTCCCAGAAAAGTGAGTATGCAGCATTTTGCAGCTGCATTTGATGTTGTTTCCTTTATTTTTCACACTAGATTTTGTGGTGTCAGCACCTTTTGTGCCAGATTGATTTATCTGCTTTTCATTGTCATGACACACGACTTGTCTCCTCGAGAAGGATGAATTCTAATAACGGCGGGAAAAACATTCCTCTCCCCCTCTAAATTTAGAGCCTTACATAACCTGACACGATCTTTCCAAAAGTGATTTGTTTCATTGTGGCTTCTTTTTGAAGAGGAAAACGAGGACGCGAGCCAAACAAGGCTCTGACACAATGTAAATAAATAGAATAGAGTGTAAACACCCAAAGTACAAAAAATGAATGGAAGCTGTCAACGCTCCAGTAGTTGCATCTCCTAAACAAATACATAATTTCAACATTCTTATTAAATGGTTTTAAGATGCTGCAGTTTTTTTGATATTCCAGCAACGGTGCTCATTTCCATTCTCATTTCGTACAGCGGAATCGGATGTAAGAATGCTCTAAACCATTACCATCACTCCTGCTTCACACAGGCCGGCAATAAAAGAAAAAATCATCTTTCAAATTGAAGATGACGCATCAGGAGACGCCCAGTGGAAATTGACCGCAGGGAGCGCTGCGGAGGATGAAATGGTGATAAAAGCAAATTTTCTGGCCCAGATCTGAAACACCAAAACCACAATAATGTAAAGCTCATTTGTCCCGCTGTACGCTGCAGATCTCCCCAAAGTCAGTTTCACATCCGCCGTCAACAGACCATCACATGTTGTTTATCTGATTTCCACCTAATTTGAGTTATTTTTTTAAGTGGCTATTGATTAGATAGGCTGTTCTAAACCAAACGACTAACATGTTAAAATGTTGGAATTCCTTTTGCAGTTTCTCTGTGAAACAGACGTCTGTCTTATTTCAATGCGGTACCATTTCACAGAATGGATCTTCAACTGAGATGCATCCCCCTTTCAGCTTTGATTTAAAGACACGCTGAATTCCTTCTCTGCTAAATGAGTTTTGGGGTAATTCTCTATGACGTGGAGCAGTTCACTGAATGTAACGCAGGTAATTATATAGACAAATTAAAGGCAGGAGTCTGTGCTTCGGTCTACATTTGCAACTTTTGTACATTAGCATATCTGTAGTTTATTAATATCATTAGTTTTGGAGCATGTGAACAATGCTTTCGTTGATGTTGCAGGACAAAGGCGTGACACATTCTCGGGTCATGGACACCCAGAGTCATAAAGGAGTTTGGAATTCGTAATATAAGACTTTACCTCAAGGCAAAAAAAAAAAAAAGCATACATTATAATTCAGTGTGAGTGCATTAGCAGGATACCATTTCATTTGTTGTCTTCCAGCCCTGTAGTCTTTTGTGTTTCTCTCTTCCTTACTCTCTCTCTCTCTCCCTGTCTCTCTCTCTCTGTCACGATGGCCTCAGAGGAAGGACTTAAACTGACAGGCCACCGAGCAGCAGCCGCTCGGTCGCACATCCCCACAGGCTGCTGTGATCCATCCTGACAGAAAGAGAGAGAGCGAGAGGGCGTAATGACTAGACTAACAAAAGACTGTATCAGACTCCGAGGACAGAACATGTACTCTCTTTATCTGTGCTATTTGTGCACACTGTAAAAGGCATTGAACGGAAAATGAGACTCTCTCTGTGTTTGTGTGTGTGTGTGTGTGTGGTTGAACAGTAATAAAGCGTATGATGGTGCCTTCAGGGCTGCTTTTGGTCTCTTACTGGGAGAGAGAATGAGGGGAAGCGGGGGAGAATCAGCAGAGCTTTTATTGCCATTAATGTGAAGTGCTGTAATCTTCTGCTCTATAGTTTCTGTCTTTTTTCTGATCAATCAATGAAACTTATCTTTCAGATACAATATTTTGTCTCATATTTCTTTCAGATTTTTTCATTTGTCTTTCTTTTCCTCTTTGTTTTGCTGAATATAAATGGACTGGAATCTTTAAAACTTGGCCGGTGGCTGCTGTTATTTTGGCTGACGAAAGATTGTTTTCCTTCAGACCTGTCTGATAAACACGCCTGAGGATTATTCACCCAAATTTATGGATCTTTTTTGATCCTTTGAAAGTCAAATTCACAGCTTTGCATTTCCATGCAGACTTCTTTGTATTTTAACCAGAATTAAAGCAAATGACTAACTCATTAATACGTCATACGACATCAGAGTAAAATTACAAGCAGAATCGTTTTGAAATCTGAGCCAGCGCTGAATTTGAAGAAAATGATCGTTGCTGTTGCAGAGAGTTATGCACCGTGGGAAACTGTGTGAAGAGTTCTGCACAGTCACGATATAATAAATGGCAAATCTGCACCTCTCTGTTGTGGTGTTCTGGAACAAAGACATTTATCAGTTTGCAAAGAGCCAAAATATGTCTGAAAATTTGGTTTCAGGCTCGTTGAGTTGCTGTATTTAGATCCACAAATAATAATTCATGTTGCAGGCAAGTATTAGTCATATCTTCGCTTTATTTGTTTGAACTGTGTTCACAGTAGGATCTGGCACCTGTTTGCCACCTTTCCAAGGAAAAAGATGTTGAGACAGACAAAGGGACAGAAATAGACACAAAGTGTAAAAACATGGTGCACAGGAGGATATTCCTGCACGCATTTCAAAGAAAACACAGTCTTGTTTTCATTTGCTGAATATATGTGAGTTCATCCCTGAGTTCCATCAGAGATTGATCCACCGTTATTAGAGCCGTTTGTTGTTCAAGTAAAGTTAAAATGTCAAAATCATTGAGCTTGGCATTTTGAGGGATTCATATGGCATCAGTGGTATGTTAAATGCTGTGTGTGTGTGTGTGTGTGTGTGTGTGTGTGTGTGTGTGTGTGCAGGGGAAAACCCAACTCTGCACGCTATCTCTGCACGCTCCACCCTTATCCCCCAAACCTTCTGTCCAACGTCTGACCGGTCCAGATCACAACTCGTCCTAAACATTTAAATCCTGCAGTGGCTCAGATTTACTGTAGGTGTATGTGGGACTTAAGCTGTCAGTATCGCGTCACAGAAGTGGTTCGACGGACAGCTTTGGAAAACCCCTTCTCCTCCCCCCCGCACATTTCCAGCCTTGGATTAGAGAGGGACGTGTCTGACCATTCCTGTAACTTTCCGAAAACGGCAATCCAACCTTCACACCCACTTCATTTGACCGTGATTGACCAGCTGGGCGGAGGTGAGAGAGGAGCTGGGATTTGAACTCGCCTTCCAGAAAATGTGCGGTGTGGTCAGCACTACAACTACTGTATAAACACATTTGACTTCATGTAGTATGAACCTAAAGCTACTTTGATGCGTGGCAGTAAATGTAACTCATTTGCTGTCTTTGGCAGTAAAAAAACACAATTTTTGTTCTGCAGGTACGACAAATTCAAGTAATTGAGTCCACATTTACAACTGACAATCTGAATTACATGTTTTTGTACTTTTACAAGAACACTCTCATTATGATCCCATTTGCCATATGTATATATATATATTTTAAAAACATCATAAGGTTAATGCTACATTACTCGACCATGATGTCGTGACTTGGCTCTCGGCCTCTCTTAACCTCACAGCAGCTTGCCCGAAGATGCAAGCAGGTGTCAGAGACAGCTTGCTCACACATGCGTGCGTACGCACAGCAGCATGAACACATGCGTGCTGAGACACATACACACTCGCCCCCTTTTAGTTTGCCTTGTAGCCATGGTCACACAGGCGTTTGCAGGCACGTCTACAAATTTGCAAATGACAAATGACGCCCCTGAGTTTTCTCCTCTCGCTCAGGCAAAGATGTTGGAAACGAGCGCTCAGGGGGTCAAATTTAACACTCAAAGCTTGGTGAATTAATAGGATTGCCCTGACATCTTGTCAGGAAAGAAGTGAACAGGGGAAGGAGGGATTAATGAGAGAAGCAGAGAAGGAGAAAAAAAGATTACAGCTTGGAGGTGTTCAGTCTACGTGGGGTTTGCATCGCTAACCTTTAAAGGTTGAGGATTTAGTGCTTGTGATGGTGGGGGTCGGTTGGGGGTTGGGAGCTGGTGGCGATTTGAGGCTCATTCATAGAGCCAAAAGAATATTAATTGAAATGCATATTTCTCTGCCTAGGGAGAGGGAGAAAGAGGGAGGGAGAATCAGCCAGAGCGAGAGAGAGGTTTAAAAAGAGAGATTTGGAGGAAGACTAGCGGGCTCGACTCTGCGTCCAAAGAAAGATCAAAGTGCAATTTCTTATTCCTTCTCCCAGATTCTGTTTGAAGCTGGATTTCTACGAATAACTCCGATACCTTCAGCAGATTTTCTGCTGCCGCGGCACAAAAGAGACAGTGTGGTGTGAGGGGGGTTGGGGGTGGCGGGTGGGGTTGCTAGGCTGGCTGGCGACTGTCAGATGGCATTGGATCCACAGCGAGATGACTTCTCTGTATCTGTGGATAACTGGTCCTCGGCCAAGTTAAAGGTTACCATGTGGTGGCCATTCAGACTGTGTGTATGTGCTCACTGAGTCAGAAAAATAAATTGGGATGATGCTGTGAGGTTATGTTTGAAGCCCATGTTTCCATAGTGTGGTACAGCAGATCCAGGCTTTGTCTTTTGATTTTGTTACAACTATTTATGACTGCTGGGTTTGTGCATGACTAATAATAAATGTAAGACTATAAGATTGTAAATGTTGGTAAGAGTTATCTAATGAAACAAACCGCAAGTAACTGTCAGATTCATGATTTATTATTTTGACACCACAGGACACAAGATATTTCCTGTGCTATAATATAACAAAATGTTCCCATGTCAGGGTTTGGGTTCAGTTTTTCTGGCTGAAAAACTGGATGAGGAACCTACTTCCTCTTCCTGTTCTTGTTTGGCACTTCCTGTTTCAGACTTCCCAGAGCTACGACAAAGAAAGTGGGCAGGGTGGCTGTAAGGCTGGGAAAACTTCAGAGGACAACATGTACAGTTATGTACAGTGTAGGCCACAACTTATTAACTTAACTAATCCATCAATTGTATTGTCTATAAAATGTCATTTTAAGATTTAAGATTTAACATATAACATTCTGAAACACAAATATATCTGGTAAATGATCATGTATGACAAAGAACAGCCGGAAATGCTTCTATATGAGCAGCTAGCATCAGGGAATATGAAGCATCTTTGCCTAAGAAATGATTGAAACAATGAATCAAATTATTTAGTTGCTTGATTTCTTGTCGATCAAATAAACAATTAATTGACTAATTGCTTTAAATCGAAGAATAATCCTAACTCTGGGTCTAGTTACTAGCTTTCTGTGAATGGATTTTAAACAGTTGTCATCATTGATTTAAGTATGGATCTTTTATGGCTCCATCCGCAATAGTTGCAGATTCATTGTTTCTCCATTATGCACTTTCCAGCCTTTTCCTCTGTGAATGAAAATGGCTCCTTTTATCATCAGTCCTGACTAGATGGAAATATATATATATATATATATTTTTCCATCTGATTTGCCCTACTTGAGACATTGATACTGTATGCAGACTTTCTGATTCAGAGCAGCAGTTTTATGACCACTAGCCACACCATAAATTCCTCAGTTTACTGCCAATTTTCACTATTTTACAAGCAGTTATATTTTGGAATTAAAACAAAAAAAAGAAGTCAAGTATGGCAGGATTTGCAGTGGTTTAGCTGCCACATTGTGGCTAGATACAACAACCTTGTTAATAACCAAAATACAAATATTATTTGTAATCTTTATACGCCAGTCAAAGGTGTTTCCCACTTTTTCTTTGACTCTTTTTTTGACTTCTCTCTCAGACCTTCCCTCTGTCTGTCTCTGAAGATGGTGGAATGAGGTCAGAGAGGATTTCAGCCAATCCTGTTAGAGACCGCTGATTTATTTCCTGGTTAATGTCGCACAGAGTCCTTGCTTAGCTGTCTTAGTCAGAGAAGATTGGCATTCGCTCAGACATTTTCAATACAGTCAGCACTGGCACTCAGGCAGCGTGTTGGCAGCTTGTTCACTGGCATTTTGTCCAAGCATTCAGATGTAAGTCAGACTGGCATCCACGGAAGGCAAGTTGCCACGCTGTAGAGCTGGCATTTGAAGGATAGTCTACTCCATTAACCATGCAATGTGTTTAAGGTATGGCAGACATAATGGCTATTATAGTTGTAATAGATTCCACTTATATAGGACTCGTCAATTCAACAATGTCTCCTGGGTAGGTCCTCTGAGGCCTTCAT
The DNA here is from genome assembly GCA_023373845.1 of Nibea coibor. Taxonomy (NCBI): domain Eukaryota; kingdom Metazoa; phylum Chordata; class Actinopteri; family Sciaenidae; genus Nibea; species Nibea coibor. The sequence continues at coordinate 6,070,905 of CM041733.1, read as the reverse complement.
TAAAAACGTTCCGGATTTTTAATAACCAGTGCAGGAACAAACTGAACGGTCAGATTGGAGTCTGTAGGAACATCCACTCATGCTGTAGCCATCGTAAGTTACTGAATTAGTTCATTGTTGAACTGAAATTTTCCACACAGGTGGTAAATTGTTGACATACAGACATGTAAAGATGGAAGAAATGCCTCATCCTAACATAATTATGACATTAAACTGCTTAAAGAGTCAAGACACCACTGAAGAGGAACAGCAGCTTCTGTAGATATGAAAGGCTCATTCCAAGGTAACAAAAGCATAACAATTCTTATTTATGTGAATTTGGACCACTAGGGACTGCCACCACCAACTTCCAGCAGTAAGTAGCATCTTTACTTGCATGGATATATTATTCTTCACCTCAAATCCTGTATTATAAGTGATTTCGCAAGGTCACAGTTAGCTCTCTCAGCGAGAGTAAGCAGTGTTTTGCTGTGTGTTTGTGTTGTTGTCTGGAACAGAGGTCAGGTTTTTTAGTCGGGCGTAGGGGAGGAAGTGGACGAAGGCTATTTGGAGACTAACGCTAATCTGGTTAGCGCGGTTTCCACCCTCCCTCCTTTCTTTTTTCTCCTATCACCACTCCTGCCATACTGGTCTGATCTATTATGTGACCAAGAGTCCTTTACACTGACATTGCAAAAAGAAATTCATTCAAAAGAAAAGCGCTATCTTCTCTCTGTGTATCAGCACTATAAGACAGACTTGCTTGTATTTGTTCATTATTTGAGAACAGTATGTTGTGCATTGAAGGTATTTGGGCAGAGCTGACGGAAAAATGCGTGAACAAGGTCGCCTCAGCGTTGTTTCTTCAATATGATTTATTCATAACCTCTTGACATAATGATGATGGCTGAATGTTCTTTTTCCACTGTTTGTGTTGGAATGGCATTTCGTTTGTCCTGTACCAGCAATGATCTCAAATGGGACAACAGAGTCCTCCAGGCAGCGCAGGACAACCGCAACAAGCCACAACAGAAGGAAAAGCACTCTTTCATCCCCTGGCTCGTGTTTCCTTCTGTGACTTTCTATCTATTTTCTATCATGCCGGGTTCTGCGCACCCGCTGTCAGCTCTGTGTAAAGGGAAGGTCATATATTCTCTAACATTTCCTGTTATGAAGAGGATGCCTGGGCTCAGAGTCAATTGACGTACAGTATCAGGGAAAGCTGTTAGATGAGTTGTTTTGGGGAGTATCGAACCATTGGTCGGCTTTAGGTCCACAGCCAGTTTTTATTAGAAATGAAAGCATTCATTTTCCTGATTATTTGCTAATGGTTTGGTCTACAAACTTGGAAGATCACGTGAGAATTCACCTTGCCAGGTTTCAAGCTATGCATTTATGTACAAGCCACAGTGGTTATGAACCAGTTGGCATCCTATGAGGAACTACTAGCAAACTACAGTGTGAGCTACAGGTGTGGTTTAAGCTTGAGTATGTGTTACAATGTGTGCGTGTGTGTGAGACTTTTTGCCCAAAAACAACTGTGGCTGCTACCAGAGTTGCAGAGTATTTGTTCATTTAGAGAAGACCATTAAATGACTGAAGATCCTCCTGGATGGAACAGATGTTTTTGCCAATGACAGCTTCCCAGATAGTTCTGTGTAACAAACCATCTGACACAATTAGGCCAGTAAAATGTCAGATAATGTGGATACATCCCCATCACAATTTCCCAAAGCCCCAATTTGCTTGGTTTGGCCCAACAACAAAACAAACACCACTGAGAAGCTAGAACTAATGTCTGGCAACAGCGACTACCAAAATAGTTAATGATTAATTTTTTGTTGATTGATGAGTCTATTGATTGACTAATCACTTCAGCACAAGTCAGCTTATCTGCGTCTTGATGAGAGCACTTCATCATCGATCCACTGAGGGACTGTCGGCGAGTATTCTTATCTCAAAAGTGAGACAGTGAGAAATACCAGACATCTTTCAGCTAGACAGAAAACTGTAAAAATGACCATCACAAGTTCCCAGGGTCCAGGTTGTCTTCACATTGTGGTCCAAAATCCAAAGATATTCTATTTACAATAAAGAAAAAAAAACAGCAAATCCTCACATTTAAAGAGTCTGAGGCTTGCAAATCATTTTTATGTTTTTGGACGACGGACAAATTTTCAGATTGCTTCACACACACGCACAGACAGATCAGTTTGATAAACCATGAAATGATGTAACAGGTAAACAGAAAATGAGGACGAGGTTCCAAAAATAAACTGATAAATGACCCGAACTGCCCATTTAATCTCCACTCTTCTTCTTTATAACGCTAGTCTTTTTCTGAAGCTTGTCTCAACATCAGGAAAAGAGCTTGAGACGATATTGGGGACACATGGATGCTTGTGGCATCTGCGTTCTCCTCACTTGACAAGAATGTTATAAATCTGGCTCAAAACTTGGTGTTTTCCTTTTAAATTACGAGGTCCGTTTTAGCCAGAGCAGGGCATTTCTGGCCGAGTGTCCTCCGCTTGGATTCTGCGTCAGTTTGTCCCACATTCCTGCTGCGGATTTTTCCAGCGGCAGCCGGCAGTCCGCAGGATGATTTCACCCCACAGACGCTCTTTAAAAAAAAAAAAAAAAAAGAGAAAAAAAAAAGAGAGAGAGGAAAACCTACCCGGTTGTCTATGTTCGCTGTGTCAGCAACAGGCGTGGCTGTGCCAAAATGAGAGTGGGAGAGAGAGAGAGGTTGAAAGCGGGTTAGAGAGAGCAAGTGAGGGACGGAGAAAGGGGTTAGGGAGTAACAGAGCATAAAAGAGCAGCTGACGACACAGAAACAACAGAAAAAACTGACAAAGAAATAAATAAAGATCAAAAACATAAACGGAAAGAAAAAAATACTGTAGAGGATGCTTTAAAAAAAAAGAAACTGAACTTCCTGCTCCTTGTGGTGGCCCTGGCTTCTTTGTGCCTGTTGCTAGGATACCATAGCTATGTGGCCCGGGACAAGAGGAGGGAAAACGTGAAAGCCTCAGTGTTGTACAGTGTTTCTCTCTTTTATTCCCAAAGCTACACAGATAATTTCCAACCATTAGAGTCAATTATACAGTCAGTAATACAATTTCACCCGCAGACACTGGAAAATCTTGTGGAAGTTCAGTGTCTCATTGTCTCTGTGAAGATTTCAAATGACTGATTGGATATTTAAATGGCGCAGACACACTGGATCCGTTGACAGAATGTCAATTCGCCGGATACTATTAATCTCCCAGGAGGACCAGGAAATCCTGCCATGCGGTGCACGATGGCTGTACAGTGACTAGTTGACTGTTTGTTGCATAAACATGGCTCAATGACTCACCAAACCAAGTCCCTCCAAGGCAATGCATCAGCTAATGAAACTCAGGCTGAACTGTAAAAATAGGCAGTGCTGATCAAATATGAATCAGGTTCTGTTACTACATTGCCAATTTCTTGCCTCAAATATTCTTAGTACTGTAATATGGGAACATGTCACCCACCGTCTGGAGGGACCAGTTGTGTCCATTCTGCAAGGACACAACCGTAATATTTAGATTTTATATTAAGTCAATAATTTTCAGTCAATTGTTTAAGTCATTTATCAAACACACGTGTCATTTGTTGGTTTCAGTTTCTGAAAAAGGATACAATTTACTCTTTTCCTCTGTTTTTAAATGATTATGTTATTGGGTCAAAACAAGCAGTTTGAAAGTGTTGCAGTGGAACATGTGATAGACATTTTACGCAGCTTAATTATTCAAAACAAGAAATGATAGGAAAAGAGTCATAGTTGCTGCACTAACACAACCAAACATTTGACAAAGGTATGAGTGTTTATCCATAGCAAAATTTGAGGTGATGCTTTCAAAGTAGTAACAGAAGGCAATCATCAATATCTTCAGGCAAAAGCCAGTAAGGATACACACAAAAGTGTGTGTGTGTGTGTGTGTGTGTGATGTTAAAAAGTCAAATTGAATTCCTCTTCCTCTCTGATGCTTTAAATCCCGTCAGAAACTGTTCACATCTCCTTCTACTGCAGCTGTTTCTCAGCTCAGTTCCTTCTGTCCCTGACTATAAGACTTTCTTCCTCTTGCTTCTCCCCAGTTCCCCCCTCAACTCTTTCTACCCCCTAACTTTCAGTTCTGCGTGTCATTGTGTGGTTCTTTTTGTTCCCATGCTTTATTTAGCCATTGTTAATCGCTTTGTTGGCATCTGACCACCATTCAGCCAGTTAGTGATGAGCAAAGTGCCTTTCCAGGGCAAAGAAAAGCCATAATAAACTAGCACTGAGCTTCATTGACTTTCTGATCTCTGTGAGATTTGGAGGATTTCTTTGAGCTGTTTTCATCTTGTTTTTCTTTCTCTTTCTCTTCAAATTCCTTCTGCGGGGTTCCTCCTCGGGATGGGCAGTTTGACACTCATTAAACAGGAATGAAGATGCAAGCAAGGGTGTGTGCGCGCTGTGTGTGTGTGTTTGAGCTGGACGAAAGATTGAACTCACTGTATGGGAAGATGAAAAGGTTCTGGCTGTTTACGGGTAATTGCAGTGAACTTAGGCACAGTACGCACACACACACACCATCACTTGTCCCCTCAGTCGCTGCACTGACACATTCAGATGTGATGAAAGCCATCTGTTGAGATAGACAAAGGGAATGTTTTCAGTATGTGTGTATGTCTGTGTGTGTGTGTGTGCTGCTTCTGCTTTGTCAACCCCAGTGCTGTGTCATGTGTTGGCCCATGTTTGCTTTTATAAGTGGTTCCAAATGCGGGCCAGCGAGTGCCCCTGTTAGTTCCTCTTTGTGTGTGCATATGTGTGTGTGTGTATACGTGCGTGTGCTTACTGTCATGACTCCCACATGCGAGGGAGTTCCATCATAGCTTAGCGGTGTTTATGGTCCACAGAGCAGCTGCTGGCAAACACACAAAGGTTTTCACAACATTATCCTAGTAAATATAAAAACAAATGTTCATAATCTGTTCATGGTGAGGTCCCGCCTCGGACATTTACACACGTTTTGGGATTTACGAGATTGAAGGTTATCCAAATTAAATTTGTGAGCTAAAGAACCAGGTTGGGAATTTTGGTTTGATGATGACATGACATGTATTACTTAATACACTGTAAAACCAGCGGCTGTACATTTTCATTCACTGTTTTAAAATCTGGACCAATATTTAGAACCAGTGTCAAGTTTAGGTACTAAATTTTAGCTTTAATATTACCTCATTTCCTCCTTTGTTGCCTTCCTCCTTTGAACGTGTGTTAAAAATAAAATTGACAGTGAATGGCTGGCGTTGGGGGTTGTTGTGGGGTACGACTGAGGTATTGGACCTCAGGCCTGTCTGTCAGCCTGTAGTTAAACCACCGGCAGGAATATTTATACAAGTGGTGGCAATTAGAGTGTGATTGAGAGGTATGCAGAAACTGTGTGTGTGAGTGTGTGCGTGCACAGCTGTGCATGTGTTTTTTAACATTTTGTCTTTTTGAAGCAGCTACAGTCAACGTGGTATGAGTATGTGAGCATGTTTTGGATTTCCCCGGAGCACACGATCATGGTCACTGCGCTGGTAATAGGAAGTGGAACTATGTGGCCAATAAGAGGCTGTGTATCTGAACCGCCGATGGATTTCACTACTGTCAAAACAAGATCAAATTTAGAAAGTATAGAATTTTCTATTACCTTTGCTTTTCTGAATCTAAAATTAGAAATGGAAATTTGAATGCTAAACTGATATATAAGGTAAATGTATGTTTGTTTCTGCACTGTGTAACTTTATTGTTGGAGTACGATCACCCACAAGAAGTATGGAACACTTTCCGGCACTACGACACACACACCACCAACTATTTCACTGATTTTGGTGAAACTTTGTATTTCCTCCTGTTGTCCTCTGGTTGTTCTGTCTAAACTCTGTGATTTACAGACTTTCCTGATGGACAGTAAAGTAAACTGTTGAGAACTGTAGCTGCTGTTAGCTAATGTTAGCTCAGTTTGTTAGCTACACTGGTAGAGGTATTTGGACCTGTGAGAAAAGGAGATTTTCAGGGTCAGGCTGGTCAAGAGGGCAATGCAATTGGGTTCAACAGCGTCTATGGACGTGATGACAGAGGCAAAGTTGGCGGAGGAACCTAAGAAAAGAAAATGAGAGTGGCCAAACTAAAGACGACTCACTAACTTTTGATCAGAAGTAATGCAATCCTAATAAATACACAACTGTACAGAGGCATTGCATTCTGAGACTGCCACTAATAACGTTTTCTACACAATGTTGCTTTGAGGGAAATAGTGGTACACCCCTGCACGTTATCATATAAGATTTATGAAATTTTGGCCATAGATAACCCAACGAAGGTCTTTAACCAACATGGTGCCTCATAAACATGTTTTACACTGACAGCATTTCAAACCATGTTCACAGTTGAAATTTGTGGTGACAACTATTTGTTGACAACTGTGGGATGGATTGCCATGAAACTTGCTACAGGGGGCATTCCAGGGACCCCCTTAGGATAAATTGTAATAACTTTGGTGATCCCTTGACTTTTCATTTAGCAGCATCATTATCGTTGCAATATATTATTATTTTTTTGGTCTAATAATTTGTTTCCATCACGTTCATATGCATGTGTGTCCTGTGGGGGATGCTTGTGTGAGGAGTTAGCCACAGCCCGGAGGTTGTCTCAAGCATCTTGGCAGCACGTTGTCCTGATGACATATTTACTTTACGGGCAGCCAGCTTAGCCCTTGGAAGGTGATGAGATAAAATATCCTGTAACTGAGCTGTTTTTTCTCTCTTTCCCCTGTATCTCTGCCAGTCTCTCACTCTTTCTTTCAAGCTTTGAAGTGTCGTCATTGCAGTTACATCCAACTCAAACTTACACGGTGTTGAGACGGCCTTGGATGTGATTACTCTTGTGCCACAAAACAGTGATATTAACTTTCGTGTTTGTATGCAGCTGGAATACACACTTGCATGACGGTTTTCAAGTCAACCATTAAATTAACAACATTCACAGCGAGAGAGAGGCTGAGTTTGATTCCACTGAGGTTACTAATCCACCTTTTTCACTCCTAAACATTAACCCACTTTACACAGCCCACAGGGACCATATGACAAGGTATTAGATGGTATAGACTTAATGTTACAGGACTGCGGTAAGCCATTTTTCTACTGTTCTCCAGCTGTGTTGGTGGATAGTATTACAGGCAGCTGATGACCTTGAAATGTGGGTCTGTAACAGGATCTATAGTCATGGCTAGATTTGACCTTAATCACCCATATATGCTCCACCGTGGGCACATGATGAGTGATGAGACGGTGTATGCGGTGCGTCAATGTGCAACGACCCTTTCTGCTTCCCATAAAGCTGACTGAGCAGAATAGACAGACGAAGGGTGCCCTTTGACCCTTGCCCCCCCCCCAACCTGCGCTCACCACGGCAACGCCTGAAAGAAGCCATCTCCATTTCCTCGCCTTTTCTCTCTCACACTTTCCCTGCCTCTACAGCTCATTGTTGCTGTTGAGATGTTTCCTCCCCGCTAAATGTCAGACTGACCTTGTGTTCTCTGTCCAACAGGAAAGCCCGGCCATGCACTGTAGGTTCGCGCTCAGTGTTGACGACGTTCACTGACTGTACATTGCGCGTTCTTTCTCTCTCTCTTGTTTTTCCCCTTTACCATGGAACTGCAGCAGTTCCTGCTTTGTAGTCGAGGAAGGAAAGAGACTGAGCATGGTTTACATTAGTTTCAATTAGATTGTATTTGTTTCTACATAAAGCTATCAGGATGCCACAGTGATATTTGACAATATTGACCTTTCTGGTATCAGCTGCTCTCTTCCTTACACAGTACGCCCTCTGTCTCTTTGTCGCTCGAACTTTCTCATTCACGCACATACATTTTACAGACCATACACACACACACTAACTTGCTGTACAAGAAAAAGAGTATTTGGCCAGGGGTGAGGTCATTGTTTGCCAGATATTTGGGTTAGATTTACAGGATTTTTACTGAGAGGTGAGGGGATTTGGCAGCACGGAGAAGCCCATTAAGTTGAATGTGTGCATGAAAACGGGGACATACAGTGGGTCTGTCCCATGTAAAACTGAGGAAATGTACAAGAATGGTAGAAAACGTTTTGTAGAAGTGTCCTGAGCTGATCCTTTAGGGTGGCCCCCTCTTCCACATTCTTAAACTCTAGTATTACTCCTTCACATTATGTGAACACAGAACTGTGTTATATGGCTGTTGAAGTCAAGATGAAAGCCAATGCACAATGATTAACATGACATAAAGAATGTATATCATATTGTATATATATTTAGAAAACTTTATTATAATCTTTTTTCACCATCAGGGCTGGGACTCTGGGCTAACATAAAACATACTGTACTGGAGCAATGCTAATAAATACTACATCTATAGACACTCTGATGTCACATATAGAAGTTCATAAAATAAAAACACCACATTTTCTTTTGATCCTGGAACAATGGTGACCACAAAATCATATACGCTCTTCCATAAATCAAAAGTACCAAGTAAAACTCTACTTCACTCTCATTTCATCCTCCCTGGTTACTTTATGTCAATCCATTGTTCTTCAAATATAGCTGGTCTCGGTAGTAACATCCTGTTATATCATCAGATTTTATGAAAAGAACATTTTACAGAATAAACTGCACCGGAGTGTTGTATGATTCTTACAGTCTTTTCACTGTAATTCTGTAATTCTGAAATCTGTCTTTGTCCCCGCAGATGAATGGCGTGCATGTGTGTGACGGTGCTGTGTGTGTGTGTGTGTGTGTGTGTGTGTGTGTGTGTGTGTGTGTGTGTGTGTGTGTGTGTGTGTGTGTGTGTGTGTGTGTGTGTGTGTGTTTGTCCCACTTGATGAATAAGGTTTCTATTCACATGCTTGTGGAACAAAGCTACTGCAGAGTTCAACTACTGCTGGATATCCTGTTGATATCACACAGGCCCATTCTTTTGGACTGTGTATGTGTGTGTTTGTCAGTTAATACACATAGCAGCCGTTGTACAGCGCTGCTGCATGGTTGTGGTTAATTACAGATTCCTTTTGTGTAGCTTACAGTGGTGTGTGTGTGTGTACTGTATGTGTGTGTTTTTTTTCCCCCCTGGGCTTTTGTGAGCAGGGTGCCTCATTCCAGCAGCATCCAAGCCACTGTCCCTCAAATGTCATTATTAAATTGCAGATGGAGCATGTGACTGGCATATTTAAGGATTTCTCTCATCACTGTTGCTACAGTACACATGACAGGCAAGCCCATGAAATGTCTCTTACACTCCAGAAAGGAGTAGGAATTGATGCCAAACACCTTCGGCCCTCCGCAGTAACAAAGCACCTCCGTGTTATAGCTGACCGTGCCGTGAATATGTTGAAGGATAAAATATTTCGGATATGTTGTGCTGCTGACACAGAACACCAAGCATATTTTATGATGCTGAACCGAATCCCCCAACTCTGGTCGCAGGGCCGTTAAAGTGAAGCGAAGCAAAGAAGTACTTGCAGCAGACGCTTCAGCACATCAAGCAAACAGAGTCATCTAAATGGCTTTCTTTGGATTTAAAAGTGAATGCACCTGAAATGATCAGTCATTGCACAGGGGTGGGATTGAAGCTGAACCCATAAACCAGTAAACCATGAGGAATGCTTACAGGCGATAGTCGGGATGCCTGTGTTGTTCTCTAAGGCACAGTGTGGCATGAATATAAAAATGTAAAGGTTGTATGAGTCGTAGCTAGAGCAAAAGTAAATGTGTCAAAGACGATGTTTATCCATGCAAGTTCATGTGTCGTAAGCACTTGACACTGTTTGTTTGTTTGTGTGTGTGTGTGTGTGTGTGTCTCCATTTGTGTTTTGTCCTGAACTCAGGAGGATGTCAAAGAGAGAAGAATGGGAGGAATTGTAGCATACAAGTGTGAGAAAAGAGGGGAAGAGGACAGAGAGGCGAGTGTCAACGGGGTCATTTATTTATAGTTGTCACTGTCCTTATCTGTCCTTCCTGCCTGGACACGCACATACACACACACACACACACACAAAATGAGCTAAAGGCACTGACACCATAGCGTCATCCATGCATCTTGCATCTGGCAACCCCCAACAATGCGGCTTTTTATCTCTCAGCTGCAAATCTGATATTACATATTCGGAATATTTCAAATATTTTACATCCAATGGTTGATTTTTATCACTTAAACAACAGACCTACGCAGCATTACCAGTGATGGAATGCTGCTGTGGCATTTCTGTTTGGAGGTTTACTGTGCCTGTCACCTAAGGGTTAAGAGACCGACCATGAACTGCTGTGTATCCAGTTCAAATCCAATTGGGTATCTCTATTACTGTCTGCAATAAAGGCTAAGAATAACCCAATTTTATGGGCAGTCATGGTTAGGTACTATAACGGGTCTCTTCATTAAAATGAACTCCTAACAGTCCTACACTCTTTCCCTTGTGGCCATAAATATCCCTGGCTATTTTTCTTTTTCGTCATTTGGCTGAACCGATCCTTTACCACTACTTTTGATGTTACTTCTATCTACAGTTTGGCAAACCATCATTTAACCTGGGTTTTAAACTTGCGAGTCAAAATGAAATATCTCCCATAAATGGTAAGGCGTCAGTGCTTGCTACATCTCTAAGTCGACGTTCTCTTACACAAAAGCTTTTCTGGACAATGTACTTGTTGTGGCATGTAATTCCTTCTTTGTTTTGCAGTAAATCATTTGTGTTGGCGAGTTCTCGCAGAATCATATATGCCAACAATGTGCTTTTCATTTAGAAACACAGTTTGAGCGAGCCCAGAGCTTTGCTTTGGGCTTATATGTGTGTGTGTGTGCGCGCGTGTGTGAATGTATACGTGTGTGTCCGAGTGCGCCTCTGTTGCCAGCATCTATTGGGAACGTGGCTATGGGGAGCGATATGACATGCATGACGTATCTGCATGTATGAGCCAGAAATAATTCCTAAGTTACCTCATCAAATCGTTTGCCAGAATGTACAGAGAGACATAAAACAAGGCCAAGAAGTTCAACACGAACGCATGCCTGAGAGTTTGTTTTTCATCACAGTTTGGATAAAGGTAGGAATAAAATCATATATCACAGTCATCAAGGGATTTACAGTGTCAGCACAAATAGAGATAAACAGTCTAAGTACAAGCAAGTTTGACCTTTGCGATTTCATTAAACACGCAACTGACAGACTATAATATTAAGAATAATTTAATCTTAATAGTGTCCACACACACTACACTTCCATCCAAAGTTGCACTGCTTTATAATGCAGTGCACTGTAGGTGTGTTATGATACAGCAAGACACCTCATATTAATATTAACCAAAGAATGAAGTGCATTTATAAACGATAGTGCAAAAAGCAACTTGCATAATTTATATTATGATAATAATATCCACGGCAAAATGTTTAAATGACTAAAATGCTATATTCATCACAGGCTACAGACGATAAAATGTGAAAAAGGCTGTGAGATTGAGGCTAACTGAATCAACCGCCAACATTTCTGGTCATCCGTACACCTGAGCTGACCTATTTCAGGGTTTTGTTGAGCCTTTCTGTGAAACTGACACTCTAAAGTCATCATACTACGCACAGTACAGAGAGCAACCCAACTTTGTTCCAATCGCTCTTAAAGGTGTTAAGCACTTTCTTTTTAGAACCTCTGTAAACCTTCTGGATGCTTACTGTGTTGACCAATAAGTACTGTGAGTGCTCTACTTTTTAAAGCCCATGTAAAATATAATGATCTGGACAATATCCAGATCTGCCTTTTTAGAGGGAGTTAGTGTGTGTCGTTCTTAATGAGGACAGTTTAATAAAAGTTTAAACACACAATGTGAAATGTTTCTCTCTCCAAGTATATGTGAGATTTCTAGAAGTGATTTTCTGGTCCTGTGGTATTTACGTGTAACTTCTGCACCAGAACTTTGCAGAAGTGAGGAGAGCGTAAAAAACAGAAGTCAGTGGTTTCTAACGTTTCAACTTTGGTTCTCCACAACTGACTGATCTGATAAGAAAACCAGGAAAAATTCAGGAAGGAATAATGTTTTTAGTTACCAGAAGTAGTTTCATTGACCATAAAAAGACACCCCCTAATCTCTTGAGCTTTGTTGAAAAAGATATTACTAAATTACTGGTGTAAGTTGCATTACTGGATGGATCTTAAACATCAACACCAAACATGTTTTGGGGTGACTCTCAGAACCAGAGAAGGGCAGTATCTCCAAACTCATTGTTTTGCGCTGACGTTCAAAGGTCATGCGTGAAGAAACTTCTAAGCAATCAGTTTCTCCACTTACAGTCAAGCTGTGTTGCCTTGTCTGAGTTATGAAGCCAGTGTGCTGCTGTTTCTATATCAGATTCTGATTTCATACAACAAATTCACATTAAACCCTTTCATTTGTTCATATTCTATAGCTGTATTGAAGTGCCTTGGAAAACCTCAGATCTTTAGAATTACACACATTTTCATCATAGATATCAAGATTAGCGGATCATTTCATGTCTGAAAATCATTGGTCAGCTTCAGCAGCTTCATTGGCTGCTGTTTTCACAATGCCTGTGGATCTTTCCCTTCCGGTAGGGTAGCCAAAATGGCGACCACTGAGGGCAAGAAACATCAAGCGTTCCACACTCGACTTTTTGACTTTTGTGCGTTCACCATCTGGGTACTCACCGTCCACTGCATTTCCCCAAAACTGACAGCCTGAACGCACTTCTCTGTTCATAATAGCATGTGTACGTTGCAAATTGAAACACAGCAGAGGCTACTGTAGAAACATGGTAACAAAAACGTAATGATTTTTATTTTCAGATGGTCATACACTGATGACAACATACTTATGCATACTATATTCAGTTTCTGCCATATCCTGTAAAGCCCCCCTCTGACACTCTAGACCTTGAACTGCTAAAGAACTGTGCCAGTCGTGGTTGCTACTAGCAACAGAACTGAAACCAACTGCTGTTGGCAGAACAAAATGTATGAAACAATAAAATGAAGTGAAGTGGGTGACCGTTTCACTGTTGCAGTAACTATTGGAATACACATCTAATTATACGCTGATGCTACGTAACAGTGTAACTGTATCTGACTGAGGCTGCTTTTTGTGTGTCCTTCTGTTTTCCTACTCCTCGGCCTGTGGTCTGTTTTTGATGTTTATGAAGGAGAGCATGTAGAGTGTGGCCGGAGCCCGAGCGAAGAAATTAACAACGACAGGCATGTTTCACTCACGAGGCGCTGAGAGGAACCGTCAGTGGCAGAACAGAGAAGGAACGGTGACGGAGGCCAAAAATAAGAGAGCTGCGAGGCAGGAGGGAGGAGGACAGTATGGATGTACAGTAGAGATACATATTCTTGTGTAGTGCAGTACAGTCAGCACAGGGCATGACATCGGTCATCCCGAGGGCACCCATGCTGACATAATGCCTGGTTATACCTGTTGTGCAACATATGGTAATACAATTAGCACATCTAAAAGGTGTGTGTGTGTGTGTGTGTGTGATTCTGGGTTCACTTTAATGCAAAATAATGATTCCCTACTTTCTCCTCCAACACTTTTCTGTTGTAATAGATTGTTAACAAGTACAGTACACCACAATCTGTCCGCGTAGTTGATAAGTCATGTGGTTGTTGAGTCACCAGTTCCACACAGATTACTTTGCCAGGTGCTGACATGTCTGGTGAACATAGCTCCGGAAGTACACACAGTGGCTTCAAAGAATATGCCACAGTCTGCTTTTAGAACAGACACACCATCCTGTCTGAAACCTACACACATTTGTATTTGTTCAACAGCGAGAAGAACACCACAAGCGAGCCAAGATGGTGCCCATTTGCTGTTTGGCTACAGGCTGTGTCAGACTTGTAGCAGTTTCTTGTTTGCAGGCACAGACTGAAAGATTATTGATTATTTCATTTATTCAAAAAAACAACAACATTGCAATCAAAAAAGTAGTTTAAGTAGTCTTTTTTTTCACCAACATTAAATCACTCTCATGCCTCTAATTAGTTCAGAACACAGCAGGCTTCACATCATCATTTAGCTTCTCTCCATCGGCTCCCTGTGCATTTTAGGATTCATTTTAAGGTTTTACTGATCACTTTTAAAATGATGTGGCATGTATGTAAGCTCATTTGTATGAGCCAGTTTGCAGCGTTAAATCCTCGGGCGGGTCACGTCTGGCTATTCCAACGTCGATGCTCAAAACTAGACATGACCGCGCCTTCTCCATCAGGGCCTCCTGACTTTGAAACAAGTTCTCGGAGGATATAAGGCTTACAAATGCACTGAACTCGCTTCTTAGAGCTTTTCTTTTTTTGATATTTTTTTCTTTATTTTTTATGGTGTTATCATCTTCGTATCTATCCTATCTTATTACTACTATTCTTATTCATTTCTAAGCTTTTAGAAATCCAAGAATAGCCCTTTTTTTTTTATCATTCCGCTTGTTTTCTGATGTTTTTTTTCTTTGTTGTGTTTTACTTATTCTCTTGTATTTCATTTCCAGCACAGTCCTTTTTTTTTGTGCTCCAACTGTTACAATTTTTATGTATTATAATATGTCGCAACCTCAGACTGCTAGTGTATTGTTGAATGAACTGTAACCAAATACAGTATTAGGGTACTACTGGAAGAAGTGTTTTCTTTTCTCTACTGGACACTGGTAATGTAAAACCGCAGTTTATCCTTCAAGGTCGGAGTGTGGTCTCAGTTTGGTCATACTTTAGTTATTTTGACGCTACGGAGCCACTGTGACTCATCGCTGACTGACATCCTACGACGTTTTTCGGAGCGAGAGAGACAGCGGTGTGTGTGTGTGAGAGTGTGTTCGTGTGTGCCATTCGTGTGTGCCATTGTGTATGTGTGTGTTTCTGTGTGTGTTTCTGGCAGCACATGCAGGGGCTGCGAGGCCTGTGTTTTATTTCATCCACTGGCAAACTGCAGCGGCTCTTTCCAAGCACACACACACACAGATGTACAGTACATAGAGGACCTGTGGTATTTACATAAACATGGCCAATTACACTCTGTCTGTCTTCTCTCTCCACACTCTCTGTCCTTTCCCTGACTCCCATCTGTCTTTCCATGAGACTCTTCATCTATCCCCTCTTTTCTCTCCCTCGTCATTTTTCTGCACCCTTGTCTGGATTTCATTTTAAGTCCTACCTACCTAGGTTGATCACAACATACTGTTACACATACAAGTTCCCGGTTGCGTTGTGTTGCTGCTCAATATGTGAAGTTTCTCTCCGATCCTGCATGTGTGGCTGAACTCAACAAGTCCAGCAACAGGAAATATCGTTGGGAAGGTGACCCCGCTTTGAGTTTAAACGCAAGGGAAGCCAAACTTGCCGTGAGTGTCTGTCTCCTAGGAGCTCTTAGCGCCTCATGTATAATTTGAAAGGCATCCGTCTGTCCGAGGCTTCTCACTGCCTCGCTTGGCTAATGTGACTTAAGTCTAATGGAACTTTTTGCACTTTTCAGCACGCACTCACATGCGCACACACCGAAAAACCTCCATACAAATCTAAGAGCTGTCAACCTTCATCACCAACGCCACTGGGGACCCACTCACAGTATCCGCCTGTCTGAATTTAACCTCTTTCCGCTCACTCTCACTTTCAGCAACGGCATGAAATCAGGACAAAGAGTGATATTCTCTTACAGGGTTGTGTTACATGTATTTAGGTCAGATAACCAAAGTTAAAAGTAAGAATGTGGTGCTTTATATGAGTCTTTACAGTCGGTGATTGAATCATTATGAACTCCCACAGATTAACGGCCACTAAACGTGAAATACGACTTGTGCTAAGAAAGCGTGCTGTCTCTAAAGTGTCCTTTAGTAAACCTGATGGCCTCTTTTTCTTTTCTTTCCATTCTCTCAGGTCTGTCAACGGCCAAGAGGAAGTTTGCTGACTCTCTCAACGAATTTAAATTCCAGTGTATCGGAGACGCCGAGACGGATGATGAGATATGCATAGGTGAGCCTGCTGATATGAAATCCAATATCTTCTTTGTGCCGGCGGAGGAGAGCCGATAAATAGACGACAGACAATGCTCTTTCATTTATGGCCGCTGAAATAGAACAGTCATATCAGCACTGATTTAAGAGGCAGCTTGGTTTTCAGTGCTGTTACATGGGAAGCCATTAACGCCCGTCTCTGCCCTGAAACGGTTTTTGGTATCACAGCTTATTCTCGGATAAATGCCCTCAGCTGGAATCACGCCAGTTTTCTAACTAATTGTCACTATTCTTCTTTTCTTTTTCCATGTCTTTTAAGCAAAATGTCATATGATATAATAGATTATATGATTATCTGGAAATTAACTTACTCACTGAATTTTGGACGAAATACTCAAATTGTCAAATTGTACAAAAGCCTAATCCTGACTCTGCTGTATGTTAATTTATATAGTAATAATAATACAGTAAATAATCATGAGCCCCTGTTCATTTTACTGTAGAATTGTGCTCATTTTCCAGAATAAAAGCTTTGTTTAGATATAAGATAGAGGGTCATGAAACATGATGTCAGTTATGTCAATGTTTCCTTATCCTACTTTAATCACTACGAAGTTGTCCGTTTCCGAACCCTGACGTACATATCCTATTTGTTTAATATTGCACCAGTAATATAAACTTTAGGCTAACACATTGGTGTAGATGACAATACAATTCCAAATTCCATGAACTCATCCTGCATCCAGGCCCGAGTCTTTGTCGCTGTCCAAACAGTTTGCTGTTAAACATGCAGCAGTCACCACACCCTCTCATGCTGCCTGGCCCTGTCTGTGCAAGCTGCAGCTCTTCACGGGCCCGACCCACCCACTCCTGTTGTTTTACTAACCCGAGCTATCTTTCCTGAACAGCTTGCTGCTCAACTGGGCTGCACCAGGGCGCTGTTGTTTTTAGGATATTCATAGTTATACTCACGTCAAAACTTATTACTTCTCCCCGATACAACGCTGGTTTCGCTCCAAACTGTTGTACAGCATATTCATTTAAAAATATTACTTTTACGAATTAAGAAACAAGCAAGGTTCCCGACACAGCATTGTAGGAATAGCCTGTGATCGTTTTTCTTGGTCAGCATCATTGTTATTCTCTCAGGATCACATTTTTATGATTCTATGTGATTGATTAAAAATGTGTGATTGAGCCTACTGAAAGCTTTACTGCGTTTTACGAGCTTTATTAAAGGATTACACTGTTTTTCGATGCATTCCTTGAACGGTCCTGAGGTTCTGCTCCTTTATAGTTGGAACTTTCAAGGGTGTTTTATCATGTAATGATTAAAGAATAAACTTGGGCTCCACTGCCTATGATTTGTTTTTGCCAGTGCACATGCTGCACATGCTCAGTGTGTACTGTATGTGTGCTCGCTGTGTCTGAAGGACTAAGTGTGCGTGTGTATGCGTGTGTGTGTGTGAAGTGTTGGACAGGGACGGAGGCAATTGAAGTGGAAACTCTGACCCAAAACAATGTAGCTGTGCCTCGCCTGCCAGCGAGCGGGGAAACAAGCACTGAGCTGTGCTTACAGTGAAAGCACCATAGAAACAAACCATATAAATTGCGGTTTCATTTCCAGTTAATTACTCCGCTGTGTCATGAGTTTAGAAAAACTTGTGAGACGTCCAAGAGCAGAAACAAAGTTTCATCCCTGCCACCTCGTGCCAACTTTCTTCAAACACTCCCCGTTTCTGTTTGCATGCGCTTGTGTGTCCCTTATCATACCAACGTTCTATCTCGCCCTCTGTCTCTCTTGCCAGTTATCTTATGTCTGTTATGCCTCCCTCTATATCTCTATCAACATGTCTGTCCTTAGCCAAGTCTCTGCAGGAGTTTGCAGCTGTCCTACAGAACCTGGAGGATGAAAGGACACGCATGGTGAGTGACGTATGAAATTAAAAGGAATATCATGAGTGTTTGGTGGGAGGGAGGTTTTGCACTTACTGGAGGACATGTTATTGATTTTAAGAATGTGGTGAGCTTAGAAATTGTCAGTAAGATAAGTCCTTTGTCTTTCCTAGAAAATGATGTCATTTCTGGCATCGTATTATACAAATAGGCCTGTGTGTGTGTGTGTTCCCCCAGATCGAAAACGCCAGCGATGTGCTGATCATGCCTCTGGAGCGGTTCAGGAAAGAGCAGATCAGTGCAGCCAAGGTAAGGAGGTGACAGAAAGGACATTCCCTACACATGTTCTGTGCATCAGTATTGATATGCAGGCAGGGAAACATAAATCATTAAATCAATAAAATTCTTTTACTGCTTCCGCAGCTGTTAGAGAGACACTGACCGACACACACCACCCACCCAAAACATAAAGCTGATAAGATACACAGCAAAAAGAGAATCCTCACAGTTATTTGTACATTTGACTGTCAGGCAGGGAAAAATATTCTGTCCAGACATCTAAGCTTAACCATATAATGCAGTATGCAGTCACACTATGTAATTTCACCTGCTGCTCACCTGGCTTTCATAAAACTATTGGCACATGCTGACGTTCCATTTAGATCCTCCTTAATGCAGCATAATTACAGTAATTACTGTAATATATTCAATATACTGTGGCATTAAGTACTGCGTGTTGCTAATCAGTTTGGAATACTTTGCTTTATTATTGCACTACTTCTTTTCTATATTTAGTGGTCATAGATTATGTAGAAATTGGTATTTTTTGCGATTTAATGCCCCTAGTTTCAGTTTCAGACTGCAATACCGCTGTGGTTAACAGCTTGGACAGCTAGTACGTTAGTTATGAGCGAGTCGACATCTTTACTAACAGCCAAACATCAAACAAGTGCTTGACAACACAGGACATAGCAGCCAGCTAATATTACTTACAAGTCCAACAGCAAGAAGTCCAGCTCGGCGTCTGTCTTCCAGCCTTGAATTTCACGAAGCTCTCGCCAACGACTAAAACTCAGTCCCAGATTTTCTCTTGCTCAGCGGCTTCTTGCTCGATCACTTTCTTTCTTTTTCTCCTCTTAGCTTCTCCCGTCAAATCTGTTTTTTAAGGGTAGAAAAGTTACATAATGTTGCTTTAAGGAATTTATGAAATCTAGTATGTTTGACTGAAAGCTTTACTAGAGCAAAAGATAACAAAATAACATGGTATATCAAATGTCTGAGTTTAAATAGAATGCCGTTATATAACAGTCTTTATTTTGAAGTTCACCATCTCGGTCAGCTGCCACACACTGGCCTTGGAAAGAGAACATGGGAAAGTCCCTTTAAGACCGACTTGTAATAAAAAGTAATAGTGTAAATACAGATAGAATATTTACTGCACGTCTCAGTGTCTCCATCCTCTTCCTTGATTGTCCATGAATGTCTATCAAGGTCTTACTACATGACCTGGTTAGGGGATTATGGGAATACATAATCCCGCCATAAATCACAGATTCCCTCTGGGGGGTCCGACAGAGCAGCAGGACTCCCTCCTGGCATGGCCGGTGTTGTTTTAGTGTTTCAGTGTGTATAAATCTTTTTGTACCTTGACTTGAATGAACAGGAGGGTATGGAAACACTGAAGGTACAAAGAAATGTAAGGAAGCTGGTAACCAGGTGGATGTTAACTCAAGATGTACTTAACTTAAACAGACTTCCACTGTAGACTTTTAAAGTTAAATATTATTAGTATATATTATTGGGTAATTCATTGCCCTATGTAGTAAATGTTCCGTGTTTTAGACCTCCTCACAGCAGGTCATGATGTACTTACCCTGTGCAGTCATTAGCTATAGGACCTAAAAGAATAGCTAGAGGGGTTCTCCTGCTACATGCGGTATTAAACATAATATCAGTGTATGCTCTGCTAATCCTTCCCCTCATCACAGATCACAGTTTGATTGTGACATGGTGGCCAGATTACGAAGTGAACGCATAATCTGTGCCTTCAGGTCACCATGAGCGATGTTCTAATCCCAGTTTAGCCCTAAAAGAACTGACACCATCTTCCCCTGGCACAGTTTGACTTTGTCCTAAAGCTCCAGAGCTGCCAGTCCTCTGACATAAGGGGTGTTTTAGGAGAATTACAGTGGAAGGACAAAGATACTTGTGTAAGATTTATAGATTTATGGATTTATATTTTTTTTGGTTTGTTTGCCTTTTTTTTTTTTTTATCTAAGACGCCTCTAATATCTATATCTGTGTCTAAGATAGATAGATGTCTAAGATAGTCCTACACACTGGTCCTTTAGAGGAAACTCAGGCCCAGGTTCTAATTTTATTCACTGTGGAATTCACACAAATCAAATTGTGGCAGAAGTCTCA
This sequence comes from Nibea coibor, assembly GCA_023373845.1. Lineage (NCBI taxonomy): Eukaryota > Metazoa > Chordata > Actinopteri > Sciaenidae > Nibea > Nibea coibor. The sequence goes on along the minus strand of CM041733.1, from coordinate 6,050,575 downwards.
GAAAAAAGCGTTGCACAAGTAATTAAATTCCTTCAACGTGCTCTGCGAGCACGAGTAGCACAGCACCGCTTTTAAGACCAACATGAGGCTGGCACACTTAGAGCTGCTGGTGTGAGGCCTGTGTTTGTAAAAGAAATACAGCCGTCCTGAAACAACAGTAACAACCTTTCTGAACGAACACGTCCAGCATGAAGTCTCTGAAAACATCAACTGCTGCAACGATTTTGAAGAGGTGTTATGAATCGGGTCCAACCGTGAAGGAATACCTACACAACCACGCATAGACACACCGCAGGCGATAATTCTGTGAAGGATGTGTTTAATAATACAGCACAGTGTGCTTCCTTTATTGTTAGTGAACTTTAACTCTGTGGTTAACTCTAAAGAAGCACCAATAAAGTGAGTGTTTACAAAAAGCTTTGTGCCATGTGCTGTAGGCAGAAACAGGCAGGCCGTGGTGACGTACTGGTTGGCTTCATGTTTCAATGGGACTTCCTAGTACTTGTTGACATGACAGTGGAGCAGTGGAGTATGGAGTCAGACTTCATTTCAACTGTGATGAGTCAATCTGGTGGCAGGGCATGATCCTGTATCAAAACATTTCATTCACTTTACTCTTGTGGGAAAAGAAAAAAGACAATCAGGTAGCAATCATACTGGGAGGATGGTGCCACCTGCTGGCTGAGGGTGGAAGTAGCTTAAAGTAAATTCCTCAAAGTTTCCCACCACAGAAACCCTAACAAAGACACTATTATGCCGGCTGTGTGATTTGTAAATTACTCAACAAAGGAAGTCACACAGTCAAGCTTCCTTCATTTTTTAAAAATGTATTTTTAGTTAAAATTATGTCATGAAAGTCATAATGAGGGACACACAGGAGAGGCTCAGCGCAGCAGTCATTTCCTCCGTGAATATGAAAAAGTCAAAGAGGCCGACTTTAAACAGAGGCCTTGTTGTTTAGAGGAACGTTCCATCATCTCTGATGCGTTCTGCAGCTGTTGTCTATTCCTCCTCTGGCCCTGAGGACTCCTCTTGCTGTTTAAAAAAAAAACTTGGCAATGAAACACCTTGGTCATGTGACTGCAACTGGGGTTGACATCATCTGAGTTCAGACTGACAAGGCGTTATTTCGTCTGAGCTTTATTTCCAAGAAGAGGTGGAAAAACGAATTCACGCGAATGCAAGTGACCAGGCAGGAAGACTGCGAATCCAGCAGATTAAGTACATGACAGATGAAGGCGATTTATCACGCTGATGAAAAAGTTTCAGAAATACAATAAAATGCTGCTGCTCAACGATTTACAACTTTACCCCCAACTGGCTGGTTTCACAGCAGACATTTTGACTTGTGATAATAGGAAAAGCACAGGTGTTACTAATAACATTAATAATGGCTGTGTGTGTGTGCATGTGTGTGTCTCAGTCAGTTATGACAATGCGATGCTGAGCTAGTACTGTATATACAATACCAGAACCCTGAAACTAAAGCAGCTAAATGGAATTCAGCCATCATTCATTTTATTATTTACTCTTGTGTTTTTTCTACTTTGATATGTCCAAATATCTAATTTTTAGGCATTAATAGAACCACAGATATAAAAGGGATAGCTACCATGGTTGAAAATTGTCCATTACAGTATACACTATCGATCCTGCATTCTTTTCTTGGTGAAATTAAGATGTAAATAAAATATAATCGATTAACAGGTCTGACTAATTGGTGGATATAACAATATAAGTTAAAGGACCAGTGTGTAGACATTTAGAGATGTAGTTCAAGCTGCCTGGGCCAGTGTTTAGGTTTGACACAGTGGACTCCATGGAAGAGGACAGTTCTTATATTTTTAGCTTCACATTAGGTTATTGTTATATAAGAAACACGCTTACACATATTATATTCAATTTCTTCCATATTATGTAAATAGATCCCCCATCTTGCACACAGGACACACAGATAACAACTTGTTTACAACTTGTTGGTCACTAGTTTAATTGTCTTTGCAAACTATAGTTATTATTAACATTACTATTATTTTTTGTCTATAAACGGATTAACTGAATAAAGTATAAGTAGATGAATGTAAAAATGAAAGTAGTGGAAAAATATACACCTTCATGTCTTTGCTGCTTATTTTGGCCAATTTTGGATGCATTTTATTTTAATTACAAGTCCATCATGAGATGTATTCATTTAAAAAAAAATGTTTTTGTGTCTTTGAGCTTCTTTCTGGAGCTTCCACACGGTCATGTTATGAGTCTGGGATAAAGAAATGCAATAACATTAATAGGCTGAGGCAGATGTACAGTCATAATACCCGAGGGCCTCTCTGACTGAGGGAGACCCACCCTGATCTGCCCCTCCTCTGTTCACTTGTCTCCCTTTGCTTTCCTGCCTGTCTTTCTTTAATGACATCCATATTTCCTCTTTCAGCTAGCTTGAATTTGAAGTTTAATGATCATAACTGGACTGATTATTACTGTGCAACCATTAATAAGTAATGTTATTGTGTTATTAATTAAGCATTAATAACATAAACTCTTTTCAGTTTTTCAAAAGTTTTGCAATCTTTAAGAAATACACGCCCTGCTCTATCTGTCCCTGGTTTATCATTCATTCTCTTATGTCGGTGATCTCAGCTCTGATGAAACGGTCTGTTGTTTAATAAGCAGCTGTGTTCCTTGGAGAGTTCCCTGAAAAATGGGGAATATTTTGTGAAAGCTACATTAAAAGCACCAAATGAAGTGTGCCTCAAACTCCGCAGCTTCACAAGGGCTGTGGTTAATTGTCCCTGTCAGTAACTGATCAAATTACTTGTAGAGACCATGTTAATGATGGGAATTTAAAGAGATGTTTGGTCTATTAATAGCCCGTATGAGTTGAGTTGCTTGATTATTCTGTCGGCATCCTGAGTAAAAGTTGTTTTTTTTTGTTTTATCTGTTGCAGGAAGCCAAGAAAAAATATGACAAAGAGACCGAGAAGTATTGTGCAGTGCTTGAAAAGCACCTCAGCCTTTCAGCAAGGAAGAAGGAGTCACATCTGCATGAGGTAAGATGGTTTGTTTGGCAGTATTGTCATTGGTAATGTTTTTTTCCCACAAATATCATTTTGTAAACATTTCGAAATGTCTTTATATTGTAGGCGGACAATCAGGTCGATAACGTACGGCAGCATTTCTACGAGGTTTCTCTGGAGTACGTCTTCAAGGTGCAGGAGGTCCAGGAAAGGAAGATGTTTGACTTTGTGGAGCCTGTAAGATGACACTTGATTCTTTTGTTTGTTTGTTTTTTTGTGTGTCTCTTTTAACGTTTTCCAAAAGTTATTGTGTCCATCAGTCATCTGTTTGACACGTGCTTGCTTTGACACATTCGCACCCAGCGGCTGCTCACAACAATCACAGTATTCAGTTCTTTTTAGCTTTAGCCTGCCCCGAGAGCCCTTCAGTGGTAGTTGCTAAGGAAAGAAAGGCAAATTGTTGCACAGATCCCTTTTAAAACCGTATGACAGGAGGTCTAATTTACCCGCATGGCAACACAATATTCACATTCTGCACTTATTCTCCATCTCCATCCACCTTCTTGTCCTTTCCTCTGTTTTGCTGTTATCTTCATCCCTTCCTCTTCTTCCTTCATCTACATCACATTGTTTCCTGTTTTTTTTTTGGCCCTCAGCTGTTGGCGTTTCTCCAAGGCCTGTTCACGTACTATCATCACGGCTATGAGCTGGCAAAGGACTTCAACCACTTCAAGACTGATCTCACCATCAGCATACAGAATGTAAGGTCGCACACAAACAAATCAAGAGGTCACACCATCATTCAATTAAAAAAAAAAAATCAGTTTGTTGGAAGAAGAAAGAGTCCAAATAAAAAACATACAGTAGTATACAGTAGTTTCAGACTTACTGATCTTTTGCTTTTGTCACTTTTTTATTCATTTCTTTAGTTAGAGGTACTGACATCAAAGCAATCATGATAATAATTTCTGAAATAATGCTTTTTTTAAATTTCTAACTCTGTTGCTAAATTCAATTGAGTTCTATTTATATAAAGAGCCAAATCCTAACAAAAGTTATCTCAGGACACTTTCCTAATGGAACAGGTCTAGACTGTCCTCTTAATATAATTATATATTTGTATAATTATATAAGTGTGCTCCTCCCTGCTTGTGTTGACAGACAAGGAACCGTTTTGAGAGCACGCGATCGGAGGTGGAGTGTCTGATGAAGAAGATGAAGGAGAATCCCCATGAGCACAAGAGTGTGAGCCAGCACACCATGGAGGGATACCTGTTCGTACAGGAGAAGCGTACGTATCAGCCCACCTCTGTGTGTGTGTGTGTGTGTGTGCATCCTGTACAATGAAGAGGCCCCATTTAGAACCATCGCAGTGTTTCCGTGCCATGGAAACATGAATGAGTGCGTGAGTGGATGGACCTGTATGGTGGGTGTGTAAGCATGCGTGCAAACATAGATACATACGTGCATACATTCATATATAGACACACGCCCTGTCAGAGCAGCAGAACAAACAAACATAATGAACCTAAGTCAAGTCAAGTCTGATCTGTGGGAGACATGACAGGAGCTCTGACCGCGTGCGGTTACCATGGTAACCCCTAGCACTAAAGCAGGCACGACTAAGACTCATCCTTTTTATTCTTCAACACTGTCTCCCCCTCCTGCCTCTGTCTCTGTTTTTCCCTGACCATTTGACATCACATTTTTGCTCGTGTTTTTGTTTTTAACCTTCTTTCTTCTTCCCCTCTCTCTGCCTCAGGCTCATTTGTATCTACCTGGGTGAAGTACTACTGTACATATCATCGAGAGCCCAAGAGGGTCACCATGGTCTTGTTTGACCCTAAATCTGGAGGGAAAACGGTGAGTGGCACGTAAGGTTACAAAGCAGCAAGGTTATCCAACTGTCTTGCTCTCTATATGTACATCTGGTAGAAAGAAAACACGAGGCTATTTATAGCAGTATAACATAACAACATACGTAATCAAGTGCACACAAATATACACTCTCATACACCCTCATATTCAGACACACACACATGCCTCTTTTGTGTGTCACTTCAGCCTATCATTATATTGTCTGGTTCTCACCCAGTTCATCCCACTGGGCTGCTCCGCAGCTCTCATTCTCTCATTAACACACTCAACGAGCTCTCACTGTGTGTTCGGGAATATTTCCCAACATGCAACACAATGTCAAGAGATATTTTCAGGGGGAGCTGCAGCGCAGTTACGAGAGCAGAAAACGTTTTTTAAACGGCCGGCTGAAAATGTCAAGTTTTGCGTCAGTCCTCCGGTATGGAGACGAGTGACACATAGTTCTGTTTAACACCAGCTCGCAGTCATACAGGGAGAGCGAGATGGCCAATTCTCTCACAACAACGAGTGCCGTGTCACCTAAGATGTTGTGAGTAAGCAACTTGACTCCACTTATTTCAAGCGTTACCTGTTCTCACCTTCTCTACCTACGTACTGAATAACCCAAAGCTGATGTGAGTTCAGGCCTGTTCTCTGAAGGAGCATTTTGAGTGTTAAAGCGAAGTAAAAGTAGAAACACGGAACATCACAGAAAACCTCTCAGCTATGACACAGACACACAGCAAGGACATATCACGTCACCAGTCCTGGGCCCATTCATGCTCCTAGGAAGCCGTTATTGGAAACTGATAGACACTTTCAAATAATCCAGGCCAGGTGATTGGATGAACCATCAGTCTGTCACTGTTTATCATGGCCGAACAACCAATGCGGATTGTCCATGTGGATGTAAAAAGGACCTTGTTAGTAAAGAGTCAAACATTACATTGAGCATCATATGCCACTTACCACTTACATCTGTTAATACCCGAATATTCACATGAACAGGCCTGATGCTAAAGAGCCGAGTGCGTCATGAAAAGTGTGTGACTCGAATCCAAGCACTTGAGTAAAACTCAAAGATAAAGTTCTTATTTCCTATTTATACACATTTTCAGTTTCAAGCTCATCTCCTGTTGGTTCCTGCTGTGATTTGGGTTCTTGCCCATCTCGCACTGCAAGTGTTAGTCCAAAAGTATCTCTTTTTATTTTTTTTTTCTTCCGCTCCATGTGACTTTAATCATGATGGGAATATCTGAGCTCTTCGCCATGAAAAATATACAGAACTAGAATTATCTCAATGTGCTTCCAAGCAGCGCCTTGGAAATACTGTCTGTAGCTTCAGTTGCTCTCCAACATGAGAGGAAATGGAGTGACTCCTTATTAAAAACTGAGCCAGTGTTTTGTTTAATGTGCCAGTTTGCTTCAGGATTCTCCTCTTCTTGTTGTGTGATAATAACCAATAGGTTTGCTTTCTGTTTCGATGCCCGGCATGCTCTTATGCATAATAATCATACTTATAAACTACAATGACACCTTTCTCTTTCACTCTCACTTCGTCAGGGAGACGAGGAGAGCTTCATGCTCAAGTCGTGCACCAGGAGGAAGACAGACTCGATAGAAAAGAGGTTTTGTTTTGATGTGGAGGCCGTGGACAGGTCAGTGAAAGTGTGATTTGACCGCGTGTGTCTCCTGTTCAGACCTGCTGCACAATCTTCCTTTGACTCACATCAAATTGTTCTCTTTTCACCTTGTTTTACATCACCTCACTTCATCTCTTTTTCGGGGTACAAACTCTTTATTAGCCCTAAATCGATATAATTCAGCACCCATGCTTTATATTTTTTAGTATTTCTGTGGGTTGTCACATCTTCAGAGTATTGTGGAAAATCTGCAGCAGAGTTTGATGGATTATCTGAGGAAGACAGTCTGCCAAGCAATCCAACAACTGCAGTGCAAAAGCTTTTAGAAGAAGACACCAGCAAGCCAGGAAAGAATTCAATATTTAGGTTGCCTGACTTTGTTATAAGCCCTGGAAGCATCACCAGTGAATGCTGTCTTCGTCAATCAGCCGTCTCTGATATTCATGGTGTAATTACAGCTAACGGACACATGGGGGCGCTGAGTTTCTTTGGACCTGAAAATCTTGCTGGCTGTTTGTCCTCGCAGGCATGGGCCCCCCTGCTGTGATTTGCTTCCCATACTCCCTCCCTCCTCCTCCTTCCTCTTCCTCTTTCCCACTCTCGCTGCCTGCTCCAACCTTCCCCCGTCAGATCAACTCACCTTGTCATCATCACATCCTTCAGTGTTTCCTACTCCCCCATTGTGCCTTTATTTATACTCCTCGTATGTGTGGTACACATCTGTCTGTGTGTTTTGTTTGTCTCTAAAATGATATAAGGGAATGCCTAAGCAAGCGAGGACATTTCCTCTAATGGTTTATTTAGATTTTGCTGCACAGGCTGGCAAATACATTTGATGAGCGCATTATTGTAAACATCTCTCTCTCTCGGTGTATTTGTGCGCATCCACCCATGTACAAAATGTGGCTGCACATGCGTACGTGTGCTTGAATGAATGGTATTGTGCGCTGGGTGGTGTGTCGTTATTGAAGGACAGTGTAGATCAGTGTGTGGAAGGGGATGTACTGCTGCACTGATGACGGTTGCTGGGTATACTGCCTGAGTGACAGACTGTATAGGGTCGAGTAGAAACCTATAGAAGACTGGGATGGACATGACTAAGTGTGTATGAATGAGTGTGTGCAGTGCACACTGACTGATACCTATACCAGGTTGATATAACTTGGTTGCTCGGCTTTGTTAACCTTTTATAGTTAAAAAAAACAGTTACAGGATTCATACCTCTGGCTCTCACATGTGAATTCTGGATGTTTTGCATATTCAGCTCTGCATGCAGAGATCCTTCTTACTCAGCCCTGTTTTATCTCAGGAGCAATCATCAACAAACCAGTGAATTGAAAACAGTCCAGAAGGATTTCATCAGTTGAGATGCTCTTTGTTTAAAGTGTGCTGCTGTGACGTAACTCGTGCATGTATTTGCATGTTTATCTTTGAGTGTATTTGGCCAGTATTTGTGATTTCTCAACAGCATTTAACAGAAAAAGATGCCGATCTCAATGTCTGAAAAGCTATTGTGCCTTTTGTGTATGTGTGTGTGTGTGTACGTGTGTGTACGTGTGTGTACGTGTGTGTACGTGTGTGTACGTGTCAAGGCCGGGAGTGATCACCATGCAGGCTCTGTCAGAAGAAGACCGCAGGTTGTGGATGGAGGCCATGGATGGGAGAGAACCGGTAGGTTACCACGGTTACCGGTTAGTTCTAATGTGACAGAGAGAGAGAGAGAGAGAGAGAGAGAGAGATTTCTGCTGCAGATCAGACATTACATGATTTTACCTGCTAACACAAAGTAAAGGTTTCCAACCAGAGGCTCAGGACACCTTTAAGGAGATGCAAGAATAATCTGAAGGAATACATTTATCTTTCTGTCCCAAATATGAATATATTCGTTTTTTTCTTTTTTGAAAAATAACCAGGACTATTTGAAAATGAAGTAAGTAGTTGCAGTCAAGATTTATAAATGATCATATATACTAGAATTTAGGTCCACCTAGAAAATCTGTGAAGTTTCTGGTGGAAGTCGCTGAACTAAAACCTGCATCATAACTCATAAATAAGGCATGCAAAAGATAAAGTGAAAGAACAAAGAATAACTTTCTCTCAGGTTAAATTCAAACCATATCATAAAACTTTCTGACTTTATAGGAGACAATTCTCAACATCTAGAAGGTCTATAGTTCAGCCATTTGTGAGAGGGTTAATGAGATAGAAACACTTTTCTCACTTTTTCTTTCTTGGGTGATTTAGCCTCTTTAGGTCTCTAACAATAAAACAATCTCACAAGGTTAGAAAGGAAAATCTGTGTTTGATGGAGCTGTATGCAGCCTGCGATGAGGGCGCACAGGCAGACACTGCTTCCTTCGAAGAATTACTGAAGCCACGCGTATGGAGCCATTATCCCATAGATCCTTTTGGTGTTTATGTTCCTAAAAGGAAAGTTGACTGACAGCCAGTCTCCTCGCGCACTTTAAGCCTTCCTAATATTCTGCTTTGATCGCCCGAGGTGTGTGTTAGCGCCGTTTTCCACTCTCCACACACTATTTAATCACGTGCATGTCCCAACACCTCCCTCATCCCCATGTCTGCATTCAGACATGCAGAGGTAATCAGCATCCTTAAAGCCACTGCAAGCTTGGACAGGCAGTTGCTGAGCTCAGGCGATCTCTAATAAAAGAAGAAATGTTCATGTTCTTCCTCATCCTGCCCCTGCTGTTCCTCTGTGGCTGTTACTGTACCTCCACGTTGCTAGTCGATACAAACTTGAACTAACTTTGACCACAACTACATAACTCAAACACGCCAGGTTAAGGGGTGGATTCATGCATAAACACGCTCACTTGTTTCTACTGTATTTTCTATGTTATTGCTATAATTTCTAACTTCCAGCTGTGTTTAATGTTTATGTGTTAAATCAAACTCAGGCATAAGTACGCAGAGACCTAACCTAAACAGAATATTCTCACCATTCCCATGGAAACTGAAGTTATGCAGACTGCAAAAGGCAATAATAAGTGTGACATTTGTACAGTGCAGATTTGTATGATCCTCAATATACTATACATGTTTTTCTTATAAACACTGAGCATGAGCAGTGTTTGCTAGCAAGTATTTAAAGCCTAATAGGCACATGTAGAAAAACAGCACAGCAGTGTTTATTCATATACCCTGTATACTATAACTGTAAATCATTTTCCTGAAGGTATTGATGTTTTTTTTTATTTTCAGGTATACAATCTGAACAAAGACAACCAGGCTGAAGGCAGTAAGTCGCTTTAATTTGTATTAATTGACTAAAGGAAACGAAAGGTTTTAATTTTGAATGTTGTGTTTCCAAAAAAAAAAAAAAAAAAAAAAACAGAAAGAAAGAAAATTCTGGCTCATTTTCTGACTTTAATTTATTGTATTTATTTTATTGTGATTGCACACATTCATCTTGTTCATCTCTCTCTCCCTCAGTGGCCCAGCTGGATGTGATTGGGTTCAACGTGATGAAAAAATTTATGTACGCGGTGGAGACTCGAGGTGCAGTGTAAAAAAGTGTTTTATTCTTTTTGTTCTACACACTAAAGCATATATATGTGTGTGTGTGTGTGTGTGTGTGTGTGTGTGTGTGTGTGTGTGTGTGTGTGTGTAAACTGCAAACATCACTTTTCAGTATCTGCAGAATAAAACTTGCTTCCTCCATTTATGTACTTCCATTCACATAATGGGGTCTACATAAGTAGACATGTAAAATTTATATTTTACAAAATGTGGTCAAGCTGATTCGGATTTCGAGCTCATTACTTGAGCAATCAAAAAGCCCATCAACATGTTGAAATGTCTGCATTAAGCTTCTATAGAACTTTGCTAGTAGTGGTTGCTACTAGCAACAGATTACTCACCAGAAACCAGTTGATGGTGGTGGAACCTTTTTTCATTTTTATAAAAAACATAATTAGCAGTATTACTTGAGTGGGTGTAAGGGGGCAGTAACGCAGTCATAAGCATCACTGAAGTCCCAATAATAAGCTAAATCTCATGTTTTAATGTAATATTGTGATTATTAACTGACTAAATGAAACATAATCAAACTAAAATAAAAATAGAATTTTATGTTGTCTCTGTTTCCATGGAGATACATGGGGTCTTGACTAATACCTGGGGTCAGGCATATCAGCAGACCCCTATATGTAAAGGAACCCAGTTTACTACACCAGGAAGTTGTTTAACCCTGAGCAACGACCTGTCTCAGTTTCTGGAGATGGTGGCGTTTCCCAAACAGAATAAACACCACTCACATGAATGAACTGACTTGCTAGCTCAATTTTATTGTGACTAAGATATCTACTGAAATAAATATATTTTATTATTATGTTTGTGAACTCATGTATTTTTAATATCATCAACTCATCGCACACAGTTGATGGAGGATGTGATGAAAGGTGCTGTTAGGTCCAAATGTATTGAAAAAAGATGATGTAAAGGTCCCCGTGTGCCATACAGTACCGGTATCTTTTCCTTTTTCCTGCTGGACTAAGCGCATCCATTATAGCACACTCTTTGGATTTTCAGCACTTAACAGACACATTTACATTTAGATGGTATATAATGATGGCCTTTCTTTTACAGCCGGCAGCATTATCCTTTACATGAGTGACCTGTGTGAAAATACAAATCATTATTTGACTGACTTTGATTGGTTTGGTCTTTAAGCCTTCTGCATAAGTGTCACGGGGTGCCACCTAATTACTATGAATCCATTCTTTCGTTACTTTTCCCATCCTGATGTTACAGAAGGTAACCTGTCCTCTCCTCTCTCACCTTTTTCCAGGTATTGATGAACAGGGCTTGTACAGAATAGTTGGCGTCAGCTCCAGAGTACAAAAACTGCTGAACCTCGCCATGGGTAAAGACAGAACACGCGTACATTTAGTCAAAACTGAAAATATAATGCATATAACATATTGTCTTAAAATTTTATATTTTTCTCCATCAGATCCTAAGACATGCGCTGACGTGGAGCTGGAAAACCCAGAGTGGGAGATTAAGACTATCACGAGTGCCATCAAGCACTATCTCAGGTTTGTGTGAGAAGGCTTACATAAATGTAGTACGTGCAAGGTATAGAGACAAAAGGATCACGTGACGCAGCTGTACAAAGTTCTGTAGTTATTATCGGCATTTCACCACGGCTCTACTCACATGTTAGTTTCAGCACTTAAAGATTAAAGTGTCTTTTGACCTCAGTGACCGACGGTAAATGAATCGACTTCGCTTTCACGCCTCCTATTAGTTCTAAGACTTGTCTGCTCTTTTCACTGCTTTAATAAATGCTGCTTCCAGACTCTGACTCTTATATAAAACAGATCTACTGGACCTGGATCCATCTTAATGAATTTTCCATTCATACAGCATTTGCTGCATTTGTTTGTTAAGTCTATTTTATTAAATTAGCTTTTTTAATATTTATTTATTACTCTTTTTTTTATTTAATCATACATGCGTTGCTTGTAGCGCAAATGATTTTTCTACACTTGATATTCACACTGTTGCACACCATCATATGCACACAGTTCAACCCCAGTCTTATCAAGTGGCCTATGTATAGCAGCTGATGGTTAAATGACTTCAACAAAACCACAGCAGTTGGTAATGAGGGATCAGGACAGTGGGAGGCCGGGAATAGGCAGCTAAGTGGAAGAACCAGAGAAACACATGAAGGGTTCAAGCTGTGCTCGGTCTGCACTACCTGAATGAATTTACGTTATGCGCATCACAAACGTTTACATATAGACTCACTCATGCAATTACACACACGCACATGCACACCATTGGCGCCTAAATGGACAGCCTCACAGAAAGCCATCGCGACCTCGGGTCAAGCCTCATTGAGAACCAGCAGGAGCCATTATACTCCTCAGGCAGCGGTGATTAAACTGATGTCCAGTTGTGCAAGCTCGCATGGTGGAGAAATAAAAAAGACATCATCCAGAACTTTTTACAATTATGGATTTCCACAGAGCGGCCAACTTTGAACTCCATTTTCCAACTTGACATTCTGCACCTGATTTCTCCATCTACTGTGTTTCCAGGGTGCTGCCTGCGCCTCTCATGACATACCAGTACCAGAGGAGTTTCATCAAAGCTGCCAGTGAGTGTTTTACTTTTGTAATGTCTTATTTATCTCTCACATACTGTATAAGGTCAGTCTTCAGAACAGAAGACAGACTCTCCTGCAATTTGTTTCAGGTTAGAAACACTGCAAACCGCTATTCTAAGACCACCTTGTATTATAAAAAAACAATCTGTGCTAAATAAAAGACCATTATGTTTAAAGGGAGTGCACAGATTCTTACAACAAACTGCAGAGTTTGTGCACCGCTTTATGGCACACAGTATCTTCCTGGCCAGCTGTGCGTCGCATTTTTATACAGTATTCATGAGATTCAAATTCTACACGGAAGAGGAAAAGTCTGAGCAGATGATCTCAAACTGACAACCTAGTAAAAGCCTGGTGTTTTGAGATTTGTGGGGTCAAACAGCAGCTGCAAAACGTTCCGTTAAATTATTTTTACCAGCACCTGAAGGGTGCGGCGTATTGAGTCAGGATGAATAATTTCTCTTTGAAAAAAAAAAAAACACTCTGCTGTCTTAAAGACAAATTGCTGAATCTCAACAGGGGTCACTGCAATCATTTTATTAGAATTTTTTTTTTTTGCAAGTTTTGCAAGCTTTAACCGATTTAGACCATGAAATAGAGACTCTTATTTAAAAGTTTGTACAATACTTCTAGTTCTCCTAGTTTAGTCGAGTTGGGCGTCTTCACCCTGCTCTTTTATGGTCTGGATCATTTCTGTGTTGCTACTATCTCATCTTTTTTCAGCGAATATTCGAAAATTGAGCTCATTCTTTAATGATCCCAGGTGCAGTTCAGTCTAGTCTGGTCCAGTTTGGTCTGCTATGTTACAGGATGTGTCAGTGACCTGTTTTCTTTGTTTGTTGGTAGCTAAGCCTCTAGAAAGCTAAGCTGACAGGGGAAGGAACTCCAGGAAATGACTGTGTGTCTCTGGCAACGCCACCAGGAAATGGCTCCATAGTGAGGCCAACTGGAAAAAAGAGAAAAGTGTGTTAAAGTGTGTGTCAGGAGAGAGAGCATGGCGGTTAATAATGCCAAGGGAGCTGGTTTGATACAAACGCGGACCACCCATGCTATAAAGCATGTATTCATGGTTTTGTAATAATCTTAAACTATAACACATGCTCGCCAACTATTTGCATATGTTTCCAGATTTATATCTCTCATCTTTCCTTCTGTTAAACCTCTTACCATCCCATTATTCGGTGTCTGTTTACGCGGGTGTTTGTATTTGCCTGTCCCGACTTTGTGTTTGAATGCATATGTGCAAGAATGCATGTCTGCCTGCACGAATGCGCCTTTTCCAAGGCAATAATTTTGCAGAAGCAGCGGGGTGTTTTGAGGACAGCGTCCTCAGTTGAACTCACTCTTTCAGCTCTTCCCTTTCTCCTCCTCTCTTTCACGTATCCTCTCCAGCTCCTCCCACCGCCCTGCTCGCTATTCTCATCTTCCCCCTCCTCCTCCTCTATTTCATCTCGGCCTGCTCCCTCCCATCCCGTGCTACTCCGGGTTTAAATATCTGGTTTAAATGGACGGCTTAGTGTTTTGAGGTTTGTTGGGTCAAACAGCAGCTGCAAAGTTTTTCATATATATATATATATTTTTTTTTTTTATCTGCACCTGATGGGTGCGGCGTATTGGGTCAGAATGAATAATTTCATTTTCGAAAAAAAACACTCAGCTGTCTTGAAGACAGATTGCCTATACTTTCCAACAGTCACTGCAATCATTTCACTGTATTAGATTCTTCTCATGTGGCTCCTAGACTACGTAATAAAGTTTCATAAGAACTAACTGATTTATACCATGAAATTGAAACTTTGAGAGAAAGATGAGGAGGAGGGAGGGTGGAGTGCCAAGTGGATTTTCAGATACCTTCAGCATGTACCAGCAGGAAAAAAACACAAATACAGTAATTACCCCGTCTCCAATCATTAGGCTTTGCTCGCAGTATCACTTTCTCATTAATTCATCACATTTTCCCTCATATTTCACCTACGGTCTCGCTACTTCTTTACTCTATCCGACATTGAATTGCCTGAACTCCTTGAACATGCTTTCATTGTGCAAGGTGAAGGTTTTTTTTTTTTTTTTTGGAACGGTTCTTAAAAAGTTGGACCAAACATTATTTGCTTTCACTGTAATATCTGTAATTTTTGCTTCATAACCCAGCCCATGAAAGAAAGAGATGAAAGGGAAAGAGATGATACAGGGATAAAAAGACGATTACAAGTTAAATGAAATGCTTATCCACAGTTTGGCATTGAGAGTCTGACCTGCACGGCACATATTTCACAGACTTCACAGACAGCACCTGACAGATTAATGTGAAAAAGCCAAAAACACTATTATGTCACTCACTTTGCTTAACAAATATGTTCTTATTTCAACTTTACCTATTTAACACCTGTAATTGGTCATGGAGTGTTTTGTTTTGCACAAGAGAGGACTCTTTACTTTGGGAGGTCAAACTTTCAGAAAAGTGGTCAGGGAAGGGCAGCAGATGAAGCAGGTAAATTACTGTCCGCTCTCCGAGGTAAAATGGATCAGGAGATTTATTCTATAGTACCTTCCTTTTATCAAAACATGTGATCTTGTTTCTATACCTTTTTGTTTATGGAAGCAGGCTACAGGTGTCGGTGTGCTTCCAAAAAGGTTCTCGGTTGTTGAACATGGTCTGGAACTCCATTCACCCCCTACACCAACATTGTAATTGGGATGGCAACGTGCTTCATGCAGTGACTGGCCAGTTGTGCGTAATTTAGAAAGTATGTAGGATTTTTTTGTCACTTCTGTACAACCAAATGGAAGGCCATGTTTGGGTTTGGGACTGAACTGCACTGAGAAACTTGCTTATTTCTTATGCATACCCTGGCCATTAGCAAAGTACCCTGGATTCCGTGCTCACTAATTCCTCCAGGTCCTCTTGGAGGACCCCGAGGCATTCCCAGGCCAGGTAGGGTACAAAAAACTCCTCCAGCGCGTTCCAGGTCTATCTCTGGATCTTCTGCCGTATGTGTCTGTACTTGGCAACATTCTTATCAGAAACATGAACCTTCTTCAAAGTAAAGAAGCGGTGGTTCAAGAGCTTTCAGATGTGTGAACTCCTCACCCTTTTCCTAGAAAGAACTCACAAACCCTTCTAGGTGCTCTCAGTTGCTCATGTATGTATGCGATCTCATTCTTTTGGTCCTTACACAGGGTTCACAAACCTATGTTTGAATTGATAGACCAGTAAACTGAAAGCCTTGCCAACACACTTATCTCTATGATCACCTCACCCATTGCTCGTTTCCTTGTTTGTGTTCTCGTTGCGTTGAGATTTTTTCCAGAAATAATTCCTTTTTGCTTCACGCCAGTGTTATAACCTGCTCTGTTCTCTGAACTTCCTTGAAAGACTCTGATGGCTTAAGTGACAAAGAGGAGAACACTATGTGAATGGTATAATCCTTTCTTAACTACAGTAGAAAGCACTGTTGTTAATAATTGAGACTGCTTTGTATGCATGCATGGATGGATGGAGGCAGTGTTCTGTTGATCCCAGCCAGGTGGTGTAATTTCAGCCTGCATCTAAAACAAATTCAGACATTATGTTTCTTCATCTCCTGCATGGTAATGCTCATCATTCCTGTCAGTGATAGCCGGGCTGCTCCCAGCATGTCTTTCAGTCTGACTGATTACAGATTACATGAAACAGGAAACCGAAAACTAGAGATTTACTAAGACAAACACCTGTTGTTTACGCCTACCTCACCACACCACAACATCATTTTGACCACAGATTTTTGACACCCAATCCATGAAGTTTGATGCCTGCCAGATAACTTAATCTTTGCAAAGCTCACTGTCAGTAAACACTCATTATAATAGCGATTGTGTCTTTCGTTGATGGAAACTGTCCAGAACTTTCCTAATCCTTTCTAGCCTTGTTAGTTTAGAATGAAACTAAATATTTGTTTCTTTCCAGGATCCTATGAAGATTTGTCATCAAGTGACAGGTAGTTGTTGGTAGATTGGTCTGGGAATTGTGGTTTGCATGTAGACTTAAAGCCGTGTGATTGATTTAATTGGCCACTCGAGGGAAGCTCCAAACACTGCACTGTTTTTACCACCTTACTACCACTTTTTTTTTTTTGCATGACCCAAAATACTGATAAATGAGTGCGGCTTTAAAGACAACACATGCATTTGCAGTATAAATGTAAAGTAAAGTAAAGTAAAGTAAATGTTTTGTAATTTTATAGTTGGTTCTATCCCGTTATCATATAAATCCAAGTAGGATGATAAATATGAAATATGGGCTATACTGTGCTGCACATACTGCCCAAGCCAGCCACATGTCAAGTATGAATAATGAATGATAAGAAAGTAGAACAGGTGGTGTTGGAGTTTGTTGAGGATCAGCCCGTGGTCAGCAGATGTGGCAATCTTCCTGAAGGAATGCACGCTTCATTTACTGTGAGTGGGCGTGTACATGTTTGCCTTCTTGACTTTGATTGTAAAAGTATGTACACCATAAATAATCAAAATTCCTCCCCTTGCTTAAGAGATGCACTGATGAAGTTTTGATGAAGTGAGACTCAAACTTCTTTGAGTTTTTCTGCTCAGAGCTTCAACCCAGGTTAGACAGTGCTTTGGAAATCATGTCATGAACGTAAATAATAGCTTTGAAATAATAACTCAGAAATCTAGGTACTGGTTTTGTACTCATTATCTCTAAAAGCACACATAATAGCACATAATGGCACAGGCTAAAAGTTCAAGTGCTAATGTGTAGATAACCAACAGGACAGCCATGCTTTTCCATCAGGCCTTTTAAAATCTGATTTCTACACAAACATTCACACAGCATAAATCACTTGCAGGGAAAACAGCTGTTATACTATTTGAAGCTGAATGACGAGTTATATCAGTCGCTGCTGTATCACAGCGGACTGAAGTTGACCGTTTCTACCTTTCTTCAACTCTTCTAAGATTTAGTGGTTGTCGGAACATTCTTTAATTTCATGTTGTGAAGTGTCTCGGCTATAGCCATGCACTGTAGTGCAGTCACTTCCCGGAAACTTGTTGTCGCCAGGCAACAAGCAGAGAGATACTGCACAGATGTTCTAGGGGGACAGATAAACTGTTGCTCATAGTATTCTGGCACTTAGTGCGGTGTTGTTCAGTAAGGTGTTGCTGGCACAGTCCCATACCAGCGTAACTGACATTATTATTCTCTGCATTATTCTGCAGATCTTTGCAAATCTTTTATCTACTCCTCAGATGTCTTTGTTGGATTATTGCCTGTAGAACTAACTATTGAATTATTGTTGGGTTAACCGTACTTTAGTGTGTTTACAAGGTTAATTACTATGTTGCGCTGGTGATACTTTGTTTCTTCCTGACGTGTTATTGTTATAATACTCTCACCTTTCAGACACCTTTGGTCTTATTCTTGTTCATCTGATATCTCTCTCATTGAATTTGTTTTCAGATTGTGTTTTCACAGTTTTACGAGTCCACTGTTTCCCTGTTCCAATCTTTATTGGAAGCGTGTTTAGCTCGCTACACAGCTGTGCTCCTGCACACACACACAGCGAAGGCGGCAGAAATAAGTTACTGCAGACTATAGACGTACCGATCTTTGACCGTCACACCAAAATGTTCCTTGTAATTTTCACAATTATTTTGAGAATTGCAGTTAATAAACTCCTCTCTGTGCACCCAAAACATAACCCTCATTACATTTTCAAATTCCTTGGTAATGAGACAAGTAGGTGCAGAAAATACAATTAATGTAAATTAAAATTTGCCTAATGGGTGAGTCATATTTAATTGACCTGTTTATCTCCCTTCTGGCATTTCGTAGGCGTTAGTGGGAGTTCATTTCAGAGCTGAGCATGAGTGGGAAAATAAAGAAAAAAGCTGGTTGAATCCCGCTTTGAATTGAACACGATTTCAGCTGTAAAGTTTGAAGGAAAGTGTGTGCTTCAGCATAATAACGATAAGTGTTTACACATAAGTAAATGCATCTGCTTTGAGGTCTGTGTAGGAGTAGTGGACGTGCACATGCATGTTTAATGTTAGAGGTGTTTGAGTTAGCGTGTATGTGTGTGTTACTGATCGGTTGCATGTTTTTGTTTCTAGTCTTTGCATTGGGAGTGTGTGCTAAATTCTGCAGTCAGTATAGTCTTTGTATCTATGTGGGTGAAGTGCTTGTAAATATTTGGTCTGTATACTGTATATTTGAGTGTTTTGCTGTGTGTATGTTTAATCTTGTCAGCTCTGTTAGTTGGTATGAAACTGTGTGTTTGTGTGTGAGATCCTCTGCTTGTTGGGAGTGTATCTCCTGGCGCTGACAGCCAAGACCAGAGGGTTGATCTAGTGTCAGTCTGCTGTCATCCCTCTATCGACTGGCTCTGCAGCGTTGACTTATTATAGTGGTTCATCAACAGCAGGTCTCGCTGCCTGCCTGTCGGTCTACCTATAAATCACCAGGACACAGAGCTTCCCCACTTTGCAGCAAAATGCAACACTCAGTGACTAAAACTACCTTTTTATTTCTCTGACTCTGTCACTGTGCCTTTTCATTGCCTGGTTTCCACATCCCTCTGCGTCTCTCTGTCTTGTGGATACGGACTATGACTCAAACCTCAAGCATAAGGCTGGCAAGACTCTGGATTTTTCTTGTCAACAAATTCAATGAAAAAAACAAAACAAAGGATGCATTTGTCTGTCCCTGAATACTTTATGACTTCCATACAGGCCTCCTGTCTGTGGCGCCCAGCCCCAAACACATTGATTCCTGCAGAACGTTTAAATCTTTGAAAACAGATCACAAATAAATAGATAGATAGATATTAACAAGCAGGCGAAAACTAGTGCATTTGACTGTTTTCAGTCTGATCAAAACACATGTATTCTTGTTAATATTTAGGGCAGCAGAATAGGGAATGTAGGGATGACTCGGGTCACCCGGCGCAATGCTGGTGCCTTTTTAAAAGCTCTGTCGCTCAGAAGAATAAAATATCATGCTTTAACAGAAAACTTGTTTGTCAGATCAGTTTTGGTTTTTGTTGAGAGATTTTTTTGAAGAAGAAAAATATCATTTTTCATCACACCTTGAGTGATGACATATGTACTATAGCTATGATGATCTCTGCATATTAGATCTTGCATCGCTGGTTTTCCTCACTTTTACACAGTATATGTCTCTACAAGGTCTCGCTAATATGTGTGCATAATGGCCGCTTGTTACAGTATGTGTCTTCAACAACAAGAATACAGTCAGTAGATACATTTAGTGGTCGCGTCCTTACATGACATTTAAGACTTCTTTAAATGTGACTGTGAACGTCTTTATTCCTTTAACAGTCGGTCTCTTTTTCTGTCTTCGTATCTGTCTCTGTTCAGAGCTGGACAACCCAGAGGCCAGGGTGACAGAGATCCACGCTCTGGTGCACCGGCTGCCTGAGAAGAACAGACAGATGCTGGAGCTGCTGATGAAACACCTGAGCACGTAGGTGGAAATATCACACGTAGACAACTGCCGTCATTCAGCATTGTGCTGCGTCACCCAAGCGCCGTGCACCCAAGAAACAGCACAGTAGCCTATTTTACAATGTAGTGCTATATGTGAATCTCTCATCTACTCTTTCCACATCCGCATTGCTGTTATACTTCTTGGCTTGATTATTGTTGTTGTCCATTCTCGGGGAGGATTATGGCTCTGTGTAATCTCTTGACCACATGCTTTAAGGCAACGTGTGCTTAAAATAGGAACCCGTCCACCAGCTACTAGGCCAAATCTATTTCACAACTTATCTCTTTATGGGAAAGAGGTCAGTTTATGTTTTGTTTTGTGAATGCCAGTGAAGTGAAATGGCTACCACGGTCACAACTGGATTCATTTGGTGAATTGCTGATGTTGCCTTTTCGAGTTATTTTGACTTTTTTTTTTACATTAAAATCTTTAATGTTGATGTTATGTTTTGCATAAACCTAAAAAAAATAGGTTAGGGCTTCTTTTGACCAGGATCACAACTTCATCCCAACTTTACCTCCACAATTCAGATGAGAGATTCAGTTTTTTTCTCCTTTACATAAGCAACAATACATGTTCTAATCAAACAGGTTGTCTGTCTGTAGATTACATAACCACACGGTCGGCAGCCCATGAGTAAAAAAGCAGGGCACGACACTGTTGGCTTATGTGCAATTATTCCTCTAATGCAGCCGACTAGCATTGTGTTTTCACTCTTAACCCGAGTCTAAGCCCTCTGGCTTTATCAGGCTTTTCTTCAACAGCGGTGGCGTGACATAATGTACGACAAATGGGACATCAGCCATGTTTATATAACAACACAAGCAAGTGCAAAGGCAGTTATTTTGAGGGCATGCGCATCTTTACCCAGGCTTAGTGGATTACACCTGCCTTATAGGTTGAATGGCTGAATCATAGTAAATACACCTTGGCTCTCGGTTCAGATCAGTTTAGTTTATTGGCATCCGTGCCCCGTTAAAAACAATATTGGCACATGGACTGAAAGGTTCTTTATCAATAGAGAAAATACACTCAGCTGCCAGTTTATTCTGTAGAATTAGCTGAAATGATTGATGAATGCAGTGTAATACAACAGTCGCACAATAAATTCTGCTTTCATGAAGGTCATTTTATAATGAAGGGCTTTGGTTATTTAGCCTACCCTCATTGATATGAATTTCAAGAGTGGGAAAAGAATAGAAAAACATGGGTCAGTATAACTCAACTGAATCTTTTGATATAGCCTGAATGAATGTTGTAACCTTCATGAATCTGTGAGTTATTGCAAGAATATTGAAATAAACTGGCAACTGAGTGTATTAGTATGTGTACTTAAGCCATTTGATTTAAAACAAAAGGTGTTTAGTACATGGTAGACTTACACAAGATTCAGGATAGTGGATCAGACGGACAGAGGGAAAAAGTGTAGGTTTTTTATTGTCACATTCTGTGAGATATTCTTAGTCAGACTTAATGTATCCTTCCCTGAAAATAATTTTCTGCCTGCGTAACTCTCTCACTTAGAAAACAGTGCCGCGGTCCTTGATCAACGCATGTTACAAAAGCAAATATACAACGTTAACGGGGAAAATGAATCCCCTGGATATTTCTCTGGGTCGATGACTCTGACCCGTTGTTCACAGACAGCTGATGCTGTTTGTTGCTGGTGCTCTTTCGGTCTTTTCCTCAGGGCTCTCGCTGTTTCACTGATAAAGTGGTTTCCACAGCTGTCGCATGTAATGTCATAAACCTCGCCAGTTTTCCTCTCAGGAGGGGGAAACGGTCTTTAGGGTGTACCAGCAGAGATCTCAAGGTGTTGAATGGTTTGTGGCTACATGCAGACTCTTTTTTTTTTTTTTTTTGCTTGAAAACTCTCGCTAGATGTTCTAACGGCTCATTTAAGGGAATCCTACTGGGATGGTAACCATTGAGTTGGTTTAGTGCCTGTCTCAGCTGGGGTGAAACTGCTTTCTTCAAAATCAATATGGAACCTTCAGGCTCAAAGAAATGTTTGTGTCTTGCTTCGTTTATTAACCTGACAATTCAATAGTTTCTCTGAGGGAAGTTTTTTTTATTCTCCTTGAAAGGATGGACACAATCACACACATTTTACTTCTGTTTCCAGTTTTTCTGTTTTATACATGGCCATTTTTCTCTGTCTGTTTCTATCTCTTTCTATCTGTTTGATAGCCAGTTCCTTAAGTGTCTATGTCTGTGTTATAATTCACTCATGAAATTGTTGTGGTAAATTTTTTTAGCCCTCATTTACCAACATCAACATTCATTTGGACTCATGTTTCAGGTGACCTGATGAATGTAAGTCCAATATTCACTCCACTTTCACCTCTGTTTGGTCTCCACCAGCTTCTAAGGAATAAATCTTACTATGTAGAGCTATATCAATAATATTTTCACAAAGTTGGTGCTAATTTTGTCTAACTTGGTGCTAAACGGGTAGCATACAGCATACAGGGTCTGTTGGAACAGGGTAGAATAGAGTGACACTGAACCAAAAGAGTAAAGTCACAGGCTGTGAAACCCAAACAATGAGCTGAAAGACGGTACAATTCTTTCTAGCACTGCTGGAGGCTCTACAGTTGGGTGATAATTCTTTGTGGGTTCACTTTCACATTACACATGGTCAGTCAATGTTGATTTAAAAAAAAAAAAGTAGAGTATTGCAGCTTTAAAAATGCTCAGGATACTGTGTAATGTGGAGCCTCTGTCGCTATCCTCCTCAACAGTGTAGCCAATAACCACCAGCAGAACCTGATGACCATCGCCAACCTGGGTGTGGTCTTTGGGCCAACTCTGCTCCGCCCACAGGAGGAGACGGTTGCAGCCATCATGGACATCAAGTTCCAAAACATTGTTGTAGAGATCCTCATAGAGCACCATGAGAAGGTAAGAGGGTACAGTAAAACAAGTATTAACTATAACTGTATATACTCTATATACACTTCAAAGCCACTTTCCCCTTTAGATCCAAGCAGCTTATGGACAGGCCAAGCTGCTTACAGATGTCACCATGGCAACAGCAAATCAGCCTGGCTGTTTGAGACCCTGAAGTTGTACACACACAATATGTTCGGCCAGTGAAGGAAATGGCCAGACAAAAAAAATCATATATAACACACCTGTCTGCATGAATTTACACATGCATAGGTTAAGCGCATGTTGAAACAATGACACACACACACACACACACACACACAACAGTTATCTCTGGTGCCGAAACACATACAGAGTATTCATAGTGTGATAGTGTTTAAGGACCTCTCACCACCCTCCTTATATCACTGTCTACTACTGTAGAGCTGCAGAACTATGACAGCCACACATGTCACACACGCGGCGCTCCTTTCACAAATAAAATGATGACAGAAGTCGTTCATTTTGTTTGCTGCTTTCAGCCTGAAGTCTGTGTGAAGCTCTTTTTATTCTCCTTCCGTGACAATATAAATATGCAGTGAAATGAAACCATTTCGTACGTACTGAAATGATTTATTCAAGCTCCGAGTCAAGCCAGCTTTTATTTATACAGCCCAGTTGTAGGTTTCATGTGATCCTACACTTATTGTGCTCCAAAACAACAAATTTGGTGCATTAAAGTGGGTTTTCCAGCTCTCAAATATTTTCTTTTTTACTCCTTTCCCTCTCGAGTGGAGCCATGGGTGCGGAGCTGGCCGGAAAACAGAAAAAATGTGTTGACAGATGAATGGATGTGAGGATGATGACGTTTGACTCGGGCTGAAATAACAGACTCAGGGCTTTAGCTTTTTTTGTTGTTGTTGTTCTGGCAGAAAAGAGCTGACAGCGCTTTGGGAAGAGCTTGTGTGATGAGAAAAAAAAAAAACAATTCTACGTTAACTGACAAGCTAACAACAAGCTTACAACGTGCATAGAGATAAACACACAACACTCACAAGCATCATCCAGTGCTCGACTGATCTGCTCCCACAAATAAGCTGTCTATCTCTTTGGTAATTTCTGTCTGACATTATAATAAAGTTCAGGATAGACAGGCGCGCCCAGAAAATAGGCTTCTTCTTTATTTTCTTGGTTACCAGAGTGACGAGTCCCACCCCTGTCTGATTGGTTGTCTGAAAGGGGCAACAGTGATGACACCAGCGCCTTCCTGAAAAGTTCCGAAGTTTTGAACGAGAAGCGTTGAGGACAAGCACATTAAAAAAGTCGGAGTGCTCCCTCCTCGTTTGGAAAAACAACAACAAAAAAACACACACACACACACACACACACACAGATACTAATACTAGCAGAGCTGCATTAGTTGTGGAAAAAGCATTGAGACTTGAACCACAGCGTGTGTACTTTTATCGCAGCATGGGATTTTCTTTGTCTCGCCTAATTGCGCTTTAAGAAGGAGAAATAAATTTCAGTAATGTCACAATCAGTGCCACAAAACTGAAACCCACGAGGTCCCCTGTTGTTAAGTTTATGCATATGTAATTATTCCGAGTTAAAAGCAGCTTGGTCGCTATGTTTAGCAGCGTCTGATCTGCAGAGGTTACTATACAGAAGAATTGTTATCAGACATACAGTACTATACCATCTCCTACATTTGAGCGTCTCTCTTTCCCAGAGAGACAGCAAACCTGTATTGTGTCATGATGTTCAGTTTTGTTTTGTATCGAATCTCAATCTTGCATATTTTTGCATGCGTGTACATGTTTTCACAACACTGATCCCCAAATGTGATAGGATGAGCTACATTGCCCTGCAGTTACATATGAGACTATAAATAGCTTGACAGCAAGCAGAACATACTGAAACAACTGCAAATTATTGTTGTTTAATGTCGATTTTTTTTTTCCTTACAAGTTTTCGCTTTTCATTCATACTAAATAAACATATGTTGTTTCTTTGGCCGCCTTGTCCGTGCAGATATTCCGCGATGTGCCGAGTTCTGCTGGCGCTTCGACTAACATGCAGCTCAACCTGCCCAGGAGGAGAAGCACAGAGAGTAAAGCTCCGTCCTGCAGCGAGAGGCCTCTCACACTCTTCCACACACCGACACATTCACAGAAAGGTGAGCTGAACCTAGCTGGCAATAAAAATGACAAAATGTGTGGATTGCTTGTTTCCCTGCTATGTGTTGCTGTGTGCGGCTCAGAGAGAAAATAAAGTCCCCATAACTACCACTTTTTGTTGAAAAGCACAAACGCCAGACTGTCGGTGGACAGTTTTGCTTTGAGTCGGTTCGCTTAAGATCAGAGAGACTTCGCAGTGGTCGACACATGTACAGTTTTAGAGCAGGCAAAGGCATGTCCACATAAAAGTGGATATTTGCTGGAAAAAAAAAAAAAAAACAAAAAAAAAAAACATTTCTTTGGCTGAAAACACTAAAGAGTTTTTTTCTTTGTTCACGTAGGTGAAAAGAGGAACAGTGTAGCTAACGCCACAGTTTCTGAGCTGCAGCAGCCCATTTCCTCCTCTGCCAACTGTAACAGCAGCAGCAGTAGCAACAGCAGCAGCCAAGGTCGAACTCCAAGACACAGCCTGACCAGCAACGACGGAGATCAGGACACCCGGCAGATCCGGCCCAGCTCACTGTGAGTGGGAGCTGAACCCATGTAGTTCTTTATAGGCACTTCTATTATTTCCAGTTTTTATTTTAAAATAAAAAAGAGGGGTAAACTGTCGCTGAACAGTGACCACAAGAATCTTATTGACCAATGAAAAGATGTTACATGATGTATGTAGGATAGATAGAAGGAGGATAAGTAACATTTTGAGTTTTGAGCCAAGGATAAAGTCAAACTGATACACCATGTGAGTGTCAGATGGCCATTAGCCTGGATTATGCTGATTTCAATCTAAAAAACTAAACTAGCTTTGATTAGGCCGATGCTCACAGTCCATCCATACAGTCTCATGACCATGTTTTAGGTTTATTTTTTTGAGAAAAACAGTTTTCATCCTCCTGGAAAAAAAAAATTTAGACAGACATGACAGGGGACACATGGATTCAAAAAATCACACATCCACTTTTTTAGGCACATGGAAATTCCTTGACACAGGAATGCATGAGCACATACATGCACACGTATGCATATGTAGCAGCGGAGAGCTTAGACAAGTAGTCTTGTGACTTGCAGGGTGTCGGTTTAAATCCCAAGTCATCTGGGAACAATTTGCAAAAAGGAACTGAACAAGCAATGGAAGACTGTGTCAGCTTCCCCTGAACGAGGCAAGTTTGAAATAAAAACAAGTACACAAAATCCCATGCACATGTGTGCACACATCAGTTGATTACTCTCCTCAAATAAATTTCGAATACAAGAATCTATAAAAATCCTGGCATGTATGACTTGATTTATCTTCCACTTTCCTGTCTGACCAGCAGTTTACACAACTGAAACCTAAAGACTTAACTTAAATAAAAATATTTGCACAGGTCTGAACAAGCCCCTCTCCCCGTGAGAAGCACCATACATCTTCATGTGAACGCCAGACGTGCCCATCCTGAGGTTATTAACAGGTGTAAACACACACGCCTGCATATGGAATTCACACGGGCATGAGGCTGAGCACACACACGCACATCTGTGTGTCAGTCATCGTAAGGTCGTCCGTTCCATCTTGTAAATTCCAAAAGCCACATTGATGTGGACATGCACCTTATTAGACCGGGAGAGATGGCGCGCGACCAATCATCTTGCTTAGCGACACCACAGTGACAGATCTTCAAGTGCGGCTTGTCACCGCGACGATTGCACGTCGCTATTCTTTTTCTCCTCCTGTCATCCCGCTGCCACTTCCACTTCTGTCTCCTTTTCTCCCCCACTCGCCTTCGTCTTTATCCTATTAATCTTTCACTGGCCGATAGTTACATCCAGCCTTTGTTTATTTACTCACTGAGTTTCGTGTCACCGTCACCTAATGCTTTTCTTTTGATAAATTGCTGCACATCTCTTATTCCCTCTACTTACTGATGAGGACACCAAGCCGTAATCTGACTGAAAGGATCAATTAAAGCAAAGTGTTTAACATCCACCACGATTATAGTACTTAACTGATCCAGACCTTTATTCTAAATATATCTTATCTCGCTAACATTATGCAGGAAAAAGTACTGATTCTGTCGAATGTCATTGCTCCCTTGGTTGCTATCTGAAGACTTTAGACGGTTTTGATGGTGATCTCAAAACGAATGACCACAGCTGCACACGTTTGTGTTGTTCTGTTGTTAATCCACATGCAACAACTGTAGACACGAGCTTTATTCTGCCTCAGTAAAGTCCTCTGAGCGAGTCCTGCAATGATTACAGCTGAAATGAAGAAGCTGCTACTGGATATGATGAAAAGTAAGAAAACGTTCACATCTTCGTCCTCCAAATGTTATGAAAATGTCAAACAAGTTCAAAAGTTGTGATCCTTTCGAAGTGAGATGCAAGATGTGCGCGAGTTGTGCCTCACAAAGTGCAGAAGTCTGAAGTCGATTGTGAAAAAGGACACACTTTAAATGTCAGGCATAAATGTAATCCAGTCAATTAGCAGACAGTTCGTTAGTCTTTTGAATCCACAGTTTTTGTCAGGGTCCACCTCAGGGTGTTGTGTAAAGATAGAGGAAATATGTCCTCCATAACTGCTTGCTGGCGGACACACGGAGGGAAGAGAAAAAGTAAAATAAAAATAAAATAAAAGCAGAGAGACTAAGAGCCTGAGGGCAAAAGGAAGACAGAAAAGCATTTTCACAGAGACTTCCCATTACGAGTCACATTAAAGAGGCATTTAATGACTGAGGTGAATAACCTGTTGGTCATTACAGGGCAAATAAATGATACATCCACAAGCTATTATCCTTATGTGTATGTATGGACATAGTGTTGCCATGTGGCCCTTTCATGTGTGTATTAAATGTATGCATGTGCGATCAAGGTGAAATACATTTCCCTTCATTAACTCGACAATTTATTCGCTAGTGTTGTACAGTTTCAGTCTTGGATGATGGCTACATTAAAAAAAAAAAAAAAAAAAAAAAAAAAAAAAAGATCAGCCTATGGTCAAAACTCTACCAGCCTCCGTGAGAACACACAAACAGCAGAGGATTTTATTTTAGATTTTACTGTAGTTAAACTGAGCTGTTGAGAGATTTTCAGCTACTTAACAACCGACCGCTAAGAAAACACCACGCACTGAGAGGGGGAAAGTACATTTCTAAAGTTTTCTGGCTTGAGTAGCCAGTGAAGTGTGAGTCTCAAAGGAGCTGCCAAGGCCAAGATAGATATGGTGAGACTCTCCAGATTGTGCCAGTTTTTAGCTTCAGTCCTTTTTAAAGCAACATTCCTGTTTTGTGTGTGTGTGTCTTTTTAAAATGAGTCAAATGAAAGGCAAACCTGATGATAGCGATACCCGTGTGTTCTGAACAGATAAGTCTAGCCAAATAAGCCAAATATCAGCATTAAACCTCAGAGTCCTCTGGCAAATTCTGTTGCCATGATACTAAAAAAATGTACAAAGATGGCAAACCATCCTACAGCTTGAGATAATAGATTCTGCCTCTGTTAGGACACAAAATGAGCAAGAATTATTATTGCAAACAGATTTAATGATGTGAGCATGTTTGAAGACACACGCCAACACTCTGCCATAACAGATCAAATGTTGTTTGACAAAAAAAAACATAATTCTGCAGTTCAGCAGTGAAAATGAGACAAAGAAGTAACATGCATTCAGCATCCATAAATAGACATAATACTTGGCCATGTGCACTTTGAGTTTTCTAAAAATATTCTGACAAGGACAAAAAAATCAGCCTGAAAATCGGTTCTGATGGAGGTTTAACTTCAAATATGATGAATCAAATA
This sequence comes from Nibea coibor, assembly GCA_023373845.1. NCBI lineage: Eukaryota > Metazoa > Chordata > Actinopteri > Sciaenidae > Nibea > Nibea coibor. The sequence continues at coordinate 6,021,590 of CM041733.1, read as the reverse complement.
TAGCTGCCGTTTTGATCATTTTGATCATTAGAAACTAAGCATCAGTTCTCATTAAAATGCTCATAAAGCTGAAGAATTATTATAATGAAATTATACAGTGGGAACTCATATCAGATGTTCAACAAACTGTAATTTGTCTATTTCAGGTTTAGTCTCATAGCCAGTGTAACCCAAACAACTACAGTAAAAAAAGACTGTGTGTTGTCATAGTAACATGTTAGTCTCTTTCCAAGAAATATAATTGACATACGTACACGAACATTGTTGTACTTTTTCTTTAGTGGGAAACTGAATTAAATCGTATGCTCATAATAAAACTTAGATGATTACAATAATTTTACATTTTCTTCAAGACTGCTGCAGGTTACAGCACCGTCTCTCTCTCGCAAAAAAAAAAAAACAAACTGCTCCAGTACACACTTTGTACAAATAAAATCCTGAAAATGGAAAACAGTTCCTCGCAAACTGCTAAAGTCTGCTCACCTTGCTTCCCTTCACTTCTTTTCAGCGCATCCACCTGCACCTCTGCACTCCCCGCCTCACCTCTTTATGTTTCTCTCTTCCTGTGTCTGCCGTGTTAACTTTACAAAACGTCTAAAAAGAAAAAAATGTTTTAAAAAACACAACTTGCATATTGGAGCCATGTGTAGAGGAGGTGTGCATGTGTGTGTCGCTGTGCCAATACTTGCTTACTATCTGAGCCACTATGTGAATCATAGTATGGCCTGATTTCTGTCAGGGTCGATCAAGCTGAAAACTGTATTTATACAGCCTGTGGAAGCATTACGTCTTTTGTGGCTCTGGAGAGAGCAGTATAAACACTGGCTACTGTTCAATCGAGCTTTCATTCAATGCGCTGTAATGAAAGCTTAGAAATATTATTTTTTAATGTCATAGTGATGTTGTCAATGTTATATCCCCTTGGATGCAGAGACTACAAATTCTTCTTCTATAGGTAACAAACTGGAGAGAGTTTAACAAAGACACAATGTGTTTCTGGGGCCTCACTTCCTCAGATAAAAGTCAGGATATATCTGCCTCTGTCGCTTCAATTTTGACTTTCCTCTTTTCCCTCTTGTCCCCTAATGCGCTGTAATGAAAGTGCAAATACTAAATTGCAGGAGCACTCCTTTAAATCCCTGTAACATTTTTGTTTGATTCTCAAAATGAAGGATCAATAGTTCTCATCTGAATAAGTATCCTTCTGCAATAGCTTAAGGATTCCCTAAATCTGATTTATTAAAGCTCATTTACAGCATCAGGCAGATTGTCTCTTGGGTAATTGACTCAGCGCTCAGCCCAAACCATGTTTTCTCGATCTCCCACAGTCAGAGATCCTGAACTTCCAAGAAAAGCCTGTTTGTACCCGCATCGCAGGCACGAGAGAGGTACAAAGGTCAGAGGTTAACAACTGGGCCTTCAGAAGCCTCACCCCTGAGGCCAATGTTAGTTTGAGTTTTGGCACCTTAACTACTGGTCAGCCCCCTCCCTGAAGGCGTCTTCACACCTCTTTTAAAATATCTCTTTTAAGCTCTCCCATAAACACAGCTCTTGTCCATGACAGGAAAGCATCTATAAAAAAAAACAAAAAAAAAACACACAAATAGTCAAATCACCAAATGTAGTACGAGTAGAGCCTTACAGTCTGACCTCTGTATCACACTGTTAACTGGCGTCTGTGATTAACATGAATGCTGATCCTGTGGACGTAACCTTGACCAGAGGTTAAAGTATAAATGGCAAAACATTTCTTTCTGTCTTCCGTGTGCACAGAAGTGCACGTAAATTCTTATTTTGTTGCATCTGTCTGTTTGGCATTTGAGAGAAAAGCTTAAAAAAAAAAAGAAAAAAGAAGCGAGCAGACCATGGAGAAAGATTGGAGATAAAGAGAGAGGGAAAATAAGAGAGAAAAGGAGAGCTGTAATATACAGTTACACCCATTGAGGAAAAAAAAAACCCAATTGTGACCTGAATGTTTTCTAGGAAACCTATCATAGAAATATTTCCTCCCTGCAGCGCAAGCACACACATTTACACACCCTCACATGCACACCTGTGTTCACTCTCTAATTTCCCATTTTCTTTTCTTTTTTTTTTTTTTAACATTTTCTCGCCGACAGACACAACCTGTCTCTCTCTCACACCCGTATATCTTCAGATATTTCACCTCATGAGGTCTTGAACTTATGTTTTGAAAGGTCTCAAAGCCGCAGCCCCGATAATACTGGATATTTTTTGAATTTGTCGGAGGTATTAAGATCAGAAAAAGTTCACTGTAGACTTCCTCTCTGTTCTTTGTACATCCCCTGTTCTCTGCCTTCTTCGGCAGCTATTCCTGTGAATAATCACTGTAATAATGGATCCACCCACACCTAAAGCTGCACAGTCATGAGGGTATCTGCGTGTTACAACTTGAACGGCGATGATAATAAAACCTCCACATCAAAGGTCAAAATTCTAATCAATAAGCATCATTATAAATTACGCGAGTACACTTTCTTATTCCAACTTATTCTTCCAAAATTCTGAAAAATAAAAGCATTGAGTGGGTGAAACTACTTGTGAGTTTAGGGTAAAGATATGAAAGTGTTGCTGTAGTGTCAAAAGGTGAGACGGTGTCAGCGCTTTGCCATGTAGACATCATATATTCATGTCACACTTCGTATAGATAGAACTGCACCTGAAGAAAGAAGCAGCTGAGTTTAATGACCCACCAAACGTGTCTCACCTCTCGCCAGTCTTCATTGCTCACCGCGTCTTGTTCTCATTGTGTAAACACAGAGATATTGTTGGGCTCGATGACGCCTCTCTGACAACAGAGCCAACTAAAATTTATGATGCTCATTATTGAAATATTTCGGAGAGCTTTTAGCACCCTCGTGTTTCTTCTGAAGCCTCAACTTGATATTTGCGGGTCACGCAGGTCATGCACATTTATTTTACCAACAGCCTTTAAGCAGAAGATGGTAAATTCCAACTTAAGGGACCTTTCCTTGAAAACCTAAACTGGCATCCTTACGGAGATATGAAATTCGTCGCTGTTAAAAGAGATGTGAGCGTCGCACTGACAGAGCTGAGGATAAGACTTGACACAGCAAGCACCTTGTTTCACTTTAATTTCAGATTGTTGTTCTCAATATCAAGGCTGTATAAATGTTGACCATTGCTTACATGCACTGTCGATAAATTTTTAGATACATGCTGTCATTATAGGCGGCTTTCAGATGTGTCTTTGTGAATTGAGGGCCTGTCAGGCGGAGGAGAGGGAGACATCAGTTTGATTAAGATTTTTTTTTTGTGCATAATGTCAGTAAAGTTTTAGAAGGAGGGAAGTCTTTCCAGTGCAGAGGAAAGAAAACTATCAATTTCCTGTATATATTAATCCAAATAGCTTGATTGTCAGCTGGAAATCATCCCTCCTCGTCTCCCCCTGGCAGCTCTGCTGGAAGGAGAGAGAGAAGAAGAAGAAAAAGAATGGTTTAGAGGAGGCTTGATAGGACGGAAAGGAATTGAAACAGAGGAAGCAGAGGAGATAGAGCGCATTGACAAGCAGTGAGTGACAAATGGAGAGAGGTGCATCGTTGAGACGATCACTCAAACTGACAGTTTAATAAAGAAATAAGGAACACAGCCACAACTTTTCTTTAAAGGACCAGTGTGTAACATTCAGGGAGCTCTATTTACAGAATATGGCAGAAAAGGTATATCATTTGCACAACTGTGTATTCATTAATGTATAATCACCTGAAAATAAGAATCTTTATGTTTTTATTCCCTTAGATGAGTCCAAAGTGTTGAACAGCCATGTTTCTACTGTAGCTCAGAACAGACAAACCAAACACTGGCTCTAGGGTTGTTTATGTTTTCCACACATTTTTTGCCTAGACTGGTAAAATGTATTGAATATGCTTAAGAGCTTGTTCATCTACGCTGAACAGCTGCCGAGGGCAAAAAAGGGTCCAGTTAAATCATTGCATTAAACACTCACCTACAAACATTTTTGAGCAGTTCAAAGCACTGCGGAGTTAAAGGAGGTACATCCATCACTGCTCTTTTCTTGAATGAGTAACCGTAGTAACAGTGGTCAATGAAGTGGATCATACTGTACATGGTCACTATGGCAACCACCTGTCACGTCATCAAAAAGGTAAAGTCTATGAATCGATGTTATAGAAGTGGAAAATAAAAGAAAAAAAAACACAAATGGAATTTGCCTGACGCAGGCAGATCAACAGGTTTCTATTCTGCCTTTGCCAATCGCGTGTCTCTAACAGTCGCTAAATCACTGAATGTGTATTTACCCATGGGAAATTCTCACACAGCTCTCTGCAGTTCAGTGCTTTTTAGCATCTTTCAGCTCGTTGTTTTGGTTGTATAGTTTGCAACAATACTGTTTGGATACAGCACCAAACCAAAGGCAAACAAAGTGGCCTGTTGAATTTGTATTCACCAGAAATGTGGCCTGAAACATGACTCTGAATTAATACTAATGGTGCCCTTGTCTGCTTCGTATGAAAATAAGCAACTGTATATGGTGTCATATGTGTGGCATATATGTTTAGAAATGTAAAAAGACAAACATAGCCATCAGAGTGTGCATTAGGGTGGAATAATGTACACTTACATCTAGTCAGGGTGTGGTTACGTGGCTCAGTCTGCTCTTGGAGGGTGTTTCTGATCCACACCTCCACACTTCCACGCTCCTCTGTGAATACAACTCAGCAACTAAACTGCTATTAGCTTCAATGGCACCATTTAACTCAATTCTTCTATCAAAATGTCAGTGATTATGGAGGCAGTTAGAGTGCCATCAAGTGTATTTTATCCTCAATAGACCGATCAATTAAATCTATGACAAGGTGAGAACTGCGTTGGTTTCATGGGTTTGATCCCCTTGGTGAACAAATCAGGAGAAAAAAGGCTCAAGAAGCAGTTTTTTTTTTCTGTCTTTAAACAATAAGGACAAATTGTCTCTGCTGTTCAGTGTATGAACAGAGAGCCGGGCAGCTTTCTTATAGAAAATTCTTGTAATTGTCTGGTGTAATTGTCTCTCATCACTGGTTAGTGATGTCAGGCAAGTGGCTGCATCTATAAATGTACCGCATACTGAACATAAAGCTAAACCTTGCTTGTATAATCCAACTTTTTGAGGCTTCAATTCATAAATAATGAAAAGTAAATAATGGCAGAGCAGGCTGCAGAAAATGTCATCTGAAACGCATGTCGTCAGTCACAACGCACAGCAGCCTGTGGGCGTTCTGTCTCCTCATCACTTTGCTGAACTGTAAAAAACCTGTATGACCGATTTTTTTTTTTGTGATGGCTGCACAATAATCTACATCTATGTTAAGCACTAAAAATACTTCAGGGAAAATTATCTCAAAGCTTGTTGCCAAACCTTGACTATGCCATTTAATGTAATTTAATTTACTATGAATATATTTCTTATTGCTTTCTCACTTTAGTACACCTCAGGTTGTTTCCTCATCCCAATTTTCAGCACGCCTCTCTGTGTCTTTCACCTTCTCTCATTCTAGACCATCATTCAGCCTTCAGGCCAGTCTGTGATAGATATCAGCCTGCGTGTCATTGCTGTGAGAGAAACCTAGGCCTGAATGATTAGCATGGTCTGTGTGTGTGAGAGTGTGTGTTTGGCTGCTGACAGTGTCAATTCACCAGCATATTGCGGCACGAGATTAGATTGATGGACTGACAAATGGATTGATGAATGCCCACAGAAGGATAGAGGGATGAATTATATTTTATAGTACGTCAACTGACCATTTAGAAATTGGATTACATTACTGCGCGTCCTTGGAAAGTCCCACTACAGCTCTCTGTAATTATAGGAGATGCATGAACTAAAAGTAAATGTTAATTTGTCAAAATATTAGTTCCGTTGATGTTCTATGTCTGTCCCCACTGCCTGCAGACTGTCAAACGCAGCAATTAGTTCATATATTGACCAGGTAACAGAATCATGTTCAGTGCATCCACAGTGAAATCAGCTAAATCCTTTTTTGTTTTGACTTATCAAATTCACCAGAATGTTCCAGCATGGCTATTAGTCCAAGGTTGTTATTTTAGTCAGGGCTGGAGCACATCAAGCGACTCGCATCAACCATTAAAACCTATTAAGGAGTCACTTTCTCCTTGCAGCTAAATGGTTTGGGTTTTGTTTTAACTTTCTGCCAAGCAAGCTGGGAGGTATTCTCTGCAGACAATTTAAATATGATTTTAAGTAGACCACAGTGAGAAGGGAGAGAAGTCAAATATTCTCTAATATTCCAACTTCATATGAAATCATGTTAGTTAAAATAGCTTTCCTTTGTTTATATAAGTCTAGAATCATTTTACTACTTAACCTTATGGCTTGTTGATTAGGATGGATTTCTTCATGTTGGTTTATTTCTTCTTGTGTTTCCAGGCTGAACCCAAAGAGTCGTAGCAGTATACCAACCAGGTATGAAAAATGTGTCTTTGATTAAAAAAAGTCACTCTGATTACAGCTGATAATGTTCAGAACTGTGTATATATACAGCCAGTGTTATAAACTGCACGTTTTGTGTGTATGTATTCATCAGTGCAACATCTCCCAGCCCCACCTCGCCGCGCTCTCCTTCCTGGCCGATGTTCTCAGCCCCATCAAGTCCTCAGCCGACATCCTCTGCCTCCAGTGACTCCTCCCCTGTCAGGTTGGTTATTATGACCTCCACAAATGAGGTTATGTTTCTCAGTGCTGTCTGCTGGATTACAAAACTAGCAGCCTGGTTTTGATGAAATTTGATGGAGGGATGTAGCATGGCCAAGGAAGTACCAAATAACATTAGATTGTTGTCTTCTGGCGTGGATACACAAATCAATTTTTCACTTTTGTTAACATTGTGAGTTGTAACTCACAGCTTATTATATTAGTATTCACTAAATTCTGACATGAATGGTGTGCACACTTTCTTAGCTGTGAAGGTATGTGACTGTGTGCAATAGACTTTATTCTTTCTCAAAATAAACCTGCAGTGGCTCTGGAACCGAACTGAAGACAAAGCGACTCACTGGTCTTTATACCCCAGCCTGCCCCTAAGCCCACTCCTAGAAATAATGGTGTTGTTCCATATTTGGACTTCCTGTTTACCATTTATGTATTTCCTGTCCCAGCGGCTTCCATACGCCTCTGCGCTGTCCTCAGTGCCATGGGGCCCCGACTATTCATAAGCCTGCAGCACCCCACCGCTGGGTTCAAGGTCATTTCATAAACCAAACTATGTGATTTGTAACACACTTTGACACTTGATACTTGATGATTTTGTAACAGTGTGCTGCTGGGGAATTTTTCCACAACACTCGACTATTTTTACACAGGTCAGACATCAGTCATTCGAATAGCATTTTATATTTAAATCGGAATAAAAATGTGTCTCAATCTGATGCAGTTACTCAACCTTGGCACACATACTGTGTGGGTTTCAAGTGTCCTGGTGCTGCTGCAGAAGCTGCTAGCAGCTGGTCTTCCTTGCCACTGCTTTGCACCCTCAAAACCCGCAGCTTTACTTCAACTACTACCCTCTGCAACTAAAGTCATTCTGTATATAACCACACTCTGTCTGCCTGTTCTTTTTCTATTGTCTAAATGTACTGCACTTTATTTTATGTAGCCCGTCTTGTGTTTTGTGTTGTAATGTGTGTGCTCTATGTTTTATGTAGCACCATGGTCCTGCTGTCTCATTTCACTGTCTATACTGTGTATATGGTTGAAATGACAATAAAACCCACTTGACTTGAATCCAGAACTGCCCAAAAAGATCACTTCTATAAAGTCTGATTCCTGCTAGGAAAGATGCTTTATTATTTGTGAATATAGCCACTTGGTAGTTGTAAAAGTAATGACCTGTATGTGGTTTGTGTAACTTAAGGTGTTAGTTAAGGTCTAATTTGAGGATGTCTATGTCTAAATGAAGCATTAAACTGAAAGCCGTGTCTTCACCCCTAAGTCAGCCCAGGACCTACTGTCTAACTCTCACTCTCTTTTTGTCTCCAGTATTGTGGGCAGGAAGGCTCGAGCGCTGTACGCCTGCAAGGCAGAGCATGACTCCGAGCTGTCCTTCATTGCTGGGACCATCTTTGAGAATGGTGAGTCAAGCTCTGGACTTGCCAGCAGAAAGGAAAAAGGAAAGAATGTGGGTTGGTGTTTGTATAGAAACAAACAATTACTGTCAAAAGGGAAAGTCAGCCTTGGGAGTTTGCTGGACTTCATTTAGTGTTGGTGTTGGATTTCGTCCTTGGGGTAGAAGTATGTTTAAATTTATCCAAGTAGTTAAGGGACTTTGCCCAAAAAGGAAGGCATTTAACACCATTTTCCCAAGACTACCGTTTTTATAATAAAATTGAATGGTCTGCTGTCATTTCTACCCAGTGTTTTTCCTGGAGTGAGGTCTGGTGGCCATGTTGGAGGAAAGAAAGAAGTTTCACTGGAAATGTATGAAAAAGCTTTAGGGACTTAGCAGACTTACAGTAATTGCCGCTGAAATCCATACTGTGTGATATATTATTCCTTTTGGGTATATTTTTATCCAGCACCTGGCTTTAAAATAAGCTTGGATGTGCATTTGCTCTGATTGCACACTTCTCCAGAGAATATTAGAGTCTGGCAAGAAGAGTGTAACAGACACAGTCAAGTGCAATGAATTTCTTCTGCACGCAGTTAAGAACTTAATATCGTTCAGATCTGAGGGGTCATTTGGTTTGTTTTGTGTGAAAACAAGTATAAATGAACACAACCGTACGCATGCACACAGGAAATTATTGAGAATACTGTTCCTATCTTTCAGTGGTTTCCTTTCTTTCTATTCCCTTTCTCTTTCCTCTCCTTTTGACCTCCCATCTGCACAGGAATCTAAATACCGACAGTCTTAGGGTCCTCTCCAGCCTAATTTCAGCCTCTCCAACCTCACTCTCCCAAAACTATAAATCACATTTATCTTCCCAGTTGTCTTTAGCTCAGATCTCTGAAGGAAGACCAGATTTCCACAAATTTAAGGACAGTAAACCTACTTAGGCAGTACTTCAACTCATTATCAGGCTGAACAGTTGAACTGAGTAGTTACCATGGAAAATTTTTGCATGGAAACAGACACACACAAAGGACTGGTAGGGATTCACTTCTTTGGTCATGCCAGTTGACACATGGTGGACCCCCAGACCCTAAATAGAGTTAGCCGTGTTAAGACTATTGCAGCTTATGTAACGCTGAGCAGTGTCATCGGAGCCCTTTAGGTCCAAATGTGACCTTTGGGACATGCAATCCCTACAGTGGTATCTCAACACTCCAGTCTGTTCATGGCTAGCCAAGGACGGAGCATCCCAGCTGTCCCCACAGAGCTCATGCAGCAACCTGATAATGCTTTTTTAGCAGTCATAAGAATACTGTTACAACACAGTGCAGAATATTCCCAAAGTTTTGATTCGTGCTTTGTTGCACACACTCAATTCAAAGAAAGACTTTCCTTTTAACATTTGTTTAAATCAGGAAGATCCATGAAGATCAAGGACACACAAAACTGTATTCACTGTTCACATTTGGTTTCTGTCTTTGATTTAACTCTGTGGTAGCATGGTCTGCAGAATTTCTGAGTGAGGAGAAAATGTGGTTAACACAGAGTTTATTTGTGCATCAATGTCCCTTTTAACTTCCTGTGTTTTAGTAATTTCTTGCCAGGGCTCTTGTTGTTTAGTAGATCTCTAACCAGATCGTGACAACATACTGCACGCCACACCAACACACAGACAATTCAGTTCAATTACTTTGCTTATTGGAAATTTGCAGTATCATTGTAGTTTACATATACAGTATGTGTGCATGTGTGTAGATACATGTCAAACTTGCTAGCTAGCTTCAGCTTGCTAATGTGTATAGCATGCACCTGCCATATGTTTGCATTCCATCTTCTTGCCTCGCACTCAATCAACAGAACATTGAGGAATATTGCAGCAGTGTACAACAACAGAGAAATACATGTTTTGTTTTTTGTTTTTTTTATTTTGGTATAAACAGGATAATATGTTCCAGTTAATATTATGAGCATGAAACAACACACGAAAAATAGAAATCTGGACTTTTTTAACTGCTTCCACTTCCTGCTTACTTTTAGTTGAATAATTCCTGTGCATGAATTACTAATTTCTCTCAAATTAATAATTAGTGGACACAAATGCACATTTATTGTTAACATCTTAACATGAAAGCTCCACTAATAAATATTTCATTCATATTAACTAATGGCCATGTGTAATGTGAAAGAGTTCACAATTTTCTTCATGGTGTCGTTGTTTTGGTTTTACCACCCAGAGCTGAACTGCACTCAGCCCACTGTACACTAGAAAGACAAAGTTAGTAACTAGCTGGTGAAAATAGTAGAACATTTAGAAGTTAGAAAGCCAGATATTTCCCTCAGGAGTTGGCGGAGACCAAAACAGAGCTAAAAGGAGAGTGAATATTAGACTTACATTCGTCCAATGGCCAGAAACACAGCACCAAATGAATGGTTATGTAGCTCTATGTCCACTGGTTGCATGAATAGGCAATGTCTTGCTAATATGTGATATGGAATATATATTCCTGTGTTGTGTTTACAGCTTCTTTCACTTACCTCAAGTACCCCAAAAAATCATTAATACTGGTTTAAGGAATGATAACAAAAGTAACATTTTCACATTTATTTGACACTTTAAGTTAAATATTACACATCCAATGTGACACAACAACAGTGTGGAAAAAGAGAGGTGAGGGACAAGAGGAAATTCATGTAATGGGCTTACCTAACCATTTTAATATGAATCAGGAGTTAAGTCAGTAGACTTCTCAATAACCAAACTACAGTTGGTTTTAGTAACACATAACCATCCTCAGCTGTTTGGTTTGACATCTTTCATTGAAATATTATATCAGTTAGCCAATTCTCACCTCACCTGGAGATGATATCTCTTAGGTTTCAGACTTACTTATTAGCGGCTTGGTATTATTATGATCATTTGGACCGTGAAATTTTTCATTGCCCTGTTTCCAGTTATTTGCATCTGTCTCTTCACTCCTATTCCTCCACCCGTTCACTAGCTCACACTCATACTGTCTGCACATGTTCTGTACATGTGTTTGTCCACATGTTTAGGTGCCACATATTTATGAATATTTTTCTCTCCATCTTAAGATGTTTAAACAAAAACCAAAAACCACAACCATTTTTTTCTTTCTCTCTCCAGTTCATGCCTCCAGGGAGCCAGGTTGGCTGGAAGGGACTCTGGATGGCCGAACAGGACTGATACCGGAGAACTATGTGGAGTTTTTATAGTCCAGGGCTGAGAAAAACGCTTGAACTGGATGATAACTGAACTGAAGTTGACCAAAACTGGACTGTAGAGGCCTAGAATAGACTGCACAAGACTGAACAGATTATTAGACTGTATACTATACTGGACTGGACCATTGTTGATGAGACCACTCTTGACTTGACTAGGAATTGAAACTGGACCAAGCAGAACCATATGGAATAGATATGACGCAGCAACGAAGCAGAGCTTGGATTTAGGGGAGACCCATGAATTGCACTGGAAAAAAAAAATCTCTCTGTGGTTCTGGCTGTTATTGGATTAGTGTGGATGACTTCCCAAGTCCTGGTGAATGTGATGTGGTAATGAACCCAGAATGTGTGTGTGTGTGTGTGTGTGTGTGTGTGTGTGTTTGTTTGTAAAATGAGTTGCTATTTCTGAGCTGTGAGGCTTGTGATTTTTTAGCCCTTGCTTTATTACTTTGAACTGCACTGCCACTGCTTCAGCATCTCCCCTTTTTATCAGCCAGAAATCGAAAGATCTTCCTGCGGAGATGACGGAGATGATGACAGGGAACGTAAAACAAAGCAAGTGGCCTTTAACTTTGGACTTGCTAGTTCACCTCCTCAATGTGCGCCCTGTGTTTGAGTGATCGCTAATCGCATTGGGGGAGGGGGGAGGGGAGGGGGGCTGGAGCTTTTAAAGCCGATTTAAATGATTGGGTTTTGTTGTACAGCTGTAAATGTGTTTGTTAGCACTTGCTGTGGCAGTCCGGTAATTCCCTAGGACAAGACTCAACCTGGGTAATGTTTCAGAGCTCCAGTTCAGCAGCAAGAGCCCCAAGGCAGATCAGCACAGGATGAGGTCGCCTTGAAAAACAGTTCGCTGAAAGGTCAGCCTTGGGTTTATCCTTATTTATAATGCCTCTCCCTGCAGAGCCCTCACAAAAAATGTGAAAAATTTCAAACAAGCTCCACAAGCAGATCAGCGGTTTACAAAGCAACGGAGGAGTAACAACTGATTCCTGCTGGTTAAAACAAGCCCAGCTGTGAGGCCTCGCTCTGCTTCCACAGATATTTTTTGATAGTTGGAAATAATTGGATATAGTATGGTATATAGTGTCATGTTTGGACTATTTCAATCCCAGTCTGGGAATTCTCACCAACCGACACGTTAGAGCGCAGGTGTTCCAAACCATCAAGTTTTGGTTGATCATATGTATTTATTATAAGCATTTATCTTTTCCCCCTAGTCTTAAAGGTAATGCAGATGCTTTTCACCATCACCCAGTCCATCAGGCAACAACATTTAAAGTCAATGTATGACAGTTATGTATCTCATGACACATCACAAGTGTTCTATTTTGATGTAGATCACAAGGACGATGCTTATCTGATGAGGATGGAGACTTCACAGACAAGGCTGTCATTCATAATTAAACAAATTACAGATGTGGTTTTCAGAGCAGCTCAGACATTTGAAGGAAAGATCAATCTTTCAGAGATGATCAGATATTTATATCAAAGCTGGTCTGCTTTGGGGCTCCAATGAATGTCCTCATTTCACGAGTCGGAGTTGAACTTTTCGCTTTTCTTGAACCACTCGGTGTCCGTGTCAACTTTTCTGAAAAGTTTTTTTTTTTTTTTTTTTTGTTGAACTTTAAATTTTCTTTCAGGACAGAATATTGAAAGAACATTTTAAGCATTTTAACATGAGAATCAAATGGTAGAGTAAAAAACAAAACAAAACTTAAATGTGAAATGAGACTACTTTGTTCATACCTGAACTTATTTATGAGAGTTTCTTAAAGGCGCAATCCTGAACTGTATTCATTTTGAGGTGTTTTATGGACATTGTAAATAAATACACAGCAATTGATAAGGTATAATTTTTTTAAGTATGAAATTTTATATTTTGTATTTTTAGCATACTAACTTAATTCCTTAATTACATCTTTGTTGCCCAGATTTTTGTATCATTTAAGTTTGAGTCAATCTACAGCCTTAAATATTCTTCCAGATGTTTTGGTGAATTGACAAGATTGTGCAGAATTAAAGATAAGTGTTCAACAGCTGCAGCTGGGGTCTTTGATTTTTCTTTGGAATTTAGTGCTTGGGCTGCATTCACATGTTTCAGTGCTTTCTTTGTGTTTTAATGTGACTACAGTGCTTAAAAAAAAGACAACAACAACATCTGCAGCAGTGAATTTATTTCAGCAATAAATGGATTTGCTTACAGCTGCAGAATAAATTTGTGGAGTCTGGTTCAGCTTTGAACACATATGAAACCTCTGTTTTCAAGCTGTTGTAATAGCTGTGTCACATGACCCACAAATAATAAGCTAACGATCACAAGCTATTTTGTCGACGCATGGATGAATTTCACATTTGGCCCAAATTTTGTTTGAAAATGAATTCTTTCCTTCACACTTATTCATAATACATTATTTTGTTGTACAGTCCTGTACTACAAGAACTCAGAACTTTTTCTGTTTTTCTGTTGTGTACAAATTCTCTTATTTGCTTCTTTTTTTTTTTTTTACTCACCATTAGATGAGGAGGTCAATATCAAACTCGTCAGTGGGCAGTTAATTTAGCATTCTCTTTGGACACAGGGGGGAAATAGCCAGCCTGGCTCACCAAGGTTCAAATATATGCCAATTATAATGCCTCCAAAACGCACTAATTATCACAAGCGGCAACCCGTGTGGTTGTGAAGTGGAGCAAACGAAGAAAAGCCATAAACTGCATTTGCTCGGCCACTTGAGGCTGGTTACAGAACGAGTCAATCTCCATGAGCCACCATGTTAAAATGTTCAACTTCACAGCAGAAATAAACATGTTTACAGCCTGGTACATAAAAAAACTGTTTTGGTCTCAATAGCTAATTTCCTTGTTCATGTTCATGCTGTTGTTTTAACTTTAATTGACACGTTGGTGCTGTTACAGGCGGCTTGTTTGAACAGCCAGGCTTCATGGTGATGACCAGAACGGTTCACAATAGCTCTCCAGATACCTGTACGTAGTTGACATCACGGATATGACGTCCATCTTTAACTATCTACTGAATTAACATGTTGTATCTCATTTGTTACATGTGTGCACAAACAGAAATGTAAATATGGCAATTTGGGGTTTTGGGAGCTGGATGCTGTGTCTACTGGTTGCCTGGCAACTTCATGACACCAACAAGACTCTGCACAGCCTGTTGTGTGCCAAGAAATCCTTCCAGCCAGCATATAACATGAATTGTCATTTTTACATTCGTTTGTGCACGGATTAAACAAATAAGATCACCCGATATAACCTCACGACTCTAGCTTCACATTCACAGAGCATTTTCAGTCGTTAGGATCTGAGACAAAGAATAAAACCTGAGCTGAGCATTGAAAAACAGGAAACTTTATTGTGTAAGATGTCTGAACTAAAGAGAAATCAGTTCTTCTGAATTTCCACTTTGAACCAGTGATGACAAAAAAACATCATCCAAGTTGTTACCAACACAATGCCAAATCCAATGTCAAGAACAACACAGATAACTTAATTCAACATTTAATCAAATAGGTGAAAATATCGACACTGACTACAGAAGAGGTGTAATACAGAAGTAAAGCAAACTATTTTTTTTAAACAAACATTTTCTATTTGTTTTTACATTGGATTACATTTACATAACTGAAATACAAACAAAACGGACTTCAATGAAAGCCATAGCCATATGTACCAGTGAAACATGATCTGCCCTTAACCTTTTAAGATATTTGCATGTATTTTATACAAAATAGACTTTATCAACCAGTATGTGGGTAGTGCAATTCAAGATTCAACTTTTTTTTTTTTGTTTTGTTTTATTTTCTTTTTAAAGTAACCAATAAATCCTCACAGCAATGTACATGGGATCCAAAGCCTGGACCTTTACAAAAGATACCTTTCAAAAAAGAAAAAAAAAGAAGTACTAGAAGTTTGATTAATAAGTGCTACTTTAAATGTAACTGCTTGAATACTTCTGTTTTGTTAAATCTTTTTTTTTTTTCTCCTCTGCTTTGGTCACTCTTATATAATGCAAAAACCTCCTCCAGTCTGTCTCACCTTCCACCCATCCCTCCCTCCCTCCCCGCCCTCCCTCGTTTCCTTTATAACTTTAAAACACAGTGAGCATCCATGTAGACTTTTCCATTGACTTGTAGATTTTACATTTACTTCACAAGACAAACATGTTCAACACTTCCTAATGTATTCAACACATCTACCTTTTATCAAACACAAACCAACAAAAAAGAAAGAAAGAAAAATATTGACTTTCTTGACTCGTTCAATGTACAAAAAGGATTGGGTAAAATTATTCATATCAAAGAGGATCAAGCTGATGTATTCAAAATTGCAGAAAATAAATGTTTTTTTTTTCTTTTTACAATAGATCAATCTCCAAAGGATATGATATTTGATAAGGATTTATCTATTTCCTGATTTGAAATCTTATTTCTATGGCTCTCTGTCTCCCTTTCACAAGGCCTTTAGTCAAACATGTAGTTGAAAGGTAAAAGAGGAAAATGTATAGGAGTATAGAGGTTATGTCCATGTAAAAATATTTTGTAATAATAGACACTGTTTACATTATACTGGATATGTCAGCGCTGCTATATACACCTATGGCCATTTAGAAATGAACAGGGAAATGGTTACATCTACACGTTAAAGCTGGTTTTCTGAAGCACCACCACCTGGAAATAACTGTAATACTGTATGCAAAAGTTACCCCAAAACAAATAGACAGTTTAGTCAAATCTTCCCCAGAATAAGCATTAAGCTCGAGTTCTTTACAAGCACAGGGCCATGAGACCGAGTTAGCGCGTGAAGCTGAAAGCCTGCACTATACATGAAACAAACCCGCTGTGTGTGACCGTCGTTTGGCAGAATGGCTGATTAAAAACATGATGGCTCTTATGAAATAGTGGCTTGTATGCGTCGAAAGCCTGCTGTGCTGTGTTGGCTGTACTTACTGTAAGTAACACACAAATGACCAGTCTCTGTGGCAACCTTCTTTGCTACCTGGTCTATTAACTGCCATCAGGAGTTATGCTCTGCAGAGGAAAGAGTACCATTCAGAGTAAACAGCTGAAAATCTGTAATCTGTCGACATTCCTGGCAGCGAGGCCTGGCGGTTACAAGAAACACTGAGGAAAATACAACCGCGTCTGCTATGAGAGGGGGGAACACTGTGTTTGCACCTCCGGCAGAAGCCGATGTACATCTGCACTGTTAATGTATTTCACTTTGGCCATCATGTAAGCTGATACAAACATGTTTTCACATTACAAATGTACCAAATGACCGCCGCCTGTCTGATCTGACAGCAGGGAATATTACTGCTCACTTAGCAATTTCAAAAATACAATATTTTGTGCATCTCCAAAAACAAAATCTCTGTCATATGCTTGGATGAGAACAATCAGTACATTTAAGCTGGTGTAGGTGTGAGACTGAAGATCTTCCTCACAAATGAGAATCCTCAAGCAAAGTTTAAAAAAAAAAAATTAAACACAATAATGTCAAATCCCAACTGAACAACAACTCTTTCACATCGCCAGGAAAAGACGTATAAAAACTTCCTATTACATTTGGCACTAGTGGAACACATCCAAGTGACATAATCACTCAGCCTGAGCTTTGATTCACAAATGATTTGGACCAAACTACATGTTCTTCCAAAAATATTCTAACTTTAGAGATGAAATCCTGTGCTGAGAACACAACTTCCATCAATTATGGGTGTCTCCATTTTTTTTTTCTTTTTTTTTTTTTTTGAACGTCACATATACAAAACAAATATGCCTGTAAATATATTTATTTACCATTGCAGCCACGCTGAGGTCAAAAATGTAATAATAACCCGGGTTCTTGTTTGTGCAAACACACACTGAAGCTGTTTAAATAAAGGCTATATTTCATCTAAAATGGTATTTAAGGTCAATACTTTTATTACAAGTAAAATTATTTTTGTTTACCTCTCAGAATGGGGAAGTTAATTATGTGTTAAAAAAAAAAAAAATCAGATGGAGACTGTTCATGGTACCGTATCTTGAAAATCCAACCGGTCTAACACCCCTTACAACACACATCAGGAATTCTTTCCACTCCTCTTTGACCTTGCTGCGATTTCTGAAGTGGGAACAGGCAGTCTGGCAAGGTAAGTCACTCCACGTGGAGCTCCATGAAACCATGCATTGAAACAAAGTTCCATGAAAGCGTTTACTAAACTAGAACCTCAGTGGGAATGCAGCTGGCAATGAAAGGACAGGTTTCACGCCAGGTTTGCTTGAATCAGTATGGCTATTTACGAACACACAGACACCCTGGACGTGTTTTTCAAAGGCAGTTTAGCTCTTAAAAAAAAAAGAAAAACTTTTTTGTGATTGGAACAATTTTTGTGATAAATTTCAAAGGTTTGTAAACAACTTAATTCCAATTAGTAACTTTGATTATTCTCTGGACCTTAAATGTCAGTCTGCCCCTAGAAATACAAAACATCAGATTTGCCTTGTTTAAATTCCACAGGTGTCTATTTAGCACAAAGCTGGTAGCACAATGCCTCTTGCAAGGTTGTTAAAGAGAAAGTATTTGGATGTGTATTCAACATTAGATTGGTTGATATTATGTGCGTACTGTAACATTAAACACTGTGTGATACTGATTGGGAGATGCAGGGTATTTATCAAATATACTTTACATGGGAAAAAATGAGACAAACACATGAAATGCGTGTCATACCTTTTAAGACCTAAAAAAAAAAAAAATGAAGATCTTAATACTTCACACTGCTCTACACCGTTCGTATCTGTACCATAGGCTGTCTTCCTTTACGTGCACTTCTGGGGGGAATCAGAATAGAACAGAGAGAGCTGCCCACTTTAAAAACACCAACATGGCGGCTTGGAAAAGAAAACAGAAATTACCAGCATGTAAAAACTAAAAAAAGAAAAAAGAATATATATGGAAGGATGTTAGATTCTTATGCAAAAAGAAAAAAAAACAAACAATAGAGAGAATGGCTATGAAGCTTAAAAGCTAAAAGGCACTGTTTTTCCCTTCTCAGATACATCATGTGTAAACATTTTGCTGAGTGAATGTGTGTCTGTGTATACTTTGTATGTTTGTGTGTGTAAGCGTGCGGTCAGAAATGCATGGCTGCATAAAATAAATGAAGAATATTCCTTGAGGTGTTTTTCTTTTTTCTTTTCCATTGGTCAGGTATATAAATCTGATTCATATCTTTTCAGAAAAGATAACTGATTCATAGCTGAAAAACAGTTCGTCCTCAATGTCCTTGGGTCCAGAAGAGAGAGAGAGAAAAAAAATATATTCTCATGTCAGAGTATGTTTCTAATTTTTTTTTTCCTCTGTTTTGGTTTATCTCCTTCATCGCAACAGTTCCCGGGAAACCACAACAAGTGATCACTCACTACATTCTCTGCGTAGTGGAGCTGGGAAGGGCAAACAGAGACAAGCTGGGCAGGTGAGCAGGGGAACTTGGGGAAAGTCTCAATAGGCTGATAATCTGGCGATTGGATAGTATTTTTTTGGGGGGGGGGGGCAGGTTGAGGGAGGAAAAGGTGTTAACTCAGTGAAAACAGCGATTACACACTGGAGGCAGGAGAGATTAAGAGGCAGGCAGCCACCAAATGAAACAGCATTAGAAACCTGAGGACGGGGCCGTGGACGGAGGAGGGGATGAGGGGTCCAAAAAAAATAAAATAGGAAGTCCAAAATGCATTCTGCCCACAAGACATTCAGAGTCAACATATTTCCCCTGGAGGACAAATTCTTGGTTAGCCAACAGGAAGGGCTACAGGTCGGAGGGTGGATGTCCTACCATAGATTGGCCAGTGTGAACAGATTAGGAGGCCAAAGGTATTGTGCTCCGAGATTAGGCCGAATGACTGAGGCCTGGAGGGGAGTGGCAAAATTCCTAAAGGGGGCCCAGAAAAAAAAAAAATCAAATCAGAGTGATAGGGTGGAGGCAGGACAAGCAAAGGCTTAGGGCTCGGGGTGAAAGCTTGGGGCCCCGGAGAGGTACACGGGCAGGGCAGAATTTAAGGCATTGCTTCACAGTTTAAGGCAGTCATTTCTGATGAAACAGCAGAGGCTTGACGCTCCCGTCTTTGAATTTTGGTATCTGGTTGGAGATGATCTCCGCCAGCATCTCCGGGAATTCCACACTGAGGGTTTTATTCATGAAGGTGTAGAAACAGATCTGGAGAAGACTCTCAACCATCTGGAGGAGACATCCACAGGGCGAGGACAAGACACAGACATATTAGTCAGAATTATTAGTCAATACAAACTGCTTTAATTTAGCCTGAGGTGTTTACTTATGCAATAAGGAGGCTTTACAGAGAGCCAGAAGTAGATGTGGTGTCTCTAATGGATTCGACTGAACCACAGTGCACTTGGATCTGTGAGTGTATTCTTCGGGGTTTTACACTAAGCGGTATGGTACAGGGAACTCACAAGTCCAAGTTATTGATGCACTTAAACCGCAAGATAAGAAAGAACAAGCCTTGCTGACGTAAAAGGAAGCCATGGCACAATTAAAATGCTAGACACGTCGGCTGTTCAACAGGCTATGTAGCAAATCCTATATAGAACCATGTAAAGCATGCAGTATATATCTGTGTGTGTGTGTTTTTCTAACCTCCTGCATTGAGTCCAATAGCTTCGTTAGCTGGTAGAAGCGCTGCCAGTTCTGACTAGCGTTCTCCTCTCTTTTGACGATGGCTTTTCCCAGCTCTTTGATGTACGTCATCCTGATCTCGTCAAACACTGCCTGGCTCTTCAGGCCATCTTTCGGTACTACAGACAAGACACACACACAAGCGCACACACATACATACACAAACAGACACATCAGTGTTTGAGTAGCAATGGCGAGATTGAAAAGAAACGCTGATGACTCACTTAGCGTTGATTTGGTTGTTTTATTTGTAGCTGGTGCCGCTCACTAGGCCCCTGAACTACTTTAAAATCATATCAGGACGCTGTTGCTCTATTAGGCTGACAGTTAACACAGAAGCACCCAAAGATTTTCATGCCAAACTTCAAATAAATCCAAATTAGACCGAGAACACATCCCCACAGATGTCCTATCTAAGAGGATATGAATTTTGATTATGTCTATCATTCCACTGTCGCTCTATTGTTAGTGAGGAGATAACAGTGGAGGGAGGGAGTGCAGTCGTATATAGTATTTATCTTTTTATGTAAATAAAATGAAATTGAACCAATGTCATTTGCACATTTATTTATAACTCTATTGTGCCTTCTGTGCAGCTGTTTATGTGCATGTAAACATCTGCCTCAAACTGATAATCCATCAGCAATATTGCTTTTTGTCTTAGTCTATGCTTTATCCTGTTCTCTGCTGCAAACAAACAACACAGGGCATTAAAACTTCATTAAACCTCACTGTGTGGGACCCAAACAAAGACCCTTAAGAGATGCTGTCTAAACATACACAGATGCATGCACGCAACTCCTAACCAGAATGCTGTAGGCAATGGAAAATATGCAAAGCTAAAAGTAACATCAATAGTTTCTGTGCAGTATGTTTCCGACGTGAATGCGGTGTGGCCTGGATGAGAATCTAAGAGGAGCAGGAAATGTTGGACACAAATGGACACACACCTCATAAAGAAAAGGAGTTCAGCACGGAGCAAGAAGAGACACAGAGAACTTAGACTTAGGCTGCTGAGACACTAAAAACCACAAAACGGCTGAAAAGCATCCGTATGCAGTTGTCATAACGACCGTGTCAACACATCGCGGTCTCCTTGTCAGTCTGGCGGCTGGCATTGGGCCCGGCAAAGCCACAGTAACTGGCCTAAAGATTATGCAAAGCCACAGAGGGCAGGGTCGGGGTGAAACAGTGTCCGATTTACATAATCAGATAAATGGGAGATACTGCAGTGCAAGTGCTATCTGGCCTCTTCATTATGCATGTTCAGGTTTTGGCCCAGAGACAAAAAAACAGATTGGCCTTCCTGCTCTCTTCTCTGGATTATTTTTAATAAAATATCTGAGTTTAATAAGTGTTATTAGGAATAAGCTATTACTACCATTTATGTGTGTGTGTGTGTGTCTTTTTTTACAACCATTTAAATTTGGGGGCCTAACTGTTAACTCTGCTGAAAGGCGAAGCCTGCCTTTTGATGTTAACAGGTACATTATATGTGGTAAATATGTGGGAATTTTCAGTCGCGTGCGCGGGAAATGATTAAAACATCTCAACCTGGTTGTCCTGACCTGATAGTAATTCCATCCCTGAGGGGAACAGATGGAAATAGCTCTCAGGTATGAAAATGCAACTGAGGCTCGGTATGGAAATGTCATTTCCTCTGCATAACGAGCAAATCGCTTCTAAAGTGCATCCTTTACCCTGCCAGTCACCAAGAGTGAGGCGGAAGGGAAAATTCTCTCCTGCTAGGCAAAGAGAAATTTACATAATGAGGCAAAAGTTTGATTTAGTAAGACTTTTTCCATGCTGGATTGCTCTTCTGGAGATAGTAATAGCGATAATTAAATACTGTAGCTTAACTGGTGGCCTTCAACCTTTATAACTAAATGTATGTTCCTTTACTTTACAAAGGAAACTGGATGCTTGTTTCCCCCCTGCTCAAATCCATCAAGAATACATTTTGAATACAACAGTAAATCTTGGCTGAATCCCATTTTCAGTCTACAAAATTGAAATGATCTAAATTGGGAAAAAGGTTTGGTTGGTGATGAGGTTTTTCATTATGCAGGCAATCTGTGATTGTGGTGATTACAATAGCTAGCCAAACAACAGGCTGTTTTCTCCTCTGAGATAAGAAACGGAAAGTTTGAACTCATTTAACTTTGAGAACTTATTTAACTTGTCTGTTTGACAAAACTCTGGAAGCAAGTCTGTTGCCACGAGTCAAGGCAGCAAGCCTTCCCGTTAATGAGGAGAACAAACCAGCCCAGAGATGAAGTACCTATGAGACCTTTTCACCTGAGAGTGACAGATGATGAACAGGCTGTGCTTTCACGGTAAAATTGTTTTCAGGACATCCCAGAAAAGTGGGTGGAGTGACAAGGTTGTAACGAGAGGCCCCTGAAGCAAAATTTTTACCTTGCAGTGTTGCAGATCATCAATCTGTGACTAAATGCTTTTAGATGAGTGCCAGACACCTGACGAGGTTAACATAATTTGAGAGTAACAGCAAAAGAATGAGACATCTCTGCCGAAATCTGGTACTTTAGTACTGATGTGTACTTGTGTGTGAACTTCAGTGCAAAAATAATCCTGAGAGAGCTGTACACTTAAAAAAAGACACCGTCCAACCAAGAAATGGACTCTTGTCTTAATGCACAACAAAGTGTTTGACACGTTTAAAGGTGTCTACCTGATTCTCCCTCACTCTGCACTCAGTCAGAACATTCTTTTTCTGCTCCGCCTCATATTTCCAAATTCATCAATCTCACCTAACAGCTATCAAATATAGTTAGCCGTAGCTTGTCATACAGCAGCCTGCTTATCGCAAGATAAACAATGCCATTGCTAGGCAACTGGACGTAGCGAACGTTGAGCACAGAGGTTTCTATAAGAGGTAAAAATGCGGTTCTAAGTATAGATGATACCACATATTTTTCTTTCTTTTTATCCCACATCCCCTGTAATTCACTAGAATATGATGAAAAATATTCTAGTGAAAACAGCCTTGATGAACTGTCAGATGACGAGCTGCAGTCTGTGAGAAACAGCACACCTTCAACACGTCCTTAAGGTGTTATAAACTGATACAACACTGGCAGTTTTTTCTGACAGAGCAGGTGCTCAAGGAATATTTAGAATATTTTAGGCACTCACTTGAAATGGAAAGTTTGCATTGTTTCACTGAATGGCTTCAAATATGCTCCGAGGAAACAAGCTATTGCTGGAGAGAAACTTTTTTTTAATGATGGACTGAGTATTTTTGAGCCCTACTGTAGTTCACACTGTCGTGGTGTCGCAGTAAAAACATTTGGAGACATCAAGGATACATCTGCCAGCTCCAAATGTGCCATCGCATATTCATTCGTTCATCCATGAACAGATTTCCTATCTGTAGCCATTGTGAAACACCGAAATGTGTGCAGATGGCACACGCAACATGACTTTGTCACTCATACTCTCCATCAATACCGCTGAATAGAAATCCACAAAACAGTTTGCTCTTATTTCTCTAAATATACTCCTCTGCGGCGACAGAAAGAGCCGATTCCACACTGCAATGAAAAGGCAGTGGCAGTGTAACACAGTTATGATGGAAAACTGATTTAAGTTCCGTTTAATCCTAAAATAATTGCAGTTACAGAGGTCTGAGAAACACTGCTGTGATTTTTCCAAAGAGAAACGTGTTCCATTACCTGTACTGAGCAGTAACAGGACCTTCATGCACAGGTACTCGTCATAGGACACCTGCAGTCTGACAAACTCATTACAGATCTTCAGCATCTGCTCGCACTGGTCGGTCATGAAGGGCAACTTCATACGCTCTCTGAAAGGCAGGCGAGGGAGAGAGTAAAGATGAGGCCGGAGAGATGGGGGAAGTGTAGAATAGATGGAGACAGCAGGGGGAGAAATGGATGGAAATGGAAGGGAAGAGAGTTAGATTAGACTCTTTCACTCATCCTGTTATTCAATTCTCAATAAACAGCCCCAGCAGGGAGGCACTACAACCATGCAGGAGGAAACTGGACTGTGAAATCAGTCCTGATGGATTTTCACACCTCACTTCCACTAAAACACTTCCCACATTACTCGCTACCTCTAAAATCAATACAGCACATACTCCAGATAGATTATATAGCCTTAGGTACAGAGCTGTGTATTCATTCTGACCAACTGCAGTGCTGCTGGCAATGACTTCTTCATCTCCCATCTATTTTTACTTCAAAGTCAGTAGTAAAAGCAATAGCCATGACCAGAACTAATTACCAGGTACTTAGCAAAGTGAAGTAATTAAGATGTGCCAAAAGCAACACCTATCAAAATGATGTTGGTCAGACTCAGTCTGGTTTACTTGTTGTTTAATTTAATTATTATTTGTGTATTTATGTGTTACTGTTTTTAAGTTATCTCAGATACTATGATACCGTATGTTGGTAGTGATAGCACAAATATTGAAATCACACCTATCCCTGCACAGAGCCTCGTACTGAATTCTAACAAACTAAGTTTCTCTTTGTTAAAAATGATTAGCCATTCATTGGTGGGAAACAGAAAAAGCCCACAAAGGATGTTTGGTAAGTTGAGGATGTTTGACTGCTAGCATAGATAACGGATAAAATGGGACAATGTCGTTTTACCCCAAAGTCATTTAAGATCTGTCCGGTGCTATAGGAACAGACAAGCTAACAGGAGATGAGCCTCTCCCTTATCCTGTTTCCTGTAGGGACTACAGAGACTGCGGCAATCGCAGAAAACTTCTGAGCACAATCAATTTCTGCAGCCGGTGATTCTTTATGTAACGTGGCTTTGTAATTAATACGGTGGAGTTGTACCTGAGCCGTCCCTCTGTGGCTTCAAAGGAGCACACAAGGTTATTTACTGTTGTACTCTGTCTGTGTGAGGGATGTGTGTGTTCTTGATTGTGCTTTGTTGTGCGTATTACATTTCCTATTTATCTCAGTAAATCACTACGAATACTTAAAATTTCATTTCACTGCAGCACAAACCAGTGGTTTCTTTAGCTTTTGGGACTGAGTACATGTGTGCACTTTTGTAATATTGCGATCTATTGTAAACTGCTATTTTCTAAACTTCTTCTAGCTGGATAAAATAAACTATTTGTTACTTTTTTTAATTTATTTTTGAGAGTTAGATAAGAGAACCAACAGACCAGAAGGAAATTAGCCTAGCTTAGCATGAAGACTGAAGATGGAGGAAAATAATGGCTAAACACAGTTCCACTGGCTGCTTCTTTTCACCTGATTTAACATCTCTAATCATCATCATCTAACACACTGCAAATTGCCTGACAAAATGAGCAAAAGAAAAGCCTCCATAAATCTATAATAAGCCAGCGGTGGCACGTACTCGTTGATGACGAGATCAGGGGCAAAGCAGAGCATGCTCCCGTTACACTGCTCGTATGACCTCCACCCAAGACTGAAGGACATGAGGAAGAGCCAGGAGCACTGCAGCAGTGTCATCTGGTCATCCAGGTGCAGGTTTCGGAAGCCTAGAAAAGTCAGATGAAGTGGGTTAGAAAGCCACTCAGACCAAACCAGACATAAATCAAGTGAACAGCTAATGATTTAACATTAAAAAAGAGGTTATTGCATTTGATCATTTAGTTGTTCCTTAAACAGAAACGTAATGATTACACAATTATGTCTGTCTCGAGATGAAGGTGTTTGTCCAAATTGGAAAGTAATGATTTCTTGTATATGTCTGATTGTGTACGTTGCTGCCTGTGGTACTATACAACTACTGTGTCTGTGTTATTAAAAAACGAGCAGCAAAGAGATAAAGAAGCAGAACAGAATGAAAAGTAATTGCTCAATACATCATTAAAACACAATTAGGAGAGCGGCTTACACAAAACAAAAAGGGCCGTCTAGTGAAGTCGATGTTCAAATTGGAATGAAATTGCAGTTCAGTCATATCGGCACAGTCAAAACTCTAAAACTGCATGTGAAAGGTCCTTTCACGTTACATTTGTTTTAAACCGAAGCTCTGTTACGCAAGAGCAACAAGATCGGAGCCAGATTTGTCCCCCATCACACTGTCTTACAGTACAGAGAGAGATCACAGCTTTTACATTACAGTTTCATTTTCTGAGAAATCTGACCTTAAATCTTCAGTGTGACCAAAAGAAACAATTAGAGCGAGGGAGAAAATCTCCAAGCAAATACTTGAAGCGATTATCAAGTCATGTGCCTTCTTTCTCATGATTAGAAAGTAGCATGGGTTGTTAAAAGTCCAAACTCTTGTGTTTCCATTTTTGTATTTGTGGAAATGAAAGTGAGTAGCCTTCACGCCCAGCAACTCTTTTTTTTCTCTCTTTTTGTCTCATGGCCATGATATGACTGCAACTTATTTCAGACAACAGTAAAATACAAACATCCCTTTATGGACTGAACTCCCATAGCAGGTTCAGTCTAACACCAGAGACTTCTCCTGAGACGTCACATCTTTATTGCACAGAGTCATTGTGCTGTGACACTTGGAGATGAAATTATCCAAAAAAAAAAAAAAAAAAGCTATTACATTCAAATAAGTCAAGATGACGCTGAAAATAATTTACAGTGAATTGAATTCAGGAGGAAATATTTGCCCCTTTTGGAACATCTACTTTACAGAGATTTTAGCAGGTCTTTTTGCACGTTCAAAAAGATGTTAACCTTGGTCAGGACCTGATCAAAATCAAACTGCTTTAGAGAGGCTTGAAATTTTAAAGCAAATTGTTCTCTCATACTGTAAGCGGTCATTGCTCTCCTCTTCTGCCTGTAATTATGGATTCAGCCATTACAGTTGACATTTCTCAGCTTTTTTCTTTTTCTTTTTTTAAATGGCTGTCAAACATCTGTTGTTCTTTGGCTCCACTGCCAAGAGGAATCATTTAAAAATAAAATCCTGTTCTTTTAGGTGATAGACATGGAGACAGAATGGCTATCAGTTAGGATAACTCTCTACTACCACTCTCACCATGATTAAATCAACTAATTGACGAACATGAGTTTCTCGTTAACTGTAGGATACCACTTGCTCAGCTAGAAGCTGCAGTCTAAATCTGATCTGTCTTAACACCTGCCCTAATGACTAGAAGGAACACTGACATTTTGAATGATGGTTGGTTCTCTTCAGTGGAAGTTATCCAAACCAAAGGCAACACGTGGTAAGGGGCTTTTTGTTACCTGGCAGTGACTTGGCCCACTTGACTGCAGAGATGACCTGCTGTCCCCCAAGCCTGTTCAGAGTGGTCATGAGCCGCGAGGAGGTGTCAGGCACTGTACTGTCATAGCCCGAGTAGATGACCTCGGGCTCGATGGCCTTGAGCATAGACAGCATTGTGGGCACGAGTTGGGGCATGCACTTGGGGATGACTGGAATAGGCATGGGCTGTGATGATCCAGCGGGTTTCTTCATTAGCTTCTTGTTTTTTCTCGCTGTGGGTCAGAGCAGAAAAGGAGGGAAGGAGACATAAAAAGGGAAACCAGTGAGCAGGTTTTACGAATTACCATCTCATATGTTGTCTTTCTTACTTCACAGACGGATAACGGGATACAAATGAACACAGATCAATCGGTAGAATAAGTTAAAGATCAAACTGTCAGTTAGAGTTGACTACATGAAAGTGTAACACACTTAGATCGCCAGAATGAATGTGATGAGAGATGTGGTGGTGTTTTCTCCAGAGAAAGATACTGTATGGTACAAAAGTGCACAATGCCTACAAGAAAGAACAAGGTGAAACAGCCAGACCTAGCTGGCTATCAGAGGGTAAATCCCAACTAAACAGGAACATCGCTACAGCTGCACTCATCTTTTTTTCTTTCATTATTAGTTCATTTGACTTTCAATCATTTGGTCCGTCTTTGAATCTTCTGTTTTGTCTGATGAACCGTCTAAATTAAAATATTTCATTCACAGCAACAGAGAAAACAGGAAATCCCAACATTAGAGACAAACATTAACACTTTTGCAGTTGCTAATTATTGTCTTTAGATCAACTTATCTTTTCTGCCCTAAACATCACTAAACAAGGAAGAAAAAAAGCTTAATAGCAAACCAAATGAAATAAAAGTTCCACTGCTTGTGTGACACATTTGTTTTCAGGAATCATGACTAAACACCAACTGAAAGCCACAAGAGATGAATAATGGTGTGAATATGAACGCAGCCTGATAACATTTGGAAAGTTTAAAAAAAAAAAAACTTGCCCAACCACAGCTGGCACACAAACGAATTACACTTTTTTTCCCCTGTTTTTACTTTTCAGGTAAGAAATCTCACAACTTATTTTAAGAAGGAAGTGGTGATCTATCCACCCTATGTTACACCTCACCTCGGCATGACAGACACATCTAAGTATTTTACACTTAATATTTTTTGTATGTGAAATGTGTTATATCAACTAACTCTCATTTCACACATTTTCCTCGTTATAACAGATTTCTTTATAAAAAAGAAAAAAAAAAGATTTGGATTTTAGACCCCTAAATAAAAAGGGACCATACATATTTTTTCCATAAAATATGATGTTATAATATCTTATAAATCAGCTAATATCATGTCTTTGGAAAGTTTTTACTCATGCAAATAAATCAAGAATAATCATGAAACACAGTGAGTGTGTGACTTCCTGTTATAATATTTAAATCAACTTTCTTTCATTTTCACCTTGGTAACACAGGTGCGTTTACCTCCCCTGTGTGCAACACAGTCTGCATGTCAGCGTCTGAGTGTGTGTGAATGTGAGAACATATGCTGAGCAGTTGGCGTCTTGCATGGCAGCCAGTGCTATAAGTGCATGAATTTGTGAATGAGTGGCTGAATGTCAAGTGTAGTGTAAAAACAAGTCAGAAGACAAAAAAAAGGCTCTAGTCTAGCATGCTAGTACACTTTAATAAAGCCATAAATAAAGCCAAAAGCAGAGCCATAAAGTCTTCACTTACTTACTTTTATAAAAAAAAAAAAATCCCTTTCTCTTTTAACATTTTTTTTTTATTTCCTCGTGAGAGCTATGGCAAATTGCTGTGCATTTGCGCACAGTATCCAGATTATCTGGGCGTCGTTTTGACATTTTCTACCACTAAATGTGCAAAACATGTCATGGGTTGAGAGGTTACCATAAAAAAAACAAAAAAAAACATGTTTTTTCCTACTCACTACCTTTTTTAATTTCCTCTCCTGGAGTTTCTATGGCAACTAAGAGCCTTTCTGGTGGGAGTCTGTCTGCTGATGTGTTGACGTTCATCAAATCCCTCTCTCTGTCTTTCTGTCTCTCTCTCTATATATGTGAAACTACATTCACCTCTGTCGGACAAACTGCCTGGACTGTTTACATGTAGTCCCACTCAACAATGATTTGTGCAAACAACTGACAGCAGTTTCATGCCTCGTAGGAAGCATCTGCTGGAATATGACAATGACCAAGTTCCAAGCGCTTAAACCGTTGCCGTGCTTCTCCTGTTGCTCCCCATGTCCATCTTCTGAAACCTCAACACAGCTTAACTGGTGCAGCACAACTTAAGCGTTCATCGCTGGAAGCAGAATCTGGTGACATGGCACTTTACAGTGGGTTACGCACTGATCAATGTGTGTGAGATTGTGACATTCTTTCAGTCTGCCTGACCTGCATACCAGGACACGTGCACAGAGGGAACATATTCATAAACAATGGCCCTCATGCACATGGTCACACATGAGTGAGTAACTAGACAAGCAAACTTAGGACAAAATGTTCAGGAGGAGTTGAATAGAAATATAGACTTTGCCATGATGAACACAAAAGGCAGATAACACAGAATGACGCTGATGACACACATTTTAATATTTGCAATTTTAGTTTAAAAAATAACTTTAAGATAACGTTTAAAATAATAAGTTAGGCAAATGTAACTAGTACAATTCAGTTTAGCAGCTTTTATAGTATTATAAGTATTGTATAACTATTTTTAAATTTCATTATTGATTTTCTCACGTTTGAGCAAGATGTGTGTTGACATATTGGAACCAACATGACTGTTCCATTATCTTGGCTGATGGTGGCTCCTAGTACAAACCAGACACACTGGAGGTCTTAGTGCATGCATGGGGACCCTGTTCCACAAAGGGCCGGTGTGGCTGCAGGTTTTCTTTCCAACCAAGCAGCAGCACG
This sequence comes from Nibea coibor, assembly GCA_023373845.1. Classification (NCBI taxonomy): domain Eukaryota; kingdom Metazoa; phylum Chordata; class Actinopteri; family Sciaenidae; genus Nibea; species Nibea coibor. Next base: position 5,991,385 of record CM041733.1, on the reverse strand, counting down.
CCAGACTTGACTCATTTAATCAACTGAGAGCTGATTGGTCAAACTGTGCACTCTTTGTCGGTTGGAACAAAAACCTGCAGGCACACCGACCCTTTGTGGAACAGGTTCCCCATGCCTGTCTTAGTGGAAAGAGTGGGTGGCATCGTCACAGCAGCTAATGGCAGAACACTCACTGAAGGGGATTTTCGACAAGCTACTTCTTAAAGACACAGTGAAAGGTGTTACTCTCTTTGGCATATGCCAAAACATGTTAAAGTTGAATATATATTTGATGGAAGCACTCTATATATAAATGGGTTCAATCATATATGGTTTGGAAACAGCACACAGTGAACGTGTGGATGGATATTAGATCAAAGAAGGCAGCCCATTCAATCCTATCACATACGCTTACTAGCTGCATATGCAGAAAAAGCCTGTGTAGACTTCCACGTTTCCAAGTTTTGGGGCTTAGAGAGCATAGAGCACCCACACGAGTCCTTCTGAAGCCGAACCGGTCGACAGCATGTGCTTCTGAGACTTCCACTGGTCAAACTGCCTGACTTCCTGTTGGCTCCATTAACACGTGAATGGGATAAAATAATTGAATCATATGGCTCTTCTAGACTTTCCAAATGTTATTGGAGGGAATTAATCAAATTCCAATAAGAACAAGAGCCTCCTGGGGGCGTGATGAGCCCCACCCATCATTAAAAAAAAAAGGCTTGGGGTTTGTAGGAACACGGAAAGCAAAATGTTAGTTGGAGGTGTGAATGTAGATGGCAGCTGGAAAAACCTTGATGGTCTAATTATCATTCACCTCATCCTCCACCATGTGATCTTACAATGTGGTTGAGTAAGGTGGGGGTGGGGTGAGACTTAAGTGGGTGGAAACATTCAGTGAGTTGATCTTAAAGTCAGCTTTTTTGAGGGAAACACTGATTCGAGGATGGGTCAGACTGTTTACCTTCCAAGTTCATTCCGGCTTGAAGACATTTCCTGAAGCGGCAGGCCGGACAGTTTTTCCTCCGGATCTTATCAATGATGCAGTCGTTTCTCCCCGCGCACAGGTAGTTGTGTTGGCCTGTACAGAGGAGAGGAAGAAGGAGAGGCTAAGAAGATTTATGAAGGATTAACCTGAGCAGTATGTATTATGACCACACTAACCACCTGCTGATTCTACAGTAAGCCTGACAAGCCCGTGGCATCCCTCTGGCGTGGACAGCTTTGCTTCCTCAAACCTGCACTTGGAACACATGACTGTGTACCGAACTCAACTATTAAACACGGTCCACATTCATACTGTGGTCGAGTGCACTAATGTGAAAATGTTCCAGATCTGTTTGCTGATGATGATGATTAGCTCTCCCTCATCGTAACTCTTTTGCACTCTCGGTTTGAATGCAGTACGCGATTAGGATGAAAATAAACCAGAGATGAAAATGTGATTAGATTCATTTCATTTAAAAAAAAAAAAAGAGGAAGCAATAAGTATTGGACCAGAGGGAAGAAATTATGAGTTGGTGACATCAAACATTTTCAGGACAAATGTTTGTGAGTGAAATGCACACTTTTTGTGGAAAAAAAAAATCTTGACTACGACTTTGAAAAACTTTAAGTTTGGGATGTTAAACTTCCCTAACCCTGGGCCCCAAACCAGTATCTGTACTGATATCATGATGTGGTGGGAGATCTGAATCACAGTGCAACGGTGCCTTTTAACATGTACGATACTTGGTGTGGCAGAGCCTGAGGAGTGTCACATGAATCTCATCTTACCAGCATCAACACATTCTTTGGAGTTCAGACTGAGACGTAATCAATCTAATAGAGAGAAGTAATAAGGGGATGTTCCATAGCATCATACCAAACAGGCCATGGTCATCTTTTTAAGTTTCACTATGACAACTGTTTCCTGAGATCAAACAGACATGATTCACTAGAATCACCTCTGATGTGCCGGATGAGTATCTAAACCAAGAAAACACATCTGTTGCTGCGATCACACTGTGGGAAAACACATCGTACGCAGTGATTTAGAAAGACTGCACGTAATCTCTCTGAGAAAATGACACTTGTTGGTTTTGCCACATCCCTCATTTACTGGTCACTGTTACCAGGAAGTCAGCAGGAACGGAAAAAAATGATCATCCAATGATGAGCTTTGTATTCTCGTCATGGCTAGTACAAAGTGTACTGAAGATGCCATGCCCAGTCACAAATGAGGTAAAAAAGAGATTCTTCCCTCCCACTCAAAAGCACTTCTTATCTAAGTGCATATGCCTCTTCTGGGTGGTTGGAACCAAATTATAACGCACTCTGCCATAAACAAGTACTGATTTTGAGAGGTAAAGTAAAAAGGACTGCTCATTAGTCACTCGGGTATAAGAGCATCCGATCTACACAGCTGAGGAGCGTCTGAAGCAGAGCGCACAATAAATAACTACGTCTTTATATGTTCATCAGACTTGGCACAATATTCTACATTGATACAGACATTATCGTAGCATGACGCAATAAATATTACACTTGTTTCGCTGCTGACACTTCCCAGCAAACCCTCCATTTACTGTACACACTGTGTGACTACAAATTGGCTGAAACAGGACCTTGTACAAAGTCAACAGTGACAAAATGCCCTTTGGGACCATAAACATTGTTACTCATCTTTGAAATATCATGTGTTTGATGCAGCTTTTTTGAACTAAAGGGCATTCAATAATACTGCTGACGTCACGTGATAAAATGTCCCAAAATAATACTGTACAGTTGTTTTCCTGTATCTTAAAATCCCAGAGGCGATGCCAGCATTCCGTTCTATACATTAAAATTATATTCCCAGTATAAGGCAAGAACTGCCTTTGTATTCACGAAATGACTTTATTCTTCAGATCTGAGCACTGTGTTCTGTTATGTGTCGACCGATTAATCTTATGTCATCTAAAATCACAAGCTGGCTGGCCATGCAATGGATATTAATTTCCATTCCTAACAGTGAGTAAGTGACATTTGTGATGATTAAAAAGATCGCTTCCATGATGAAAATGAGACAAAAAGTTACACATAACCTTTGAAAATGACAAAATAAATACCACAGAATGGATTAAAGTTGAAGAATAAAGTTGATGAATAGAAGTTTTATGTTTTTTTATGTTCATCTATTGTTAAACTTAGACCGCAAACATTATTTTAGTGCACATTTTTACTATATATTCAGTATTCATATAAAAATACCTTTTGAGTATTTATGTCTGTACAACCACTGTTCATATTTGACATGCTGTCCATGCATTGTATAGCCTTGGCTGTCAGACCTCTGTGGTTTCCTTCATAACAATGAGCTGGCTCATAATAAACTCCCTACCTCATGCAGTTCTTTACATTATTTTGCCCTCCTCCTGTACGCTCACACACACTACGAGAGCCTAGATGCACATGAACACCAGTAAGCAGTGGATCTGGGACATCAAGCAAATGGTTAACTCAGCTTAATGATGTTTCAGAATAGCAGTGCAAAACACATTCTGTGTTCTAGCTGGCGCAAACAGGTGTCTGTACAGTTTCATAGTTGGGACTACGACGGCTACATTTTATCATATTATAATCAGGTTTATATTTATATTAGAAGCCAAAAGCAATGCTTCTCTAAAGAGTGGAAATTAAAAAAATAAGAAATTAATTCTGCAGGGCTGCTGGTGTGATGACAAGATAGCAGCCTGGGGGCTGCCAGTTGCAGCCATCACTGATGTCACAGGAAGTCATTGGAAACAGTAAACAGCCATCTGTAGTGTCAAAACTGCCAGCTGAATCCCATTGATATCCTGCCCTGATTGGCTGACCAAGCCAAGCTTCTGGGGGGTGGGGGGGACATTAGCATGTAATGCTAAAACTAATGTTTGTTTGCTCAGTGGGCCAGTGGTGGTCAACACTGTCAACTCACAGCAAGGAGGTCCAGACACTGAACCTGACCACTTATTTTCAATTCAGCAACAATTACTAGTGACTCCATCTGACTGAGCAGGGAGGAACTGCTTGTTTGTGTGAAGCCATAACCAGCAAGTGTTTTAATTTTTACTTTTTAATTAAGCATAACAATTTAATTGCAACCTGATAAGATGTAAAAATAACATTTTGTGAGTGTAGAAATGTTCACTCTGTTTATCTCCCTATTCTCATAAATACCTGTAGGTAATTCAAGGACGTACAGCCCACTGAAACAAACAGCTCTTTCTCTCTGCTGTGTATTTCTGCCATGCAGCAATCACCAAAAAAACACATAAGGGCTTTGTAAACAGTGCATCTGTGCCTAAAATCTACCATTAAGCCATTGTTTCAACAGCTCACTATGGTCTTGCAGAGGAGCTAATTTGTGCTACAAACTTTAACACACCAAACACTGAAGAAAAAAAAAAAGAATATGAATATGATGAAGTTTTGAGGAGGATTGTGTCAAACTGAACCATGAAAACAACTGTTAAAATAATGTTCAAATTCACAGGATGGTTTTTAAGTAAAACGTGGAAAAAAATAAATCATGAATCATAAATAAATCAGATAATGCTGTCAAGAGTTACTTGTGAGCGTGGAGTTGGGAGACGTGAGGATGTTGATGATATTATATTTACATACCAGCTGTTATCTAAGAGTCTTCAAGGCTGTGAAATGAAAGCTGGTGCTCCTGAACAAAAACCTCCTGAATGTTTTTTTTTCTTTTTTCTTTTTTATTATTATCAAAGCTCACTTGTCACCCAGTTTGTGTGATGTTAGTTCAAGTTACTCAATTTGCTTGTGGTTTGTCAGCAACTTAACTCATGAAACTATGGCCTGAGCATGACATGAGCCTCACTCACTGGGTAAACACATTATTGCTTATCGTTGCTGTCCAGTGAAAAAAACGAGGTGATTCTGAAACTTTGAGATAAACTGAAGGATTATGTGTGGATAACATTTTCCTAGACTGAATGAAAAAAAGAGTAGTCACGAAGATGAATGCAGGGCTTCTGATCTCAGCTCAAAAAGATAGATGGTTTTCACAAAAGAAAAAAAAAGATCCTGGATCCTGAACGCGGTCTGAATACAGCTATCCATATGAACAGTCAAACACACAACGTAAACAAAACACATGAACAAAACGGGGGGGGGGGACCAAAACTGAAAGGTGACTTTTTGACATCAGATATCTGGAGGTTAATGTGGGTCAAGTGCAAAAGAATAGGCCTAATTAGGGACTGGGTGCGATTGTAATTATTGGATCAACCACCTGTGATGAGGTGGAGCATTCCAAGCAGGAATTGAGGCGCACAAAATCACTCACAGGCAATTTACGCTGACTTGAATTACCAAATCAGAACATTTGCATGCATTAACAGATAGCTGGCAGAAGAGGCTGTGCATGTGTCTAGGCAGATTGGTCATACTTCAGTGCTGAAGGAATACAGGCACATGGGCAAATCAGAGGTGATAGTATTGCCATCATAATCATCATCATTACTATAATTATTATTATTATTATTATTATTATTAAAAGTGCATTTATTTACCATCTGTGTTTTGTCGTGCTCTCCATCCTTCACCATAGAGACAACGACCGGAGAATAGAGAGGGGGAGAAAAACAAAAATAAGTGATGTAACTTTCTCAGTGCTACTGTAGACAGCTCTTTTCAAAATAAAACTCACACTTCAGTTGGAGCGCTCTGCATTTACACCGCCACCACAGAATATAAAAAAAGCTGACATGCTAGATGTCTGTACAACAGTCAACAATCATACAAAAAATATATATATTTAACCGTAGCAGATTGTCCAGCTCAAATCAAGTGTTAGAAATTCACAAAAAAATCCCAATTACTGTCTTTACACGTTTTCTAAAGCCTCAAATAAATGTTTGATTCTTTGTAGGAGACTAAAGGTGTCCATCAGCCATGTTTAGGTCCTGAAGCAAAGATTTCCCTGCACTACGTTTGCTCACTTACTGTATTATTTCACCAGCAATGTTAGTTACAGATAGTGAACACGGTAGCAGAATGAAAGAGACAAGAGACGCCCTGCTACCTGGGACATGGAAACAACACATTAGTGTGGGTCAATGAATAAAGAGTGGAAAGTAAGAGAGAGTGGTTTATTTATTGTTTATTAACGTACTCCTCAAAAAGCCTTCTTAAAACTTATATCAAATCTGTAGAGACAGGTTTACATGGAGAGGAAATGAAACGGTAGCGGAGATGGAATGCATGACAGAAATGACTTTCTGTTTGTCAGGTGCATTCCTGCCTCTCCCATCTCAAGACTGTGCTCAAACTTCTCTCAGCCTGAGACAAGAAATGAATGCTGAATGAGAAGGTATCGGTTTGTGAAGCAAAGCAGAAGGATGACTGCCTTACAAGCTAGTGCTCGATAAGGCAATACTATGTTAAAGCACAGGTATTGCAGTAGTTATATTACCAGAAGAGGATGTTTCTCATTTTTTTATCATCAGAATGATTTAGCAGTCATCTCTACTTTGACAAAGGACAAACAGGAAAGGCAGCAGAAGAGGAGGTGTTGACATGCAAGGTCAGGACTAAGACTCAAAAAACCCACAAAAATGCAAGCGTGTGACGTGTGTCTACTGAAGCTCAACAAGAACCCTGCTCTTCCACTCTGACCTTGGATTTTGAGAAATCATTCAGTTTTCTGCTGCCGAACAAGAGAGACGGCAGAAATGTTTCTCTGTTGTGCAACGGATTCAAGAGCTCACCTTATGTAAGTCAAATGAATGGGACAAGATGTACAGAGTTAATGGATGCTAACCATTGCCATTAGGTGCACATGTACAAGGTTTTGGCTGCTTAATCTAAAATACACGCACATTAATATGTAAATCTGATTATGCCCTTGTGTAAATGTGACCACAATTCATCGCTTCAAAATGAGAGAGAGAAAAAAAGGTCTTAAAGATGTTTTTTTTAAAAATTTGGATTCTCAAACTTTTACTAGATTTGTGTGAGTGAGCTATGAATGTGTGTGAGACCAACCTTCGACGGCCCTCTTGAAGAACACCTTGCAGCTGCCGCAGGTTACAACCCCGTAGTGGCATCCCGAGGCTTCGTCTGAACACACTAAACAGATCTTATGCGACTGCCCACTGGGCTTGGATTGGACCGGCACCACAGGACTGCTGGTGTCTCCTGCTCTGGGTGATGAGCTGAAATGCATACAGTGAGAGAAGAGAGAGAGAGAGAGAGAGAGAGAGAGAGAGAGAGAGAGAGAGAGAGAATGGATATAAAAAGGTTTAGATTTAGGTTTCTTTTAAAGTCAAGTTTTTTTTTTGGCATACAGCCTCAGTGGTATATTGTGCTGTTGCTAAGAGACTGCTATGGGAAATATCTGAACTGAAAACAGATAAACACTCCTCTGATCGATGAAGCCTTTTTGTATGGCAATGGGTGGAAAGGGCTTGAACGTGCAAAACAAGGTTAAAGAATGAAATTATATCTCACTGCAGGAAAAAGAAGCAAATAACTGGAACAACACCGTTATATAGCACACTGATTCAAATCATTAACTTTAGTGACTGGTAGATTGAAATGAATCAATAAAATGAAGCAACATAGTTGGTTTCTTTCATTTTTTTAGAAGCTCACTGATAGTTCTTTTCGCCACTGCCAAACACAGTGAAGCCTATCACAACAGCAGCAGCTCTTCTGTGCAGTAACTAAGCTCTAAATCTCATCCCAAGCCTCCAATTTTTGTTACAATGTGCATTAGAGCCTTGTTTGAACCTCTGTGTGAGTTCCCATTACCACCAATTGTCTATAATTAGACTTAAAGTAACCAACGCCTTAAATGCAGACAGAAGCTCAAGGCCGCCACACCAATTTGTCAGATGTATCGCAGGCAACGTGCCAAAGTGTACTGTATATCGCCTGTGTCAGGTTTAAGGTTGCAGAGGAGCCAAAAAGCCTCCAGACTAGGCTGACACTGTTGTGTAATCCATGACAAGAATTTGACCGCATTAGGAAGGCTTAAGTCTTCACTTGTTTGTTTTGACAGCACAGCGGTTGGAATGTATATGGTTATTACGTAATAAAGTCAGCTTGCTAAGCTTGATAATGACTTTACGTGCTGGCCCATAGATATCTTGCCCCGGTGATGATGCTGTCCGTCAACTAATGCATGCATGCATTTGCAGGACAGGGAGGTGATATAACTAAAACTTATTAGTGTCCGTTTCACAGAGCAGAAGCTACCCCCCAACCATCTCCCCAAACAAGCACGATCTAAATTCATGGCAGTGCCTCATGGTCATCTGAAAGACGACACTGGGTTATGCTAATTGGAGTGCGATCAAGGGGGAGTAGAGGTGGTAGACCTTGGAATATGTCCAGATAAAGATTTTAGCCATAGCTTAACACTGAACCAGCCAATAAAATTCCCAACACATGCAGTCGGATCCAAATAGTAACAGGATTCAAACAGAGATGCCAGCTTATGTTTTGGCAGTCATCTGAACACGGGGCAAGGCAGAATCTATACAAATGTGCATCATCAGAAATGCTACAATACGAACTGAAACTAGAAATATTTGCCCTTTTGCAGCAGAGAATCAAGTCATAACTCTGACACAGCATGCTGCAATGATAATTAAAAGGCGATTAGATTTACTGAACCCAAAAAAGATCTTCATTCTGAAACTTAACAAACCCACCACTTGTAACCGTCTTTCAGTCTCACAGAGATACAGTAATCGACCTCATCAAATGCATCCTGACTCAAATATGTACCCAACAGTCATTCCCACCTTTATGCAACTGATCCTGCACATACTGTAAACTGTATGACACATCACAGACTGTGCACTGTGTGTGTTATTGGTAAAGTTTCCCTATAATAATTACAGGACTTCCCGGTGACACTGAAATGAACTAATTCAGGTCACCCTTATCATGACCCGTAGACACGATGGTTGGACTTTATCTGCAACACGAGCTCCACACATTTTGGCAGACACGTTCTAATATGTACCGGCCTTAACTTTGGATCATCAGTCTGGCAGTAGTAGGGTATTAATAGAAAAGGTCCTCTCTGAACCCCTCTCTGTATGTTATGAGGAGTGGTGTCTTGCTACGCACTCATCTTTCTGGTTCTCTCATTACTCATCTACTTAAAGTGGCTCTGGGTGTATTTGAGAGAGGATGGTGTGAACACTAATTATTGGGCAGTGCTTGACTTGTGTTGGCTCTCTTAAGACCAGCTCAGCCACTGGAAAACAAAAAAAGACGGACAACCAAGTGAAACGGGATATCTCACGATACCGAGCCAAGCAAACGTAGGCATTTACACGGTATTTGCTTTAGCCATTTGGGTTTTCTCAGATCATTAGAGCTTTTATTAGTTACACCTGCATTTTTTTATGTGTGCAATGTATTTCATGCTTAATGTGCAGTCTTCTTTATCAGTTCTAATCATTTCTGAGTGCCATTTTTTTTTTTTTTTGTATTTTAAAGCGCATTATATTCTGTTGTACTCTAACATGACCTGAAATGCTGGTAATGTAAAATGACCACAGGGTGGTGTTTGAATTAAACATTTATATTCCCCCCACCCTTATTCCTGCTCTCCTTACATGCTCCTCCCATTGCTGAGCCAACAAGTGTGGCTCTGAGCTACGCAGCACAGATTCAAGCCTCATTAGGAACGCCTTCCTACTGGACCAGAGTGCAATAAACGTGCACTTACTTGCTCCTGCTCCTGCTCCCTCTCTCTCTCTCTCACACACAAAAATGCCCAAAAAACTCTTGGAGCAGAAGATATGATGCGTGTGTGTGTGTGTGTGTGTGTGTGTGTGTGTTGGTTTTACCAGTCAAACACTGGGTCTTATAAAAAGGCAAATGTAACAAAAATCTGAGCAGGCTGGACACTGTTTACACGCTGAGGCATGCTGCCAATCACTTCCCTGGCTATTTTACTTCTACCTACAAACATCTCTTTCTGAGCGCGAACACATGCTAACAATATGTGTCAATACGGAGAGACTGAGCAGATATATTGGGCAGACTTGGCAACAAGACGTCAGAACAAAAACAATATATTAAATGAAATCCCGCTACAACGGACAGCGCACGTCTGCAGGATTATGTTAAGAATCCACAATCCTCTCTATCTTTGCGCAAATACAATACTCATCGAATGTGTACAATGCACAGCTGGAGATCTATTTTCACTTCTCTCCCAATGACAATAATTAAACAGTGCCTCCTTGTACGTTATATTTCATTGCTGATAAGCATAATCCAATAACCAGGATGTTGATCTTCAATTAATCACAAAGACAGGCCAACTGTTAATTGAATTCACATCAGAATAAAGTCTAACCAGAGCTGATATACGAGTAATAAATTAGTTATACGTCTTCTTAATGGCATAACGTTACTTGATGAGGCGGTGGAAAAGACAGATCAGCACTAATGACAGCCCACAACAAATAAAGTATTTGTAGCTACTATGGAGGGAGAAGTGAACTGGGCTGACCTGCTGAGTCACTGGGGAATCATATACTAGTGACTGCAGTGGGAACCGACGAGAGGAGAGTTTTTCCACTAAGATCAAAGCTTTTTTAGGCTAATGTGTGGGAGTTGTGCAGAGCTTGGGATGTGCGGTGGGATAGCGAAGCAGTTGCTTTCAGCGGGGAGATGTACAGTATGAGAACAGTCCTCGTGCTGAGGTCTGACACATGGAAACTGATTGGCTTTGCCAAAAACATTATGTTGGACAGTTGGGAATACCAATGTATGCATTTGTGTGGTTCCTAACTTGATTTGTTGAGTAAAATAGTCTTCCTTTGATAAAATAAACTACACTGCTGTGGAAACTATGTCCAAAACCATTGGATAATACTCAGAAATACATTGTCTGTCTTAATTTAGTCGGCCAACATTTCTGATGACAAACACAGCTGCTTTCTGGATTCTGGATTTGTTTCTGCTTATGATTTGCACTGGGGGAAAAAACACCCTGGAGGGTAGAAATGAAACATTTAGATTTTTATTGAATATATTCCAAGCGCATTTATCTTCACTGAACAGGAGTATGTGTTCATGTTTGTCTCTGCAAAGTATTCATTTCCATCTCTTGGCACATAGTGAACAATCTCCATGTTCTGCATGCTCTCTCAGAGTGAGTGGGCTCTCTGAAAGGCCAACCATTACTGGAGACCCAGAGAGAAGAGGCTGCGATCTACATTCAAAAGGCAAAACATGACATTACTTGCGTTCAACAGGTCTTCCCCTCCCCACCCAAGGGGTGCAAACAATCCATTTGCAGACTGCGGTGATATTTTCTGACCTGTGTGCTCATTGCTTCTGACTTTCTGTATTGTGTAATTTCACAGTTTTACTGTACTTTTTTTCCCCCTCTTCCTGCCTTTCCCAACTCTCACTTCCTCTCTCTCTATCACATCCGTCTCTCACCGACTCTCCCTCTCTCTCTCTCGCTCATTGCTCATTCCTCTTCTTCCTCTTCCCCTCGCGCCGCCTCATCTGCCAAGGTTATATAATATTCGTATTACTGCTGCTGGGGCAGACCCCCCCTCCCCCTCCCCCAGCACACAGCCTCTCAGCCAATCGAGTGTCACTACTGGCAGAAGTATGGAGGAGGTCAGGCGAGTCATGGGATTATCCAACTCACCTACCTGGAGACAAGCATACACGGCGTATGTGTGTATGTGTGTGTGTTTTTCTGTGTGTGTCACTAATAGGATTCTTGCCTGTGTGTGTTGATTTGGCCTTTGAATTACTGAGTGGAGCCTTTGGTTGCTAGAGAGGAGCGCAGTTATAAAGCTACCCTTGTTTCAGAAATCACCATGTGATTGTGTGATGGCTCCCTCTTCTCTTCTCCCTCCATTTTCTCCCCCCTCGCTTAACTCCACCCACCCCTCCTCACATCAGAGCGTCTTACATCTCCTACACAGTGCTGTCACTCCAATCATCATTTCATGCCATCAGCCCGTTCTTTCTTCTCCATCGTAACTTGAACTATTACGGTTGTTTGCAACTATTCACACAACGCTTCTTCCCCTGTGAAATCAGCGCTGAGGCGGGACCTGAATTACACTGTTTGTCCGGATTCTACATTTACCTGACTGTGACACCGTGGACATTGATTTATGATTGTTGCTTGAGAGATGATAGGCGGAGGAATGTTGTGAGAGAGCTGCAAAACCTGTTATTGCGGAGGTCTGGGTGTATGGATGAGTCAACAAATTATGTGACTTAGACATCTCCAGCCAAGAGGAAATGTTGGTTTCTTTTAAAGCTGCTGGTGGACCTTTCTACGTCTATAACACGATGATTTAAAATGAAACCGCAGTGGTGGAACGTCAGAAAACAGCTGACAAACCGTGTCATCACACCAACAGGGACACATCAAACTGTGTGTTTTGTCATTTTATTTTGAAGGAGCTGTTGGCCGAGGAAATAAAAATTCCTTCATTCCGCTTTGTTCACTTCCTTTGATTTAATTTTTACCTGTGAGATTCAATATTAATTTAGAAATCAGAGGTGAAATGTGTCTCATAATCCAACTGATTCTAACATAAGGAGGATTCTTCTCATCCTCTCAAGCCGCTGTGTTTACTCAGCAAAGGCCAGAGTGAGTGAGATTAGTCAGAGCGCATGAGAAGTGAAAGCTCAAATAGGGAAAAACAAGTTTATAATTTAGCCAAGCACTTTGACTTCCTCTCATGCACAGTGACAGTTAATGTTTCTGCATCCCACTATTGTTTTTTTTTTCAGAGTTACTGTTGCGTCTCTCTCTCCCTCTGTATTCACACACCACACCAGCACCACTTCTGCCTCTGTGTTCTAAACTAAACCAGTAGAGATGTTCATAAAGAATCATGAGAAAAGCAGCCGCAGTGACATGTCATTAACTGTAATTGCCACTGTGCCACTTATATCACTTATTGCCGCCTTCTTTTCATCAGGCCCTGAACGCAATTTTCCTCTTTTGAGCTCAACTGTTGTGCAGATGCCTTGTGGGTTCACGGTGAAGTGCACACAGATATCACAAAAAAAAAAAAAAAAAAAAAAAAAAACATGAAAACAAGTGTCTGAGTAGTGACACTTTTCAATGAGACTGCCTGCAAAATTTGAAGACGACTGACTCGACATATAAATGAACTACGCAGAGATATATATATATAAACTGGGGTGGGGCCGTATATCAGCTCCGGGGATCCAATATGTGCCCCTTCCTGGAAGCAGACAAGAAAGAGAGAAAATGAAACTTCAAAACTGTGAGTGACCTCGCCTCAGGGCTGAGCAATAATTTAATATCTCTGTTTATTTTCTTTCCGTGGAATCGTGTTGTGATGATCGGGGGATATTGAGGGATATGGTGATACACGATTATGTCCAAACAGATAATAACGAGTGTATTGTATTTAGAAACTGATAAAACAAGGTTATAAAACATGATAAGGAGTATCTGAGGATTGTCTGACATTACACCTGCCTGTTATCTTACTGTTTAATACAAGAGTTTGCTCAGCTTTATGATACAAAAATCATTACTGCGATAATTCAGACCCAGACGTCTCTTTACACAGCTTTACTTATATATAGCCAGAGCTCAGGCTGGGAGTGTGTGTAGGCAGCTCAGATACCGACTGTAAAGTGTGCTGATGAGACAAACAGTGAAGTCTTTTTTTTTGTAGCTTTGATGTAGAGGATAATGTCGAGAGCGCTTCGAAGCAGCTAAAAGGGAGACACAACTTCTACTGTTCCTCTCTGAGAAGGGAAGGTTTGGGCTAGATGAGGTCACATGTTAAATCCCTGGAGCGCAGCTATGCTGTATTGGAATGTGGAGCTTTGCAGGAAATTGGGCCACATGGTGCGGACCACAGGGAGCAGAATGAAGGGCAACGGCACAGTCTTTCAAGTTTATCCTTGTTTAACTCAATGTGAGTTCAGAACTACGACCATAAGAGCAGGCTCATTGTGACTTTAACAAAACACAGATGATTCAGTGAAAAAAAGTGGTACTATTTCAGAAAACAAAGACTTTAAGTGTAAGTGTATACAGGCCCTGTAGCTATTTTAAATTCATTTATGTGCAATATTCACAAAAGTACCATGAAATTGTGGTTATGGATATTGCAAGGTGCTTTTTTGATGGAAAAAAAACTACACTGAAAGATGAGTGTTGTAAGCAGGTGATTATGGGTGACGCTGAACTTAATTTAAAGAAAAGAAATGACTGGCTTGTTACGAATCATAGACTGCAGCCAGCATTGAAACAATATGTCGTTTAATCAACGGAAAATTCACCAGTAAATATTTTGACAATCAATTAAATCGTCATTTTCAACGTAAACATGCCCAAAAATTCTCAGGTTGAAGCTTCTCTCATGTCAATATTTATATGTTTATATAAAAGTCTTCTATGATATTAAATTCAACATCTTCATGATTTAGACGGGAGACGTTCAATTCAATTCTGCTTTTTTTGTTGCAGCAGAACATTTTTCCCCTTCAATCATTAAGATATTACATTTTTGTAATTAATTATTTAATAAAAAAGAATATATACAATATTCAAATGTCATACTAATGTTTAACGCCTCAGCCTCACTAACAGCTAAACTATTACAGTGGCTAAAATTTTGCAACAACCAGGAGATATTTTCTTTATTTTTTGACTGATTAAGTGATCATCTTTGTTGATTACCACAGACTATAAGACAGGATTAACTGATTAGTTTAGCAATCATTTACAATTGTGCTTCGCTTTCATTTAAAAGCAAACATTTTGCAGTTTGCGCCGTGCCTGTAAACGCCACCTGTCTGCAGCGCTGAGGTTAAAACAAATGCTCAGCATATTCTGCAGCCGTTCTTTGACGAGCATCTAATTATTAACATGAGGAGGAACTCTATCGACCCACCCAGCCGCAAAAAGCCTAAGTGGGTGGGGATGCGTATCCACCACCTGGGACGATGATTCTAACATCGCTGTAATAAAGCTTGTGCATTTGTGTGTGTGTGTGTGTAGGGAACCTTCAATTGTCCCTGCAGATTCGATTTGCTGCTGACACATTGTGTATCTTAAATCAGATAGATGGCCAGGGCCCGAGGGCACACAGCACCCATTTCCCCTGGTGCCCTTATGTAATTAGCTTTCATTTAGCACCTTAATGCTTTGACCCCCCCACAAATTACCCACAGAAAGTCTTCTCACCCCCTTTTCACCCACTCTGCCTCTTTCTCTAGCAGCAAGATCACAGAAAATAACACGTTCTTTCACTCTCATAATTACTAAAACTTCTATAAATATCACTACAGACATCAAAATGCTCTAGTACTATTCAAAAGGTTTACTAATTAACATTGGCTTGTATTGTGACTTGATTTTCTATTGCTATGAACAGGAGGCAGTGGCATGAAGCAATCACATGGCGGAGAGCTTTCTCTCACTCACAGCTATATAAATATTTATCAAGGCCAAAAACATGTAAATCATGATGACATAAACATCCTACTGTTGGAGGGAGGGAGACTTCTACCTGTTCAAATTCATGTTCCAACCCAAAGCATTCTTAGTAAGACTTTATAGCATGCTAAGGTGCATCGACATCATGCACGTGAATCAGATACTCAAGATAGAGAGAAAAATATCAATTAAAAAGTCCTTGAATATTATAATTGATAAAGAAAAAGGGAGTGTGCTGTGCTGTGCTGAAAAGAAAGTCTACGAAGTCTACAGCCCGTTCCACAGTTTGGCCTACATTTACCGGACTAAAACACGTAAAAGGTTTAAACATACAACACAGCACAGGAGGAGGGCCGGAGCTGACGACGTGCTGAATGCCAGGCTCCTATACTCAAAATGCAGCAGAAGCTGAAACTCAATATGTGCACACAGTATCACCCCCCGAGGCTTGGCCTCACACGACTTATGAAAATGTGTGTTTGTGTCTGAGGAGAGACAAACAACCGTGACGACAGCAAGCTGACATTACAGGCCGCTAACATCGAGAAAACGTCATCGAATTGGCATAACCCTGCCGCCCGCTAGCAACAGATGAATACAACTTGTATTGACCTCAACTACGGAGTGGCTAAAATGGATCTAATCCCGCTGTACTCTATTTCTGCTGAGATTATGTACGTTAATGGTGTTACATTCCTCGGATATCCGTTGTGGTCAGTGTGTGGACAGGCCTGCAGCCTACAGCCTTTTCAAGATTATCTTTACAATCACTTTCATTAGAACACTGATGCAACTTTACTAAGTGTTGCATTACAGACAAGCCAACTGTAGTCGGTAGTAGTAGTAGTAGTAGTCTGTTGATGGTGCAAAACAGGTCATGCATACAGAGAGAGCGGAGCCAGTAGGCGAGAATGCAGCGAAAGCGTTGCGAGCAGCAGCAGCAGCCACATTAGCACAGGAGAGAAGTGACAGCTTAAGCTGACTAATGGGGGGTTAAATTTACATACGCCCACCATCTGTGTCTGCAAAAAGAGTCATGAAAATGAAGATGCAAACGGCATGGCGCAGACAGGGAGAAAGAGCGCGAGACATGGCCGTGCAGGGCACCGCACAAGGCCGGCCACCTACAGCCAGACCTGAACTGAGTCAGCCGTTCGTTAAAAGAGAACCTGCTTTCCAATTTTGTTTATTGTATCGGTGG
Organism: Nibea coibor; assembly: GCA_023373845.1. Taxonomy (NCBI): domain Eukaryota; kingdom Metazoa; phylum Chordata; class Actinopteri; family Sciaenidae; genus Nibea; species Nibea coibor. The sequence goes on along the minus strand of CM041733.1, from coordinate 5,974,739 downwards.
TTTATGCGTGGATCGGTGCATGTGTAACGCAGCAGAACAGCAGCAGGGCTTGCTTTGAACTGTGCCACAGTGAAATGTTATCACTTTGCCAAACTAGTTTCCTGTCACCGAGTAGTGACAAAGCATTTTGCTGCAGCATGCGAAGAGACAGCGGCGTCACATGCATTTCAAACGGCACCGAGGCGGCAACTGTTTACACGACCCCCTCCAGATGCTGTGCATGGAAGGAGTATTTACATTTTTCAGCAGAATAGAAATCGGATTAGGATCAGAATCTCGAAAATCTAAACATGCCCAAATCCATGTGCCGCTGTGACAAACAAGCCAGAACTGTCCTTATAAGGACTCAATCATTTTGGCCGACATGATTTCCCTCCAACATTGTGATTCATGCCTTATCAATGATAGGGCAGAGGAAGCTGCCACTCAGCTACAGCAGATCATCAAATAAGGTTGCAGTTGTATCATCAAAGAACGGCACAGCACAATGTGTGGGTTTCAGCCGAAGTCTGCTAGATGTAATGGGGTTTCCTTCTTCCCGAACTCTGCTGGGAAATGTAGTTTAAGTGAAGACTGATTGACAGATCTGCTTGAATGATTTACTGTACTTCCTTCCTGACTGGTTATCAGAAGTAAGCATGGAAATGTATTTTTTTTTCAGCCAACTCCCAAGTGCTGGCTCACTGTATTTATAAACAGTATATCCACATACAGTATACAGCACATAGTTGGCATGTTAGCTCATGCGAGCAGCTGTGCTGTAACCGAATATAGCTCATAGCTGATAACAAACTGTACACGGAGCCACTGCTTTCCTGAATTTTAGATTCACGATAAAACTGTGTGTGTCCTCACAAGCTTCAAAGATTGAAGTCCATAAAAAAAAAAAAAAAAATGAAATTAATTACTCTTTCTTTATCCAATGAGAGACTCAACTGTCGATCAAAATTCAGCAAAAAGGCACCACGGCACAGGCACAGTGAATTAAGTAAACGTGAGCATGAGATTTTCCTGAACTGCAAAGCATTAGATCAGTTATTCTTTCTGGACAGCACTGCTGGTTATTATGATACAGATGATGAAATGCAAGCAAACATGGCAGATATGTGATTGACAGCTCGTTAATGAAACCTAAAATCCTTAAAAACTGTGGCAGCATTTCAGTTTTCCAAAAGAAACCCAAACCAGATCGTTCTCTCTGCTGCAGCTTTTTAACTTTTCAAATCTGTACCGAAGGACTGCAGGAACATGGCTAATCTATCGGGCTGGTGCAGTGCTGACGCAGTGTTTCCAGTGAGGTGCAACTACAAGAGATGGCGTTTAGTTTTGTGGTGTGCAACCCGTCCGGTGCTTTAGTTTTTGTTGTTTTCTTTAACTTGTTTAACCAGACTGTTGACAATGCTTCAAAGTCCACAATAACCGCAATATACTTTTATAGCATAGATGAAAAAGCTGGTTGGATCCTGATAAGACATCAGACATCGAGATAAATGATTAATCTAGACCTCTATCGGTGATACACTTTCTCAGGATCATCCATGGTTATACCCGGAAATTATAGGACGGACGATGTTTATTACGTAACATTAATATTACATGTTAGCGGTTAGCTTTTAAATTGCGTTTTTATTGTGAAGTAAAAACAAAAGTCATGTCACTTTAACTGCATTTCAAAAGCCTGAAACCGACACAGTCTTTGTCGATTTTAACCTCCTCCAGGCAACAAACCGTCTTCATTACTAGTCATGATTTTGTTTACTGTCGTCTCATCTGCAAGAGACTTATTTATAGCTGACAGTAATGCAGGTCAGAGAGGCGATTCAGTCGAACCATGACAGAAACAATACAGCACTACGCAGCCCATCCGGCCTGCAGGCAGAGCTGTAAATAAAAACCACTAATGAAACAGAGAAATGTGGTCGGAAAAAAGGGGTTTCTCTCTCTCTTAAAACATAGCCCTTTTTTGTGTGTATTCGGTGTGATTCCACTGGTGGAGGTGAAGTTGTACTGCAAACAGTGCAGCCTGGCACATTACAACAAAGCTAAGTTAAATATTTATCAGTTATTAGAAAACTGAAGCAATGTTTGCTTTTTCACGGGTGTCAAACTGCCAGTGAGGATAAAGCCGGGCCCAACTGTGATTTAGTTTTCTGAACAAAATTCAGTGAAAGGCAGTAGTCTTCTACTGTTCTGATTTATAATAATGGCAGTAGAGCAAATGAGGAAAATAAAATCTAAATTTAGAAAAATCTCAGTTAAAAAATGCTAAATAAATACATTTTTATTTGGTCTTACTTTGGTGCCGTATGTCCTGCACATGGCATCCAAAAAAGACCAAGCAGACTTTCACCCTGAGTCCATAAGGACACAACATTGGTTTTATTTGGTTATCCTGTTTATAATGCGCATACACACACACACACACGCACACACTCACACAATCAAAGACGTCAATCATTAACTCGGAGAAGTATCTCTTCATCCTCTTATCCCCTCCTCCCTCAGGTGAAATCATGCCAGGAATAGAGGCGTGCACTTCCATCAAAGTGGAGGGGAGGAGAAACACTGAAGGGATATATGAGGTGAGAAGCATTTGGGAGATGAGGGGTAGGAAAGGAGTGGAGAGAGAGAGAGAGAGAGAGAGAGAGAGAGAGAGAGAGAGAGAGTGAGAGAGAGTGAGAGTGGAAATGAGGCACACTTACTAAGATAAGATTAGATAAATAAATTAGGGAAAAAGGACAAGATTGCACACATTTTTTTTCCTAGATTTCACAACTTCATAAACAGCCTCTGCTGTTACACCCTGATTCCAAGACTGCAAGTAAGTGATGACAAAGGGAAACGGGGAAGTGCGGAGAAGAAGAAAAAGTGAGTGAGAAGAACATTAATTGAACTGCAAAACAGACGGAGAGCGTGTCACTGATGGCCACTGTCCTCCCACTCAAACATTTGAGTTTCCTATGAGAAGGCCAGTGGAATATGAGCCTCAGCGCTGATCTTTGGCCTTCGCCTGAGGGAGGGACGGATCCTCCAGATGTTAGCTTTCACTCAGGTGAACTCAGTGACTAAAGAGAGAGCGAGCAGGGAGGGATAAAGAGCTTGATAAGGGCTCCGGAGTGATGATTGATGGGGCTCTGCTCCTATTATTGTTATCCAAACAACGACAGATATAGCAGCAACAACAAGCTTACAGCATGTAGGGGGGAAATTACCTCTGCTTCTGTCAACAGCACTGAGAATAGTGCACGCTGTTTGCTGGAACATTGTTGGTTTGATATTAGACTCACAAAGGACGGTGTTTGCTCAGACAGCTAATGACAAGAGCTGTAACATAAGCACACAGGAAGCCAGTGATTTCAAATGTGTCCAGAAACATACAGAGCGGACAGCATCCAAAAGTAATACGAAAAGGAAATATAAAGACACATGCGATCAACGCTGGATCTCCACAATTTTCCACCTGCCGGCCTAGCAGCGGTGGGCCGGCAAAATGGGATAGATTTAATGGAGGTAAACAGATCCATTAGCGCTAAAAGTAGCATTTTTTCTCCGTGGGTCAACATTAATGGAGCGACCACAATAAAACATAGACTCCACAATGCAGTGCATTAGAGGTGAGCGCAGGAGAGTGTGTGCCAATCCAGTGCGCCATACACATGCACACAAACACGTAAACACACACTTATTCCTCGTAGCTTTCCGCGCTGCTCCCTCCAGATGATGCGGCCGGTTGAAATCACAGCTCGCCGGAGCAAGCGCGCAGTAACGACGTCAACAGCCAAGCAAAGACCTACTTAGTCTGTCGGAGACATGTTTGGAGAACTGATGGGAACTAGTTTATTGTTCTTTCATTTCCATTTGACTGCACTTTAATGGATGACAAGTGAGATGAAAGTTTTATCCCTTTTTTTAAGACTGCACTTTATTTTTCTGGTGTCAGATGATCACAGTGCTGTTGGGCTTTGGCAGTTGTTTTCTTGGATATTATGACATATCAGGTACAAACGATGAGCGTAAACCGTACCCTAAAGCCTTAAAACTGCGAAACATCCGAGACATCTGTCTACACACCTTCCTATGTGTGTTTCCTTTCATCTGCTGACTGCAGTAACTCACAGATGCTGTGAATTTGATGATGTGGAGGTGTTAAGATCAGGCCGCTGATACAGAATGCTAATTTGGTGATCTTGTTAGCGCTTTGTTTCAGTGTATCGTTTTTGACATTTTAATATCTATCAGCGGGAGTGAGGGCAGAGCAATCATCACCCTGCGCAGACCCATTTACTACCACCAGGTAATATCAACATGATAACAACTTGTCTGTGATTAAACGTTTCTATCACAGCTGTACAGAGCTCAAAACTGAAGACATTTTAGGACAGGGATTTGTAATCATTTCAGAAGGTTCGAAACAGTTTTGAAACACATGCCGCTGCAGCGCCCGCGAAGCCCCGCCTCCTCCCACGCAAACACATTTCTGTCTCGTCACTCGTCTCATTGGCTCCTCTCATTATGGATGTCAATTGCTGTTTGGAAAAAAAAAAACTTGGCACAGGACAAAGACCGTATGCCAGCGATGCTGCACAGCAGTGCTACCGCAACAAGTTCAGCAAAGCGACTGAAAGACAGAACCTTAATAAAAAGAGGCTGGTGACAGCTCCCCGAAGGATTAAATAAGACGACCGCTGTAAACTGTTGTTGATAAGTGTGTTGTCATGTTGTTGGCCCAACAGCCATTTGTAATCCTTAAAGCTAAACTAATTCCTTCTGAGCCATCAGGCCTTTTTTTGTCTTGTTTTGGAGACAGCACAAACAAAAGTTGATAGGAAAATACTTTGTCTGTGGTCAGTAAATTAACTTACATGCTGCTGTGCTTAGCTACTCGCTTTCCTTTTTTTATATGATTAGTTAATTAGATTTATTTTAAAAGGTCTGAAAGCGCTCATGTGCGACCATGATTCTACGTTTCACAGTAAAAGTCCAGTTTATTTCACACATTGAACAAAATTAATTTGTGGAGTCCCTGAATTGCACTCGAGGTGTGATCCCGACAGCATGAGAGTGTCCATGAGTTTATTTGTCAGTTAATTACAATTATTACAACCAGGGTTTTGTTGACACAAAGAAAGAACTGTCAACGAGTTATAAAAATAAAACAGCATGAAATAAACAGCAGCTTTAGAGCGCGTGGCACCTGAAAATGAACTTCATTTCTAGACTGTGTCTACCAAGAGTGCCCGTTGGTTCACTCACTGGATCGAATGACAAGACTGACTACACAATGCAGTGTTCAGTCTGATCTAGGCAGACTTTACAAACGTGTTCTTCATGCACGTGTTGCTACAGAAGGTGTCGTCATGTATTCCCAAAACGGGTGTTGTGCGGGGACAGTCGTGTGTCATTAAGGGTGTGTCTTAAACCGGCGTTTGCATTAGTGATCTGACAGATAAAACACTGTCAAGGAGTTGATCCAGGCGTTTTTGCAAAGGTACACAGTGGTGTCTGCGCTCACTGTCAGTGGAGGTTTTGACTGTTTGCTATGACCATGAGGAGCGGACCCCTCTGGAGGCCCTTTTCTCTTCTTCACTCGTAGCCAGAGAAAGAGAATTATTCTGAGACGATGTCCCTGTTTGAATATTGATCAGGGACAGAGAGGCATGTAGCGGTTAGTGGTATTACGGTAAATCTCTCTAAGTCAGTGGATTATCGGGATATGTAATAACAGCCTCATCCAAGTCTCATGAGAGTCTCGCGATGAAGAACATACACTAATTTTCTCATACAGGCACTCCTCTCACACACAGGCATACTTATGTGAATTTTCCTGTGCAATGATGACCATTAGATGGCATGTTAATGTCTACATTACTGTTAGTTTAAGAAGGTTCTGATGAAGGATCTTCAAGAACATGGACTTGAAGATCTTCTTCTGCTAAGCCTGGGGCATTCTTACTGTGGAAGTGCGCATGCTTCAAACGTTAATAGAAATATCTGAGATTCTCAAGTCAGGAATGTTTCATTCGGGAGGCTCCCATGGTTGCTGAGGTCTTATCAGCAGCAGAAGAAAATTCTTCTGTTAGTGCTTAATGGAGTTCTTCAAGGTCTGTCACTGACTGTATAAACTTATGGACAGCTTTAGAGCTGGTCTTCTACACAGGTTTAACTTTCTCCCTTTGGGTTGCATGGGGCACGTCAATTAGATTGTGATCTAATTCTCTAAAGTAGTTGTTGATGTGGCGATCACAGTTATCTGGATGAAGACGTTCCACGGTCAGGGTATTGGTTTACTGTGACAGAAAGGGACCTGCGGAGAGGTGCGACTGGACATGTAACAGCTCACGTTACACAGTAAACGTCCAGTTTAATTAACTCAATGAGTCCCCATGGTCCCAACACATTATTTGGCAGCAGTGAATTGAAAGGTGTCACCCATGGAAAACCAGGATGATATGTTTGACACACAGGCTGTGTGAACTCCTTCAACAGTAACTGAGAGCACCGAAACTTGGTTGATTTCCAAATTCCAAATTCCAATTTAGTGAAACAGTTTCAAGATACACAAACAATGTATTGCACTCCACTTCGATTCTATTGATGTAATACAGGCTGGATTTATTTTCCTCTGATATGTTTGGGGCCCTGCGTAGTTTGAGTCTGCTAAACAATCTTATCTTCACTTTGGTCAATTCACACGCTAAAGTGTAATATTTTTGGAGCATTCCAAGCGCTTGGATCGCCGAACTCCGCCAAGTCATTGACAGAAACACTTTGAATCCACAGATTTCATCAATTCAAAGGGTTCATTTTGGATACTATGGCACCGTGTTTTGTTCCCAACTGCAACACTGTTGTGTTTTGAATTGTATTAAGGCTGTCACTTTTTATTTAACCTGAACTACCGCTGTAACGCAAAACAAAATTTAACATGCGATCTGTAAAAATCAGTCCAAATTCAAAATTCACAGTGTCTAAGACAAGAGTGAGAAACATTTGCATTGAGCTTTGTGGAACTATAACTGCATCTCTGTCACTGTCAAGACTGAAGTTAAAACTTGTAAAGTTGAGCGTGCGTGCGACACGTCGTCCCCTGTGCTTGAGATGCAAATGTAATGCAAAATGCAGAAAAAGAGACCGCCAGGTGGAACACATCACCATGACATCAAACCAACGTAATATACGGAATTTAAAATTTTAATTTAATAAAACTGATTGCAGTGACATAAACCGATTACATTACCACGGAGGCTCCTGTGTTTCTGTGGATGGCATCGTTAAAAAGAAAAAAAATATTCCTGTTTCCTTCCACTTTGTAACACTTCAGTGACTCTGCCTTATCCCAACAGCAGTCTGGATAAGACCAAGCCACCCAAGCAGTGAATCAATATTTATATCTAATCAGTGGGCCTTAATAGGTCCATAGGTCCCCAAAATTCTCCCCAGACTCCCCAGAAAAATCTATAATCATTCTTCCATTTGAGATGGCTCATTGTTCACATCAGTTCAAAATGCATCATGATTTCAGAATTATAGTGAAAAACTAGTGACCCTGGAGTTCAGCGCCATAGCAACGGCACTGAGAGAACAGCATGACTAAGTGCAGTGAAGCTGTCGCACTCACTGTTGTGTTTTACACCAGCATCTGCCTACAGACATCCAGCAGTCTGCAAGCAAAACACGCTTTCCTAATAAATTACAACTCCTGCCCATCAGCCTATGACCATGTCCCACAGATTTGGGTTTTGATGGTCACATTTCTGGTATTTATCTTACTATATAATGTTTTGGGCATGGACAGAGAATTTGCTTAAAGACATTTTGACATGATCATGAATACTGAGAGGTGGAGCTTGGATTGAATATCAGGTATATTTAATTATGTACCTGGAATTTCATAAATCTCAATTCTTTCTATTTGCAGAAATATTAATTATCATTCTATCTTAATTAGCTCAACTGCCACATCCACTGTTATACAAACCTTCAAAATAAATATAACTAATCACTAATTTTCAAAAAATGAAAAAAAAAATTGACTTAGTAATTATGTTGGCTAAAATCACACAGAACAGCACCAAGATGAAGATCAATGTAATGACAAACAGAACGCATGAGGGAGGGGGAGAGAGAGGAACGAGAGAGCGGTGAGCGGTGAAAAGATGAAGAGGGAAAGGGAGGAGAGAGCACAGAGGAGAGCAGACAGAGGAAAAACGGGAGAGAGTGTCAGCTGTAATTACTGGATGAAGAGGCTGATCTACCAGTGAGGAGGAAAAATGTGGAGGAAAGGGGAACAGCAGATGTCAGTGGGAGGCCTCTGACTGTCGCAGAAAGAGTTAAACTCATTTAATGTGCAAAGGCAGAGGTGAGCATGCATCAGCTGAGCTGAGCAGGCGCAACATTAATCACGTAAGACGTAAAAACGGCAAAGTCCAGACTTGTAAAAACGAGACAGGCTGTGGAGGTCTTATTCATGCTCGTGTTTTGAGCTTCATCTTGTGCATGAAGGACACAAGAGACACAATATTTATTATCCTAATTTTTCAAGTCAACAAGAGGAGCTATCAATTCACCCTGGAATGTAGAGATGTACTGTATGTGCATGTTGTGGCTCCAATGTGCTAGGAACAGAAAAAAAAAAAAATGAAACAATTACTCTTTAATGGATTAGTCAGTGGAATGAGAATGAATTTGAATTGATAATAATCAAGGACCAAACAAAGAATCTGACACTGACATGGTCTCAGGACTTAAAGGATTTGTGATGGACATGTTTTCTGATATTTTATATCATAAGCAGCTCTAGAAAAAATAATAACTGCAAAGACACAGATTCATTTTTCTATAGGTCTGCAGTAGCAATAAAAATAAAGCTTCCCATATTATTTACTTTAGGTTCAATAAAAAATGTCATTGCAATACTTTTTGTTTGAGTTCTTTGTCTTGGCTCTTCTTTTAACTTTTTTTTTTTATTTATTTAACTAACCCTAAGAAAGTCCTGAGTAGAAATCTGTGACCTGACTGTGGGAAAGGGGAAGCTTGTCAGAAATCTCTGTGAGAGCAGCCCAGGTCTGCAGCTTTAGAACGAGAACAAAGTTAGAGCGGGCTCTCAAACAAAATGAAAGCACAGTACACAAACAAAGCTGAGCCTTGCACTGGTGGGTTTTTGGCTGATTTTCAGCTACAGAGAAAACAAAGTCTGATAAATAGGGTACAGTAGCTTCAGAGAAAATGTCACTGGCTGCAAACAAACTGAAATGACAGAGGAGAAGACATTAAACGGAACAAGTTATAGAGGGGGGCTGGAGAGTGAGAAAAACAGGAAGAGTGAGAAAACATCAGGGAGAAAGCTGCAGACAGAGACAGATACTGTATAGAGAAAGACTTTGGCCCAGCTGGACTATGGCCCATTTACAGTAGGGCTTGTTGGGCTCCTCCTCCTCCTCCTCCTCCTCCTCCTTTTCCTCCACTCCCAGACTGAGGACGGTCACAGAAGGAACAAGGAAGAATTTGTCTTGGTTAGAGCCAAGACCATCAGCAAACTGTAACTGTGTCTGGTTTTGTGTGTGTGTGTGTGTGTGTGTGTGTGTGTGTGTGTGTGTGTGTGTGTGTATATATATATATATATATATATATATATATATATATATATATATATGCAGACATTTTCATTCACGCATGTAGATCTAAGGGCCAAGGTGAACCATTTAATTCAGCCCACCCCTGTTACACTCCTCTATATCATGTCCTCGTTTTTATAGCGGCGGATGATGGAAGAGCAACCTTCATCATGACTGCCATGCAAAGTAACCTGCTTCCTAGTCCTGTTGTACTTTAAAGACTGCTGGTCTTAACAAAGCCTCACACCACACCACTAACAGAGCTCGTCACAGTTCAAACAGTTTCTGCTCAAGGTTTAGAAGCATTTACGTATATCAGAATGACTGTGTTTCTGATCAACATCAACAAGTCCCATGATCCTCCTCTCAGACAAAGCAGAAATCACATCATCTATGCAATGGGAAATTTCCAATATTTACATGGTTGTGGTGGATTAGTTTTCATGAAATATTATTTATACAGTGACATAAGCAGAAACATGCACCGTGAAACTGTGATACTACATACTATTGTGTAATGCAAAGTAGGTCTTTTCAGTATGAATGTGACAAATAGCAAATTCAGTAAGCTAACGATGTTATATCTATGCCATAGACGGCCCCAGGTATATAAGAGAATAAATTAAAAATGCATCCATTGAATAAGAAATGAATAGTAGTTAGTAGCTCCCTAAACTTTCATTTTCATTTCAAAAGTGTTAATTAACAAAAAATTAACAAAAATGATATTTTAAATATAGCAAACAAGAAAATGGACAGTCAACGTGTCACTTAAAAGAGGTTTAAAGGTTTTTATTTTTCAATTTAGATATTTCAGTCTTCAGCTGTTTTAGTGACTCATCTGCCTTGCTGCATACAGCTTGATCCCAGTCAGATAAATAGCTGCAGGCTCTGCTCTACTTCCATTAAAACAAAAAAAAAAATCCCACATCAACTTATCAGAGTGTGAAAAAAAGGAGTAGAGTGATTAGAGTTCACTGTGAGAGGGTAAGCAGGTCAACCTGGGATTCATCAACTTTAATCAATAACACTCCCCCACGTCCTATCTGTTGCACTGATGTGCATACAGCAGTTAATGTGTTTATGGCCTATAACTCACCATAATGCTTAAAGTCAGTCTAAGTTTGGAAAAAATGTGTCCATGATGAAGAATAATCCAGCTAAATGTTTATTTGAGAGCTATGCAGCCATTTAGGTTGAAGCTAAATCATGGCCTTGTGTGGCGCATTCTTGCCTTGCCAAAAATGAGCTGCTTCAGTCAGTTAGAGTACAGCTGTGAAAGTTGTAACATAACACTTTTGGCTAGCTTTAAAGCCTCAAAGAAAGCATGTGAAAAAACAGAAATGGGGAAGCTATAAATTGCCCGTGACTGAATTCTTTGCAAACAAATCCAACCAATCAGTAAGTACGGCGTGGTGCCATTTATCAGTATTCTGAATCAAGAGCTCTCTGTAAGGATGCAGATTTCATTTATCTTTACATTTGAACCCAGGCCCAGTGCCAAACACATTTGCCCCGAGGTGGTAGAACTAAGGAAAATGCTTAAACAGTTAGCTAGGGTCCCAGCAGACCTACTTGTTCAGAATTTGAATCACTCTGAGGCAAGTGCACTTTTGCACTTGGCATGCATGGTGCAAAGGCAAAATGCCTTCTGAGAATTCATATTTTTCTCAAGAGTGTACTGAATTCCCAGCTCTTTCAAAAGCATCATAAACAACAATCTTTCCAATAAGTAAACTGCTTCTTTTTTCACATCACGCTTCTGCTCAGTTTAAAGACGAGGATAAAAAAAAAAGTGAGAAGTAAGCAGTCAAATAATATTAAATCCAACAAAACATGAAGCTTTCACACTGAACGATTAAAGGAAAGCTGCCATTCTGGATGATTCTCATTGTAGCTTGGGGAGAATGAGGTCCTTTGGGGTCACCAGCTAAGGGCTATCCAGGTAACCAGTGCCAGACTAGCTGCTGGATGCCTGAAATGTGCCAAGGTTTCACAACACAAGGCAGTGCTGGGCTGCAGTCCAAACTAGGATACCCTTCTCAAAAGAGAGAGAGCAAAGAAGAGAAGACATTAAACAGACACAGAGAGAAAAAGAAACTAGTTGATGAACCGCTGCTGGGTTGCAATTAAATTATCTGAATCACCATGCCTGAGAAACTAAGGCCACTATTCAAGTCGAGAGTTTAGAGCATGTAACTGTGAAGGTGCAGGTTTCTTCCTGTTGCAGTGACCTTTAGTGATACTTCAAAGCAGCTCAGGACATATTTATTCATTCATTTTCAATCACACAACGGCCTCTAGCCCAACTATATCAAAACATATGGAAAATAAAATACATTTTTTCATATGATATCCAAAATAAATGAATAGATCTGCTTAGAAATTAGGCTAGATTTGCAGCCCAATTTACAGTTTCTGACCCAACAATACCATTTTTAGTTCTGCCCTACTTTAAAAGTCCTCCTACTGTACAACTTTCTCCCTCTCAGGCCGGCTCGCTTCTTCTTATCACATGAAATTAACAGACGAAAACAAAGAAGGGCAGAGGTAGGGGTGCGGGCTGTCCATACTTTACTGTTGCAGTAAATGTCAAGTGGCTGATTTATTGTCTGCAATCAGTGAACCTGTTCAGCATGTTTGACAGAAATGAAGCATAAGCAGTGGATGTCCCCGCTGTTCATGCATGCACTCCTCCGGTTTCAGAGGCAGTTTTCTCTGTGCGGCGACCACGTTTTACCCAACTTTCAATTTACCACTACATTACTGAAGACATATAGGCATTGACGTGGGTGCTATTGTCTACTGTTGACTGCAAGCAATGTCTGCACTTGAGCGGAGAGAGCCCGAGAGAATGAAGGCAATGAAGCATATATGAAATACCTGAAGAGACATTTAGAAATGAAGACAGTCTAAGCAGCAGGCATCAAAGTAAGAAGTAAAAGGAAGAGGGTAGGGTGTGTGGGTGGTTGTTGGTTACACAGCGCTTCAGTTTTGTTAATCACTTTGCGCGTCTAACAGCATGGGAAAATTTTTTCAGCCAAACGGAACAGCAAAAAAAAAAAAAAATGTGGCGGGTATGTAATTTGGTACGTAGGTTTGTGACATTTAGAGTCAACAAACAATCATTAATTTATTTTTGAATTTCTGACAACCATTCAACAAGACTTAGCGGCTCAGTCAGGCTGTGAGAGCTAGATGCAAACGTCAGCATGCTAACGCGCTCACAGTGTCAATGCTAACAAGCCGATGTGGAGCAGCTATAATGTTCGCCTTAGTTTTGTGAGTTAGAATGCTAATGATGCGTGCTAAGTACAGCTGAGGCTGATGGGAAAGTCATTAGCGTCGCAGGTATTTGGTCACAAACCAAGCAATGCTATTACGCCGTGTCCTGATGGTGAAATGAATGTCTGGACCAACTTCAACTGTTGCCACTCTGTTTACGATGATGTTCAATTATTAATTCATGTTCATCAACTAATCCATCGAATTGTTTTGAGCATAACCGTTAACGACGGGAGGCTAATTAATCACTTTTAAAATGCAAACCGCCGAAGTGAATCAGAAACGAATGGCTCTTCTAGCCACAACAATACAGATCTGTAACCGCCACTTTAATAAGGCGGCGCGGACCATCTCATGTTGAGTGTTAAGTGATTTAAATGAGGCCGAGCTGGAGCAAAATGACAATAAAACAGAAGCTCTGAAATCATCCATTCAAAGCTTCCACAGCACGCGTTATCTTCGCTGTGTGGAAAGTGGTTTACATTAATAAACAGCTCTGACCTCAGCTATACTGCGTGCAATATCAGGGGCAACCCTAACCCCAACAACAAGTTAAATAAGCACAAGCTTTAAAAAGCCACAAGTCATATCGCTACATTTGAATTATGGCCAATAAATGAGCAATAAATATAATCTGGCTGACACGTTGCTTCTTCCAACACACAGGTCTATTTCCAACATCGGTTTGGCAAAACAAAAATTGGCACACTGTAACTCACAGCAACGCATTATTATCACAAGCTAAAGAGCCTTTAAAAATAGTAGTTTGGCCTTAGCACTAGCTCTGCTGTAAATAGACAAGCTCCAGACCCAGAGGGGCTTCTATTTTAAACAATGACAGCATGGTGGCTGTGAGGTGGGTCAATATTCCCAGACAAATGAATAGGGTCAATTTACTTTCACTTCAGTCAATACGCCGACTGAAAAGAAAAAGAAAATCTTGTTCTTGTTATTACATCGATTGTTTAGGATTCAGCTGAAGTGGATCCAAACTTGGTAAAAGAAAAAGAATGACAGATCTACCACCGTATCATCCCTGCAGCTAACCTCATGTGTCCTGCGCACGAACCAGTCACTGATAAAAACAGTCACCAACCAGCTGCTTGCTTAGTAAGCATGATAAACACGTTCTACACCTGTTCCACCTCGGGCAGTGTTGATACCGATGCATGCCGGGCCAGTATCGCACCACCCATCCAGAGAAAAAGAGCATATTTCCATTCACATACTCCTGCTGCTACATCCATCTTTCTCCCTCTACAAAGCAACACCTGTTGCTAACCCTAACCTGTACTTCATTGTCTTCTGTGAGCTTTAGAACCTTCACACTATGTGCCACTTATATAGCTGCAACATCATGTTGGCACTAATATAAAGTCAGTGGAGGAGCTTGATAGATTAAAGGCTGGGGGAAATGAGAAAGTACTTTCACAGCAAACCACAACTTCTCAAGCGCTTCCCAATGTTTTCTTTGGAAAACCAAAATGTAGCCTCGACGTCCGTCACAACCAGTGCTCACTGGGTGTACAGCAATGGCCTGGGCAAGAGGATTTAGATGATTTTAGATCTGATTTTTCCACAGTTGTAAACCTAAACAATGAGCAGAAACATGAATGTATAATTCCCCAGCTGTTTGACTACAAGGAGGCAGCCTAATTTAAGTGGTTGTGTAATATTTAACTACTGGCAGCATTGTTGACAACTCGGACAGTTTACTATCTGGTCCACTGCGCTGGAGAGCTGAGCAGACTCCGCCATCCGCTTTTAATAGCAGCGTATTTTAATTTCTGGATGGAGCTTGCACCGCAGTGGCTCAGCAAACATACAACAAGAAGTAGGTCTCCTGGGGTTATGAAGGCCAGAACTGTGCCGAATCTCATTAATGGTGTTTTGACCAAGACAAAATGAGGCCATTATGAAGGTTTCCCTCGAACCAGCTGGCGTGGATCAGGAGATTACACAAGGTGGAAGTCTGAACGACAGCTCCGGGGGCTGAATGTTTGCCTCCACATGTACAGTAACCTTGGTCAGGTAAATTATTGACCAGTCTATGACATAAGGTCCTCCACGTTGTCTGGTGACAACCTATGGCATAGCCAGCTTTATACCTGCAGCAATCGTGGCTGCAATTCATGTGGACGTTATCCAAATTAAACATACCACACGTGCATTTTCCCCAAGCAACTTTTATTCAGCTTACCGTGGCAGCTTAACAATCCACTCTACTTTCACATCATTAGCATTCACAACTGAAGAACACCAGCATGTGTCTTGAAGGACAATATCATTTTACACCAGCTCTTAAGAGCAGCTCAGTAACAATTATTGTATAAATGAATCAGAAATGAACAGTTATGAATAAGCATCTACCTGTTGGGGCTGTTTTAGAGCCACACACACTGCAAGTTACACTGCAGACGCGTCCAAAAAATCTCAAGCTTAACTTATCATTAACTTTCCCCCTTTCATCCCAGCACTCATTGGCATTCAGGGGGTATTTGTTGTATTTCATATGTCAGGCTAATCTGCGAGTCCAAGCGCAAACAGCTCTCACCTTAAACATATCATTTGTGATATTGTACATTGACTGTAACAAAGTGGCCCTCAGCAAATGAAAAGAGCAGCAGCTCTGGGACTGGAAGGAGTCGACAAGTTGCTCACACTTCAACGGGTTGGATGCCCGCTGTCAGAGGGATCTGAACCTGTGGCCTCCTGCTGACTGTCTCCCTGGTTACTCTGCCACCCCGCTGACTGTGATCCGTTGGTGGGAAAACTCTTGTTTCTTCAAGAGCAACCGAGAAGGAATCACACATTTACTCACACTCCCTTTTTTACAGACTGATATTCAATTGACGCCTGTTATCAGAGATAAATAAAACATGGGGAGTAGTTTGCAATGGATTATGACCCTGTGAGGATCCAAACTCCCTTTTTGTGGAGAAGATGAGCAGATGAGCTTACAGTGAGCCATGCTTTCCCATCCTTTGGTCCAATCAGGAGCTCTGAGAAGACATGGAATGCATGACATGACAGGCAGACACGTGTCTTCCTTCTACAGAATAAAGTCATCCCCTTCCTTGCTGACACAGAAAGGAGGGATTAATGATGATCGCATCAGTGTCAGATGAGAGCTGCAATGACGGCCGACAATCAGGCATGGTACAAACAGAGCAATAAAATATCCCGGAGTAGTTAGTAAGCGCACAGTCACAGAGAGACAGAGCGGTAGTGAAGGGAACGGGGGAAAAAAAGCAGCAAAGGCAGGAAATTCCACCAACTTGATTCATCGATCAGAAAACAAGTCGTGACACATCCGAGAATTTACAGAACTTGCAGTGAAACACGGCACTCGCGAAAGTTGCGTTATAATGTGTGTTCCTGCTTGAAGCTTTTGTTTGCTGATGCACCGACACCGTTAAGACAAAAAAAATTCATCAGTGTTTCTGTGCTCGCTTCTGAACGCGCTCGAACAAGATGACGAATAAACGTACATCACACAAAGAGAAGAATGCAGAAAGAAAGACTGGCAGACTTACAACAGCGGGGACGATAATCAATATGACAAAATCAGAGATAAAATATTACGCATTTCTTCATTTGTGAGCTGTTACCCAGTTTGTTTGACCAAGATCCAACTAAAAACTGAATAAACCACTCTGGGGTGCAGATCCCCGCTGCATATTACAGCAGAAACTGAAAAAATATTACACTTTCAGAGAAGATAACCTTTAGGAAAAATTCTGTTTCTGTGTATATTACATAGCCAAGCATATGAATGAGTGAGGCATTTGTTTATGTCTAGTTCTAAAGACTAAAGCGGTCCTGAGACATGCATCAGGGACTGCCTGAATCAGCTACTGTTAAAATAAAAATCCAGATTAGATCCTGTAATATTTAGTTTAATCTGTGTGACACTTTGGGTCAACATGCTCCATCATCTTCTGAACCATCATTATCCTCACTATCACCAGCTTTCCCCACAGGCTCTCTTTGTTATTTTGCTTATATCACCCATATTCAAATGGTCGAGTACATTTTGTAGACGCATGAGACACAGGCCGAGAATAAAAGCCTATTTCATTTTTCTGCCGTCTGTGGTGGATGGCTTAGCTTACCACCCTAACTAACCAATTTCCTGGGGAAAACCCTGCGCTGTACTGTTTCTATTGTTTCTAGAACTACTGTAGTGTTTAGTGCGAATGCAAATGTTCTGCTCTTTGTTTTGGTGTGTGTGTGTGTGTGTTTTGTCACGTTTCTCTTGATCCTGGGGAGTTTCTATTTGCTTCATGTGTTTTATAGATTTTAAATATAATATATTTATTTTTTTATATATTAGGTTTGTTTCTGCCCAGCACCATAGTGCTGGAAAAAATGAAATACATTTGGTGCACCTTAACACAGCTTCAATAATAACATTACAGCAGGCTCCAGGGTGTGACCAAAACTTTGTCAAGTGCGACTAAACATTTTCAGTGGTTGAGTCGGTCGAGTGGTTGACATACTGCTGCACCTGAAATTTAGCAGATCTGACAAAATGACAGCCCCCCTCCCTGCAGGGGGCTGTACGAAATGTGTTTTTTGCAGATGTATAAATTCTGCAGCAACCACAGTGTGAGGTCGAGACAATAAAAACATTCTTTGTAACTTCTTGTCAGTATACCGTGATTTAAATAAAGAAAAACTCCTGCTGTTTACAATCATTCACATGTCTTAAGAAATAAAAATATATATTTTATATATTTTTAAATAATAAAAATACATTTTGTTTTATCCATTATAGATAATTATATTACTTCAGGCCGGAGAGGTCAAAGGGGGCAGCAGCCTGAGCCATTATAACCACTAGACTCACTTCCTCTCTACTGATAAAGCTGTTGCCAAGCATAACAAGCCCAATCCTCTGTTCATGAAGTAAAGTCATTCAGTTCAGCTGGGGGTGTATTTATGCTCGCTCCTGACATATCCGAGCACAGTTCGCTCTCAAAATCTTTCATTCTGAACCTAGCAGATGAAGCAACGGCGCGAAACAAACAGCCATCACAAACAGATTCCATTATTGCCTTCTTGCTGTCGATTTCTGGCCCGATCATTGCGAGCTGTGCTCTGTAACGCCATCGAATGTATCGCTTAAGCACAGATACGCACGCACAGGAACTTTACAGCATAGTGCCAACGGCAATCGCATAATTCATTAGACAAGGATGGGTTTAGAGAAAATCTCTATTCTGAGAACTGGAAGTCCATATATCTCGGTATACCAAGAAATGCCTCGCAGCTAGCTAGTCATCACATGATGTGCAATGAGGCATTTGTGAGTGCATATGTTTGTCTGTTCAGGGCAAACAGTGTGTGGACATACATGACATACAGCGTATGAAAAAAGTTTTACGTAAAACTGGCAGAACGGGAAGCTTTAGAGACAGTCTTCTCATCTTTGGTCTGAAAGATGGACAATGTTACAACAAATCTTACAAATAAAATCAACACAGAGGCAGTGCAAACACCTATTTAAGAAGACCATGGATCAAACTTGAAAGGTATTGTAAGCGGATCATGGGTTAAGAAAAACTGCTTTCTCAAAAGGTCAAGAATGAACTCCCTTGTGCAACAAAATATACTGTATGACTCAACTTATAGTTAACTGATGTCCTGCACACAGAATGGACTTCTTAATGTGTACTCAACCTGGTTTCGAGGCTGTAGATTACTGAAACACGCCATGAAGCAAAGACATCTTAGGTAACAGGATCATTTCTTAATAACACTACAGATCGCCGCTTCCGAATTTAACAGCTTTCTGAAAAGAATTGCGAAAAATAGCACTGACCGTGGGGCTACTGCTTGCATAATATTATGTCTCTACTACTTTGTTTTCCCAAGTATTTCACGGTGAAAAAAAAGGCTGGCATTATCCAGCAAAAAGAGGCTAAATCCGTCATGCGGTCTGTTACATAGGCCTTGGATAGCCGTATGTTCACAACACCTAACACCAGCGTAAACATACCAGCAGCCACCAAAACAGCCTTAAAAAAGAAACAGCTTGGCCGCTAAGAGGCCTAGACCTCCTTTGGTTCCTTGCACTACAGTGACCCCGGACGAGGCCTGCGTCAAAGATTCAGTAGGTTGCAAAGAGGGCTCAGCGACTGAGAGAGAAGGAAGAAGCGTTGGAACCGTCATTGAAAATCTGACTTGACACAAGCCTTTAGGGACCATCTAAGGATTCCTGAAGAGCTTGGAAAAAAAAAGTAATACAGCGCATCACAGAGCGTTTTCACACACTTGTAGACTGGATGTTTACATCCCACATGAACATATAAGGCTCATCTTGTTAAACCTGATCTGCTAAATCTACTAAAACTGATGGAGGATTTTGGAAATAAACTACAAAGTTGGTACAGTAAGATGCAGTGAGAGGCAGAGAGAAGCATGCATACAGCAAAGGTCAAGCCTATTAAGCAACTGGAACTCAAACAAGCGGTGTAGATTGAGGCTGGCATAAGCTTGGAGATTGCAAATCTGGGAAAGTGAGTCAACAGACAATCTGACCTAGTTTTGCTTTAGTTTGTTTGATCTGCATTCTGCCTCACGACCTGAAGAGAAATGACCACGGAGAACAGTCTGTGTTATAATAAATTATGGAAAATAAAAATATTCCTTCAACAATAACAGAAGAGTTGATGTTGATTATGTTGTTGATGATCATCAAGATGCAATTCAACTAAAAGTGATTTACTGGTAATGTTAAATTATTACAGCATGGCAGCTTGTGGTTTCTGCAAAAATGTTGACGTAAGTGACTGATCATGATTCCAATTTAATTCAGTTACGCAATTTTGCGCGAGGATGTTTTCACTTCAGTGAATTACCCAAAACTAGGAACAAAACTCAAACTCAAGCTTTGAGCGTAGCCAAAGGGCAACTATAATAATAATCCTCATCCAATGCATCATCATCATTAACTGGCTAATTCTCATTTATGGTACACGTCCCGCCAGTGTTAAAAACCATAAGCAGAACTCATGTTTATGTTTCTGCTGTTTCTGCATAACTTCTCCCTTCTGTTGGCCCCTTGGATCAGTCTATCTAAACTATACAGAAGGCAGGCCAGATGTGTCTTCCACTGAGATCAGCCTGCACGAGCTGCTGGTTGCAACTAAAATTAAAGTCAGGTTGTTCCTCTTTGCCCCCCCCCGCCACACACACACACACACACACACACCAAACAGTAAACACTTAACTTTGGAATAAAACACTACGTTAAGAAGTTCAGCAGTTCAGCAAATCTAAATTTAGAACACATTTTTACACTTAAGAACATTGCATGCATTGCATAATTGCAGAACCTCTTGTGCTCTTGTGGCCTCTGTAATTTGCTGTGTGAATAAGCTTCCAACAACGTTAGGTTACACTCGAATATAAATCTACCCATTACACCTGGAGGACATCCAACAACAGTCAATGCAAATATCTGGCAAGTAGACATATGCTGAAAAAATATTTGGAAGGGGTGCAGGACATCATCTATGCATCTACTGAACCAACACTACTTTTAAGACACCTCGCACACATCAAACAGGAGCACAATTATCTTGTAAAACATAAAAAGATTCATGCGTGTGTGAGTGACGTCATTCTTTGACATCCTGAATCTGCAGCACGTCTAACGTAACAGCGTGTGTGTGTCTACGGCTGTTACAAGCCTCTGTGAAATATGGAGAGCTCTGAGGGCCTCATCGGGGGTGAGAAGGTGAGAATATAAAAGTGACTGAGTGACAGTCTAAGGAGAGAGAGGAAGCAGCGCGGCAGAGCAGATCTGTACACGTGGCCTCCCAGCATCCCTGTGTGTACACACAGACACACACACACACACTATACACACACACACACACGCACCCACAGTCTGTCTTGCCATCCAAAGCTCGGCTCTGGCACACCCTGACGCACGCAGCAAAGCAAAGTTCCCTTCGGCGTTGTAATCGTTAGCACTCTCAGTGTGACTCAGATCATTTTAAGACGAGAATAATAACTCAGCATCAAAAAGATCCTCTTTCTTGATTTTTTCACGCTTAACATTCACAACGCAAAGCACTGTACAGTTAAATGTCATCTGCTGCATGCAGGAAAAGATGTTCTGTTCTGTTCACTTCGGTGATACACACACCGAAGTGAACAGAACTGAATATACTGAATGAAACCACTTAATAAAAGAAGTATCGTGCTGTTTGACGAATTTTAAAGAATGTTTCAAGGGCCTCATTTCACTCTGGGCATGAAGCAACAACATTTGTCTATTTGATTATCAGTTATATAACTGGAGGCTGGAGCCAAGCAATGCGATTGTGCCAAATTGTGTTCCAACCGTGCTGAAAATTCCCGTTGATCAGCTAGGTGGGCTCTGTGATATACAGTACACGAAGCAGGTTGCTATACTAACTCGTGTGGTAACCAGGGAGACAGACATGTCTCTGTTTTCACTCCTACTTTGAGATATATACAGCATTATGTTTACATAATATTAGCTTTGCTGACTTATACCGCACAGTATAGTACAGCATCTTCACTGTACTTCAAATCTAAGAAAGAATTGTGAGCGTTTTCTTGATCCAGCTTCTTGTTTGTAAAGACTTCTTGCTTTTCTCTGTCTTACGTGACTCACTAAAATCAATAAATTTGCGTTGCGGGCCATTGCTCAGACAAAACATGTAATCTGAAGATGTCGTTTTGAAGTTCATGCATGCTATGATTGTGTCATATTCCAGTAATCTAGATGATAATCTGAGAAGCGGAACTGACTTCATTTGTTCCCATCAATGCTCGTTTGTTGATACGGTCGATGTTCAGTTTGTTTTTCCCGTTTGTTTGTGCGTTGAGCTGCTTGTAGTTTATTGCACCATTTAAACCATGCAGAGCGTCGGTGCCCTGCATCAGACGGGGCACAGCATGAAAACACACGCCATGCTGGTGCTGCAAGCAGAATTAACATATCAGGAAGTAGCACGGCGTTGTGGCACAGATTCGTGGCGCTACCACATGTCATTTTTCAAAAACAACACTTTGTTTGTTGTTTGATTTAATTAGGTGGCGAAGCGCTTTCGAGCCCGAGCAGAAGAGCAAAGCAAAACAGCGGCTAAAAAAAAAAGACATCATGAAGTGATTACAATAGCAGCTCATTAGGGCTGCCATCTTTGCATTTCTACGAAGCTTTGTCATCTGCGTTTGAGACGCCAGTCTATTATCTATTATATTTAAATAAAGGGGCTGAAAAACAGCCTGGACTTGCGAACCACCACGTGGAGACTTTGCACAGTTTAAATAGGTTAACAGCGCAACAGGCCAGGAGCATATCAGCAGAGAGTGTAAGAGTCTGACAGCAGGGAGATAACAGTAGCCTGACAACCATGTTCATCTTTGACTTGTTTACAAAGCAGTCGGAGCCAAACACCTCAAGGCTCTATAAGAAGGACAGTACTGACTCACATTATTACCCCGCATTATCATACACCATCTTGTGATCTCCCCCATTCAAGCCGCGCTCACAAAGAAGCTCATAAAGCAGCGGGCCGATCGGCCGCTTTCAACCTTCCCCTCGCAGCCTGTTCAGTAATCAGTACAAGTGCGGAATAGTACGGCGGCAAGCAGAAGTGAGGCATGTCCGCCAGACACTCCGACGTCTGCGCAGCACATACATGGCTTTCTCACAGCGCTCATTTCCCTCACATTAAACATTGACCACTGAATCATTTCCTGTGGGATGACCCGTTACGTAACTCTGTGATATCTTTATAACAGGCACCATCTTACAGGACTATTTTGGAAAAATACCAGAAGGCGAGGCAGAGATGAATGACTAACGAGTTCTTGTAAATTTCACAATTTTGCCCCCCCCAAAAAAAAATCCATTGTCAGTAACTGCCAGGGGTTATGGAATCACCAAAGCTGCAATAGTGAAAAAAACCCACACATGATTAGAAATGTTTATGTACTGCCTGAATCTCTTCAGGGTGATTAACACCATCTTCACTCCCTTTTCAACAGGATTTATTTTCTCTCCTGTCTCATTGCAACCAGTGACTTTTCGCCGAATTCATCACACTTCAGGAGGTTTTATTTGTGCACTTCATTTGTCACAGCATTCCTAAGATGTGATGCGATATGGAAGAATTGGAGAAATGCGCCCCCTGCATCATATGACCCCGGGGGTGCTAGTACTTTTCTTAAAAAATAAAGTCTCATATAAAACACCTGACCTCTGGGCTTATTGAAGTGCAGTTTCCCTATTTCCTTTGCTAGAGTCACGCTGGAACACTCAAGCTTAACTGCTGTGAAAGGTAGCGACTGCTTTCATTTCCCAAATGCACACTCAAGGTGTCCTGCAGGGAACTGAAGTGCCCTGATACATCACTCTGAATTTGATTTCCTGAGCATCAATAGAGACTGGCACTTTTTTTTTTTTTTTGTAGTTGCGAGAGCAACAGTGCAAGACGGAATCATGATTTTGAGGTTCTTTGAGGTAACAATAATCTGTACTTTCTACTAATTTTGAATTTTTTTTCAGCACCTCTTCAAGCAAGTTGCATCAACAAGTGGTATTAAAAGTTACAACCAGCGTTTTTTGGCCTTTAGGATTATATTCCATCTGACAGACAGATTTTTATGGCACATTGTTTGAGTCTAGAAAAGGTGGCAAAGACGAAAAAACAAAACAGGTTACAGAGTCTGCAAAACACTCATCACAGCTACAACTGCAGCACAGTATGAATCATCGTCAAGCTACTCTTTTCCTTGCGCTTGAAACCTTTACATATTTTAACATTCTACAGTACAGCAAAAACAAACTCAGGCATACCACGGACGAACGCAAACACCAAATCCTCCACAGAGAGAAAAAAAAAAAGTAAACAGAGCGGGAGAAAGTAATTCCATGAGACCTACCTGGCGAAGTTAACGGAGAAAGATGCCAAGGCCGCGGCGGTGGAGAGCCCATCGTCACTCCTCTGTATTCCGGACGACTCCCCATATCTGTTCCCCCTGGCCCAGTTCTCCCCAACCACAGGCAGGTTTGAGTACATGCCAAAAGGCTTCTGGTCTTGTAGGCCCACTGTGGAGAACTGGTTGGCTCTGTAGTGGTAGGCAGGACCTGCTCCGACACCCATAGGCGAGGGCATGGGGCCTCCTCCATGGAGAGAGCTTATGCCGCTCTGGAGACACTGCGCCTGGCAGAAACCAGGGGTGTCCTGCTTCTCCTGTTTGACCACACCAGGAGTGCGGATGTGGATTAAAGGGTCGTCAGGATCCTTCTCTTCCTTGATCATAACGCTGGAGAGAAGCGACGCAGGCGGCTGCTGCAGCTGCTGCTGCTGATGAAGCTGATGCTGCTGGTGCTGTAGAAGTTGGTGGTGCTGTTGTTGTTGCTGCTGCTGGTGAGAATGATGCTGAATGGGTTGTTCTGAGCCGTTCACATTGGTACAGTTTATTCCGTTACCCACAAGAGACTTTGTTTCCTTTAGCAGGCCGTCGCCCCTGCTGTTGTGTAGGATGTCATCCAAGTGTGCCACTTCTGAATCCAACTCAAAATCACTGATTTCAGGCAGAGAGTTAGGAAGGTCCAAGTCTTGCCAAATCTCGGTATCCTCCATTAAGCGAGCACTCTTGGCAACCAAATCATTAGGACCAGTGCCTGTGTGTTCACTGTAAGTTTCCAAGTCTTTATCCAGAGAATAAGTCCCCTCCTGCTTGATGTGCTGGGGAAAAAGGTCAGGCAGAGGCAGGTTACCCAAGACGGATAAGTTTGAGGTGCTGATGACTGAGGTGGACGAGAGATCAGAAACACTCTGTTTTAACAACAAGTTGTCCTCCATGCTGATCAGATCAATATCCGGGTTGTGTTGTTGTTGTTGTTGTGGTGGTGGCTTCAGTACCCTGATCATTACTCCCTCCTTCATGTCTGACAGGACATGATGCTGAGCAGGTTCAAAGAGGCCTCCGAGCTCCACCGGGTCTTTGGTTCCACCTTGTCCATTTGGGGGCATCATGGGCTGGGGCAGAGACCCAGGACCAGGCAGGTGCATTGCAGACTGGAGCATTGAAACAGCTGTGTCACCTGTATCACCGCCTCCTCCAGCTACCGCCTCCCCAAATGTCAGACTGTCGTCTCGATTACCGTTGCGCTTCAGTCCATGCTGATCCATTTCTTTATCCTGCCAGGACAGTGAGGGTGAGTCAAAGAGTTCAGGAGACACAGAGAGCGAGAGAGAGAAGAGAGAAGGTTAGGCTATAAAAACAGATTTGATGCTGAATAAGAGGATATATACATATACACAGCAGCCAGTCCAGGAGAGAAAATGAGAAACCTTATTGAAATATCGATCTTTGGCAGTGATAGGTCTTCTAAAATTAAGAATGTGTTGTGGCGCAGTTTAAAAGCACAGAGCAAGGAGCATGTCCGCTACTATGATTCTGCCCGCGCTACTTTAAAAAAAAAAAAAAAAATCAAGAAATGAAAGCAGCCATATCAAACAGGACATCTCCTCTCCTCACACCCACTCAGGAACAGTATGACAGGGCCACAAATGGCTCTGAGCAGACTGAGCAAAATCAGTACAGGAAAAAAAAAAGAAAAAAGAAAGGCCACCATAGACATTACATAACATAAATGCATATAATGTTCATGTTATTTCTTTGAACTACGCCCTCCTCTCAACTCAAGCATCAAGAAGTTTAAAAAGGCATGCCCAGGCATAACTTGTACTACAGGCAGTGCCACTGACAACCCCCCCACCCACCCACACACACACACACACACACACACACACACACACACATAACCAAGCATGTGTGCAACAACATACATCTGTCGAAAGAGATTAACCCACAATGGGCCTCTGGGCCTTTGCAGCAGTCACCAATAACTGTCTGATTTACAAGAGACACACACACACACACACACACACACACACACACACACACACACACAGAATTAACGATTCATTCAAAACTCCATTCACGAAATAGGATATCCAAATAAAATTCAATCAAAATCATTCAATGAACGCGGGTCAATTAAAATGAAATGAAACGCCGCGGCGACCTGTGTAAAGAGTGTGTGCGCGTGAGGGTTCTGCTGCTCGCTAATTATCTGTTGATCATTAACAATGATAGCCATATCTGGAAGGGCAGAAATGAGCTACTGCAACCAAGCGCTCACTGTCACTCCAACGTGCCACAGGACACACACACACACACACACATATATATATGTATGTATATGTGACAAACACACGAGCACACACGGGCTCCGTGCACTCCGAACTCTGCTCTGCCGAGCAGTTCATAACGGATAATTAATTTCCTGTCATTTTCGGATTAATGCGAGTCATCGATCGGCTCGATTTTACCCTTTTTTTCCCTCAGGATGCGGATATTCTTTCTCCAACACATTGCTCCATATCACATGTACCATAAACTATACTGTCTAAACAGACTCTCCGGTTCTGTTGGGGCTCCAAATGGTTTCTCTACTAAATATGAGGGATGTTCTTTTCCATATTTTTATGGCAGGTTTTTATTTTGGTCATGGGTTCTTTGCACTTTTCCCCGCCCACAGTCCAGTATAAACATGTGTAGAGTGATCACAGCCTGCGATTCAAGCGTCTCTAACCGAGGTCGCCGACTGAATGTATTTTAAAAAGGAGCTATTTAAGGTCCTTGTTGTGCTAAAAGTTGAAAAAAAAAGAAAAAGTTTGCGCTTTCCTCACTTTTCCGAACAGCACGGCCCATCACAAACAGTATTAGTGCAACCTGTTGGCTGCGATGGGAAATTGCACCGATCACGCACAGGCTGACGAGCTGTAACAGCGTGCAACTTTGCAGTTTCTCTTTCTTACTAAATAGTTTCCCTCTCTTACATCAAATTTGGCCGCTTCCTCTGTGCGCCCTTGTTGATATTGTCAGTATGTCAGACGGCGCAGAGCTGTCAGTGCGCCTACAACGCTGCAACAGGGACGCCCAACTCTGCGTCGGCCTACCTCGGGGGCACGGCCAGTTTTCTCTCTCTCTCTCTCTCTCTGTCTCTCTCAGTTTCTCTTTATATTTCCCCAGCTGTTTTATAAGAAGACAAGTGGCTGCGTCTCAAAGTACACCGTACCTGTTGTGAAAGAAGGATGCGCTCCGCTGGTTAGGTCATCTCACGTCAGCTCAAGTTGAGAAAAAAATATATATATATATAGTGAGAAATAACGCGACGTCCGCGCGGTCAATCCCACAAATAAAAGCCGTTCCTTGCAGCGGTGTTGCGCGGTGAAATGTCAGTCGGATTTGTTGCCGCCTCTCTCCCCGTACTGCAGGAAAACAGCGTCTGAAATGTCAAATATTATATAACTTAAGTCAACAGCGTCGCTGACATATCTGGAGCTGGCGAGGTCCACCGTGTGCGCCGATCTGTCGATAACTTTTAACGCACGTCGCCGGCAGTAGGAAAAAAGTGATCGACCGCTCACTTGGTCGCGATTTCAGGGTAAATCCGCAATGAATCACAGATCTGCGGCGCAACGTTCTCCTCTTGCGCCATTAAACCCGTGAGTATACTAAAGTTATATAAGACAGCCGTGCTGCCCTGGCGCTCTCAACTGCAAACTCAGGCAGGGCATGGCGGACAGTTAGTGAAACGGTGTCAAGCTGAAGTGGAAGAGGAGCGGTGCTGCCGGCGGGTCCTTTCAAAATAAAAGCATCGCCGTCGCAGCCGTCATGGTGATCTAAACACGGCTGACCAGCAGCCAAAATAAACATTGCTAGTCGTTTAAAAGCAGACACACACACCCATGTGATCACTTCTTCCAAAACGTGATCCAATTATCCGATTTCCCTTCTCATTCAGCTGTGTTGTCTTCTGCTTTTATTTTTTTTATTTTACAGCCTCCCTGTCACCGCCCGTATGTGTGTCAGCTTGACGCAGCTGTTAGTTTGACACTTGCAGGTGAACGCCCCTTTCCTCGCTGAAACTCTCTCTGCTGGGGAATCTGTCAAAACGTGTCCTCGTCGGCCACCGCTAACCTCTGGGCAAGGCTGGGACTGAGGACCCAGTTATAGGCAGAAACATCAGCAGCAGCGTCTTCAGCCAACAAGGATGGTTTGTGCAAATCCCTGTATAGCTTTTTTTTTAGGTGCCACTTGGGTGGTCTTTTTGAGGGTCAAATAAGGTTCTGGTCAAAAAGGAGGGTCTATTCTCCCTCCTAGACTTTTCAAATCCCAGGTTTCATCCTCCTCGCTGACATCTGACCTCAAAGTGATCATGAGTAAATACTGTTCTCCACCTGAGGTTTTGATCCACCACACCAAAGCAAAGGAAAGTGTTTAATGTAAGAGAGAAATATGTTACCAGGTTTGTTTTCGCACCTCGTGTTATAATTACAGTTAAGATTGGTAGTCATCCAGAGTTCTTGCCAGGTCGGGTGATGCAAATGACGGTTACTTCACTTCCAGCGTGAGAATCAAACTGAGATTGAGAGACAAACAGGGAGCTGTTGGAGGGGGGGGCAACACGCACAGAGTTAAACTACATCCCTTTATGCAAACTTTAGAGGAGGAGTGCCTCCAGACAAAACTGCCTTCAGCACTTTCTCATCAAGGACATTAATCATTCTTCAGGCCAGCTCCTTCTCGACTCCCAAAAAAAGCAGAGCTGTAATTGGGGAGCTCAAACGGAGCAGTGCTTTTTGATACAGAGCGGAAAGAGAGGGGTCACTCTGGAGACCTGAAGTCTAAAGCTGATTTACAGGCCCTGATGTCAAAGACAATACCTTTACAGTGACATAAAACACAGAAAAGAAACAGTAGGAACTGCAAATATTGTGTCTTTTTCAAATAACTCTTTATCAATGAGATCCCCAAGAGGCATGACTTAGTTTTTTTTATGAACGGCTTTTGTTAGTTCAGTTACCATCTGTCAGGACAGTTCAAAAAGACCAATCATTTTAATGCACTTGAAGGGCCTACTTCCAAGAACAGGCGAGTTGACCTTTCAGTGACTATAACTTTATTATACTATTCTGTTGGTTACCCTCACCAGACAGGTTCTTTTGTTACAAATTAATTTTCCTGATGGTACTTCAGAGGACCAGAACAAGGACTAATTTGTTCAGCAGAGTCAACTCAGGGTAAAGGAGAAAAAAAGAAGAAGAAGGAAAGTGGACAGTCCAGGCTGTGCAGACAGGCGCAGACGGCCATGCTGTTCTATCTGCGGGAAAAGAAGCGAGGATGGGCTGACGCGGACCAACGGCCAGGCAGAGAGAGAAGGAAGAGGAAAAGGGGGAGGGGTGGGGGTGGGGTGTGGGGGGGGGGGCAGGTATGGCCCTCCATCCAAGTCATTCGATTAGAAGGAGCAGAGTGTGTCCTGTGCATGTGGATGTCTCATTAAGAGCTAGCGTGGCTGGAGAGAGGCAGGAGCTCCCCAGGGCCTGAGAAAACCACACTGTTCTCAAAACATCACAGGGAACAGTGTGAGTTTTTAATGCCGGGTAACAATGGGTGATCCTATTTACCAATAAAGAATAAAAACACTGGACATGTGGCGCTCCATGTGCACGTATGTGCAACTGGGAATTCGCGGAGAAGTATGTTACCGTGGTTGTGTAACACGCCGTGCTCTGTATCCATAGTAGGTTATATCAGTGTCAGTGAATGTGCTGCTGCAGAGATGAGATGGCTACATGTGAATATTCATCGATCGATGCACGCTCGCATGTGATCAGTGGCCTTTGAAAGAAAAACATCATGTATTCAACTTTTGCCTAAAGAATCAGTGGACCCAAGCAGAGACACACGCATCACACACACACTGTGCTCATTTCCTTTTATAAATATCTGCTGCATTCATTGTTTTGGAGGACTTTAACAGAGCCTACATGAAGAAGGTCCTCCCTTTCACATTTGGGGAGAGCAGACCCTGGATTACGTGTAAAGTCAGACCTCTTCTCCATCTTACTGCAGATAAGCATTGTGGCAGGAAAAAACAGCCACCGGAGTTGAGTTCTTACAGGGCTGCTTTGAGACAATGAGCTGGCAGATGTTCAATGACGCAGCTGATGGCCAACTCAGGGGACACTGACCACTACCAGATATGACTTCCAAAAGTCTTTCAGGTATGCTAAGAGGAACTAAGACAACAAAGACTACCGGAGGAGAAGAGGAACCCAACAAATTGAAATATGCTGACCCTAGAACCAGCTGCCATGAAACAGTCCTTCAAGTCCACAAATGACTTGCAGCAATGTTCATGAACATCTTCAACCTCTCTCAGTAAGCCCGTGGTTCCCACCGTCTTTAAGGTGTCCACCATTGTTCCTATTCCAAAGATACAAGTAGCTGCCTGTTTAAATGAGAATGCTCTTCATTAATCACAACTTGGCATTCACTACAGTAAGTCTCTCAAAACTTGTTGATCTGGGACTGCCAACCTTCTTAGGCAGCTGCATATTCGACTTGTAGAGGCACAGGGACCAGGCTCAAGGCACCTCATCCTCACCGATCCTCAACACAGGCACATCACAAGGCTGTGTGCTCTCTCCTGCACTCCCTGTTCACTCATGACTGTGCTGTCAAGCAGAGGTCCATCTTTACATTCATCTTCAAGGCTGGTGATGACACAACCATCCTGGGCCTTATCACGGACAACAGTCAGACAGTCTACAGAAAGGAAGAGAAGATACCAGCTGGCAAAACTAAAGAGTTGATCACAGACTTCAGGACACAGCAATGTGAACATCCACATTGATGAAGCTGATGGAAAAGGTCAGAAGCTTCAAGTTCCTTCCATCACAGAGGACCTCTCCTGGGAAGTGTGCATGGACACCATGGTCAAGAAAGCTGTGGCTGAGATAGTTTGGGCATGAGAATCCTCTTCTTCTACTTCTACAAGTGCACCATTGAGAGCTTGATGTCAGGGTGCATCACAGTTTGGTCTGAGAACTGTTCTGCCCACAGTAACAAATCACTACAGAGAGTACTGGAAGTGGCACAGCACATCAATGGCAACAGACTCCCTGACATACAGGACATCTTTCAACAACGGTGCCTGCGGAAGGCACGCAGCTACAGCCACCCAGCTCGCAGACTGTTCTCCTTGTTACCATCTGGCAGACCTTATTGGAGCATAGCTGCATGCAGCACCAGACTGAAGAACAGTTTTTACCACCAGACCATCAGACTTCTGCACCCATAATCATCAACCATGACTGCTGCTATAGTACCAGAACTGATACTTTGTTACTTGACCCATGCTGTCAATCCTTAATTTTCATATTTTATATAGTGCACTACATCATATTTAAAAGGTACCTCATATTTATTCGTACAGTGATACTTTATATACACTCGACATTTTTATACAATATCACATTTATACAGTGTATAGTACACTTTTATTTTGTTTTGTTATATTTCTACCTGTCACTCCAGTTTTCACTTTTTTATTTTATTGTATTTAATTTCTTGAGCTTCTTTTTATCTTCTGTGTCTAGCACTGCTACCACAACTAGTGCTTCTAATGCTGAGCAGAGCTACTCTCGCCCAACACATTTCATTGTCCGCTGACTCCGTGTTAACATACAAATAAACTGAAAACTGAACTGAAATTACAGGTAAAAGGTCAGTTCATCAATCACAAATGACAAGCAGAGTTTCAAATTTAATCCAGTGGTGTCCAATTCTGTTGATGTTGGAACCCTTTAGTTTTATCTGCTCAATATGAAATGGGAGTAGAAGAATTTCTAAACACTTTTATTAACTAGTATGAATGCCAATGACGGTAACTTGAGTAAAAGTGCAAGATGTTAGAGTTTGGAAACAGCAGTGTTTTTACTCTTTCCATCTATAGCTTCACAAGCTGCCAAACTCTGTCCAATGAACAAACCACTGGTTCGTCCACGGGACTATTCTTCAAGCCCTTATTTACAGAATCCATGAATAAATAAATAAATATTATAATATTAATACAAATATTGTTATTGTAGCTGCCGCTGTTATTATTATATGTATTATGAATTGATTGGCTGGGTTATTGTGTAATGATCAACTGGGTGTTCGGTTATTCATCAACCCTTCTTTCTTTGTGTACAAACGTTCTTTTCATTCAGCACTCATTTCTTGTTAATTTGGTGACCTTTTCTCATTACAGTTGTTGAGTTATGATGGGTTTGCATGTTTGTCCAGTGTTAACTGGTGGTCAGTCACTTCATTAGCATCGAGTGCACTGCAGTATTATCTCTTCGGTGATGTTGTCAGTGAATTATAACAATTAATCATCAGCCTTAAAATGTCAAATGCCAAAAAAAAATACACAAGCCAAATATTTCAGGTCAAAGTAAAAAGAACAAAAACAAACAGTAGTAGCAGTGGGAGTGAACTACATTGCGATCTAAGCACACTTAATTATTAATAGAGAGCATTTTCTTTCTATTACATATATGGACATTCTCGCTGTCATCCAAAAGGATTGGTTCAAACAGCAATCACACAGCAGGACTTGCCTAACACAATTGACTTATGTAAGACTCCGAGGAGGAAGCAGTGAGGAAGGAAGAGTCTCTTTCTAGAAGGAAGTACAGAAAGGAAGGATTTCTTTTTAAAGGTGAACAGGCAGTTCACACCCTTTGGTATTTCGTTGTTGAAATTGAGGGCGCACTGAGTTACACAATGAGTAGAAAACATCTAAAGGAGGAAGGATGGAAATGACACAGCAAGGATTTCTAGACAGACGACAAACAAACAAGTTATTGCTTTGTGTGACATGTAAGTCTGGGCTTGTGTGTCGCAAACCGCCCAAACAACCCAGAAGCAGAAGCAACCATAGTCCGGAAATCATCCAAAAAGAGATCCGCCTTGATATGAAATGTCTGGAATTCATCTGATCCAAATCAAATCCTCATGAGGACTGCTACATGCACTAGCTGTTATTAATACTGGATGATAGATTCCGTCAGAGACGTGTGATTCAAGCATGAGCATGAAATGTGAATAGAGGAACCGATGAAAGTTTTGAAATATTGCTATTATGTGTAAATCACAGAAAATCACGTCTTTAATTTTCTCATGTACACAGCACATTGAGTTGTACAGCAGAGAACATACTGTACCGTAGTTGCTACATATAGTAAGTCATACTATACAGTCACCTACACTGCCCTTGTCAGACAGGGAGGCAGGATGATAACTTACCATTCCTGGATGGCATTGGCACGCGGCCCTCTTTCTGTCTTGCAGTACAAAAGAAAGTTTAAGCGCTTAAGTACGCTTATACACAGCTCCACACCCTGGAAGGAAGTGTCTGGCCATCTTATCTGGATTAAACTCTGGTTGGAAATAGTTTTTAATGTTTTGTAAAAGGAGATGGGTGTGCCCAATACGGAAATAAAGTGAGTGGTACAAAGTTTGGACAATCCAGGAAATCTATTTTAGGTAAAGTCAAAGTCCGGTTACTCCAAGCAGTGGGGGATGTAAGTACATTTACTGTAGTACTGCACTACGAGTAAGTACAATTTTGAAGTACTTATGCTTTGCTTTATTGTTTAAATTTTGCTGTACTACATTTATATCACAGCTATAGTTAACCTTTTTTCACTTGATTTTTTTTTTATAAGAAAATGTGACCAGCACACTAGTTCTTTTATTTATGCAAGATTTCCAATGCAGGACTTTTATTTGTTATGGATTACATTGTGGTACTGACAGGTTGAGTTACATAAAAGATCTAAGTATTTCACTCCAAGCAGTTCTTAAGGAAAACCACAAGCATGGATTATAATAATATCCTTCTTAAAATTGATGGTTTGAGCACGACAGGGATTTCTTCTCTCAGAAGAAGAAGTTGACTTCTCCCAAGTCGTCAGTGTGCTTTATAAGACTGTATATGAGGGGCCGTTCAAGACATTATTCATTCTGGCCCTCTCACACACATATATTCTCCTCTTACATACATATATTTTATCTCTTATTTAGATATATTCTCACTCTCACATACATATATTCATGTCTGTCGAGAACGTATGTATGTGAAAGGAGAATGTATACATGAATCGGAAGGCAGCTCATTTCTCATGTTGTGATTGGCTGAGAAGCTCCCGGATTACGTTCATGTCACGCACATCAATGAATGATCCGGCTAGTCGACGGCTTCAAAAAAACACATCAACAACATGTAAACAGACTCTGCAATATCCAGCTCCCTCTTATTTCGTCATACAATACAGAAGATCGTATCATATATCTTATAACACGCATATTTGTTTGATTCTGTCATCTGACATCTGCATGAACTGATAACAAGCAAGAAATGCTCCATTTTGTTTTAAATGAAAAAGGTTTGTTAGCTGGTCCTATATTTTCTTTTTTATGCATGCCATTTTGGATTATTTATTTATTATCTAGACTATATTTCTTTTAGTTGCTTTTGACAGTTATGACTCATGCTCATGTGATTTGACAAGAGTCATTAAAAAGGTATGGCAGTTGTGGTGTCATTATTACCTATTAACGATTCATTAGTTATCAGGTCGTTCCTATTTCATTCCTCACTTGTTCCTTAGTCACTACTCACAATAGTTACTCACAATAGTTAATTATGATGTTCTCTCTTTAATTCTTTCATCTGCCGCATGTGACCGTTTGTTAAAACTGAAGTCACCACAAGCTTGTTTTTTACTAATGAGATGCTATACTTTAGCTCTCACATACATACATTCTCGACAGACATAAATATCTGTATGCGAGAATATATGTATGTAAGAATGAGAATATATATGTATGTGAGAGAATGAATGAATAATGTCTTGAACGGCCCCTCATAACTGTAACATCAACGTTTTTTCCATGTGAAATTGAGGGGGAGACACTGTTCATGTTAAAACAATAAAAACATGAACACATTTTTTAGGGCTGCACCATGGAACATTTAGTAGCCTTTTGTCTGAAGAAACAAAAGCATCTGAAGAAAATGTGTTTGAGTTTAGAAATCTATGAGGAATCAAAGCCGAAAGGTTTTTTCTAAAAAAACAAAAAAAAAACAAACCAACGATGGGAAAAGAAACAGTGCTTTAACCAAATATGAAGAGAAAAAAGACTGGATTAATGTGCATGTGATGGAAAAAAAAAACAATATGGCAATCGAGGGTTTAAGTAGTCCAGGCAGGAGGAGGCAATTTGCATTTACATTACCACTGTGTCACTTTTTGGGCAATTTACAGCCACTTTGCTTCACATTGGCTGTAGATTTGTTTTAAATGATATTGTGTGTTTATGTTGCCTGTATGTAACAATAACACATTGAGTTTTATGATATATCCCTATGCTTATAAGGGTAGTGTAGGGGCTGCGCCCTATTCCAGCTGACACTGGGTGAAAGGCAAAGTACACTCTGGAAAAGTCGCCAGTTCATCGCAGGGCTGACACACAGAGACAAACAACCGTTCACGCTCACATTCGCACCTATGGGCAATGTATGTGTTTGGACTGTGGGAGGGCAGTGAGAGGACATGCAAACTGATCCAGCCACCGGAAACACAGCTGACTATGACAGTTTAGAAGAAGGAACACCATCTCTTAAATCTTACAATAACCTCATCCCCTGTACTGTCTCCATACATTGAAGGTTAATGCGCAATTTACCAAACATTATGTTACATATGTGCTCTGCATCATCTTCTGCGTGCCTCCTTAGCCACTGTTATTTCATTATCCACCCCACTGCTTAGTCATTCGTCATTTGGAAAAGTTGCTCATTACGTATCATCTATCATGCATCACTTTCAAGAATCGGATGACATGATTTTAAACATGTGGCAACTCGTCTGTCCTCCTTCCCACTCATTAATTTGTTTTGCTGTCACTTTTTGAACATCTGTCCCCCAGCGACGGCGTGAAATGTCACGGCACCAACCGCCACCATGTCTGACATACAGATGTTCTACGAATGTCTAAAATCTTGACTCCCCTCATTAAAAACAGGGTCTAAAGATTTCGATCTTCAGTATCAGTATCCGCTTTGCAGAGAGTGCAAGGCATGAACCTAACCTTCAAGTCAACTGACCACAGTGACCTTTGGATTCAATAGTTGACGAGGCAATATGATCTATTAGCAGCGAAAGAGGGTTTTAGAAGAGATCAGCTTTACAAACATGATTAGCTGACGTGCTTAGCTTAGCAGAGTGGACAGGTTTTTACCATCCCCAGTCTGATTTTTTGACTTTGCTTCTTGCTGCTACAAAATTCAGACTTAATGGAAAAATAATCATTACTGCAGACTGTGTGAGCGAACTCTAGCAAAAATTGTACTGAAACTATGTTGACCCACAGTGTATTCGGGGGACTCTTTGTTCACTTGCAAAGAGGATTTGTTGGAGTTAGGTGAAGTAAAAACACATTTGCTGGCGAATTAGAGAGTTGCAAAGGTTCAGCTTGTAAAATCTTGAGTGGTAATTTGAACTTGAATTGTGTACAAATCAAATGTTTCTTAGCTATGCGCTGTTGAGTTCATTAAATTTGTAGGTTGCTATGGTAAACAGATATCATCACAAATACAGGAAAGTGCTGTAAACATGCTCTTCAAGTGTTTTATAAGGACACCCAGTATGTAAGCTCGCTGCAACCAGGGTATGAGGTTAGCTGAGGTGGAGAAGCTGTTTACATTCCCCATGAGCAAACCATTGCATTCACTACTAGTTGCACGGCCAAAAGGAGAAAGAGACCAATAGTCCAAAAGAAAGACAGAGAGGCAGCGACACGAGCAGGAATAAAAACGGGTTTGGCTCTCAAGTGTGGCCTGCATGTCGTGTCTGTGTGATGAACGGTTGATGAGAAGGGATGCATACTGTTACTGTAATGAGTGTTTCCTCAACATGGCAGAGGAAACAAGACTTTTATATCAAATTCAACATCAGAACAGATAATTTTTACTTACTCTGTACCTAAACCAGTCAATTTGGATTTCTGGATATCTGATGTTAGAATTGAAATAGCATGTGTTGCGTGTGATTGTGCAAGCTGTGTGTGTTTCCCCTTAATCTTTATTTGTTCACCTCTCGCTTGCATTTATGCAATCATCTGCAAAATCAACAGCGTTCTAAACAACAACACGCAAACATGAATGTGATGCAGGGCTGACGCACAAAAAACACAGACTGAAAGATGAGACAGAGCAGTAAACGTGTGAGCAGGCAAACACATAAAAGATAAGAATGAGTCTGGTATGCATACTGTACTATTATAAACATCTGGAGGGGAAATCTCTCAAGTGCCACTGCTGAACATTCAAAACAACCATGTTGAGTATGGGACTGTTACTGTAGTTTCCCTAAAGGATCTTGTTGTGGTAAAGTCTGATTCAGAGTCTGTCAGTGCTGCATTATGGGCTTTATATATAATTACATTACAGTATAAAGTGTAGAACATTGGTCTTTTTTAAATATATGGTGATCAGTAGTGATGGTTTATTCCATTACTATTGCTATTTTAGTAGTTTTGGACATTACTCCAGGCTGCAGCCATTTCTGCTGTGAAGTTGGGCATTTTAGCATAAGGGTCTATGGAGATCGGCCGCTTCTGTAGCCAGCCTCAAGTGGCCGATGCTTGGTACTTCCGCATCGGCTTTACTGCCACGGAGGTTGCCACTTGAGCGGAATCAAAGATATGAACCTTTCTACTTGTCCTTGTTGAAACTTGTCAAAACAACCGCCTACGTTACCCACAATATTCAGATGAGTTGTACTAGTGGTGGCTAATGCAGCCTGAAGCTGCTCACAGCAGAAAAGAGAAATGGGCTATAGAGGTCTGATAAGCTAAAGGTTCAAGGTTATCTTTCTTGTCTCAGTGGGTGGAAATTAGCTCTGCAGCAAGGGTTCACTCAATGACAGAACACAAAAGGACAAGATCAAGAAGAAATCCTATAGCTAGTGGAGGGTAATGAAAATTCTTATGTACATAGTAGGTACATATGGCCGTGTGCATTAATGGTAGTGAAAGGAATGTAATATTTGTAGTAGTCTATTGCCTCAGGCGACATCAACCCTTAACAGCCGTTAATAATATAATCACTTCAATAATCCAGCACCAATTGTTACCTCTGCTTTGCATCCTTGCAGATTTTTTTTTTTTTTATTATTCTTTCTTTTCTTTCCACTGCAAGCTAATAAAAGCAAAAAGCAAACCTTTAAAATGTTTCTTTGAAAGAGAATCTGCTCTCAATAACTCAGGACTGACAATTATTAACTGAGCGTACACTACCAATAAACTGCACAACACTCTAAATACATGAATTTTGACATTGACATTTGACGTTGACATTTTACTGCTATGCTGGTGAAAGTGATGAGACATTTTATTATATAACCGTAGCTTTGCATGCCGTATGACTTATACGCAGGCTTAAAGTAGTTACACAGTGAACACATGTTGTAGAAGATAAATAGATGCAAGCCTAGTTTTAAATACCTGTTTACACTCTGCTGCTTCTCCACACAGTTTGGTGTTCGTCATCACTACCAGTGATATATTTAAGCATAAATTGGTCTTAAATGTTCAGCTTTGCTAAATGACACTCTCGATGACAGCTATGATGAGTTCAAATGGTCTGGATTTAGTGGGAATACGGGTGTGTAAATGTAGTTCAGACAGGTCATCTGATCTTCTAGGCTGGAGCTTAAAGCTCCACGTGATCAACAATGAATGAAGAAATGCAACCTGAAGTCACCCCGGGCGTTTGAATTACTGCCTTAATGTAAAGCTTCTGTAACTTTAGACATTTGTCTAAACTTTCTGAGAAGAGAACATGTGAACCGCTCCATTAGTTTTAGTTTTGCACAAAAGTAGGCTGGCCAAAAGTCAATATACTATAGTTTTTGTTGTTGTTGTTGTTGTTGAATAAATGCATATTTACAGTGGCAGCACCAGTTACAATTTCAACAGCTCTGCATTGCCTGGATTACCAAAACACGACATGAAAACAAAACTAACAGTTGGGTTGTGGCATTTGGAAACCAGCACATAAGCCAAACTCACTAACCCAAAACAAATGATGTGCTTGATGTGTCAATAGTCAGTTATGATTACTGTGCATGTGGCCACTTTCTGGAAACTCAAGGAAAAAAAAAACAAAACAGACCCACTCGTCCTCTCTATGAAAAGATATTTCATTAGTTAAATTGGGAATGGGTGATCATTTGACGTTGTTGTTAATAAATAATTTGAATAAAATTCTAATTCAAAACAGTTTTCAGTTACAGTGCTAGATTCCAGCCAAGACATATATTATATATGCTAACTATGTATGTAGCCAAATTCAGACATTTTCATTCACACATACATTTTATCAAACAAGTTTTACGAGAACACAGTGGTGAGCTATCCAGAGAATAAGTGAAAGAACAAAACCTTTCAGTTCTGATTTACCACCATGTGAGACAAATACTGTTTGAGGTGCCACAGGTAACTACTCAACAAGTTTTACTTGTGATAGAGACAGCTGAAGAGTGACAGGAATGCAGGGAGAGAGACGGGGAATGACATGCGGGAAAGAGCCACAGGTCGGGTTCGAACCCTGGGCTTCCGCATCAAGGACTATGCCCTCAGCATGTGGGGCGGCTGCTGTGCCAACTGAGCTAAACACCGCCCCAACTACTGAACAAGTCTTGCAGGAGACAAAACCTGTTAAGACACTCTGTGGCATGAGCTATGACTCGCTTTCTTTAAGATGCCCCTCCAGCACTGTGTGGCCCCAGGGCACTCTGCCCCGGGTGGCGCCATCTAATAGCAGAATGATAGGCTAGTACACCACACGCACGGTGCTCCACCCTTAAAAGTTATTCCCCACTGTCATCATGTCTCTTTGCCGCTCGTCGATACGCGCGCCATGGTGAGCCTGAAGCTTCATGCGGAGTGTAGACGTGTTCACACACGGATTTTGTATATATGCCATTGTAAGCAAAGGAGGTATTGGAAATGTAAATTTGCAGTTGAATCCTGCGTTCGCCATCTGAAACGTCATACATGCACATCAGCTTTAGTAGAGAGGCAATAGGAACACATTTAATTAAGCTGTTGTTCAAAAAGCTGCAGGAGGGAATGTGATCATTCTGATAATCCCGTCATTGGTGATGATTTGTGCAACCCTCACTAGGTTTTTATTTATTTATTTATTTATGTTTGCTTATTTTGTTTTTTTTGGATTTAGCCAGCTGTTGTTTTCACAGCTGATATGTGGCACACAGATGTTCTATTTAACAGGGTGACTCATTCACCTGGTAATCAGAGAGACAGAGAGAGGGAGAGAGAGAGCGAGAGAGAGACAGCGAGCCCACTCTCTTGTTCTTTTATGCAAGAGCGAAAGAGTGAAACAGGATCAGGTAACCAATCCTCACTTCAATGTAAATGGATTACAGAGGTTTCACAGCCACTGCGTCTAAAAAAAGACCATCCCTTCAAAACACCTATAAAAAAATGACGAGGAAGGGACATATTCACTTGAAAGCAGATTCACCATTTAACACATTTTGCGGTTTGACGAGGAGGAGAGCTTGTGTGTGGTTTGAAATAAATTGTTTTGATAAAAACATCTCGTGTGACTTCTGCTAACTGTTAAATCAAGTGCCTAGAAACTCTCGCTGAATAAATGCGTGTCTGTCTAAACACCATTGCCTTCATTTACAGTCATCGGCAATGTTTTGCCCTTTTGGTATGATGACTTTGTTGGCGTGAGATAAAGCGTTTCTTTCACGAGCTTGTATATTGATACAACACACAAAACAGACGCAATCTCCTCCAGGGAATATGAAGGGATTGACTGTGATCCAGGTTCAGTGAGGAGGTGTTTAGCTATGGATGAACTGCTGTCAAGTACCGCAAGGAGACAAAAGAAATTCATAGCAAGTGAAGACATATATTTACACATAATGTATAAGCTTGAGTCTAAACATGAACATCTCACAGGCAGATCAACACCCCTTTTTTTTTTAATTTTCCTGCTGCGCGGGCAGCTTTTATGTATGTTTGGATTAAGGACTGGGACCTTAAAAGCCAAGCAGTTAATTGTAACCATGACAACATAATGAACATTCACTGCAAAAGCAAGCTTGAAAAAATGAGCGTCTATCTTTGTCCTTCTGTCTCAACACCCATTTATTGTATTTATCCAGTCTGATGGCGAAGATCAACCGAGAACAGAGAAATTATTTTTTTGAATACGAGCGTTTCGGAGAACGACTGGCACATCTTTTCAATTACCAATGTCTATAAAAAAACATGCGGCTGTGGAGCTGACACGTTTGCTGGTCCCCTTAGCTCTGTGCAGCTCAGTGAGGATGCAAGTGAATAATGAATATGAGCTCCCAGACCACCTTCCCCCTCACCCTGACTTCCTGCACTCTTCTCTATATTCTATCTTCTCCTGCGTTTCCAACATCCTTCCCCGACAGCACCGTGTGCATATGTTTATGTGTTTATTCGGCTTGCACACGTAGATTTGTGCGCTGGTTTAGTTCAGTTTGCAGCTCTGGTCCCAGCTCATTTTTCTACTTGCAAAGCTGTCACCATGGATACATGCCGTGATGTGACCTTTCGGGGTCGACCTATCATGTGCTAAGTGGTTGGTATAAACTAAGCGCAGAGGACACGGCTTAGTGTGGAGTTGGTTCACACAAAGGAGCACACACACGCGCTTACGAGCGCGCACCTGAAGTGCAATACACACGCACACAGTCAGGCCTCGATTTAACCACTGTGATGCGCCTAGGGCCTAATTACAGCAGCATCCCAGGAATGAACCATCAACCTTGGAAGCAACAGTTATCTGAAAAGCCAGCAAATGCTGTTTTAGAAGCACCAGCACAAACAAACAAAAAGTTCACGTGGGATACATGCATACATACAGTATCTGTAACGTATCTGACCATATCCCAGCTGACACTGGGCTCGAGGCGGGCTACAAGTTGGCAGTTCATTGTAGGGCACATGGAGACAAACGCTAACATTCACACCTACGGACAATTTGGAGGAAGCCGCAGTACCCGGAG
Source organism: Nibea coibor (assembly GCA_023373845.1). Classification (NCBI taxonomy): domain Eukaryota; kingdom Metazoa; phylum Chordata; class Actinopteri; family Sciaenidae; genus Nibea; species Nibea coibor. The sequence continues at coordinate 5,932,792 of CM041733.1, read as the reverse complement.
AGAACTCTTACATGAGATAATGAAGGGGAAATGTGTGCACAAAGAGATGACTCACAGTTTCTTTAATACCCATACCCTGCAGGGCTTTTGAATGGACTTCTCACCGTTTTCCGACTGTGAGCACAAACATGGATGCACTTGAAGGTCAACCCACTACAGATTCATCGTTTAACTTATGGTAAGCAGTACGGGCCTGATGTACAGTAAGTTGCATTAAAATAATGGTACTGAAATAACTGGGCGATGAACTGATTAGTTGATACATTATCTACAGAAATGCAATTTTATCCATTATTCATTTGTCCATCATAAATGTCCAACAATATTTTCCTGTTTTCTATCACTGTGAACTGAACATCTTTACTCAGTAAAATATTTTTGTATTTAAAACTATGTGATTAAAAAGTGATTCATTTGATTAATAGCCTTAATTTTCTAATCATAATTCTCAGTTTCCTTGATGGTTCTACTGAGCGTTTTACCATCTTTTAGCTTGTTATTTTGGTTTTATGGCCAGTGAAACCCCATCAGTCCTGCCTCTGTTGCGTCCCTTCTCCATGCGACACCACGGGGAGCATTTCAGAAGCGGAGCATTTTGTCCACCTGACTTCCAGATAGCTCGAGCTGCTCTTTGGGGAGCTCACGGCATCTGACAAAAATAGAACAGCCGCGTATATTCGGCTGAGCCAAGAGGAGACCTGCTTCTGGGATGCTGCTGAAATGGACTAGAATAGCTGCGATTAGCTCCGGCCGTTGTGGCAGCCGTGGCGCAAACGGATTGCCTTGCACCGGTGCAATCATTTAGGAGCTGGAAAGCTAGATATTTCCATCAGAAAGTGGTGAGAGCAAAACAAAGACGACAACAGAGATGAATGTTGGACATGTTTACTATATCAACATTACAAGGTGCATTCAGAGCGAGTTCAGCTGCTATTGAACTTCCTAAAATTCAGTTAGCATTAAAGTTTTGGTCACACAAATTAAGTGCTTTGGAGATGCCACCTCAAGTTGTGAAAAAAAAAATGTAATATGTGTTTTTTTTACACTATTACAAATACACAGTGATTAATTAAAAAAATGTATATGAATGCACTTGTGCTGCTTTGTATTGACGGTGGCTGTCCTTATTCTGCCCATCCACTCTGACTCATTCTGTCACCTTTATATCGTATTCTCCGTCAACATCCCTGCCTACATGCTAGGAGAATGAGAGGCAGGTGAAAGAGCCCAGTGCAAATGAAGGCTCGACTGAAAGAAATGATGTGGGTGTTAGTTCACATGTAACATATTGCTTGAAAGGTATAAAACTGAACAATAATTCGTATATTAATGAGTCAGCTCTCATCTCAGCAGTGTACTAAAAAGTCTGATACAAAGACCTTGAGAAACTGACGGATATGTCAGTCATTTATTTGTAGATTAAAAATTGTGTCACTTGTACCGATTCACCGGACGCACCTTATGAAGGAAACCTTTTTATAACGAGACAATGTATGTCTGCTTGCTCTATTGCTGTGTCGTATGTCAAGATTTTACTTCCGTTTCTGTTCTTCTTATCTGTTCCATTATACTGTAAATGTGCAGATCTCACGCATTAGTCATCAAAGAATGAGTGAGATTCGGGTGGGGTGGGGGGGGGGGGTCACAGAAATAGGCAGACTCACATGTTCTAGGATGACGGTGATGTGATGGGATGAGTCACACAACGGCAAACCCGCCACTCTAACTTTACAAAGTTTCCAGCGATGATCAAAACTGTTGTCATACTGAACCAGCTCCAACACATTTACACATTCTTTTCTGATGCTGTGGATTCAATAAAATAACCACATAATGCTCTTTCAGACTGACTTTGTGCAATGATAACATTTTGTCAAAACCACATGGTGCTTAGAATGTTTCTTTCTTGTTGTTTGTTTCCAGCTTTTCTTAATTATGCAAATTTGGCTCCTTGACCGAATTTTGTTTGTTCACCGCAAGCTACCAATATAGCAACTGCACAGATGTTAGCTGTGAGCTAGCAAGCAATGTACATAATGAGTGTGCATATGGAGTGCCTCTGTGTGTTCTTTGCATTGTTTTCCTCCAGACGTTGTCTGTTGACTTGTCTCCGTATGTTAAACAAAAGTTTTGGTCAAGTTGAGACACAATCATGCTGCCATTATCATTCAGGCCATACATACTGCCAAACAGTCAATAGTTTTATACACACGATGTCACTTCACAAGGCCAACAAAGATGAAATTAGTGTCACATTTAGCTCAATAAGTCCCAAATGCTGATGCAAAAGTTGAGTGAACAAAAGGAAACTTTAATGACTTGGAACAGACTGGCAAACACAAAATAACACAAAGTGGCTGAAAAGTCCAGACACATACGAAGCCCAGTACTTAATTCTAATAAATAATTTAAAAAAGAATTCCAATAAACAGAAGTTCAAACAAACAAAAATCTAGCACTCATAAAAACTAGAAGCAGTAACGCAGGAAGAAGGACCATGATGGAGTCAAGGACTGGGGAATGGACACAGACGATCTGACAAGCCAGGAAACCAAAGAACACTGGGACTAAATAAGTAAAGACAAGATGACAATACACAGGTTTACACTAATCAGGCTGGAGCAGACTGTCAAAATTGGCGGGAAACACAAAGGCAGGAAGTAAAGTAACACAAGACACAGAGAGGGTAGAATTACAAAATAAAACAGGAAACAAAGCAAATGTGGCACAAAAATAGGACAAATAGGTGACAAAATAGAAGAGATAATAAAAACCAACATATGTCTATATACAAATCAAGTTTCTTTCTATCATGAATAGAGTGATGTATGGGTGCAGAGTAAAAAGGTGTAATTAGTGTATTTATGAAGGTGTATTTTGGAGGCAAAAACAAAAAAACATGTTACACCCTGGTGCGTCCTTCAGTTTAGGGAGGAACTGGCCTTTTACAATGTCAAAGGGTTGAATGTATGGCTAATATATATATTCAGTGATTCGCTTGCTTTTTCACTGTCACGGTCACAATAGCAATAATAACCACAAAAAGTAATTTTGTGAGAAAAGCGTAGAAAAACGTCAGCAGAGGGTGTTATGCATGAAGATAAGTGTTTTGGTCAATCTGTTACAATGGACCAGCTCTAAGAATCACACTGTGAAACCATGGGGGGAAATATTTAAATCTGTCCAGATTGTCATCATCTTTTAGTGATCTCTGCTATAAGTCGGTACCAGCAAAGTATATCGTGAACAAAGCTGAGTTAAAAACACACAGTAGGATTAATGAGGCCTGTGATACCACACTATCTGCTAACATCACCACCAAAACAAACCAACGAGCAACAAAAACGTCTTGCTGATGTGACTATGAACTTTCTATATGTGGTAAAATGGATTACGGATCATCTTAAATCTGAGGTGCTTAATCAAGTTTAGTTGAGTAAGCACTTTTGCTTTGCAACTAAGGCTCCTAAAGGTAACATGTTCCTCATGTGCCCTTTGTTCAGAGATGTCCCTGTCTCCTAAGTATGTTATCTCGATCTGTCCCTTCCCTTTTATCATTTATGACATTGAGAAGTCATCCAAAAACAAGGGTTTCATTACCTGACTAATTGTAGCACTAATGAGAAGCTTGTTTATCTAGGAGGAGTAATTAGATGTGTCAATTAGCAACAATTAGACCCATGGTGTTTTAATGTGCCATTAGGATGCAGCCAGAGAGAATGTTCCCATGCCTACTCCAGGTTGGACACAGCTATTATGAAGGATGCATTGCACAATTTGCCCCAAGATAGAAGGATGAGTGCTTCTAATCTGAGTGTTAAGTGGACAGGGAAGATAATATTGTGCTTTGTCCAAATATTAACAGAAAGAAGGTTTTGAAAGTGTTATGTGAATACAGCATATAATGTGTATGGAACTGCGAATGTTTGAACCTACAAACATTTATACAAGAGAGATGGGAAATGCCAATGATAATGATAATGATAATAATAATAATAATAATAATAATGACAATAAGGATAATAATAACAACAACAACAACAACAACAATAATAATAATAATAATAATAATAATAATAATAATAAGTCTCAGGAGATACATTAACTACAAAGCCTAGCTACAGTTATTATGTTACATGTAATACTTTCACATAACACCAGTCACCGTGTGCCGTCCCCAACAAAGAACCAACAGTGGATTCCAACAATGGTTGGAAAAATCCAACCAGTCAATACAGTAGTAGTAACAACCTATCCTTTCTTATACTTATATTACAAGATCAGGTCTTGTAGCAGTCTATTTTATTAACTGTTAACATCAAAAGGAATGTGAATGTCTCCCATGGAGACAAATGTCATGTCTAAATGTCATATTTACATTATGCTTATGCCATTATGCAAAACTGAAAATATACAATGCAATTACAAAACAGAATAAAAACAAATCTAAAGATAATTCATAAAAATGAGTAAAGGTCTGTAAAGGTATAATTTCTGAAATGTGCAATATTCCTGCATGAAAATATCTAAAAACCACTAGATCTATGTTTTAGGTACTAACAAAGTTCTATTGTGTATTTATAACAGTGCATTTCATTTGGTTGCCTGTCACTGGCATCACCCTCATTTCACCCTCAAGTTGCCATCCATCCATCCATCTGTCCGTCCATCCACCCATCAATCCATCCATCCATCGAGCCTATTGAAGCTGAGGTACCGTGGACAAATTGCCAGTTCATCACAGGACTGACACACATCGACAAACGCCCATACATGCATTCACATTCACACCTATGGGTCATTTAGAGACACCAATAAACCTGTACCCGGAGAGAGAACCCAGGCACAAATTCCACATATAAAGGCCCCAGTCGGGGTCTTAACCTTCTTGCTGTGAGGCGACAGTGCTAACCAGACAACAGATCAGACAGATTTTCATGGGCAATCGTGGTTGTTTACCAAGGAAGACAAAAACCCATGCCAACCCATCCCATGATTCCACACTACTTCATGCTGTCATCAAATAGCATATTTTTTGTTTTGATGTGCATGCGTCTCACAAGGGATACTCGGATGCCTGTGTCATTCCCAATTAAACATTACATTACCATGTAAGAAAGCTGATGAGATGATAGTAACCACTACGGCCACCAAAACAATGGCGGCAACCAAGGGGGAAGTAAATTTAAAAGGTATTAGTATTCATATTCCATCACAGCACCCAACAAAAATATCTTCAATGAATCCATGAAATGTAAATACAGCAAGAGCTAAAATTCCTCAGACATCAAAACTATCCAACAGTTCAATAATACAGCCAGCAGCAATCGTGGTTTATTTCCCATAGCTATTGCCAAGCACAAACACTGGCTACAACAGAGAGATATCGATTCACAATGTGCACAATAGGACAAACATCAACACTGACAGTAGCTTGTTGAAGATAAGCAGCGGTCCCTAGCAACGCAGAAAACAATAAACCCTTTGTCACTGCGGTCCCATAGTACCCTCAGCAGAACAGGGCATCTTCACATAGCTTGAGGAGGCCAACAGCTGATATATCAAAGAGTTATGGAATACACTTCACAAAGCCCTCCTGACCTGAAATCATCAGACCAGTCTGATTACAACAAATATTCAGTAGCAGAGCATTTTTCTAGCAGAATTAGCACACCAGCAGCATAGCAGAGCACAAGAGTGGGTCTGATAATAAAAGGGGTATTTTATATATATTATTAGACATATAGAATATTATTTGATATGCAAAAGTCCAGTAAAAAAACAATACGCATTTTTTTTTTTACAGTTTTACTGTGGACAGTACATCTGCTGCCTGCCATGACACATGTAATAACCTACTTTGCTCTTAGAGAGGCAGCAGTTCTCTGCTCTGGGTGATTAGAGCGCTAACAATCAGAGCACAATGATCTAATTTGCTTTTACACTGTGCATGATGTATGCATGGCTGAAGACAGAGAGAGGCCCTGTCTGTACAGTAGTGTGAGAAGAGAGCAAAAACAGAGATGGGGGGGGGTTGCTGTTTTTTTAAATATTCAACTACAATGGACTGGTTGCCCAGCAGACATTTTTACATGTCCAAGCAGGAGAGTCATAGGTGTATTAATGATAACTGCATTCCACATTGTCACTGTGACACTTACTGGGCTGTCGCACTGTAATTAAGTCCTTCTGTGTTTTTCTAGCTTTAACAAGTCAGAATATCTGCTCTGCTCTACCAATCCATTAAATTTGGGATCAGTCATACTGGAGAGTTAGTTAATTGTTGAGTCTCATTCCACCAGGTTGTCGAATTCTGTCATGAATGGGAAAGAAGAAAACTGACTCACAACGCAACGGGTGACACTCACGGTGCAAATGGAACTCAGCAATCAAATTTCTTTGAGCCACCACCCCGAAGTGTCTGTGCATGATGACCTAGGAGTACAAATGCCACCTATTGTGTGGCTCAGAGCCACTGTTTCCCATTTACTATAACCCAAAATGTTATCCGACGACCTGGAAATGAGACTTAACAGTCAACTATCTTTCTCCAGTATGACTGACACTACCTACCTACTGGCAGATTGAGCTGGCCCGTGTCACGTGACAAGGGAACTAGATGAGCATCAGACATGTGACACAGCCGTCAGCCAGCACGAACGCGGGAGAACGCGGGGTACAGAGAATCACTGGGTATGGTAAATTGGTATAGTATCAGCCTAAAGCTGAGAATATTAATATGATACTTTTCCTTAATACCAATCTAAAACTAAAGACACAACTCCTATCTTTCTACTAACTCCGTTATTACATATTAAGTATGCTTCACAAAGTGTAACTCATTTTTTTTCAGAAGATAACTTGTGCAAGGTTATTATGATAAGGAAATCTTTGTTAAACATATGTGTTTGTGCTCTTTGTTACTTCAGTGAAAGGGTACATGTTTACTCCTATTTATATTATCTTTTTGTTTTATTATGTATAGCACATAATAAATTTGGTATAAATGGCTAGTATTTGTCACAAGATTTGCCTCAGTGTAATAATATTTTGACTGAAAAGAAATTGCCAATAAGAAATGGTCAGTATCTGTATCGATGAAAATACAAGAAAAAGTATTGGTTTTGCATTGAATCCTAAAAGTGCGGTATCGCCCATCCCTTTCGGTCTAACTGACTGTACCTTAGTTTCCTTTTCCCCATATTTATTGTTAACAATACTGTTTTACAGACTGACAGCATATAACTAAAATACATTGACAAAATACTTACAGGTATATAATGACACTTAATGACAAAAGCTGCATCTTCTTGTTGTTGCGATTGATTCGCAATGAGTGAATTAGTGTGTGTGAATTAGTGGCATCTAGCAGTGTAGGAATTTCTTGCAACCATCTCGCCTAAACTTCTCCATCTTAAGGTCAGGGTGATACAGTGTGGGCACGGAAAAAACATGAAAGGTCCTGTTTAAGACCAGTTTTAGTTCATCTGTTATGGGCTACTGTAGAAACATGGGGCTTCAACATGGGGGACTGCAAGAGGACCTGTAGTGTCTGTAGCATAAGGATTATTATTGTCGGGTAATTATACACAAATGAAAACATAGTTCTGAAAATGATATTCCATTTCTGCCAATTTTACTGACCACATGTTTAATTCCTGGCAAACAGAGTGGTGACGGAACATCTAGCCAGTAAAAGCTAGACCTTGCAGCTACGACTCCATGACTCCATATTATTTTATTTTTTTCAGTAGGCTTTAGATGATTCGGTCTTGATTTCCTCCTGACAATCTTACCTATTCTGTTTTTTCTCTCTTGTCCTGTGCCAGTGTGTCAAACCCAGCATCATGTTTGTCACTGGCCATTCTATAAATAATTAAAGCCACAAGGTTATACAAGTCCCTGTCAGTATTTTTTTCTTCCGCTTGAGCTCTTCTCTTTGAGTTGAAATACGGTCCATAGATCCCACTGCAGCTCTCTGACATGCTGCCAATTACTTCCAGGTTCCTGGAGGGAAGAGAGAGTAGCTCAAACTACTGCTGCTGCCATTCCATGTTCTACTTTTAACTACTGAGCTGATGACCATGATGAAATAATCATGATGTTATCCTTACCCCACTGAGCAGTGTAGAATAAATCCGCTGTATAATGGACAGACCGGGAGAGAAAACAAAATAATTACAGTAAATTTCAAACTGTCGCCTCTCCTACACACTCTGTATTTCACAGCTTATGGCATCACGCATCCAGAGAATACAAAAGCTCTCTGCTCTCTATTCAGTGCAGAGCAACAGGAAATGTGCATGCTTACATACAATACATGAGGCATACGCTTTCTCAGGGTCATGTTTTCAATGCATTACGTGTCCTATGTCAATTTACATTTAAACACCTTCGCAGACCACACGCATTATATCCTATAATTGACATAAGTTCAGGGTCTTACCATTGTATACTAACACTGCAATATGTATAACATAGACAATGAACACTGTGTAAGAACCGCCTTTTTGAAACAGTTACCAGTGGATCCAGTGATTGAGCCCCAGTAGCAGTAGTCAGTCCAGCACACATTTTGCCTGTTCATTCTTCTCTTTGTGCATCTGAGATTTTGATCGCTCAGCTGTAATGGTCTAGGGTTGTTACATAATTTACAGAGAAACACAACCCAGTCTATGAATAGGGCGCAATAGCTTTCATTAATAAATAAACAAGACAAGATGATTAAGTAAATTTATATTTTATTACATCGGGTACTGCAAGAAAAAAAGAAACACGAGGCATAAACAATGTTGAGGTTTGTGGCTTATAAACTTAAAATATGAATGAGCAATGCTTGGATTTTTAATGTACGTTTTTTTTTATCCACAAAATAGACTCTAAATCCTAATATATTTTAAAGGTTCAATGTTTAAGATTTGGGGGGATGTATTGATAGTATTTGGCAGACATATGTTTTCATTGGTGTCCAATCACATGAAAACAAGAATCATTTTGTTTTCATTACCTTTGAATGAGCCCTTTATATGTACTATGTTGCACTGCCATGTTTCTACAGTAGCTCTGAATGGCCAAACCGTGGCCTACATACTTGATAGGGGAGGGTGAGGTGAGCTGTAGTCAGCTGTCTGCAATCTGCAACTTAATAGCTGGATGCCACCAAGCAGTGACCCCCATGGGTGTGAAATGAAACCAATAATGAAATGCCAAAGACTGCAGTACCTTGAATGGCCACTTGAAGCTGGCTAAAAAAATCCTGTTAATATTATACTAAGGCCTAAAATTATGGATAATGCAATAAGCACGCTCACATTGACTGACATGGGGGTGCTGTCACAGGGGGTTAGTTTCAGTACTGTAACTAGGCTTCATTTGGCCCATCTCAGTTCCACCCATGCTCCACGTATTTATCCATTTCTGGATCACTCAGGTGTCAGTGGAGGCAGGACTACCAAAATGGCTTCACAAAGGCTCTTCAGAAAGTTATTTGTGGCGTCACAGAGACTACATCCATTTGTATTTATACAGTCTATGGATGCCACAGAATCAGAATCTAAATCTGAAACAGGTTTTCACAACAAATTTGTGTTTTGGTGAATAACAAAAATATTAAGTAGAAAATATAAAAAAGATAAGAACCAAATACAAACGCGCCAAGAAGCATAAATAGAAAAAAATCTATACTATGTTATTTTAATGAAAGAGCTGTACAGTTTCAGTATTGAATATTCACCAGGGAATGCGCAAAAGTTCTCAATATGCAGAATATTTTAAATATGCAAGATCCATCCATCCATTTCCTGTAACTACTTATCCTCATCAGGGTCGCAGGGGGCTGGAGCCTATTGCCAGCTGACTTAGAGCTAGAGGCAGGGTACACCCTGGATTGTATTTTAATGAAAGAGCTGTACAGTTTCAGTATTGAATATTCACCAGGGAATGCGCAAAAGTTCTCAATATGCAGAATATTTTAAATATGCAAGATCCATCCATCCATTTCCTGTAACTACTTATCCTCATCAGGGTCGCAGGGGGCTGGAGCCTATTGCCAGCTGACTTAGAGCTAGAGGCAGGGTACACCCTGGATAAGTCGCCAGGATGTTGCTCATTGCCAACAACCATTCACACAGTCACAAATTAACCTATTAAGTGCACCAGTTAACCTATGCATGTCTTTGAACTGTAGGAGGAAGTCGAGTACCCGGAGAGAGAATCAAACCCACACAGACACTGGGAGAACATGCAAACTCCACACAGAAAGGTCCCAGACGAGGTTTAAACCAGGAACCTTGCTGTGAAGGCAACAATGCACCACTGCACCACCGTGCCGCCCAATATTCAAGATGATAGGTAAAAAGCAAGTGAGCAACAAACAAACAAACGAAATAGGAAGAGAAGGGACGCCTACGCAGATGGTGAGGAGACTGGGTTGTCGTGTAATATGTAGGGTTTGAGGGGTTAAAGTCAGTGTTCAAGGGGCCATGGGCCTTGTTGATGAGACCAGCTGTTTTTTTGGTCATGGTGGAACAGACTGAATTGGGCCTTTGAAGTGGGACATCACAAGGCGCTCAAGCAATAATTACAACAGAAATCTGGATCTGTAAGTCATTAAGTCCTATGATTCTTGGTTTCTTGGGGACGATGGATGGGATGATGGTGGAGGTTTTGAAGCAGGCTGGCACAGAGCATGTCTCCATTGAGGTGTAAACACTGGGGCTTCAGGGTGGACGGAGAGAGTCACGTCCTGCCACGTCACATTTTGCATGGCTCTGCTCCTTAAAGAGCCTGATGACTTCCAGGAAAGGGATGTTACTATGGCAGAGGAGGTGGCAGAGGAGCGAGCATCTGAGGTGGGCAGTTGCGGAAAGATCCAGGCCCCTGCTGAGCTGTGAGAGGTGGAGGATGTTATGCGGGATGGCATCAGGTGTCGGAAATTCTACTCACTGGATCTTAAAAAGGAGATCAAATTCATCGAATCATAATCACTGTCAAATTAAAAACGTACACCGACTGCACACACAGCTGAAATCGTCATTTATTTCAGCTCCTTTGTTTGACATTCGGTTGTTCTGACTGATTTTCTTCAATCCAATTTCTCACACTGGCGCAAGCATGAGAGCAAAGTTAGGGGGAAAAAAAGCACAAGAACGGAATACAAATGATGAGTCACATTTCTACTAATGAAAGCACAAATACGGAATGATGTCAGCCGAGTTTCTGCTTGCTGTGGTAAGCTGATGTTCTGAATTGTCATGCATATTGAATAAGAACGCCCCCAGCAAGACCAGATGGGTTTCCAGTCTTTGTAGCTGCTCTAATCAGAAGCTTGTCCACAATTCCACTACCTAAAGGGAACAGCAAAACACATCTTATAAAGCATTCAGGTAGATTATGGGTAGTATGTCCAAGTAAACGGTAATACAGTAATACAGCTACAGTACGTTATACAAATTCTTGTGTAATATTATGGTTATTTCTTTGTCTTTATTGTACTCTGGGTTTTTTTTTTCTGTCTCTGGGGTAAAGAATGATCATTTTCCAATTTCCTTCCTTTCCTGTGCCACAGTGAAACCTTCTTTGTTAGAGAGGACAGTGCTTTCACACATACAAACACAGACCTAAATGCTACATACACACATTTTGTGACTTTTGTGAATCAACAGTAGGCTGTGAAGATGCTGGCCGGGAAATCGACTGAAAGAGTGAAGTATCTCTTCTCTTACACTCGAGTAGATGGTTATGGCCATTGCAGGGAGTTGAAATAGAAAGTACTATTTCTTTCAAGAGGTGGAATGATGTCTCAGGAGTGAATTCTCATACACTTTTACTCCTCTATCAGACAGCAGAATGAGCAGCTGAGAAGCCGTCCGGGCGAACTGACTGTGCCAATCCACGGCATCAAACGTGTCTGCCTAGTCACAAAAAGCATTTTATTAGGATTTTCCTTTCAGTAAATCGTCCATAGTAATGATGCTATCATACCTGCAAGGATTCTTTTCAAGTGCAAGTTTCATCTCGCTAGTGTTGTGGCTTGATTGGTCAAGCATTTAACTTTCTTTGGATCTTTCTCCACCGTGGTACTGACTGAGAACGCTCGCTGTTGTTATGACACCATGTCTCATTGGCCTTTCGACATGTCAGTGCAGGAAAAACAGGTCAAAGTCATAACATGTAAGAAGACTCCATTCTTTTCAAATGTCCCGGTAAGTCTTGCTGGCAAGTTCATCGGTGAGGTGTTTGTGCCTTTACTGAGAGCAGCCTTCAATAAAATGATCAGTTCCACATCTGTTTTCCTTGTAATGACACGTCACACTGTCTGCTGTGAAAACCCACTTTGCGGCGCAAATTGATCTAACCAGTGGTGAGTTAATCTGCAGAGAAACAGCTGTGCCATTCCTTCTGCTTTATTTCAGAAACACAATTCTCTTTTTAACATTTTGCATATTGTTCTGAAACCCCCATACGCGGAAATAATAAGTGCAACTGTAGTTCAAGTAAAATGACGGCAGCAGGTGGATTTTAGGTGCGAATGTATGCGGAAAACCTTCGCCCACCACGCAGAATGACGTGTCATATATATGTGCCATCTAACTTGTTTAGTTTATGAACATATTTGTTCTTGCACACTGCAGTGAGGTCAACATCTTCTAAATAATCTGTCGAGTTGAGCTTATTATTTCCTGTGTGCACGCCCAGCAAGAAACATGCAAACACACTGTATGTACACAGGAGCACGTACACACACTTCTAACCATTAATACTCTGAACCGAACACACACACACAAAAATACAGGTTCCCTCATCTGGACTCTCGCTGATCGTCCCTTGCAGTGTTTGTGTTAGTTCATTGAGTTCTGAATCAACTGTTAGAAGAGTCCGCGGTGCAATGACGCGGGACAATTAGCCTAATGAAGTGCAGGAGCAAATCACACTCAGTGCTGTGCTAACAGTTGCTCAGTGAATATTCATGTGCTGTTGGCTTTGAAGGTGCATTAAAAGACGGCGCTTGCGTTGCTGAATACCAATCGTTACATTTCCACCTGTCGCTCATCTGCTCCCTCAGTGAAGATAACATCCTAATCAGCCTCATTGCTGTGAGGCTTTTTGGAGCGCATCGTGCATACACAGGCTACATCTATTATCCTATCCAGCTGCATCTGTGGCTGTCCGCCATCTAAAAACAGAGACTGCTTCTCGCCTCTTACAAAACAATTAAGACGCGTCGCATTTTTAAAGGAGTAGATCATGTTTGACCAGGAGAAAACATTTTTCCTCCAAAGAATCTTTTGCTCTTCTTTCAACAAAGAAAGCACTCTTCGGTTCTGATGGAACTGATGCTAGCGACATATTCGCTAACCTCTTTAGCACCCACCATTTTTGTTTTTGATCAACCCCATCAACGCCACCTGTAGCTCATGCTGCCAGTAGTTCCTCATGGACATGACTGGTCCATCAGCACTGTGGTATGGACCAAAGCACATGAGATTGAAGCATGGTAAGATCACATGAACGCAAAGTTGAAAATTAGACAGTCCCAATGAAAATGTATTGATTGATTGAAGTTTCCAAAGCCACAACTATTATAGCACACAGTGTTCTTCAAGGCCGGAGCAAATCTTTCAGCAAAAGTGCATTATGGGTTTGTTGTTATCCTTAAATACTATAGCTGCGCATGCTAACCAACCAATCGTGTTTATTCTAAACAAAGTGCCGTTGTTGCATGAAGTAAACATCTTTGCACTGGTAGTGTAACAGGTCCCAGGCAGGGTACCTGTAAAACAGGAGAAATAATGACAGACAAGCGCTTGCTCCTTTCCAGTACAGCTTCGCTCAGCGTAATGAGGAAGTTGACAACGGTTCGTTCACGAGGGTCCGAAAAGGAGAAGCACAGCGCAACACTGCCTCCTACTGGTAATACTAAGTAGCTGTCTTTGCTGTTGATTTTACCAAGAGGTAATCATTGACCATTTTGGCACATATTATTACATATTTCTTCCAAAGAAAATAATATTTTCGAAATAAACAAACAAAATTACATAAAATGTGACCTTACATTTCATGGACGTCACACGCTCCCTGACAAAATAAAAATGGCTCCAGACATTTACATACTCCTAAACCTCAAATCTTTCAACCTTTAACAATATACAACATTTCTTGTACAGTACCCAAAAGTGAGTTCAAAATGAGTCTGTTTACTAGTGTACGTGTACGACTCTCAATAAACAACTAATGGTGCAGTGAACTGTGTAGCTGATGTGTGTGGCAAGATTTGGTATAGTGTGTGGTATAGCGGTGCCTGAAAAGGTGTGTGATGGGTCATGGGATATGGTGGCACTTCCCAGGTTGGTACTGCTGGCAATCCATAGGCCCCCACTGTGTTGCAAATAGTTCGGGGTTGGTATGAGGGTCGGCCTAGTGTCTGGTATGTGAGCATCTGGGTGGGCTTTCTCTCACGGCTGGATCTCCGAGTTTGAGGATGGGTCGCTTTATCATCATTGGGCTGTTCACTTCCTGTCTGAGGGGTTACCAGCGTTGTGGCTTCCTGCCCAGGGTCTGCTGGTATTGGCTCAATAGGTAAGTACTCCTCCTCTCCTCTTTCCTCCTCATATGTCCTCTGTCCCGTTTCTCTGCTCTCCTCGTCAGGCAAACTCTCCCCTCTTCCACTGACATGTACACTTCGTCTCGTTTCTCTTTCAGATACATGTGCCCGAGTCTGGTCAGATTTCTCAGTGGTTGTTACATGATTATACTGTTGATTAGGGTGTCCCTGAGGCTCACACACAGGCCGTACTTGTGTGTTTTCGAGTCCTCTCCTCACAGGTAGTCTCAGCCAGTATCGGGGCTCCTCGTCATCAGAAGAATCACTGCTTGGGCTCCATTCACTCTGTCTCTTTGTATTTGGCTGTCTGGCCCTTGCTCTCTGTTGGAGTGGTGCTGTTGATGGAGCAGATAAATGTTTTGGTGAGTGCCCCCTCTGTTCTGCGGGCTGAGGTGAGTCTACTGGTAGATCATTGACTAAGTGAAGCAGGTTGCGGTGTAGTGTGCGTACTCTATTTCCACCGGTTTCTGGCGTCACTTTGTAGACGGGCCCATCAGCAACTCTCTCCTTTACAACATGGATCGTGTCCTCCCAGTATGCTCTTAGCTTACCGGGACCACCTCTCTCACTCAAGTTACGCACCAAGACACGATCTCCGGGCTCAAGGACAACACCCTTCATGTGGCGGTCATAGTATCTCTTCCCCCTAGAACTTGACTGCTGACTATTCTCAGAGGCGAGTCTGTAAGCTTCCTTCATTCTAGAGGCCCACTTCTCTGCATAGCCTCTTGGGGAAGTAGTCTCTTCATCCGTACCCAGGCCAAATATCATGTCCACAGGCAGACGTGGGTGACGGCCGTACATCAAATAGAAAGGTGAGAACCCCGTCGCCTCATGTCTGGTGCAGTTATAAGCATGGATGACTTTTGACAGATGTTCTCTCCACCTTTCCTTTTCCTTCTCCTTCAGGGTCCTGAGCATTTGAAGCAAGGTGCGATTAAATCTCTCCGCCGGGTTACCCTGAGGATGGTAGGGGGTGGTCCTTGAGTGACCCACACCACTCAGCTGTTGCAAGGTTTTAAACAGTTCGTTTTCAAATTCTCTCCCTTGGTCATGATGTAATTTCCATGGATAGCCGAACCGTGGGATGAAATCATCAAAGATTTTCTCTGCAGCTGTTCTTCCAGACTTATTTCTGGTTGCATAGGCTTGGGCGAACCTAGTGAAATGGTCTACAACCACCAGGATGTACTCAAAGCCTCCTTTACTTGGCTCCAGGTGGAGGTAGTCAATTGACACAAGCTCTAGAGGTGAGCTGGTGGTAATGCTTCCCATGGGTGCTTTGATGTGTGAGACAGGTTTTTTCTGCTTGATGCACGGGCACTTCCTAGTCACGTAAGCCTCAACATCCTGTTTCATGTATGGCCAGTAAAATCAGTCTCTAGCTAGGCCCAAGACTCTCTCTGTCCCCATATGACCCATGTCATCATGGAGGTGCTTCAGGACCAAAGCTCGGTACTGGCTGGGCAGGACGAGTTGACTCCTTTGACTGGTTTCCCGGTATAGCAGACCATCTTTGAGATGGAGTTTTCCCCACTCGTGCAGGAGTTTCTTGGTCAGACCACTAACTCCGTCTCTCACATCACTGGTCAAAGTGTGGTTAGTCTCTTTCAGTTTGATGACTTGACCGATGACAGGATCAGCTCGCTGAGATTTCATGAGCTCATCGTGACTTATGGTTGGTAACAGCTCTGGTGACTGTGTAGTTGAACTGGGCTGTGACAAGTTGAGGACAGCTACATAGGCGACATCTTGTTGTTTGGCAACTCGGCTGCCTTCCCAGGTTGCCAAAATGGTGTCTCTGGGCAACTCCTGTGTGCATGAGTCCACATAACTGTCAATGTCTAAGGGCAACCTAGACAGAGTGTCAGCGTCAATGTTGACTTTTCCTGGCCGGTATTTCACCTCAAACCGGAAATCTGCAAGCTCACCCACCCATCGGTGGCCAACGGCATTTAGCTTAGCCGTGCTCATCACGTAGGTTAACGGATTATTATCTGTGTAGACAGTGAAGTGGGATGCATAGAACAAGTAGTCTCGAAATTTTTCACTGATGGCCCATTTCAAAGCCAGAAATTCGAGCTTGCCTGAGTGAAGGTGGTAGTTTCGCTCTGCAGGCGTCAATGTTCTGGACCCATAGGCGATCACCCTGAGCTTTCCTCCCTGGCGTTGGTACAGGACAGCGCCCAGCCCCTGCTCTGATGCATCTGTGTGCAGCACAAAAGGGAGGTCAAAATCAGGATAACCAAGCACTGGCGGGTTGGACAGGATGTGTATGAGCTGGTCTAGGGCCCTTTGGTGCTCTTCGGCCCACTTTACTGGAGTCCTGGACGACAGTTGTGCCGCTTTCCCTTTCCTTTGCTTGGGTGGAGGCATCACTGTGGCAGGGGTCTTGGTCTGTAAGAGCTCATACATTGGTTTTGCAACTCTAGAGAAGTCTTGAACGTACGTCCGGTAATGGCTGAGGAATCCTAGAAGCTTCCGGACTTCTCCAACAGTGCTGGGGGTTTTACTCCTCAGCGCCTGGATGGCTTCCAGGTCCTTGGGGTCAACCCTGACTCCATCGGCAGAGACCAACCTCCCCACATAACGAACCTCTCTTTTTAGGAGCTCGCACTTGGTTGGCCTGAGTTTCACACCGTGGCTTTGGAGAGCCCTCAGGACGCGTCTTAGAACCTCAACATGTTCTTCAAAGGTCTTAGCATAACATAGGACGTCGTCCAAGTAGGGGATACAGCACTTATCCCGCAAGGAGTTGAGCATCTCCTCCATACTCCTCTGAAATGCTGCTGGTGCATTTGAAAGTCCAAAGGGGATACGCACCCATTCATACAAGCCCCATGGAGTGATGAACGCTGTCAGGTGCCGTGACCCCTCAGCAATGAACCCTTGATGATAGGCTTTTCCCTGATCCAGAATTGAGAACCAGCTGTACCCGCCAAGCGTATCAATCAGGTCTTGAATACGGGGCAGAGGGTGTCTGTCTGGGACTGTCTTTTGGTTCAGGAGCCTGTAGTCAATGCACAGCCTCAAGCTCCCATCCTTCTTACGGACACAAACTACTGGGGCGGAGTATGGGGACTTTGATTTCACTATCCACTTCTTTGCCAGTAAGTCCTGAATATACTCCTTGACTTCCTGGTAGAGGGGCTTGGGGACTGCTGCATAGGATCGCTGCACTGGGATGTCATCCTTCAGTGTTATGCTCATTTGGAGGCTTGGAATACATCCGATATCGTGATCATCCCGAGCGAATGCATTTGATTCCTCATAGAGCATTGTTTTTACCAGTTTTTGTTGTTCCTCATTTAAATGGCTTAGATCGACAGGGGGTTGCCACAGCTGGGGCAGTTGTTCTGTTTCATTTTTGCAGTCAGGAGCAGGTGAGTCGACTCCATTGACCTCAATGCTACCTACTTGGTCTGTTTCCACTATTTTGTCAATGGGCTGGATACTGCCTAAGACTGTGAAGTGGTCCAGCGTGATGTTGTGCTGGGTATGATTACCCACTGGGATTTCGACATAAGGCCGGCTGGTGTGGTGGACCTCAACCAGGCCATCACCAAGGTCTAGTTGTTCCAGTTTCATGTCCAAATGGCTGACCTCGAACAGTGCCACAGATGGGGTGAAATCAGCTGGCACCTTACATTTGATGCGGGCAACCTGGCCAGGATGGATAACTATTTCATGCTGACCGACTCTCACCAGTGGATGGACCTGAGTGGGCTCCTGGGTCTGGATAAAGTTTACAATTGCCTCAGCCTTGTCGCTTTCAACCTGCATGGCATCTTCCAGCAGTCGTGCAATAACACTGACAACACCCATCCCACCCTCTTGCCCCAGGATGAGCTCTTTAATCACGTTGAAACCCACTATTGGCCTCGCCAGACTCACTTGACTGACCAGGAATGGCACTCTGATGGCGAGGTTTGGATCGTCATTGCCCGGTAGGTTAAAGGTGAGTTCAACCCATCCATCATATGGTATCGGCTCTCCATTGGCTGCGATGAGATCAAGTTCTCTGTCTCCCAAGAGCTCACCAAGAGGACGCACTTCTTGTTGGGGTAGGTATTTTTGTTTCCATGAGCGGTCTATTATGCTGACCTGAGCACCAGAGTCTTGAAGGGCAGTCACAGTATACCCATTCAGGTTACATTTCAGTAAGCATTTCTCTCCAATTAGCTTAGCTACTCGCTGTGATGTTGATTTACTATCAACTGGTGGCTGAGTGACGACTGGTTTGCTGTTGTTTGGGTGGGACTTAGCACTATTGTCGGTCACAGCCTGTCCCCCTGCCATGACCGGGGTGCGTTTCCCGACGGTTTAGATCTTTTTAAGCATCCTACAGCACGGTGTCCTTCTTCACCACAAGCAAAGCAGTGATTGCAGTCAGTCCGGCTGCTGGCGATGCAGTTAGGGCAGCCATGTGGTTTCCCTTTCCTTAGCCGTCTGCTCTGTACATTAGGACAATGGCAGGTACACTGGGACTGGTGATCAAGTGTTGGCTGCTTCGCTGTTACTGGAGTATTTGACTGGAGGGAGCTTACAGCTTGAGCCAGGACCTGCACTTGAGTGCTCAGTTGATGAAGCAGCTCATCTCTAGTGTTGGTATCAGGCTTACTCTTCTCTTTGCTCACCTCACCAGTGTTACTCTCACCGCTTTGTACGTGAGCTGTTCTCGGGCGGGTGCTGCGCCCTAAGCGTCTTTTCCTCTCACTCTCCTCATTTGTTGTCTTGGTAACTTGTCTTAAAAGCACCTCATCAGTGACTGTAGGGTCTGAGAGGAGGGGTCTGAGCTCACGCCGAACATCGTCATGTTTCTCATTCAAGCCCTGGTAGACTGTACGAAGAAATACGTTTTGTGCTGTTTGTGCTTCATACTTAATATCTGAATCTGTTTCTCTGGAAGTGAACATCACCCTTTGTTTGAGCCCCATTATTCTGTAGAGGAACTGCTGTGGTGTTTCATGCTCATGCTGTTTGGCGTTCATCAATTCCTGAAACAGTTCAGTGCTGCTTTTCTCTCCTAAATGTGATTGGAGGAAGCTCTTCAGTTCGGCTATAGTCATCTCGTCCTTGCTGGAGAGCATATCTTTGAAGTTGCCAGGCTTTATGATACGAAACACTGCCCTGGTTATTTCGCCCTCAGTGTGCTTTTCTTTCAGTCCTTGATCAATTTGTTTACTGATATTACTGTAACTTATATTGGAAGTATTATCACCAATTTGCCCACCATGGATTTTGAATTCTTTCCTCTGCAGGAGGGGAAGGTCTTTGAGAGCAATCATACTTTCAGAGGTGTTAATGGAATGCTGGTCAGCATTTGAGCAAGACGAAAGCATGGTCTGCGGGTTGCGGGACTGGTTGCAGCCACTGTCAGTGAGTTGAATGTCTGTTATAGGAGGAGTGGGCGGGGCGTTACCCTGTCTTTGCTCTTGGTAGTGCATAAAACTAGAGATCAACTTATCCTGTTGGGATTCAGTGGAACTAGCTTGAGAGACTACGTCTGTTGTTGTAGCTCCTGGGTGTGTACCTGTGGTATGAGTGCTAATGTGAGCAACATTAGATGGTGGAGGTGGCAAAACATTAGCATCAGACACTACTACATCTGTCCCACCCGCACCCGTGAGTTCACCCTGTTCATGGTTATGCATCATGTCAATCATATCTTTAATAAAGAGTAACTGCGAAATGCCCTCGTCCTCTAACTCTAGCAAACTTGAACTGTTCATATATGCGCATACATAGTCAATACAACCTTCTTCGTCGTGTTTGTTCAACTTAGCTGAGTCTTGGCCAGGTGTCCGTGGAATCGCAGTTGCAACCTGAAACAGGTCATCCGCTGAAAGACGAAACAGTCTCTTCTTCACAGTCCAAACCAGCTTCTTCCTCTCGTCGTCCGCCATTGTGAACACACGCCAGATGCCTTCGGCCCTTGGATTCCCTCGCTCTAACAGCAGTCAGACGCCTCGGATCCTTGCAGCCCCCGAATCTGATGATGGGTCCCACACCGGTCCACGAGTTCAGAGATCACTGGATCAACGACGTCCTTCCATCATAGGTGTCGCCGATCCCGGACGAGCCCCCACAAATCTGTAACAGGTCCCAGGCAGGGTACCTGTAAAACAGGAGAAATAATGACAGACAAGCGCTTGCTCCTTTCCAGTACAGCTTCGCTCAGCGTAATGAGGAAGTTGACAACGGTTCGTTCACGAGGGTCCGAAAAGGAGAAGCACAGCGCAACACTGCCTCCTACTGGTAATACTAAGTAGCTGTCTTTGCTGTTGATTTTACCAAGAGGTAATCATTGACCATTTTGGCACATATTATTACATATTTCTTCCAAAGAAAATAATATTTTCGAAATAAACAAACAAAATTACATAAAATGTGACCTTACATTTCATGGACGTCACAGTAGCACATGAGGCATAAACAAATAAAGGTGTACAAATTCCTATAAATTAACTGGGACAATTATTTAAATATAATGTTTTTTGTTTTGGCTGGCTAGAAACAAGAGGGTGAGCCTGGCAAAGGTGACTAACATGCTGTGTAGAGCTGTCAGACAATGCAGAGTATGGTTTGTAAATGCTAGTGATATCTTTAACATTAAAAGTGGTCATTTTATGAATTGACATGTAACAAAATCAGTGCAGCCTTGACATTTTCAAGTGTTTAACACTAATTTTGAATGCATGTGTTTGACAGACTTTGACTGAATGTGTTGATGTAAATCTTCCACGGCATTACTGCAGATCTAAAGACCTGATATTTTAAAAAAGGAAGTATATTGAGTCACAGCATGCCTATAACAATATAGTCAATATCATTTTGCTGTAAGTAATACGATGACAGGGAAATGGCAGGATGAGCAAAATAGGAAGAGCAACCTGTGCCATACTACAAAATAATTTTATGTCATAGTAAATATAAATATATATGTTGTGATTTATTTGGATAATAAGTAGACAAACAAGGCCCAATCCAGAATCATAATTCATTATAGAAAACATTCTTTTAAAAATTCATTTTATGTCATTTTACTACTAAGAATTTAGGTCTTTTAACTCCTGCCTTTTTGCCGCCTCTCCTTCCCTTCCATCCGTCCAGCTGGTCCCGCTCCATGTGTTTCTTTCTGGCAGAGGAGAAGACGGTTTCATCATTAGCTGCTACGCACTAGTCAGGCTGGCCAGCTCGCTGGGCTGAACAGACTGTGGCTCAGGCCGGCCAGATGGAGGTGAGATTATCCTCCATTAGATAGTATAATGGTACGGTCCACATACCCTGGAGAATAAGGGCTACTGGTCAAACTAGCCACCTATTCCTAAAACAGCTTGTAGGTGACGATGGGGATGATTTATATGATTAGTTGCATTGTTAATAGTAATAATGGAGTAGTGACAGGAGGAACAGCAGGAGGATACCATATGTATTCTAGTGATGACTAAGTGTGAAGTGTTTTATAGCATTCAGCAATATTGCTTCCTGTTGTTTTAGTTGTCTCATTCATCTCACTTTGTATTGCCCAAAATCATTAAAGTTTAGTAACAGCAATGCTCTTATATTGTGCAACAGCTGTTTACAGGCACAAAATTAGGGACTGCTGGGGGATTTCTCAGGGCTCACCCATGGTAAAAAAAAAGAAGAAAAAATACAGTATGTGTATTCAGAATACTTGAGGCATTCAAGTAAATGAATCCACTTACTGGCATCATATTATATGTTATGTAATATAAGTAGTTAGTGACCTAAAAACCAGCCAAACAAACAAATAAAACAGTCTGAGCAGTGAGACAGGTGGGTGAGGCTCACGGGTGTTGATCTGGTCCACAGTGAGCTATAAATTTCCTGATAATGACTGTAAGGAAGTTTTGAAAAAAGAAGTGAGGATGTAGTCATTGCTCCAGGGGAAATGTCAGGCTGAAGCCAATGAACACTGCAAAAAAAAAAAAAAAACAATAATCAGAGTGCCAAGAGGACGGACGATATGTAACTCAACACTGTCATCTGGAGGCGCTTGGATGTAAATGTTCAGACACGTTGTATCGGCCCTGATTTAATCATTTCAACAGCCATCTGGCTCCCATTAACATTTCTAAACGTTAGTACAGTAAATACTCCACGTGGGGAATGGAATGAACATCCCAAACAGTCAAGTTCTGGCTTCAAGCTTCTATTATTCCATCCTTTTTTTTTTTTTCACTAATTTGAGAAAAATGCAGAATCATTGACTCATCGTTTGTTATAAATGGAAAGATATGCGCTGTTGACTCCATTAAATCTGGCTAAGTAGAACACAAATAAAGCAGGCTTCAATGGAAATGTTGTTTAAACTTTGTGGGCAAGAAGTGGTGCGGCTGCTTAAGCCTGACACAAAGCAGCACATTCAGCACGTTCTGAAACCACATTGACCTGATGAAATGATAAAGTATGAAAATGGAGCAATAGGTGAGGAAGGAGTGAATAAAGCTCTCTACTGACACTTACAGACCTGTTCACCTTATTTGTTGTCTTTAATTCAGAGTGTTCTGTGTTCTGTATACACTAGTCTGAATGAATACCCGTGGTATATTTTTATTGTATTATTTGAGAAGCATAATAGGATGTGACTAAGTCATGTTATTTTCTTCTATTTCTTCCTGCATCATAGTGACTCCATGCAAAAATAGCTGAATAATGTCAACATGTATATGTATACTGTATTTATACATTATTCACACAGGCTGTCAAACTCTGCGATGGCAGGTGTGGTTCATCATCCTGAACATAGAAAAAGCCTGTACTTCAAAAAATCATTGTATGCATACATGACATTTTATAAATATAACACATATTTTTGTCCTTTGGGGATTTGATCAAGCTATCCTATTATATATTTAAAAAAATGGGTTTACACCCTTTTTCTCTATATGCATTTAAAATGTCTTCCGTTTTTCTACTATATATTTTAAATGTAGACGAGGTTTGATGTGTGTGATGCATGTGTATATTGATATTTGGAAGTATTTTGAATCTTTTGTACTTCAAAACATCAAGAACTATTTGTTTGATCAGGTAACTTTATAATTATCAATCTTTAATGGCATGTAGTAAATACGCAGGCTTTCGACTGTTAGCTTCATTTTATTAATGACGTGTAAGAAAGCAAAAACCCCTTGCAACATTGTAAAGCTCATCAGCTGGACAGTAGAAACAGCTGATCAGTCTGTGCAGAGTTTACAAGTGTTTTTCTCAAAGGAAGCCAGTCACACTAGCGTCCTTCCATAGATATTACCACAGGAACACATTAAGTAAATGTATCTGGAGTAAAGAGTTTTGTCACTTCAGCGCCTATTGAAAAACAAGTGAAGCGCAGGGTTAGGACATTTAGACTATAAGGAGGTTTGAGTGAGGTCTCGTTTAAAGGCACAAACATGGAATTTTGGGATGAATTCCTCCTCTGAGCCCAAAAGGGAAAATGTGAGATGCCCCTGAGTGAATCCAGATGCGAGATACTGAAACCTGACTGCAAACTGGCTGAAACCAGATACTGTACATACACGAATGGTGCGAGAATGTCAACATCCTGCTCACTTCTATCCTGCCCACAATGCTTTCGACTGTTTCTGAGCTCCCCGGAGCTGAGAAGATGCAGAGCTGCAGAATAATTTGAAACCCTCCAGACACTCACCACAGTGTGTGTGCGCGCACGCGCACGTCCGTGTGGTGTTTGCATGAAATGAACTGAGAAAAGCAAATCATGGCATATATGAGCAATGTTTTATTTAGAGAGAAACCAAATCAGTCTGCAGGAAAGTGCAACACTGGACACTTTCATACATCACAAAAAGAATGTACACTAAATTACAGGTTGGTTTTTACGTCCTTTTTTAAATTGATATACAAAACAGATTACGCATACAGAAGGTGCATATAGAGACGCTTGGCCACTCGCGAGAGCACACACTGCTCCTGTTGGGTTTGCTTGGAATGAAAAGTATCTCCTCTGCGGAGCTTAGAGGAATAGAAAAAGCACTCCATCTTCATTTTTTGAATTATTCATTCCACCTAAGTGGGTTATCATCCATTTAAGGAGCCCTCCTGTGTTATGTGTTTTGTGTATGTTAATGCGGAGAAAACCCGGAGGGGAGGAGGAGGATTAGGTTCTCGCCGTAAAACTCAATATTTCGTCTTGTCAACCTTCTGTTTAGTTTGTGCGGGCCCTCGCCTTTTAAAGCTTGAATTAGAAGAAGGTCAGTCAGCACGGTTGCACTGCAGGCTGACCAATCTCCACCACACACTGGGAACAGTTGGAAGCTGTGTTTTTTTTTTTTTTTATCCTGTCAAACACAACTGACATCGAAGGCGTGTGGTTTCACTGATGCAGATGGCAAAATCTGACAAATGTGCAACAATAGTCTCTGCAAATGTCTGATCTGTGATTTTTAGGACGTGATCTGTGATTTTTTCAGGACGTTTTCTGTGTGTTGTTTATACCACAATCACGGCATAAAGGAAGAATCATGCCATCTGTTGTGAAGTTGGAGTACTATGACCTGACATCTGTCAGGATGTAAAAGATTAATGGCAGAGTAATCCCAATAACCCATCCTGAACCTGTAAGATGCCTGCAGCCCACGACTTAAGGACTGGACATGTTAGGGCTGTTTTAGGAGAGGCGATACGGTGGTTAACGCTGACCTGACCTAACCAAGAACCGTCATTATGTATCATACGCCCACTTCGTCCTGTGCTCACCCGCCTTTCTTCTGCCCCGGTCCCTGTTTCAGTCTCTTTAATAGAGGTTAAGACCACTTCTTACAGCTCTATGCTTTGACCACACGGCACGTCTTTTAATATCACAAAGCAGATAACCTTCAAAGACAACTTTAATGTGCATTAGAAGACAGGAACAACAGGTGACACATCAAAGCATACAAAGGGAGACGAAAGAGTTCAAGAAATGCAAACTATAGCAACAATCTATAGAGACGTGTCTGTACCTAGAAACATACAGTATCTCTCAGACTATTTATTCTCAACGTCTAATCAAAATTTCTTTGCTTTGGACAATTAGAGAAGATGCTTTTTGTGCAAACTGTATTTTGGTCTTCTTGAAAGGCATTAAATGAATTTCAAGAGATAGCACAGCTGCTGCTTTTCATGGCAAAGAACAGATCACTGCTGTGATGGGCAAATGATGAAATTCATGGCTCTTCAGTCCTGGAGGAGAAAAGTGGATAAAGAGGAGGAGACCCCTCACGAATTTCATCTGCCCTTTCTGGAGAAGCGGAATGAGCTGTGTAGTCTTGTGCGGAAGGAAAGTGGGTGTTTCCCGTGGTCTCGTAGCTGCAGGATCTTCAGGTGTTTCCAACAGCTTTTGCAAAAAAAAAAAAACAACAACAAAAAAACAAAAAAAATCACGATACGTGCCGTTTCCACTGGCTCCAGATTGGGCTGCAGGATTTGCTGATGGTTGGTCATTGGTCCTTCTTAGAAACTGCAAACCTTTCTCCCCCCCATCTGTGTCCAAATTAAAATGTCTCCCCGGTTTTCCATTGTGTGAACTAACAGCCTGCTTCCTTCCCCTTCATGTCCTTATGATACATAGGACTGTACTAAGCCGTTTCAGGCTCACCATAGTCCGCAGCAGAGTTATTTATCACCAGGTTTATTCAACAGTCCTCTTCTTTAAGATGTATGAGGGGAGCAAAGTGGAGACAAGACATGAGTGAGACGATACACTCCAGTCTGCAGGTGGTCATCTCAGAATGTAGTGAGAGGTGGAGGCTTATAAAAGGAAAAAAAACAAAAAAAAACTAAACCCCTTTGTGCCATTTTCTGTAATCACAGTGTAATTAAACAATAATTACACTAATTACACTGACGCTAATTAGACTGAAATTACAGAAACTGGGGGGCAGTTATTTTAAACGGTTACTCGATTACTTTTTTTAGAAGACAGAGATGAGTGCGAAGACCCCGTATAAGAGAGCGCAGGGGTAAGCAACCAACAGCTGCTGCCCATCCATGGCCAACGCTGAGATGAAGATCTTTGAGGCTGAGAAACTGCACCAGCCAATGATTGCTGCCGTTAGTATAATTCCCATCATGCCCCTAAAGAGGACAGGAAGGAAGCGGACGGTTAGCTTTAGCAGAGTTTATAGAGCTGTACTGAAATACAGCCTTAAATATGAATATCACGCTTTAGTTCATCTTATTAAGCAACCAATGATCACTGGACTGTACCACTACAACATATCCCTATCTAAGAAGTTTATACTACTAAGCAGTGCCTAGTCTATAGAGATGATTTACAGGTATATTAACATTCAAGATCAGACTCCCAGGAAAAGGAGCTCTTGTATTTCACTGGGATCTTCCTGGCTTAATAAAAGGTAAATAAAAACTGTTGTTGTGCCTGTGTACTCACTGTAAAGAGAAGAGGACTCCAAAGCTGGAGAGGAGGATCATTGGGAGGAGGCAGTATCCCAGCACGCTGGACACGCAGCCGAAGGAGACGCCCGTCATACTCATGAGGTTCAGTAGGCAGTACATGCCGAGGCAGCCGATTGCGCTGATACCGTACACGTACCCGAACTGGATCTTACCTGACTGTGGAAAAAAATGATAGGAACACGCAGTCAGATAATATTCACCTGCACGGTGACAGCTGACAGCTGTGTTTGTTATGAATTATTATTCTGCAACATGAACCAGAGGATTTACCAGGAGAAGTGTCGCTCCGAAGGCCAAACAGAAGACCATGGGGCCAGCCAGGTCTGTCTCGTTCATGATGCTGCCGTCTGCTACCTTCATTGGATGGAGCACTGTGAGGGTCTTCTGCCAGATGTGGTCGAAATTGATTCCCAATTCTAAGATAGGAGATAAGATAAACAGACATAATAAGTACCCACAAATTGTACTGGGACTTTGAAAAATTAGCTTGAGCAGAGGTGCACTGGCATACAGCATGAGCTATTAGTTTGCTATGTCAGCACTATGAAGTTTCTCTTCCAGAGATTCTCATGACTTTGCAGTCAGAGCTTTGCATTAGGACATAGTTACGAAGAACTCTCACCTATGAAAAGTGGATTTTTTCTCAGAATAGCCTCGAGGTGTGTCTTCACCTTTCTAGATCACAGTATGAGTTCAGTTTGAGGGATCATTTCCGCACATTCCCGAGCTGCTCAGCGGGGACACGGTGTGGTGCCACGCGTGTACACACAATCACTTCATCACTGGTCAATACGATCAGCACATGCATGTGAATGGACTGTATTTACATGGCGCCTGGTCTCCTGAACACTCTTTTACACTTGTCACATTCATTCATACACACACACATTAACACACTGACGACAGAGGCTGTTGCACAAAGTGCCAACGGCTCATCAGGAGGGACACAGTGCTTCCTGTCAAAGCACTCAAAGATTCAGCCATTCATCACACACACAGACATCAGGAGCAAATGGGGGTTCAGTAACACTGACAAAAAGTAACATTGCTGCTGGCTCCACAGTTGAGGAGTTGGACACAAAAAGGGAAGCGACTTCAGAAATGTTGAAGTGGTTTTGTTACAAATGATCAGATGTACAACAGACCCTGGTGACGTAGGAGAAATACAAGAAGACTATGACAACAAAAGGGGAAACACAACAATGTACTTCACCAGCTGAAGCGGGAGCGCTGCACTGAATACAAGGAGAGCCAGAAATCCCACGAGAGCTATGAATTCTAAACCAACAATATTTTTCAGTATTTTGTTATATTGTCAAGAATAGCATTGCTGCAGATATACCCAGAAATATTATTTATAATGACCTAGCACATATTACTTAAAACTGCTTATTTTGTCAGACCACAGGTTTAACACATAAATATATTCTATTTATAATGATGTATACAGCTGAGACCAGCATCTTATAAAGGCTATTTTCCTTTTTAAAAAAAGTCCCACTTAGGCCTTTCCAAAATCAAGGACCTCAGCCACAGGTGAAGCTCCACCTGCTCTAACACACACTTCACGTAGTGAGGGTCAAGTGGAGCATCTACACCATCTGCTCCCGTTTTTTAAAGTTTTAAGAATAAAAGCGCAAAGGCACCTCTGGTTTGTTCTCAATAGGGGTGCAGATCATGGTTACATGGAGGTAAGATATGATGAATAAAAGATGACTGAATGTAGAACTAACTGCAGAATATAAACTGAGAGGACGCTTTGGCTGCAACCATGAAACTAATACAACTACATCTAATTAATAGTAATTAATGTAGCAGCGCCTTTTCGTGACTTCACGTATAATTTTGCTGTTTTGCTCTTTTTTATCTTTACGTCCAGGCGTGAGAAAAAACTAAACAGAATTTACATCTGTTTGAGCCTTTAAAGTCTTTAGTGCTCAGAGTTACGAGTCATACTTTCTTACTACAAAAGGACGTTAAAAAAAAAACAAACAGCTACATATAATTAAATCACTGGCATCTTTTCTTCAACTTCAAATTAGTACCCTTTCCTTAGTGCTGGTTTGTGTGCAACTACACAGCCTGCATGCCAATGCGAAGCCTTCTCGAGTGAAAATACTGCAGAAGTTTGGAAATGTCAGGTCTGCCAATTTTGCAGCCACTCTGTCAGGTGATCCGTCATTCCTTTCTGTGCTATCAAAACTCTCCTGCAGCCGTGAGCTCTGACTCTGCAAGCCATTGCAACAAATAAATTCAACTTTAATTTCACGCCTTGAGAACAGATCACAGGTTTATGTTCTAGAAGTGATACTGCCGACCCTTCGATAGGAATGCTATAATTTTACACTCGAGGAATTCAACTCATGCTCTTGTACAAGTAACTTGCAATTATTCCAAAAAAACTGGTAAACAGCGCAACTAATTATTATTTTCAGTAACTGCATAAAAAAAACAGTCATTCAATTTGCAGATGAAAGAGTACATAGAGAAAACTCTCACTTTTATGAAGCTTGACAAGCTAGGACTTAAATCTTTGACAGTTTCATCACGGTTAACAACAGTGAAATATGCCATGTAATACTGCGACATTGTAGTCTCGGTATTCCTTTGGCAATATTCCCGTTCTCCTGAAGGAGAAATATTAGAAGAGAGGTGAGAGGACAGTATTGGGTTAGCCTTGCAGGTTGTGTTTCACCTACCTTCTAGCAGCGGCGGCTCGTCATCGAAGCTGCTACTGTACATGGATTGTGACGAAGACGGAGTGTAGGTCTGTGTGGGCTGGAAGATTTGTCCTGTGTATGGCTGCTGGGGCTGCATCATCCCTGGGGAAGGGTAGCCCATGGGCTGGGAGTAGTCGTACTGACCGTATTGTCTGGGAAACACAAAATAATAAGACTCAACAGTACTCTTTCACTTAAACTTACACGTTGCTTACAAAGGATGTTGCTTAAATGTCCTCTTCTTGTTTGAACAAACGAACTAACTCCCTTCTCTCGAACACCAAATAAGATGAAATATTCAAACTCACAAAGAAACAAACACACTCCAAATAATGAGTTCAGTCAGGCAGCACAATGGGGAGCGTTCAGCAGCAGAAATGGCAGCAACTCAGTCCACAGTGACTTAATTTGGGACGGTGGCTGGTTCAAGTCCAGCATGGACCACAGTATGGAGGGTGGACTGGTGGCTGGAGAGGTGCCAGTTCACCTCCCGTGCACTGTGGAGGTGCCCTTGAGCAAGGAATTGCTAAGGCAGGGTGCAGATACATGGCTGCCCATCACTCCACCATCTCTCAGGCTTGAATTATAATTGTAAACGGTATGAGTGTGTGGATTTAGACACTTACTTGTTGTAGGGGGTTTCAGCGTTGGCGTAGCCATAGCCTCCCTGGTTTTGGTCATCTACACTGTAGCTGGACTGGTAAAAGTCTGTGTTGAAATTGTCAAACCCCGACATCTCTCACTGTGTCAGACACAGGAACAAAAACACAACTTCAGCTGGGAGAGACATTTCACTCTGCAGTGAAGTGGCACAGTGGCAGTCAGTCTAAAAACATACTAAACTTTGATTTTTTAAAAAGTTATATAGAACAGCTATGCTCGAAGAAAACAGCCCAGCAGGAGAAATTCTTTAGAAACCGTCCACAAAACGTAAGCACCCAAACATTAGTCTGCCTGGTGTTAATTACGTGACTGCGTAGCTCAGATAACAGTACTACCGTAACATTTAAATACAACTGTGAGCTAAAGAAGCTAGCTAACGGAGCTCCACAAACAAAGGCAGAAATGAAAATGATATTAGTCAATTATGAGTCTTTTTTTAAAAAACAACCAACATCGTCAGCTGTCTCTATAGCCACAGCCACCTGAAAGAATAACGTGAACAAATCTCACCAAACTACAGCTGAACGCTGCTGAGCTTTGGGTGGCTAACGTACCGTTAACTCTGCAGCTAGTCGGTTAGCTCTGCTAGTTGCAGATATCCTAGCTCCTACGTGTTACGCGTAATGTCAGCCACGGCTGTAATATTTCCTCACATAATCATTATTCCGAAGGCATAAAAGCATCACATATGCTGACACGTACCTGTGATGTTTGACAAACCTAACCAGAGCCCCTGCCAACTTGGTTTCGGCTGCTACGTGTCAGGAGAAAGGTAGCTCTTCCGGGATGCTACGTAGCAGACGGGAAGTCGTGACGGGCAAAAATGCTCTTTGCGGAGTAAGTGGCGCGGTCTACAGGCGACTGGTGGTACTACAATATTTTATAATCACGAACTGTGCGTTTACAAGCCGGGCTATTGTATGAATGCATAAAAAGAGTAAATGTTTCTGTTTTCCTGGTTGAAATACGTGCAGCACTGAATGGTATAGGCTTATGTTATGTCCTTGTGCTGTCCTCTTTGTCCTTATTTAGAAATGCTATATAATAGCTCGGACATTATGCAAGCAGAAATATTATAATTCTGAAGGTCAACACACTTGAAGTACTATAGCACATTTTACAGGATCATGGATGGTGTACAAATATCACAGGAACAGGCTATTAAGTAATTGTATAGTGATACATACATAACAGAATGAAATGAACCACCGATAAAGCACTGAAAGGTCACTCGCTGCTATATAAATAATACAATATTTTTTTCTTTTTATGAACTAACTATGATTAATAAATAATTAATAAATGCACAGGGTTGGTTATCATCTCAAATTACTGCCTGTTTTTCTCACTACAGGGAGGTATTAGATCCTACTGGGTTCTGACCCATCGTTGAATGAGAAAACCTGGGTCTAAAGGTAACTAATAGAGACAGAGGGAAGAAGATAATTTAACAGGACAAGCGCTGGGCTCCCAGCAAGAACAAAGGTAGTCTCTTTCATTAGAAGGCAGAGGAGGAGATCAATCATTCTACCTGTACGGGAGAACTGCACTGAGACCAAATACTGCAGGTGGATCCATCCTCTTTGATGATGACAGATAATGCAGAGTAATTGGCTGATGACCTCTGCTGAAAGGAAATAGGGATAGGAGGGGATGAGAGGCAGGAAGAGCATCACAGATGTGAGTTTGACCTGCAATGAATACAGTACAAATGCAAGAAAAACTAGTTGAGCCCTTCAAATATTCTTCTAATCTTCTAATCATTTTAAAAGGCAGGAGAACACAAGAGAAATAGCCAACAAGAAGAACTATATATATATATGAATCCAGCAAATCTAAAATGACCAAACTGATATACCAATGTCCCTCTGTCACATCTGCAAAATCTACTGTCTTGGCATCCTACCCAGGGCTTATTAGAACTAGATTTTTTTTCTGCCCCAGTGCTGAAACAAACACACCTCTGGCATCCCTGACAATAAACTGTTAGAATTTTAGCCACAGATTAACTGGTGCTGTGTGAATAGGAACTAAACTATATTGACTTGGCTCTGTCCCCAGCCTGGAGTAACAGACTTCCTTACAGAATGAGAAATGGGAGAAATAATCTGGCGGAAAAAGTCATGGAGGGAAACGTCGTCATTATTCAGAGGAGACACATTCAGCCTCTTCCGTCTTTGACAGAGAAACTCTGATTGAGTTACAGGTCTCAGGCTGAAAATACAGGGAGAGAGCTTTGGGCTAGTGTTGCACAAAGCAGTTGCCTCAGCAAGGTTGCATGAGTTAGGAGAAAATTTTCTTGCCAGGCAACTTTGTGACCATCTGTCACATTTTGTTTCCTGTTGATGGCAGTGCTGACAACTAGATTCCAGCCTTTATGTTAAATCACTTGTTCCAAAATAGCTGCAGGCAATAGGTGTTGTTTTATGATGGACAGACAAATGTAACTCATAACATAAAAAGTTGATGCGGAAAATAAACAAAAAGACATTATCAACAAACCTTTCAGCTATGCAGGCCAGACACGGATAATTTCTCTCCCTCATGGTGAACAAAATCAATTTGATGTGCACAACACGAATTCCTACAGCACACAGCCATGACTAATCATAAGCAGGAACGAGTCGCCTTCCCTCCATTGCCTCTCATCTTCCTTTAGACTTTTAATCATTTCTAAACTTGAAGAACATGTCATTCTTCTTAATCCACTTAATGAAAGAAAATTGAAAAGTGCCAGAGAGGGTAATTGAATTTAGGGCAGTGTATTGCCAAACGCTGTCATAATTGCCTTCTTTTATAATGTCTCTACTGTAATCCTGCTGTCAGCGCTTGGGTGGATGAGTGGATTAAAACTACTGAATTTCCTTTACTGCGGCTAGCCCCTCATCTCCATCCACCTACTGTACCCTCAATTAAGATTTCTCTCTCCACCTCTCCAGGCTCAAGAAGAGCGGAAAAAGCAATGGATCAAGTTATCTTATTATGTGCTCTTCCCGTCCACAAATATGCCGATGGGAGATAATTTTGCTCCTTCTGCACATAACATATTGAACATATGAATGAGCACACACACGCAGAGAGAGAGACAGACACACACACACACGGAGCTCTATTTTTAGAAATAGATGCACGCATTTCCTTCTGAACATTTACAAGATTAAATAAATTCATTTAATTCCTCTAATTCAATTTCCTGCCTCCCCATTGATGCAACTGCTGAACAGATCATAAATTAGTAGGCATCTGGTACTCTCAGGGTGCTTTCTCTGAAGCAGCTTTCTTCATTCTGTGAGCGAGCTACATGAACACTAAAATAACAATCAGCAGCTGAAGAGTTGGTGAAGTTTGTTTGTTCCAAAATGAGATTTCCACCCACTTGATGTTTAGCAGCTTCTAACAGAATGATAGTCAAACAGTAAAATGCATCTCATTCTGCAGTAAACTGTTGATACTTGTGATACTAAAGCATTCAAATGAGACTAAAAAAAAGCTCTAATGTGAAACGTTTGGCCTGAAATCATGTGTTTTTATAGTGTCAGGAATTCTTGTTCGAATAGAGGCTTTGCTAATCGGAGACAAATAAAAACACACAATAAAGTGTATAAATAATGAAAATGGGTTTGACTGAGACGTCCACGTCCATGTATATTTTATCCAAAATGAACACATGCAGCATTAAAGAAGTGTCATTTCATTTAAACCTCATTTGAAGAGTAGGTTTGCCCCGAGGAGTGATTCTTTATGATGAAGTGCACTGTGGAGTTTTGCCATCCTTGTCTTATCTGCCTCTGGTTGGCATCAGGAACAGCACCAGTCAACCCACGAGTGTTCTACCTGTCAAAACAGATTTAGAGGCTTCTAAAATAAGTCTCATATTATAAAGAGTAGCATGGCCTTGGCTCTCCTTGTTTCCTTCCATCCTACCCTAACACAGCACTCTGCCAAGTTTCACTTCCCGGCTCCCTTAAGGCTTTGGCCATACTGATTCCATTCTCTGCAAGATATGTCATGCTGGACATAAATTAGTTTTGGCCCAGTGGGTTAATGCCGCAGTATTTTGTTATTGCAGATCAAGTAAAAAAAGTCTTTTTTTTTTTTTTTTTTTTTTTTTTTTTACACATGACAGCGTCTTGGGTGTTGCTGTTTATAGCATTTCAAGACTGCAGAATCAACATCTTACACTTAAAACTCCACATCATCCAAGTTCTTAAGTTGTTGTGGCGGGGATCAATTGAGATTGATCTCAGCGTCAAGACTGATGCAGAGATCAATTTGTTTGGAGGGAGAACTGCTAATAAGCAATATTTTGTGCTGCTATATGTAATTAAACTAGCACCCCCCCCCCCCCCTTTTTTTTAAATAATGTAAAAAACTCTGCAATCCATATGTACATA
Organism: Nibea coibor; assembly: GCA_023373845.1. Taxonomy (NCBI): domain Eukaryota; kingdom Metazoa; phylum Chordata; class Actinopteri; family Sciaenidae; genus Nibea; species Nibea coibor. Next base: position 5,897,972 of record CM041733.1, on the reverse strand, counting down.
TACACTCATTGCTATTAATGATAATAGGAATGCCAATATCACACATTAATGCAAAAGCGATTACATGAATTAATATTCAGTCAATCTGAACAGCCAATTAAAAGCTGATATCATCAGTCTCATTCACCATCTGAAATCGTCCACTCTTCTTCAAATGCATTTTTCCGCCCAACTGAAACTAATGATTCAACAGCGGTAAGAGTGGGTCCAAGACTGAGAGGCAGAGATTTCTCTTGGGACATGAGCGGAATTGCCAACTTACATTACGTGATCGTCAGACTGGCCACTCAGTGGCAGAAAATCCTCCCTCAGGTGCTCTCACATGGTTTTATATCATCGGTTTATGACGTTTAATGTATTTCAGAAGTTTCTGAAGTTATGATGAAGCGCTGCAATTTCTTCTGTGTACTTTGTCGGCCTACACACTTTCCCCACAAACTGCCTCCTCTGTTTCCACTTCATCTTTTATTTCCCAGACTGCCTTTCGACAATCCTTTGAGAGCAGGCATGATCTTGTTGCCTTCAGCCACGTTTTCTTCTTTTAACTGGACGTCAGTATAGGAAAAATGACAGCCGCGTGTCTGTTTCACTGGATGCACAGCGCCTTGATGCTCCAATGCAGTGTTGCATTATTTAAGCTACTGTCAATGGAGGAATAAATATCTGTCCATTAATGATGGATTTTTCCACGAATGACTGGTGAGCATCACTGCTAAAAGATGAGTCTGCGCAGAATCCCTCGCTCTGACTGACACAAACCTAAAAAGTTTACTATTTCTGGTTAAGGCGGTGACTTGGGGATTTTCTGAGAGTGAGCACCAGCTGGACTGGTAATATTTCAGTAAGATTTCACACCATCAATGAGAATTAGATAAAACGCAGATATAAGCCCACAAATGCAAAGAACCTTCAAATATTGGCAATATATTGAGTGTTCTGTCCCGATAAAAAGGATGACAAAAACTGATTTCAGCACTTCTGACAGCGCACAGGTGTATTTCAAACAGCAAACAACAAACAATCAAGTTGTGTTCTTTGTTTAGGGTGACTCCAAAGCGGACATTCTGCTTTCCTGGTGGAATTACTGACGGCAGGAGTGAACAGAGATCCAGCACACACTCACTGACACATCTTCTCCATGCTGTCAGTCGCTTTCACTTTCTCACACTGACAGAAATTCTTCATTTCGACCGTGTGTGCGGAAACCTTCATACAGTTCTCGACTGTGCACTTCATTCATCTTACATACATCTAACTCACTGTGTCGTATCTCAGTTTGGCAGCGCTGCACAAGATAGAGGCAGAAGGATCTGGGCACTTAAATTCTGTGAGTATATATATTAGATGAGGGGAAAAAAATAAATATTTCCTGTGATTCAGTAGCACATTTGCAGCATTAATCATTCAATACTGGACATCCTTCAAGTCATAAATTGCTGATGGTATTAGCTGAAGAGTAAAATTGGATACTACACCTTTAAAAGTGGTTTTACAGTTCTAAGGACTTTTGGAGATTTGGTCTCATCAAGAGATTTGTCACACACTGAGGACCTGTGGAAACCTCCTTTTAATCCCAAGAGCCAGAGAGTAAAGCATGGGAAATACTGGAGGGAGGGAGAGAGGGGTTGAGCTGTAAAACACACACACACACACACACACACACACACACACACACACACACACACACACCTACATACTCAGTGAGACAGAAACACACATCACAGGAGAGCTGACTATGGCAGTAAACTAGCACAGCTATCTACCCCTTCACAGTGTTCCCACATGGCCTTTACACTGGCAGAGGGAGAGCGGGTGCTTAGCAACATGTCATCTGCATGGTTTGCCAAACCAACAGGGTCAAGTTCCCTTTAGGCTTGTAGAACCTGACTGTGTTGTGCACCGCCGATGAGTGGCTTCAGAGATGGAGAGAAAGGCGCCGATATGAGCCGACTCTCTTCTTGGCAAAAATCCCTTCTTGAGTTGCTTAGGCTCAGTCTTTAGCCTTCAGGATTTATTCTTTCTTAAAACAGCAAGAAAAAAAAAAAGGCTGCCAGTGTGAAGGATTTTTTGGTGCTTGATTTTGAAGGCAGATTTGAGCCTGTAAGGCAGGCAAGTGTCATTTTAATTCAAACTGATACCTGAATTAAAAATGAAGGACTTTAAACAGATACAAATGTACTGACTTATTAAACCTATAGTTTATTTGCTTTAAGAAGAAAGATTTGAGGACTTAATAAGACACACAATGACTGGTTAAGATGTCCTTTCCCTGGCTAGTTCACTCTGTATTTTAGGATTCATTTTAAGTATAAACAGAGATCAGTCAGTGCCACCCAGAGTCATGGACTGCATACATCCTCAAATAAAAACTGAATGGTAGACACTGGGAACACATTACAGCTTTTATAGGCTATATCTCCCAGCCTGCGAGGGAATGAAAATATGTGTCTCACCTCAAGGGTGTCATTTCCAATAAGCTAAACATAACATAATTACATAACAAGTGTTACTTTAAATGCAACCAATGAAGCAGCAAGTTTAATGTTGTATTTTTATTTTGTGTGAACCCGCTGTATTGGGTGACACGGCGTTGCAGCGGTTCTGTGTGGAGTTTCGTGTCTGTGTGGGTTCTCTGCGGGTACTTTGACTTCCTCCCACAGTCCAAAGACATGAACCTTTTACATGTTAACCGGTGACTCTAAATTGTCCATAGGTGTGAATGTGAGTGCGAATGATTGTTTGTCTCTATTTGTCAACCTTGTGATGAACTGGCGACTGCTACAGCAGCTGTGATTGGCTCCAGCTCCCTCAACTACCCTGATAAGGATAAGTGGTTATGGAAAATGGATGGATGGAATCCACTATATTAAAATGAAAGCATAATATGAATGAATGAATATATGAATACATATGATGTGACTGCATTCTTACTCCACGCATGTTCATCACAGCTCATCTGCGCGTGATGCAGTCCAGATAGAGCGATGAGTCAGTGCACAGTACACTTACACACACTCTGACTCAATGGATGTTTTTTTTTTTTTTTTTTAACAAATGAACAGAGATTTTTTTTTTTTCATGGAGCTGTCAGATCTTACGCCTCCTCCCATCCTTTCACTACACCCACAACTTGATCCGGGCCAACTGCTTTCCGAGTCCCACATGGTGCAAATTGAATCAAACGCCAACTACTGTAAGATACACACAAAACCTCCTGGTTTTATCACGGCGTACAAGTTTGATTGTCTCTATGAGTGCAAATGGGTTATACTGTACGTGGGAAAGAACATTAGGAGAGAGGTCATGCTGTAATTATCGGGTTTCAGCAATGTCATTGTTTGTTTCCATGTGGAAATAAAGATTATTTAGCTGGTTAATCAGTTTTGTTTTTTTAAACCCAGTATGATTTTCTATTAACACACAAGCTGCAGAAAAGTAAATAAATCTGAGCAACTTTGTCTATACTGATATTTCAAACCATCGGATCCAAAGCTCAGAGACTCAAAGGCAAAATCATTAGGTGACAATCTTCAGTGGGCATTGCAGTCACTAACCTGCAGCTGGACATTTTAACAATGAACTGTTATGCATTCAGCAGCTTATGTCGTTACGTTGTCATGAAATGATTTGTAAAGAAGATAACGATTTGACTTGTTTCTTCTCTCATCATGACTCAAGCACCGTGTGCCCACCCACAGGCCTGCATAACACTACTATGCGCCTGAAAAATAAAAAGCATGTAGTAAAGGGACTTTCAACAGTAATTTCCCTCAGTTATATCAGCTGTGCCTGTGATAGAGTGGCTCCCTGAAGGTAATACATGCCGGGACAGATTCCAGCCCCCCCTGCAGCCCTTGACAGGAAAGCGTTGGATGCAGCCTGTTAGCTTGTGTACCAGTAAACATGTCTACTAAGATATGTAATGTTGTAACATCATCCTTGTTAAGAACTGAAGGAAACTACTTGCAGGTAAGGAGGGGAAGACTTTGCACGCTCAACTTCCACTCGACTGATGCAATCTTGTAATTTTTTGGATCAGTGTTTTGGCACATTTTGACTTCCTCAAGATGAAAGCCACGGCATACTGCATGAGACAGGTGATTTAGATGAATGATCTGAGTCCATGGAGAGGTCATTCATAGCCAAGAAAGCACTGCTCTCCACCTGCACCGACAGTATAACTGTATGTTAGACATGTCTCAAGCGAGTCCCAAGTCATTTTTCCTTTGGCAAGTCACAGGTTATGGCATGTCAACACTGAGAACGTTGAACATTTTAAACAATTAAAAGGAAAAAAGAATGCATTTTTATCAAACAAACACGTAAATATGTGAAATATATGAACACGCAGAACCCTTTAAACCAAACAAATATGTAAATGGATGTGAATCCACAAACATTCTACAAATCACCTGGGCTTAATTTAGCATCATTATCTAGCATGATCTCTGTTGTCAGCTCCACACATTAGAGGTACCATATAAACACAAGAGTAACTCCTGGCTCAGTTGGCTGTATCCAAAATAGCTCTGGATCCATATTTCCCTGCTCTGTTTAAACTTGGCTCCAAGGGTACAGCCTCTTTCTTCATGCCTTCACCAGTACACAGTACAATACACACACACAGACACCTGCAGAGTCAGTGTTAGTGAGCGCGATGACAGCTCTGCTGCTGTGTTGCTGGCCAGAAGACAAGCTGAAACTTCCTGGCTCTCCGTGGTGTCTTGCAGGGTTGTATGTTGTACTTATCCTGGCTCCAGGAGTCGCTCGTCTGTCCCTCACCGCACTGCTCTCCTCTGGCTGCCAAAGCCCTGAATGTTTAGTGGGCTTCCTGTTAAATAGACTTGTCTCCTGGGAGAGAAGTGGACCTAGTTTAGCAGGGAAAGCTACTCCGGCCTGTGGAAAGAGTGGATGAGGAAGGGACTGTGGGGCAGAGCAGCAAAGCGACACAATTTGAGAAAGAACTAATGTTTTGACGTGTTAAAATAGACAGAAATCCAGGACTTTTGTCATTTTATTACTCACTAGCAAGAGAATATTGCAGTATAACACTCGCAAGAAATGTGCTCCCAGTTTGTCAGTCTGCTGGCATTTAGTCTTTTTAGAGCCACAGAGGAAATTACTTTCTAGTGTTTGTAGATTGCAATATTCATGCTATCATTTGAGATGCGATGATTGAAGAAATGAGATCTACTTCCTCAATTCAACTGTCGCCTGTGGCAGTACTGAGGGAAAGTAGGCTTGATGTTTTCTTGGATCAGCTAAAATGATTTTGTTTTGATACCAAATCTGGGGCATCGGGACTTGTTGTGAATACCCACACGGACCTTGTTAAGTTTATGCTTGAAGATCAGCATTGAGGAGACATTTCGTTTCTTAATGATTACAAGTTCATTGGCAGACTTCTACGATCAGACGAAAACCTTGTCATGCGCCTTTTTGAAGACGCATCTTTGATTTATGACTCATTGCATTAGTAGCCGGAGGTGTTGGTGTGCACTTGCTCACTAGGACAGTAAGAGTTCAGTCTGGCCACCAGCCTGCGAAGATTATCTCATGAGACACTGAACATCAGCGGGCTATTTTTGTATTCACACAGAAACTGAAAAAAAGATTTTTTTCAAGGGAGAGGAGAGGTTCATTAGACTGACAAAAGAGCTGCATCTGCTTTAAAAATAACACTGATGCACTGTTAGTAATGCTGTAAGTCTTGCACACCATTAATGATTACCTTATTCATATTTCTGTTTTAATTTACATTATTATGCTTTTACACATTTTGCTACTTTCCTCAGCAAACTCTTTGCAGGACTGTTCTGATTACACTCACATATTCGTACGTGGAATCTTCCCATTACAAACCCAGTCTGATCTGGTGCTTTCACTGGCGTAGGTGGAGTTAAGACGCTCACTCAAGGGTAGCCGTCTTCTTTATCACAGATACACTGATCAACCATAACATTATGAAGTGAATGTCATCCTGGCACCTGTCAGTGGGTGGGACATTATGTCCTCAAAGTGGATGAAAAATGGTGTAAGGTCTTCAGTCATCTCTAAAACTGCAGCTCTTGTGGGATGTTTCCAGTCTGCATTGGTCTGTACGTATTAACAGTGGTCCAAGGAAGGAAAAAAGAGAAAAGAAAAGTCCTTTTTTTTTTAATAAAAGAAAAGTGTCAGAAGTCACAGTGCATCACAGTTTATTGTGCCCGCTACTGTCAGTGGTGCCAACAATGGGCGCACGAGCAACAGAATTGAAAACCGTGGAGTGATGGAAGAAGGTGGCCTAGTCTGATGAATCGGGTTTTCTTTTACCTCATGTAGATGAGCCAGGTGTGTGCATCGTTTGCCTGGGGAACACATGGCACCAGGATGCACTATGGGAAGAAGGCAAGCTGGCAAGAGGCAGTATGATACTTTGGACGATGTTCTGGAGGGAAACTTTGCATCCCGTGGAGATTTCTTTGACGCGTACCACCTACCTAAGCAGAGTCCGTGCTACGATGGGTCAGGGCTAATATTTTTTGATTTTGATGATGAAGTCTTTCAGTCAAGTCAACTGAACTCCTTAGTTAAGGCAAATGGACCCTCCCCCCACCACCACTTAAGATGCTGCAGTCTCTCAATATTAGTTTGCCTGTCAGAAATCTCTAACAAGCACGTCTTGCATTTAGCAGTTCATGCGAAACTTTGGAATCTGAAAGTGATGACTCTTGGACTCTTATGATCGCGATGATGATGATCCGATTTGATCCATAGACCACCAGGCAGCGAGGAGCTTGACTGACAGGGTAATCATCCAATCGTGACAATACTATTCCTAGTGTGCACTCACATACCGGGTAACGTTACACGTGTGACACTTCATGTGACACGTGAGGTCAACACTGACGTTTTAAATATTTATTTATTCATGTTTAATATTTGAACTGAAGACATAAAATGAGACACGTCTCGAGTCGAGAAATGAGTCTAACTTCCAAGTCCAAGTTGAGTCTTGAGTCATTTTTTTCTGTAAAGTTGCAAAAAACAATAACAGTGACTGGCCGCAACGCTGCTGAAATGGTCTGAATTTAATTTAGCACCATCATTTAGCATTATCTCTACTGTCAGCTCCACAGATTCTACTACTCCATCAGAGTGGCATTTACAACAAAGGGATGGTTAATGTGCCCACTGGAACACAAACTGTAAGTACTGGAGGAAAAGTGCTAGAGTGTGTGACTGGTTTGATTTCGATCATTAAGCATTTCAGTCAGATCCAGACAGAGCAGAATATGTAGACAAATAACCAACACACTGATACAACTGCTCCATGATGTCGTGGTCTCATTATAGGCTGGTACTCTCTCTCTCTCTGTTCTCAAAGCTCTTACGCAAACCAGACCCACACACACGCACAAACACACATACAAACATACAACCCTTCCATCTTGCCTTCAGACCATCTAGTGATGCAGTGACTCACTGTACTTTGAAGGCTTCCTATTGGCAGCATGGATGCGCTTAAAACAAATTGGTATAATGCCATCAGCAGTGTCTTTTCAATGTCACCTCTAATCACTTGCCCCAAATATATTTTTTTGCCATGGTCTCTTCTCCTCTGCTCTGTTTTTGTGTAACACATTGTGGTTTTCTCTCATTCTCTCATTTTTAACAGAATTCTCACCATGTGCTTTTTTTTTATTACAAAAAGTTTCTGCCTGTTGAAACTTTTGCAAATTATAAATAGCTGACCATGTTTAAATAAAAAATAATAAACGTCCAAGTTTGAGGGATAGCTGAGGCTTACATAGAAACTCATTTTGGTAAATACTCTCTGAGTCAACTGAATTTATGCATTGAGCGTCTGCCTGCTGTACTTGCAGATTTCCCATCTAAGGCCTGGCATCATTCAGTGTGGCTGTAATGAAAGATGGAAGTGGAAGTAGTGTGCTGTTTATTTCAACCATCTGTGACTAGCCTGAAAATTCCCTTTAATAGTTTCCTCTTGCACTGCACAGGAAAATCTGCGCCGCGAGCTGATCTGTGTCAGGAAAGTGGAGTGCCTGGGATTTTCCTTGAAGTTGAACTTTTCTTTTGCAAGTCAAAAATGAAAAATCTCTCTGATATTGTGTGTCTCTCAAAAAAAAAAACACCCTATAAATTATGAATATTGCCGCTCTGCATGTGGAGTAAATATTTCATCAGGTATTGTGTCTTAATTAATATCAAACTGAAGCGTTCTCAAAGATATAAAACGACAAAGAAACACAGAAACTGTCGAAGCCTGTTTGCTGTAAATATATCTGTGCTTTTAGCTCTGGGACGATCTTTGTTTCACTGATTGAATACGTGGGAATTCAAAATACCAAGACGTGTTGTGTCATTTGCTTTGGTGACAGTCCTGCTGTGCGTTTTGTAAGCCTTTATGTCATTAAATCAAGTGCTCTTTGGGGACGGAGAAAGCTTGAAGTGAACTGAATTGTGTCAGCCCAAACTGCTTTAACTCCTTACAGGTGGTCAATCATCTGGTCTTTAAATAGCAGCACAGCAGGGAGCGGTGTAGTGACTATATGTATTTATGATGAAGCTACCAGCGTGGCCTACTTCTGGATGACTGCTCAGGTCCCAGCCAGGCACACCTCCTCGCTCTCTCTCTGTCTTTTATTCACTTTGTTTTACATCACTCACACTCTTGACCCGTTTCTCTTCCAGACACTACAGAACTCTGTCTGATTGAATCGCAGGACTCATTATGACTTGTGAGGTACTGTTTAGAGCTAAAGTGTCTCAGACTGCACTGACATTTTCATTTAAAGAAAATGCTATCAGAATGATTACACTGGCTGACACAGAATTAGTCATTGTATGTATGGTGTATGATGTGAGTGCTTCTTAAATGGTGTACTGATTTTCCAATTATTGTGCAAGAAAATAAGCTACGAATATGTTCTGCACGAGACATGATGCAGTCATGTGCTGTGCTGCTGGGTGCCATACATAAACTAACCACATTTCAAACTTGAAAACATTGATCAAAAATAGCTAATTAAAATGTTTTCCTGCCTTTTTATATTCCTTTGAAACACCACATCACAGACAGATAGATGCCATTTGAGAACAAAGTGTTCAAGAATATATTTATTATTTATAATTATTTATTTAGTTTATATATACATATATATATATATATATATATATATATATATATATATATATATATATATATATATATATTCAGTGGGACCACATTAAACATGGTTAGAATTTGTATTAGAGCAAGTACAATGTTTGGACAATGGGATGTAGACAGACGAGCACAGCTGTTTGAGAGGCTACACAGGAGTTGAGGTGTTGTTTGCTGATTCACCGGTACACACAAAAACAACAACGACAGAAATATACAAATATATTTGCATGTAATACATTCCTCGTGTTGGCCTTGCAGCTGCAGCATGTGTGTGTTTGTTAGACTACAGATTATACTGTGCCGGTTTTATTCTGCTCGCTTTTGACTCATGAGCCAAACAAGTGTTTTTATTGCTTACTTGTACATGTTTCAATGTTGATATGAGACATTATATGGCCGTGGGAAAAAATGAATCTTAAACAAATTTTCTTGCAAGTTCATATTCTGTTTAAATAGGTCAACTTCCATCTACAAATGTAACTGATAACACCAGTTGGAACACTTGCATGCACACACGTGCATGCAGCCATGCCTGCTGAATGCATTCAACGTCAATGAAATAATATCAGCTGTTTCTATCGTTGTTCTGTGTGTGTCTGTCCATGGTGCTGAAAGAAAAAAAAAAAGGCTGAACATGTACCAACAGAGGGGGGCGCTGTTGCTCATCTATGTGACAACTACAGACAGTCAGAGCCGTTTATCTGAGCCTTGATAACATTTTCATTAAGAGATTTTAATTTGTAAAAAGAAAGAGAAAAATATAAACCTGTTGCAGTCAGGGAGTAACACACACACACACACACACACACACACACACACAGTTTGCAGCACTGAAACCACAACAAGTCCTGTTTATATGTGTTCAAACTAAATGGCATGCAAATTGATTCAAGCTGGGGGTCAAATTGCAGCTTATTACAGTAATGACACAAAGATAGATGCAGCAATCCCACGACTAAAACGATGCATTTACACGGGCCCATACAGTTATTTAACCTTTGGCAGCAGCAAGTTTGCATTTGCATGTAGTGTGTGTGTGTGTGTGTGTGTGTGTGTGTGTGTGTGTGTGTGTGTGAGAGAGAGAAAGAGAGAGAGAGACTAATTTCTCCTGAATGGTTCTTGAGATTTTTATTCTTTTCCCACAGAGCAGCACTTTACAGCCTGTAATCGCCCCATAAGCCTGAGTGTGTGTGTGTGTGTGTGTGTGTGTGTGTGAGAGAGAGAGAGAGAGAGAGAGAGAGAGAGAGAGGAGGAGGAGGAGGACGGGGGAGCAAGACACCACCCAGCTCTGTATGGGAGGGGAGGCGGTAGGGAAGGGAGGGTGAGGAGAAAGAGGGAGGAGGGGAGGGTGAGATGCTCGTTTCAGCACCGCGGACAGCTCCCGGTAAAAGCAGCCAGCCAGCAGCGGGTCGCTCCTCTCTCCTCTCCGCTGCTCTGAAAACAAGAGAGCAAACTGATCTTTGATAGACACACATGTATTTTACACCTCCGAGTGTGAATAAGATGTGTTTTTGAGGAGAAGGGTTTAGTTTAGTTCAGTCCCGAGCAGGCGACATATTTGTGGTGACAGGCTACAGACAAAACCGTTTCAGGACTCCCGAGGTTCGTGCGAATCTCTGCGAAGTTTCTCTGCCTCCTCCTCCTCCTCCGCCGCCTCCTCCTCCTCCTCCTGCTGGTCTGCACGGCCCGGAAAATCTGCTGGTGTTCAAGGGAAGTTGAAGAGAAAACAAAAGTGACAACACCGCCTCGGCACCTTCTTCTTCTCCTCTTTGGACTATATCCTAAAAGAAGTTGTTTGACTTTTTTTCCGTGCGTAAAAGGATTTCTGTTTGTTGGATAATACTCCTGGTGGCGAAAAAAAGGCGAGCAAGACAAGTTTCTTCTCCGTTCGGTGTTATATGCTTCTTCTTTCAACCTCGAACCGCCCCCCCACCCACCACCCACCCTGTACCGCTCTTACATTAGCCACTGATGCACGCCTTTGATGCGCCCGGATACATTTCTCCTCTCTCGCAGCGCTGATTCTTTTCTCCTCCAAGTCATCCATCTCAGTCTTTTTTTTCTTTTTCTTTTCCAGATTTAACATTCACAGAGGGACGCCCTGCACTGCCATCTTCCCCTCCCATGTTCTGCTAAAGACTGGTAGGTGATAATGGCAATGGATGGATGAAAAATGCTTATTCAGATTGTTCTGAGATCAAGTTGGAGGCCCTGCGTTAACGCAGAATCAGAGAGGACACAGCTTAGTAACTTTTAAAACTGATTTTTTCCCCCTTCCTCCTCCTTTTGTGACTTGCTGTAGAGAATAGGTGTGTAGCCCGTTTGTAGTTCTTCATGACGGAAACGATGGCGCTGAGTGGGAACTGTAGGACTAACCCCAAAGAGCAAGCATCAGTCCAGAACAGCTTTCCAGATGTGGTTGAATTAAATGTAGGGGGGCAGGTTTATTACACGCGTCACTCAACTTTGGTGAGCACCCCGAGTTCATTACTCGGTAAGCTGTTCTCATCCAAAAAAGACGCATCTAATGACTTGGCGAGAGACCCCAAGGGTCGGTATTTCATCGATAGAGATGGTTTTTTATTCCGGTATGTGTTGGACTACCTCCGAGACAAGCAAGTCGTCCTCCCGGACCACTTCCCGGAGAAAGGGAGGCTCAGGAAAGAGGCGGAGTACTTCCTGCTGCCCGACCTAGTGAGGCTCCTGACCCCTGACGATCTCAAGCAAAGCCCGGACGACTATTTCCACAGCGACTATGAAGACGGATCCCAGGGCAGCGACCACCGGCAGTGCCCGCCGCCCTCCCTCGTCCCCGCGGACAGAAAGAGCGGCTTCATCACGGTGGGGTACAGGGGGTCGTGCACCATGGGCCGAGAGAGTCAGACCGACGCCAAGTTCAGGAGGGTACCTCGGATACTGATATGTGGCCGCGTGGCCCTCGCCAAAGAAGTTTTCGGGGAGACCCTGAACGAGAGCCGAGACCCAGACAGGACCCCGGACCGGTACACCTCCCGGTTTTACCTCAAGTTCAAGCACCTGGAGAGGGCTTTTGACATGCTGTCGGAGTGTGGTTTCCAAATGGTGGCCTGCAACTCGTCAGTCACAGCCTCATTTGTCAACCAGCACACAGAGGACAAGATCTGGTCCAGCTACACAGAATACGTCTTTTACCGTAAGTGACACATTTTTTTTATTTTTCACACACACACACACACACACACACACACACAAAGTTGGAGTTAACCGCTAGAAGGCGTGCTTGGTTTGCTCGCCCTGTGCATGAGAGAGAGAGAGAGAGAGACAGCTGGTTGTTGGGATGGATGGGACCACCCATCCTTTGAGTGATGTGGGTGTGGTGGACAGAGCTGCTCCCACCTTGTTTCTGTGGCACGGTGACGTTTGTTTCACTCGGAGAGGCTCAAAGACACTTTAAAAATAGCACAGTACATTCCCACAGAGACTGCGTGCGCCGTTCCACTTGTCCATGACCTGTGGGTAGCCTTCATCACCTTGGTTAAAATGCAAACACTGAGTCAGACTCTGTTAGTGTCTGAAGTTTTTGTCTGAGCCCTGTGGAACAAAACCAATTAGAGATCACTCCTGGTAATTAGGGTTAAGCCGGGGTGTTGTTATCTTTCCCTGGAAGCGATGAGACCTTAGCAGCGAGCACATAACTGACAGGCTAGTTCATGTTTTAATCTCACTGTGTTCAAACCTATTACAGCGTGTTGCAGCATTCAGTGCTCTCTTGCAAGCTAGTTTATATTTCACAAAATGTAACCAGATTTTACTCCTATCTGAGCAACTGCAATCGTCGGAGCAGTGGTTTGTCAATGCTTGCCATTTCTCATCTGCAGGTGCAATTTTCTACTCCACCTCCTCTTTGCTTTCATCTAGCCCATCCTTTCAACCTCTTGCATTTCCTTCCGGCTTTCCTGCCTCCCATTTCTCCACCTTCCTCACTGGCTGGTGGGAATCTGGCAGGAGTGGTGGCGAAGTAGAGATCATCATGATTTTTATAGGCCCACTAAATTTTCATAAGATTTTCGGAGGCAACAACATAATCCATATTCTCTGATCTGACAGTGTATAATTTATCACGAACTCGTCGAGAGCTGCCACAATGAAGCTGCTATAAAAGAGACAGTTTGTAAGTGAGACCGTGGATGTGCTTTAGTTCCCAGTATCCAAACAAGCTACTTGGATGTTGTTAGACACGGCGTTCCCTGGAAGAACTCTTGGCCACTTTTAAGATGAAAGAAAAAAAGTCTACTTTTCATGCATAGGATAGATAAAGTGCAGTTATATTATGGAAATTTAATTGTTGGAAGCTATAAGAGTGACTCAGAGTACCAGACATATTAGTCTGGATTGTGAATCATAAAAAAGGGGGAATAAACTGCTCTGCTTGTTTGTGATTTATAATTTATCCGAAATGTTGCAAGGATAATTTCATAAATCATGCGCCTTTTGCTTTCCAAGATAATTGCAGCCCTTTTTCTGCAGTAATGTCCTTTTGCCCACACAAGTCCTCTGAAAGGTATTTTTTAGAGCTTTGGCTTTATGATTATTTGCAAATACGACTAGACTGTGTTTTGGTCATAAATATAGTTACTACAGTGACAGCATTTTAACATACATATGGGACTCTGTTAACCAATTTCAGTGTTAAAATTGCTCTAAATTACAGAGTATGCAGAGTATTGATGCAAATGAAACTGTAGAAGCCAGTGTTACCGACAATATGGAGATCAGTGTGTCAAGGAAGCTATGTTGATGTTATGACATAGAGCAACTGTTTTGACTCTCATCTGCACAGGGTCAAATAATGGAGTATTTGCCCTAAAAAAGATTACAATTTAATAAAGAGTTCAGTTTTTGTCAAGTGTTCTGCACTGAGTAGGTGTGGGATTCACCGATATTTAAATACCGTACGTAGACTTCATATGTAACATCCCCTGTAGACCCAAACCCTCATTTAATTGTAATTTGTGATTACAGAGCAGACAATTTTGGTACATTGGACAATTGCAATGAAGCGCTGGAGACTGCTTCTTATTCATAGGAAGCATTTTTTTTTTTCCGTTTAAGAGGACAGACCCAGTTGTTTTCGCCGCTGGCTATGCCGTCTCATTTCAGTGCCCAGTCGTCCAGATGTTTGGCAAGTACAAACAGTTATGGGCCAATATGCAAACATCCTTAAAAGATTACAGATCCAGTTCGTGATGTGACTCACAAAACACTCATTTTAACATTATCTGTAAAGTTATTTACAGTCCCCCAAAATATCTTTTATTCATATTCTTCCAAGATTTCTTTGTAATGACTGGGATGCGTGCCAGGACCGCTGGTTAGGAACCACTGAGCTGTGCATCCACCACCACCTTAGGGAAAACCACTGCTAGCCCCATAAATCACATAAGTCAAATGATCACATGGTCACAGAGCAAACAGGAGTAAAAAAAAGAACACATGAGAGCGATTCGCTGGGCTGCTTCCAAGCTAAATGAGCTCTGCATTAATGGCCTGCATGAAGCAGCTACAATGACTGGATGGCTCTTGGCTCTTATAACCCCCAGAAGTAGCACTAACAAGCCAAATCAAGTGGTGATGGGGGTTGCTGACACGCACACACGGCCGCTACACACTACACATACATGGACAGACACACACACACACACCTTGCTCATACAGTATCTGGCAGTCTGTCTGTGGGCTGCCTCTGCAGACCTCTTCTTGCTTACTGACAAACAACAACTGCTTCCTGGCATTGTTGACAAATGTTCAGCTTGTTAGATGGTGCACACTCAAAGGCGAGGGCACAAATGGTGGCAGATGTGTTGGGCCTATATGTCAACACACGCAGTCACACACACACACACAAAAGCCCACGTGCCTGCATGCAAACGCAGGTAACCGGTGCATACACACACAGATTTTGTTAAATGCTGCAGTCGCCGAGTGGTTTAAATGACAGTCTCTTGTTTATCCTCCTGTCACATTTTTGGCACGCTCATTTCCCCCCCACCCACCCCATCCCCATACTCCCGCTTCCCTCCCTTCCTTGTCTTCCCTCTGCCTCTTCTCTTTTCATGTCTCCTCATTTTGCTCTAGTCAATCACACCGGGCTTTTCTCTCTTGTCTCGGTTCCCGCCCTGCCTCTCTCCGGCTTCATTTCGCTCTGTGCACCACGGGAGCAAGGAGCAGTGCGGCGGCACCAGTTGCCTTTACACGCCTCACTGCACCGTCACACCTCCTGTCTCGCTCCTTATTCATATCTCTGTCTGTCTGCCTGTCCATCTCCATGATTGTTTATTTACTTTCATCTTCAGCTCCTTCTTTCTGCTTGTGCCACTCGTTATTATACATATTCCATGGAGCCTGTATTTCCTATTTGCTGGCCCTCTATCGGCCATATTAGAGGTCCTGAGGTCTTTAGACCTCATTGTGCCTCTCACATTGTGTTTGGATCTTCATTTTCTTCACAAGATAAAAGCAGCTTGAAAAGTCTGTCCTCATACATGGGCACTGCTGTCTCCATGTTCTTGTGACATTGTGCCAATAGATTCGGGAGGGCCTTTTCCTGTGCCAACTGTACTATAAAGATGCTTTTCCCAAGCGGCAACCTTCAGTGCTGGGAAATAAAGCCAATGCGGAAGTGTTAAAAAATGTAATTACTTGAGCGGCCGCTTGAGACAGACTGCAGAAGTGAGTCAACCTCCATGAACGTCTGTATTAAAGCAGAAATAAACATGTTTACAGCCTGGTACAGACAACACTTTTGGTCCTTATAGCTTTTTTCCCTGTTCATGACAACTGTCAGGGGGGTGAATTGCGATTTTTTTTTACTCACCCGTTCAGATCATATTAAGGATTAAATTTAAGCATATTTAACACAGTGACTGCTTGACTGACGGTTAGGTGTTGTTACACATGGCTTATTCAAGTGGCCAGGGGTCATTCAGACTGTTTCAGGTCCACTGATGATCCACGTCTTTACTTTTTGGGAAAACCTACAGTTCTGCTCTGCCCATCCTTTATGCTGTAACTGGTTTTTCCCATCAGCTGCAAGCCAGACCTTTTCCCAATATCAGTGGCTACAGCCAGACCTTCCAAAAAACTTGTGGAAAGGCATCTCAGTAGAGTGGAGGCTATTTTGGCATCATATTAATACTCATTGTTTTGTAATGAGGTGTGCAATAACCCCATGTGGGTGCAAAGTTAATTGGTTCTACACATTTGAGGCTGACATTTCCATTAAGGTTAATGCTGCTATCATCTTCTGTTGACCATAAGGTTGTTTGCTGTGCTAAAGTCAGCTTGTTAATATACGACCAGGCTGTTAGTTTAGGCCAGCAGAGCAGACTCATTTAAGAGTCCAAATTTTACAGAGAAAACTAACAAGCAACAATCCTCCATAATGGAACCACATGTGTTCTGAGTGTTTTGCTTAAGCCGCTGTTGTAGTTCACATTCAGCTCTCCATTTGACTAACGCAACTTTGCCAACTTCGACTTACAAGCTTTGTGTTTTTCTTGCTGGAAACCTGATCCACATTTATCTATTGGCTTCGATTATACACTCCTCTGATCGTACTTCCTTTCTGTTTGTGGCTATTCAAATACTGGATGGCCTCTGAAACCCCCGGAAGGCAGATGTATTTACCAATTTGTTGCATGACTGGAGTGACTGATAATTAATCATCACTGTTGACAGTTGTTTCTGTGGTGTTCACCGCAGGGCCTGACAGAGCCTACCGCAACCGAACCATCGAACAACATCCTACGTGTGGAAAAAAAATGTCTGTTGAGAGGATGAGAAAATCCTATTTTTTGGCTCAGGCTCCATGTCCCCAGGCTTTATTTTTACCTCAGTTGAACATGTCAGAGTGAAGTGCTTGTCATTACAAATGGTCATTTTCCTGACCATGTGTGCTGGTGCGTGACACACTGTGCCATTAGCTTGTTACACTCAGATGAGTAACTTTGTGTATGGCAAATGTGTTCTGGCAGGTGGGAAAAAATGGGTTATGGTAATGATTATTGTGTGTGCGTTAACGCGTCACCCATGTAGCACTACCTGAGGCATTTGCACACCCGTTGAGCCGCTGGCTAAACACACCTGCACTCCGCCAACCCCTCGTGCACACACACATGCATTTACAGCTCCCTCGCAGGCACGCACGCTCATCACCGTATGAAACTACATTACACTCATCCTGTGAACGTCCCGTGGCCCAATCAGTGACGACATTAGCAGCGGCGGTCCCATGCTGCAGGGCTGTAGGAAGTGATTAGCCGAGGAGCAGACAGGCCGTGACAGCTCTGAGGAGAGTCTTGATAGGGACAGCTGCTACCCTGGCCTCAGCTCCACAGGGGAGTCCACACCACACACCTCAACTGCATTATTCAGACAAAAGACAAGGAGAGAGGAAGCAGGTGGAGAACAGTTTGATGTATGATAGAAGCGTAAAAAAAACACCGCTATATTACTTTCTAATACTTGTTACCATGACTACTAGCGATGCAACTGCTTTGACTAGCGCTACTGCTACGATGGGAAAACGATGGGGAGCTACACTGTAAAATGTGGGCCGTATTATTCAGTGTTACCACAAGTTCTACTAGGATATCTTGCTATGCTGCAGAATGCAGCTGCAACCATTGGCACTTTGCAAATCCAGCTACTGCTATTCAGTACTACAGCAAGCTACAAGTACAGCTACAGTTCCATTAACCTCAGTGCTGTGTGTCAAGTTTCAAGAAACAGTGTGATTTATTTGCTTTTAAATATTTAGCATTTAGCGTGTATAAGGCCTTAGAACATTATGATTTTATGAAGTATAAGATGGCGATTCCCGTGCTCTATAATGTCTTTTAAGTTGCAGCAGTTTTTGGGTTGCTACATCGATTTGGTGCAAAATGTAACCACTTTGGACCCTCTAAAATACCACATTAAGACATCAAGACCTCTTGGCTTGATTTGGCATCTAAAACTTTTGACATTTGGAAATGACAATGATTGGAGGGTGAGCACCTCTCTTCTGAAAACAACTCTTCTGAAGTTTTAGTATGAATCAGCCAAAACATCCTGGTTGCATGTACAGTTAGAAGGCTGTGCTAACCTTAAAGGTCACAACAGGTCATTTGATACAGCAAAGTATAGAAAAGTAAAGTAACTCTAGTTACTCTAGTATAGAGTAAAATGAAATGCTTTTATGGATGATCCACTGAATCAGCATAAAGTGTCTGTAAAGAGGAGACATGCAGATACTCATTGAACCCATTTTCATTTAGCTTCTGAGCTTCCTGTCTAGTATGTAACCAGTGTCTTTACTCTATGCCCTACAACGTCTAAAAGACGCGACTGGAAGAGGTTAACATACTGCTGCTTCAGCTCCTGGTGTTTAATTCAAAGCACACTTTAAAAGCCCTTTGTACAGGATTTCAAACTACAAATCCACATAAAATCAACAGCGAGTGCAATAAAATCAAGGTTAAGTGTATAAAAGCAAGGCCAGGACCATAAAAGCGACACCATTAAGAATTAATTTCAAGTTATTTGCATTGCAGGAGGGCTTCACAAAAATAAAAAGATCACACATATTCGGCCTGTGTAAAATGACGTTTTGAATATTCCCTCTAAAAAACACATAGGTTCGAAGCATTCGAATATCTATATTTTGTGCATTGTCAATAACAGGAGGACAAACTAATACAACAAGACATAACTACTTATATAGGTATTTTATTTCAGTTTTAACATGTCATGTGAAAACAGACCTACACGTTACAAAATAAGTAAATGACCTAATGGCCTATACCGTAAAACTTTTAAGACTTTAGACCTCTCTCTCGCTTGCCTCCCATCTCTCTATGCACATACTGATAAATAAACAATTTGACACCATGTTTCCATCTTTGTTGAGTGAGTGCTGAGCAAGACTTGTGGGAGCAACTAAAGGGCCTGACTCTCCTAATATAGGCAGGCTTCACTCAGTGACTGAAGATCACTGAAGATCACTGAAGATCGATGGTAAGCTGTGGGCTTTTTAGGATGCTTGTCCAAACCACTCTCTCTGCTACCATGCCGGGCTCTGAACTTTCTGCCATGTCGTTTTTCTCTCCGCCATCTGCATCTGCCGCGTTTTTTTTTTTTTTGTCGCGTCTCACTGTCAGCAGTGAGTGACGCTGTGCAAGTGCAACTCCGGTGACCTGTCCCTGACCCGTCATGCAGTGCGCCCACTCGCAAAGCAGCTGCTGATGCCTTTTCTTCCACAGTCGAATATTAATTTTCACAATTGAATCTCTTTCTTTTTTTCTTTTTTTTTAATATTCAAATATATATTAGAATTTAGAATATCTGTTGACAGCCCTAGTATGCAGACCCTGAGAGCAACCAGATGGTTTGCTAGAGGTTTTGGGTCTATCTGGAATCTGATCGTCTCTTTTCAAAAAGTCTGGAAAGAATCGTCAGACAGTAATGCATTTACAGATATATAGATTTTCTTCATGTTGCTGCCTTTCATGGTGATATGTTGTTTTGTTGCTTTGCGAATTCAATATAGCGAGATAAAACTTTTTTTTTGTGGCAATAATCTGCTTTGTTTGTTCAAGCTGCAGGCAAGGAAGAGACTTTTGACAAAAATAGTCAAGAAAAGAGAGACGACTCTTTTCCTTCTTCAACTGTGATTAAAAAAATGCTTCACACTGGGAATATCTTTGAGTTAGAAGAAACAAAGTAATTGTTACATCCAAAAAACTGCCTAAGAGTGGGACAGGGGGAGAATAGAGCCAGATACAAGGGAAACCTTGTACTGTATGTAGTTGAGCGTAAACAGAAAATGAACTCAATTTTCACTTATGAAATAGTGTTTACTCACCTTTTGAAGATGAAAATAAGCTATAGTGTCTGTTAAAGCGAGAAAATTACATGATGAGTCCAGAGTAATCCCATCATGAAAGAAAACATTTGTTTGCCTTTAAATCGCTGGCTCCTGATTGATTTTGTGTGAGGTTGCATAAAAGTAAGATGAGGACACTATGGAAGCAATGATGGAGAAAGGGGCAAGTGGGTCATATGGAAAGAAGATAGACTTTGTTTGTCTAGCCTCCCCTTGACCTTCTCCCTTGGAAGCTTAGCGTAGCTACGTAGCGTAGATGCCCATAATCCCCAGTCTCTAGAGGATATGGGGAACTATAGAGCGGTGGGAGAGACAGAGAGAGACGGAGAGTGAGAGACGGGGAAAGAAAAGAGAGTGAACACCAGAGCGTCAACAACAAGCTCCCTTAAGCCCTCTGCGGCTCCCTCCTCTCCTCGCCGTCTTCCAGCCCATTTTCTCCTCCTCTGTGACTCTTGACAGTCTATTCTCTCTGCGGTGGTAGGCACAGTTGATATAATGCTGATGCTCTTCCCCTGTTGTGTAGGAATAAGTGCTCAACGGTGTGACGAGGTGTGGAGCGTTGCCATAATGACACAAACTGCAGCTGGAGAGCCTCTTCACACGCTCAACACACCGGCTGGCTGCTGCAATGCATCAATGCTTTAATAGCCCCGCTATGTGCGAGTCCAGATTGGCTGGAAACACAATGTAAAGGACGCACAGAATTCTTATCACATCAGTAATTGCGTCGCCTAATCATACCGGCAGATGCTTCAGCCGTAGGAGTGCACGTCACAGTTCAGATTAATGGCTGCTGCCATTTGTTAGAGTTCCTCAGACAAAAGATCTGCTGCCGGAGAGGACATACATCATCTCTGAGATCAAATAATCAACTTTGGTGCTGTTCAGAAATACCGGGTGCTCTTTGAGGAATGATCCACATATAACCAGAAGTATTTACTTCAGCAGACTGCAGTTTGTCGTAGTTTCACGTGATTTACATCGCCTCCAAATTTGGTGATTTTAATTTAAACTGAAGGATAAAGTGCTCCTGTGTGTTGAGGAGAATCTCCTACTTTGTGAGATAAACTGAACTAAACTTCTCTTTCAGAGGTGATGAAAGTTTTTACAAGTTTTAGGCACATGATCCTCACAGGACAGCGGCACGACAAACATGTAATGACCTTGTTGAATTTGATACATTACCGCAGATTAAACTACCAGTGTGTGTGTGTGTGTGTGTGTGTGTGTGTGTGTGTGTATATATATACTGTATATATATATATATATATATGTTTGCTCAAACTTAAACATTTACACATTCATATCAATGCAAAAGCATCAGTTTTACATTTGATAACTTGTGCATAACCTTAAACTGACGTATAATCAGGTGGTGTGTTAGTGTTTGTACCACCAGCGTTTTTGGACCACGGGGAAGAGGAGGATTTCTCCAAACCTGTGGTGATGGGGAATGTTGACAGGGAATCAGAGCTATGCAAGCTGACAGTCTTAACCAGGCTTAGCAGGCTCTATGGCCATAATAACAGAGGTGGAAAGATGGAGAAAGTTAACAAGTGGAAGGAGTGAGCGACCAAGCAGCTGCTGGACTAGAATAGAGCTGGGACTGACTTTTAGTCATTGATGAGAGCTTCAGAATAAAAGGCTGAAAGACAGATGCCGAGCTGGGCTTGTGTAATATTTTTTAGTAGTATTAGCTGGCTGTTGTGCTTTGTGTTGGTGCACTTTCTTGATGCTTGGCTGTTTTGTTGTGTGGTTTTGAAACTGGGGATGCTAAACTGCGGAAATAGATTTCTATGCTATGTTGTCTTCAGAACATTTGCTTAGAATACTTGCATACTTTTACTGAAGTAAGGGTTTAAATTTTTCCAGTGTGGTATTGGTACTTTTAAAGTATCTGAACACTTCTACCACCACTGTGTCTTTGCTTTACTTGTGTGTGTGTGTGTGTGCAGGTTTGTGTGCATGCGTTTTTTTTCTCTCCTCAGCTCCGCTGCTCATTTAACTCTGCCCGCCCCTTCATTCATCTTCTTCGGTCTGGAGATAGTGTGACTGATGAAACAGTTGGTCAATATTCAAACCATTAGTACTTAAACTTTGTGATGAAACCTCACAGTTTGATTGTGTTTTGGATCATTCCTTATTCCTCTGCGCCTCATTAGAATCGCACATTGTCACTCACGCAGCAGTGGTCCACAGCTTGATTGAGCATATGGTCATACCGCTGTAATTTCATTCCGCAGTGCTTTATAGCTTCCTAGGGCAGAGTGTCAGTGGCATTTCATTTGTAAGTGGCAATGAAGACTTTATGTCCATTAAGAAAGCCAGAGGCACTAATGTAGCAACTCCAGAGGAAATTAACTCCAGAGGAAATTACTGAAACTACCAATGGTAACGTGTCATAAAAGCCTAATGTGTCTTGATGTTTCATAAAAAATATGATATCATGCTACTTTTTTCTCATTAGTAGTAAAGGATTAATGACAGTTTGCTTAAAATGTATTTGTTTTAATTATTGAAACAGGAAAAAACACAAATATAGTTCACACAAATGCATTTCTGCGTGTATTTTAGAGACACAGAGGAAATAGAATGGGAAAGCCTTGTCATATAATTAATCTCAGGCTGTTACATTGGATACATCTTATTCAATGGAGCTCTTAGCCTGATTATTAGTCATAGCAAGTTTAATTCCAGAGAGCAGCCACTCTTAACATATATTGATAATCATGACTGTGCGCTGTATTATAATAGTTTATTAGACAGTACCTGGAGTTATACCACTGCAGAGGATTATTTCAAGCTCCTCCAAGTGTTGTGTCTCATTAGTAATCCCTGCGTGTCATTTCGGAATACTCAGCCGCTTGCCGGAGCATACTGTCATCACCATTTCATTCTTAAGTGGCTGTGAAGCTCTCTGTCCATTAAAACACACACGCACAAACTGTATATACTGTAGTCATAAGTATGCCATTCAGGCACAGGCATGCCACCACCTCCGCACGCTTTCTTGGAGGTGATCTTAAACAAGCACTAACTGATGAAAAATGACTCTCATTAGAAGGACGGTTATAGATCAGACTGCTCACTTAAACGTGCTCGCTGTGTCTATAGATATCTGCAATATTGCTCATTGTTGTGTTGAATTCCTTCTAGCCATCAATGCAAAAGAGGGATTTTTAAA
The DNA here is from genome assembly GCA_023373845.1 of Nibea coibor. Taxonomy (NCBI): domain Eukaryota; kingdom Metazoa; phylum Chordata; class Actinopteri; family Sciaenidae; genus Nibea; species Nibea coibor. Next base: position 5,874,716 of record CM041733.1, on the reverse strand, counting down.
ATGTTTTACCTTGATGGATTTTGTTAAATTCTTCTGGCTCCATGGTTAAAATATTGGGAACACCATGCTATTACCGAGCTGCCCCTCAAGCCACTCGCGCTTTCATCTGTAGCTGCCTTTTAAGATTGAAAGCCCCACTGGTCATCTGTATCATGATGAGATCGGAGTTCTCACCTGAGCCCACGACTTCAGCCGACTTCCCCATTCCCTGTTGTACTTTGTAACGCGGCACGCAGAGAGGCTCCGTAGGGGTGTCAGAAACAGCAACGTGGTAGAAAACCTCTGATTTTTCCATCCAGGCATTACGTCTCAGATGGCTTGGCGACATGATTTGTCATTCAGCGCGACTCCCCGGTTTTTCTTCATTTGGCGCCAGCAAAGAAAACATCAATAGTCTTGTTTACTGATGGGCAACGGCATGCATTGAGTTAGACAAACAGCATTTTGGGAACTTCCCCCTCGCTGGAGTACATAGCGGGGCCTGTTTTCCCCCCTCACATTTGAGCAATGAAAAATTTAGAATAGATGCTATGCAGTGATCTGCAGGCTTTACCAGCGCTCAGGTAGTTGCTGGACTAAAACTTTTGGAAGTTACCTGGAGGCATTGCATGACCACCTTTCCTGACTTGTGGTTTCGGTGAATGTTTAACAGATCTGTGGAAGGCAACACACGTGTATGTAAAAACAGAGAAATGACTCCTTTGGTACGACATCGGTTGGGATTGTTGATGCTACCTGGCTGTAGCTTCATCAACCGTTGGAACAGTTAGTGTTTAATGACTCTGTGTTTTCTGTCCCGTAGCGACGATGATTTATAGAAAACCAGAGTGGCCGCTTCTTCCCACTTCCGCGCTGCTGTTTACTATTCAAGGTGCAATAAATTATTGAGTGCTGTTCACAGTGGATTGCGCAGTCTGTAGCAGCAACACGGAGGGCCCGGCTGTTTGTTTGCAAAAGTAATAGGTTGCTACCTGGGGCCCTATGTACACATACTACCTGTATAATAGTCTCTTAACCACACAAGCTTGTATTAGCTGCGTGCGTAGATAATGATTTGCCGCCTGTGAACCTGTGTGATTATGGTCTACAGACAGGAGGTCTGTTGGTAAATTGGTTTTGCAGGACAACAACAAAAGCATCAGCACTCGACGGTATGTATGCACAAACAACATGTACGAGCACATTATGCAGATAAGATCGGATGGCAGCGTCTACCCTCAGACGCATTGTTTACCGCAAGATTAACCTGGCTGAAGGTTTAGACGGATTAGTAATCAGCGCATGTCTCTCCACGACAACGCAACCGATGTAGCAGCACGAGCCAACAGTTTCTAAATATTTAGGCCCGTGTTTCTCCAGCCAAAGCATACACCGAAGGTCTGTATCAGGTTTCTACAGGGTGGATTGATTGTACATGAATGTGCTGCAGTGCTGGGATGAGAAACAAGCAAATAGAGCAAGACAATTATCAACATCCATCACCTCAGACCCTCATTTAGCCAATTAACGCCGATACAGGCTGACATTCAGGCGCAACGATCCCCTACGATCATTACGGTTCTCTCTTCATGCATATGCGTACAAGAACACACACACACACACACACACACACACACACACACACACACACACACACACACACCATGCTTAAAAACTGTGGGAACAGAGCAATAATGTAGTTGTCTCATAATGCAATGACATGTCCTCATTGAAGAGCAAATCTCATTCATCTTGATTAGGCCTTTCTGTGCGCGTTGCATGTGTGTGCTCTCTCTCGTGTGTGTGTGTGTGTGTGAGGTGGAATAGAGGACACTGGCCTTTTCAGATCTCACTCGCCTGTTTTCATGCAACACCCAATAACAAAAAATGTCACTTTTTCCAGCACTCTCAGACATGACTCGGCCTTTGGAGTGGCACTTCTCTTATCTTCTTCTTCACGTCACCCGGCTTCACTTTTCTTTCCAGGAGTGCCGCCTAAGTTTAAATCTCCCTCATGAATATAAGATTTGCTATGCTTTGTTTTTTTTTTTTGTCTGAGCAAAAGATTGCACGGTTCAAGAGATGTGTCAGATTGTGAGGGGAAACAAACCAAAAATAGATTCAAAAACAGACAAAGCCAAAGAAAAAAAATAATAATATGCATATTGAGTTAGTCAACCAATGAGCCAAAGCTGCAGATCTGGAATAAATATTCAGAGCCCGTTTGTGGAGGTCTTTTAAAGTTGGCTCATATGTGAATACCTTACCTCCTCAAGGGCGTTAAAGGGCTTTGCCTTGTTTGGTTCTTTAAATCCCAATTTGTTTTACTGATCAGGTGGTTTGTGTTCTCGCTGTAACACTTTGCGCATCACAATCCCGCGCTGTTAGGCTCACCGCATGGGCCTTCTGGGTGTTCGTTAATAAAGCATGGAATATTTTACATTACACCAAATGGCACATTGTGCGCCATGAGAAAGAAAACATTACGAAAAAAAAAATAGCAGGACATCATGGTGAAAGGAAGAAGAGAGGGCGAAAGCAGTAAGAGCAGAGGAGAGAAGAACATTTTATACACACCCACACACACACACACACACACACACACAGGGTACAGGGCACAGCTTAATCTCTAGTGATGATGTCAGTGTATCTCTGTGCCTGTTGGCGTTGCAAAGTTATCAGTTCTTACCTTTTTAAAAGCTATGGGCAGTGGAGGCAGCTGACTGTGGATAAATCCATCATGGGTAACAAACAGGCTTGCAAAAATACAAATAGATGCTTAGATTTGGATCACTGGCAACACCGGAATATGTTTTGGATTGAAACCTGCAAGTGGGCGTCGAGTATATATGCCACGAGCATGCTTTTTCTTCATGGGTCTCACCTTCCTGTTCCATATCTGATGCTGCTTTGAGCATTTGATTCTCTGCCAGTTGTGCAGATCAGATGTTTCTCGGTTTCCTCTGGAGCATTTAAGGCATCAAGGTGTTGTGCCGAGAGCTCAGCCTTCTGTCTTCAGTAAACAATCTCTGACTGGTGCTTTGCTCGCCTCTCCTGGAGTGCACAGTGGTACAGTGGTACAGCTGCCTGCGCTGAAGTTGCCGGCAGATGTTTTTGATCGCTGTTGTTTTCGCTGTCCTGCTCTGAGCTTCTGTTTCACTCTCCAGCCCTATCTCCCATTAACCCTCCTCCATCCCTTCCTTCCTTTCTTTTCTCCCTGCGTGTCCCCATCTGACAGCTGGAGTGCAGTGTGTGGTCAGTGTGGTTTTCATTGCTCCAGGCCTTTGTCTCTTTGTGTCTGCCGTTCTCTCTGTATCTGCCCCTTCTCTGTTTTTTTTTTTTTTTGTTCTTCTTGTAGGAGCTGGGGTTGGCTTTGATTTCGCTCTCATTTTCTGTAAGGCTTTCAATGCTTACAATGCTCTGTCTTTATCTCCCTTTTCCTCTTTATTTGGTTGGTGTCCCTATCTCTGCTTCTCTCCAAGCGCCTCAGGAGTAAACAGCAGCCAAAACAACAGCGCTACTGGTCCGTTTCATTCTGCTGCATTTTATTTTCTGCTCCGCTCTCACTTTACGCTATTGGCACCATTTGTTTCTTGACTAAATCCTCATATCTTCTCCGTTGGTTATACTATTACCGTGGAGAGACTCGCAGCAAGTGAGAGCAATGGAGATAAAGTTACCCTCAGCCTAGGTGAGATGCATTTATTGGCTGTTTGCTGCTCCTATGTTAAGCCAGTATAACATAAATACTTGGTCTAACCGACTGTACACTTTTGGTCGTCCACGAGAGCGTAAAATAAACCTCTAAAGGTCAGCACAAGAAGGATGAGTGGGACTGGGAGTCATTTGTAAGTGAGGCTGGGTGCCTTGTTAGGTGTATTCTATACTCAATTAGTAGGCACCGCTGCTCAAGGGTGAAAAGAGAAAAGTTGGGGGAAAAAGGTCACGTTTTGAACAATTTCTCAGGTCCCTCTGGCGACTGTTAAAGTTTCTATTATTGTATTTTAGCTTATTTGCACCCTAAGGCACTTTCCAGCGCAAAATGACATTATCAGCTTTAGTTTCTACTGCGTTAATCAGTTGTTTTGGTAGAGAGAGGAATCTGACCTTAAAATTGAGTGACCCCAGTATGATCTCTGAGCCTCCTTCATCCAATACCAGGCTGCATGAAAACAATAATTTAAAAAAAAGAAAAGAATTTCTCCTGCAGAAAGCAATTCTTTACCGGCCACCTGACCTTGCAGGAAAGTGACCCCTGCCAGCCTTTGACCTTCAACCTTTGATACAGTAGATAATGGAGACAGTGGTAACCATGACTACTTTGTTTTAGGTAGGAAAGACCCTCCACATGCAAGCATCCATGCACAATCCAAGTATGTCTCTGTTTCATTTGTCTCTCTCTCCACATACACATGCGCACACCGTACAGAATACATACAGGACAATAAGGCCTAGCATGCATCTTAATAGATCCACCCTTCCACCCATCCAGTGCGGCTGAATTAAACCGTGCATGTAGCCCCGATGCCCTTTTCCCCACCCACATCATCCTGCCCTTTCAAGGGGATCATGAGGTTTTTCCAGGCCAGATGGGGAGCGTAATCCCTCCAGCATGTTCTGGGTCTGCCCTAGGGTCTCCTATCAGTTAGACGTGCCCAGAATATTCCCACAGGGAGGCGTTCTACTGGCATCCCAATCAGATACCAGACCACTTTAGCTGGCTCCTTTTAATGCGAAGGAGCTCCTCATCCTGTTCTGAAGGGTAACCCTCAACACCCTGTCAACTAAATTATACTTGTGTGCCACGACAGTCTCACTATAGATGCCTGAGGTGAAGTGATTTATAGTTGAGTGATGAACGCTGGAACAACACTAGAAGGGTGTTGTTCATCATCGAGCTGTATCTTGCTTTTACACACCCCAAAATGACTGTGTTTACAGTAGAGACAGTGGGTTTGTGGCCTCGCTAGACAACAACATATGTCTGCTGATTACTGAGCCTTTCTTTCACTTGCTTGATGTCAGTATTTGATGCTGTCATCCAAAACAGAGGGAACACAAGCAGCCCAAGGTGACCAATAGCAATTCTTGCTCGTCTATATCTCTGCAGACACATAGCGTAGGCATTCGCACAGTGTTGCACATTTTAAAGGGGAAGTGTGCCAGTTTTGCACATTCATGTCTGTGTACAGGTCTTGGATAGTACTATTGCAAAAGTAAATAAAATATAACCTTTTGTGGCTCCAGAGGGAGCTGTGTAAAGTCTGGTAAACTGCCTCAAGTGACTGGGGCAAAGTTGGTTGGCTCTGAAGAGTACAAGCTTGAAAATAAATAAAATGTGAGCTTACTGAACCTCTCTAGGCCACTACTCATCTCTGCCCGAGGCTAGCGGCTCGAGGCAACATTAGCCGCTGCCGGTGTTATAGACCCGGAACTCTGCCTGGACTCCCTGTGGTCAAGTTGCATTGTGGGTAATGTACAGGCGGTGTGTTTTGATGAGGATAAAAATGTTGAAAGATGTCTCTGGTTGTGCTGCGATTTTCACCTGTCATCCTTTTTACGTGTTCTAGGGATGCAATCAAAATCAGCGGAGTAATCTTCAAACAAAATAAGGCATGTCATTCTCCTGGTCACTACCCAAAACCTGTGATCACTGAGGGTCCAATTGTAAATTGTTTCTTTAAATAAGAGCTTCACTTCATTTTGAGCGCTTTACACAGCCACAGCCTTGGTGGACCTGACAGACGGCTCAGAGCAAAGGCATCAGCACATCGTCTTTAGATATCTTGTCATTTCTGCTTCTCCTGGAGAATGTGTAGGTTTTTGTTGGCTTGTTCTGCCAATTTGGTTATTATTTACGATTTTCGATTGATTCTGTATTGTTCCACTTTGTGTGTCTGTTTTTTCCCCCCATTCTGTGCCTGTGGAAGCGATTTCCCGATTCCCTGAACACACAGATAGAAATGCCTCCTACTGTAACCTTCAATCTCAGGATGGAATTGTTAGCCTGTGTATTTGCATTTGTCCATCTGTACCATAAAGTAAATAACTAGTTTGAGATTGTGTCGGGCATGTTTCAGGCCTGTCTCTTTGTATTTACTATGTCCCGTGTTTACATTTCTGTTTGCCTCTGCATTAGTGTGCGTGTTCGAGTGAGCCAGGCACTAAATGACCACAGGAGGAGTCATAGTGACATCCAGATATTGGAATCAAAACACTTTACACTGCTATCCAAACATCCAGGAAATGATTGCTTTACTCTGCACACATAGACACACACAGACATACACACCCTAATGCTTACGGTAAGACAGGAATCCATTACCAATATGGAGTAGCCCAGAGAGAGTGTGAGTGATGTGGTATGAGTGGGTGGGGTGCTAATGTGAATGGATGCCTCTCATATACTGCACGCAGCTACCAGCCAACTGAAGTGATGACTTTGTGCATTCACGCTGAGCAGAGGACTTCCTGTGATCAACTTGGTTATGGTGTGATGAATGCGAGTCAGTTCGACTTCATTTTGGGGAGGCGAGGTGCTGAAAGCCTCTGCGGCAGGATATGATGACTTTGTTTTTGAATTTAGGTGAGAACAGCTTTGAAACTGACAGACTGGTGAAGGCTCTCATTTTATTTCGCTTGTATGGATCCATACTAAGAGACACTTTCTCAAATAATATCTTTCATTCAGTTGTAAATTGGTTCAGGTAAAGGCTGCTGATGATTCCAGAGCCTGATCACCTGAAGGGAGTCAATGACTTTTGAGTTTGTGTCAGATTCATATTACATGAAGTCAGTTTCATTAACCAAACGTGCATTTAATCATACAGTGCTCTTTCAGCAAAGGTATCTCCATCATTCTCCACACAGCCTTTGATGCTACCTAACTAAATTAGAGCTATAATGTCATAGCTTATTAGCTAAGTTGCACCATATAGATTTAGTTAACCTCCCCTGTTGGAAATACAAACTGCTCCGCAAAGAGCAAGGCTCAGCAGATAATTATGAAGCAGGAGTTGGAGGTAGAAATGCATCTTGAATGAACCTGAATGGGAACTTTTTATTGAACTAAATGGTGTATAATGGGGACGAAATGCCAGGCGGAGGTACAGAGAACAGTGGAGGGAACTTCTAGGAGTTATTGTATCCAACTTGTGTTATCACAGTTGGGGTAATCGTCAAAAAATGACATAATGCAGCTAACAAGTATTTGATTGACAAATATTCTTGAAAGATTAGTAGGTAGTTTTAGGCTAAAATTATTGTCCATATTCCTTTTTTAGGTCATTAGATTTACAATATGGATATTCTTAATTATGTTTTGGCTGCATTTAGCTCACCTGTGTAGTCCATTTGACTTGCTGTCATTCTGTGAAAGTGACCACCGAACTGTCAGCCTCTTGGCCAATAACTCACCCAGCAACACTGTTGAAAAACTACGAGAAAGAAAGTTGTGCCCAGTTTGACTTTAACATAGGACACCAACAGCAGCACAATGATTAAGATTTAAGAACACAGTGTTCCGTGTTTGCTGTTTTTAGCGCATTTTAACAGAAAAGCACAGAGAAAATAACACGTTCTATCTGCTGCTGGGTGCAGAGTCTTCTTCAATTTGCATCTAAGACACTCCACCGGGGCAATTATAAGTTACAAGCATTTCTCAAAGGAGCAGCAGTGGGGGGAAAGAATTACTCATTCACTTCACCCCTTCCTTTTTTCCAGGTCACACAAACATCTCGCCAAGCCAGCCTATATAATCGCTGTCTCACCTTGAGGTTTCCGCCATTCGTCGCCAGCATTATATGAATCGCAAACTGCAAGGTCATGCGTTATGGAAGAGGGGATCTGATCAGGCATTATCAAGTGATATTTCCACTCTTTGGACTGGCTTTCGCTGCTCTTTCACACGCTCATGGATCATCAGATAAGGCAGCCCTCTGACAGGGAAGCTATTGGCTAACAGTGCCTCTAGAGACTCTGCCACTCCACAGCTCACACTGACGGCACACACACATACTGTACGCACACACTCACACAGATACATAGGAATTCAGATGTAAAAAGCAGAGAGACAGACAGGTATGCAAAGACACAAACACAGGCACAGACATGCAGTGTTATGTAACAATCATATTACAATACTTTGTAAGATAGGTGCCGTTTATTTAACATATTTCTCAGAATGCACACAGAATGCAGTTATTTCAGATGTTACTGTATATTCAGATGCTTTAGTTAATGATTCATGCATCTGGAATAGGATGTAAAGGTTTAAATAGTAAAATACAGGATCTTAATAAAACATTTTTACCCTTAATTTCATATATAGATATGAAGATGTTGTAGACCAGCGAGAAACTAAATGCAACCCAGAGAGCTGGTGGTAAATTACATCTGGCAGATAACCGAGAGATCCCTGGCCTTTACACCTGTGAAACCTCACCTAATTCACAGTTTAGAGAGCGGCCAAGTAAAAAAAAAGTTACAGCTTCATTAGCGCGCTGCCCTTAAAGGTCGCTTGGAAATATTTCTCCCCTTGTCAGAGGGTACACCACATGATCAGGGATCCACCAGGACATTGTGAAAAGAGGAAATGAAAAGAGCAAATGATGAGTCTTGTTTTCACCAGTGTTCATTTTAAGGCAGTCTGAAGAAACTGTTCGTTATAGACCCTCTCATAGAGACATGACCTTGAGGTTTTCAAAAAAAAAAAGATTTTTCACAGTTATTTTCAGGGTGGGGGCCTTTGAAGTCATGATTGTTCTGGCTGGAATGTACTGGGTGTCTTTTGTACATTACGTACTACTGCTGATGGCTCCAGGAAATGTCTGCTCCCAAATGGAATTCTCAATTGAATTCAATTTATGTGTGTCTCAGCGTGCTCTGGGGACCTCTAGCACCATGGTATACAGTGAAAGAGAGATATAGTACGGATGTTTCATCCCGATTTTGCAGCAACCAGCTTGGGGCCTGGAATGGAAATGAACAGAAAGGAGATCGCCTGGTGCGCAGTTAGAGTTGTTTGAAGGAGAGTTTCAGTTTTTACATATTTTTATATTAATAAAGAATGCAGCAAATCAAGTCCCAGTCACATGTGCAGATGTGATGCCGAACCAATTCCTTCACCCGTCTTGAACATCTGCTGCAGCAGGTTTACAGCAGAGGCTGATAGATGATAAATCAAGTGTTGCGAAAGCTGCAGATGCCTTCAAAACAACTGAAACTGCCAGGGAAGTATCTGCTAGCAGTCTGCGCATATGTTGAGATCTTAGCAGTAACATTTGAAACCTCATTCATCCACTCTCTGTCTGATGATAATGCAAGAGCTTTTCAAGGTTTTCATGGTAGATGGTTACTTAGATCGGTCTACCAGTCTTCTCATAAAAAAGTAGAATACTGACATTTTAAGACATCATTTAACTAAAATGCAGATCTTTTTGCAATAACAACACATCTGCATCAGCAAACAGTCTATAACTGCCACCCCCATGGTTGCAGGTCTTTCATTACTTATTTGAATAGGAAAGCCTCTTCTGCTTTCATTAATTCAGTGAACCGCTTTGACCTGCGGTTTTGTATAATCGATTGCAGTGTGCTCGGTAAGAAAATGGAGATTCAGGGAAAGAGGCAGGATATTGGATGGAGAGAGGATGTTTGAATGGATTGTCCTGTAGAAACACACAGCTTTAATTAGTAAATTGTAAAGGTAAAATGGAAAGTTGTTATGCACTCTGGCTGCTCTTATACAGTTCTGTTTCTGACATAGTTCTTCACATGGGGTTTACTGATTAAGTAGGCCATTAAATTCACGGTTTGTCTCTTAAGTTGGTCCCAGGGTGGACCTTAATGTACCATATGCTGTTTGCCTGCTGTCTATTTGTCTATTCTATGTCATCATGACAAATGCAAGCTGTAATTACTGCATGTGTCCTCACCTCGGTATTCTGTGACTGGGCGGCATCTGCTGAACTCAGACTTTGGTTCAGCCTATGAATTTCATGTGAACTTGATTTGCATAAAAGCGCACAATTACACAAGCCACTGCCACCAGTGGACCAACTCATTTGCATGTAAGTACATGATTGGTTAAGCATGAACTGCTTGACATGAAAGAGTGAGTGGATGACCACATCTGATGTCAGCTCACAGTGTACAGTCAAGTCAAGTCAACGCCAAGGCAAGACGTGATTGAGACATTTTGTGTAATTACCTGACTATCTTGTCTGGAGTGCTCTCTTAAGAGAGAGTCTGCCTTTTAGCAGCGCTCGATGAAGGGTAGTTAGACTGAACATGCAGTTGTCTCTTAAAGGGCAGTCTAGCCCTGCTGTCAGCCTGTCACTGTGATTTAAGGGAAGACGTGAAAGCGTCTCACAGCAGTTCACACTCTGTCAAAGGTGTATTCCTTTGTTTTCTTTTAACGCCATCTGCATTTTACGTTCAGTGTTAATGCATACTTCGGTTCACTTTTGATTTGGATGATGGACAACCATAACCTAAGAATTTTAGAGTCAGCTTGTCAGCTTGGATGTCATCAGTTTGAAATAGAGTCTGGTGCCCTCATGGCTATGCATCATCTTCAGGCCTTTACAAAGGAAATATTCCACTTCAGTGTCATTAAGATCAGTGAATGATGATTTGTGTTTCATATTGAAGGCACAGCTGTATTTACAGATGTTCCAGTAGAATACTTTTTACACAGTGTTTAGCATTTAATTTTTCAGACAGACGATGTCAAATCACTCATTTGAAGGCATCACTCAAAGTGAGGAACCCACACAGAATAATCATCTGACTCTGCACTTCCCCTCAGCGATGCAAAACTTCCTAAAGTGTCTTTCAGCTCCCTAATTCTGCTACATGGCTGCAACTTTTGTATTTTGATTCACCGACATAACTCTCATCATTGCTTTCTGTCAGCAGCCGTCGCAGTTAGCGAAGAGCTGCTGAGTGTAATGGAACATCAGCAGCTTGCGAGCTGGATATTTCCTTCAGGAGGTTAACACAGAGCTAAAAGGAGTCACCGCTTCAGATGAATGAAACCCAGCAGCATGTTCACCATAGCAGTGTCATAAGGTGGTAATAGCGTCGCGTTGCTCGTTGCACAGACACAAGGTTTAATTGTAACCTCTCTGCGCACATTCACATTTGCAAATACACCTGTGGACAAACAAGCTCTGAAGATGAATTAGAATACACAGAAGAAAGAAGTTAATGTGTTAACTGTGTAGCCGATTCTCAATCATTTCTCTCACAATACCACAGAAAATATAATTGCTACAGAGACTTGATATTACACACAATAGAGAACTCTTGGTGGAAGCAATTCTACAATCATATGCTATTAATTAATTAGAGACTGCTCTCAACAAGAGGGAGAGAGAAATGTATTTTAAGTAAAATGCCACTGATAGCCTGTGTGACTGGATCCTCTCTCTCTCTCTCTTTCTCTAGCAGTGCAGGGCGAGCGATGCTGTTGTCTCTTTATAATCAGCAACCTTCATTTATCCAGGAAATTAATCTTAATTTTCCTCACCATGCATACTCTACGCCAAAACACTCTATATTCACAGCGTCACCTCGGGGAGTTTTCCGGAACAACAACTCGTTACTGAGCAGCTTCACTGGAGCAATTTGGCGGCTATGTGCCTTGCTAAAGGGCACCTATAGACTGTAACCGCCCGTTTAAACTTTAGGCTACACCTCAAGGAAAAGAAAACATGAATGCCAGCAGGGAGGGTGTCATCAGCAATCATTGATTGGGAATTCTGAAATATCATATAAAAAGGAAATAAGTCACTGCGTTCCTTAACCTCTCCATTGATATGTTAACCGCACATACAGTAACAGCTTTTTTTTGTCAACTCCTATTTATAAAACTCAAAATTATGAAACTTCAAAGACTTGGACTTGAAAGACAGTTTGGGGCTGTGAGGCTTAATTTGATATGTCGCATGTCTCAGAATTTGTTTGCTTCGCTCTTAATGCACAGTGAGAAGTTGAAATTCAATGTTTGCCACATTAGAATGTAAATGAATGAGCTTAGGTTGCCTCTCCTCTCGCTGAACACACAAGCCATGTCCTGAAAACTGCACGTAGAAACCAATCAGACAGCAGGACCGATGTCCTCCCTGTCCTCCCTATTTTGACAGTATGAAAGTAAGAAATACAATATACTACGTGAACACAGTAAACTACTAGAGTTTGTACTCAGCGGCTGTACTTTGCCAAATGAGTGTAGTTTCTTTCTTCTGCCACTGATTTTAAATAGAGGCTGACAGATGATGGCAGAGCATCTTTTGGATTTTCACTGCTGCTGTTAAAAGGTTTTTAAATTCACCATGTTTGAGACATTTTCTTTATACATACCATAGTTTCTTTTTAATGTGCTCCACATAAGAAAGCCCCTTCTGACTTTTCTTTTATGCCCTTAATGTAATTTTTATGGATTTTCACTCTGATGCCAACATATTTCAACCGTTTTCAGGCCACGGTTACAGTCGTATTTTCTGGGGTAAGTTCAGCATTGCGAGTTGCCAAGGTGAGTTACCACACTGTGTTGCAAGGGCCCAGTGTCCTCTTTTGATAGACAGGGATGCAGATTATGCAGAGCATTCTTCAGTGACAGTTCAGTGCTCTCTGGGATGCTGGCCCCGAGCAGATATCTACCACGGTAAAGGGGACGGGATGATGACATACAACACCAAGCTGACCCAAACAAGAGGAGAGTGCACTCACTCCCCAGAGGGACAAGCACCTTAGCCTGTTCCCCGTGCAGCAGGAAGTCATGATGAACGTGGACATATGCGACTTGGCAAAACATGAAACTTAAAGTGGCTCATGTGTACTTCAGAGAGACAGATCTGAAGGCTGCATTAATCCAGCGGAAAGAAAAGATTTAACAACCAGCCAAGTGGAGAGGATGCATCCAGAGAGAGTGATCCTTGCAATCTTCCTCATTCTTTTTTTATTTATATCTCAGTCACGGTGGAAAACAATGCTCCCATCATAGCTTCATTAGATGAATGAATAACGTGCAGATGGCCATTGTTAATAATAACACACTTCTGGGACTACAGACGTTTCTAATGCTTATTTCTAGTCAATGACATTTCCTGAAAGATTATGTTGTTGTTTGGATAGTGACACGTTCTTTGTACTCCAGACCATTTGATTTAAATTGGGAAAATGACTAAATAAAGTGCTGTCAGTGCGTCACTGTAAAAGCCTATTTTTTAGGTGTCACAGTCCAAATGGATGTAAGAGCAGGAGTGCTACAAACAGAGATTCAGTTGCTTTTTTTGGAGGTTCATGCTTAATGCCATAGCATTAGTAGTGGTGTGGTGTGTGTGTGTGTGTGTGTGGTGTGTGTGTGTGTGTGTGTGTGTATGTATATATATATATATATATTTTTTTTTTTTTTTTTCCAGCTTTAAGTTGACTTTTCTGGCAGGCTACACCTATCACAGTCATGGCACTATATAAGTACATATATACATACATATATAAGAATCATTTGTTTTTTACACACAATTTGGGAGACCAACTGGAAGACCACTTATTTTTGAATATCTATTTATGACCTTGTCAAGCTAAAAACAACTCAAACACTAAACAAGTGACTTTGTTTTGTACGTTATTAATTAAAAATGCTGCCACATTTTGTGAAATCAGTTGAGGATATATTCGACTTTCAGACTTTTTCAGTCCTCTTTGTTTACCGGTGTGAATGCACAGCGTCCCTCTCCTCCATGGTACTGAAACACTCAAACTCCAAAACATTCACATCTGGACTTTAGTTTATCGGTGCCTATAAATGTGCCACATTTAAACATCCTGAAGCTTAAATATGACGTTAAATATAAATATGTTTCGGATGAGCAATGCAATTATATCATGCATTTCACTGCATTTATATTACAGAATCATTTCGCTTTTATAGCCAGGATCTGTGCTTCCCACTCACCCACACACCATTAGGCAAGTTTGCCTCCTCTCTCTCTTCAAATGTTCCTTCCCCTGTTTGGGGCCTTTGGATGGAGCTGAGGTTTTTCGCCTGTGAGTCTCATGCACATCAAAGTAGTCAGGTTGCACACAGATAGAAGAATAAGGGAGAGGAAGAGAGAGCGCAGAGGAAGAGATGAAGAGAGAGAATGCACTGCAGATCTCATCAGTTGGATGTATTTCTGTTTCCACATTCACTCACATGCTGAGGAACGGCACACCGCCTCTTCACGCCACACCATCCACTCCTCCACTGTTAAACACATGGGCGCGCACACGCACGGACACACACACATGCAATTTATACCAAAATGCAGCTACATAGTAAAATCAAAGAATGTGTGGAAAGAAAATATAGCAGAGGACTTTGACCTTTTTGCTTCCTATCCATCCTTCTCCCTTTCCTCCTCTCCTCCACCACTCCCATGTTCTGTTCCCTCTCTTCTCTTCATGTCTGTTTGTTTTTTTTTTTTTGTCCTTATCTACCCCAAGCCGCCGCCACGCCTTTCCCAACTCTGCATTGCCCCATCATCCTCTCTGTCTATCTTCCTTCGCTCCGTCTTCCCCACTGTGTCTGTCTCCTCATTATCCTCTCTCCTTCTCCATCACCCATGATGCTCAAGTCCAGCCCACTGCACCAATTTGCCCTGACAGTGAATTGTGTTGAAAATTATTCCCACTGCTGAGCGGCCCATCCTGGGCTGGAGTTCAGACAGATAGGACATGATGGGAAGAGCCGTCAGCCTAGAGACTGTGTGGCCGGAAAAAAACACAGAGCCAGCACAGGACAAAGCTAAATAATTGCACCACTGGATACTGGTACAGTACATAAAAATACTTTTTATGAACCGTGTATATTGGAGCAGGCTTTAAAACAGCATATCAACTAACAATATTAATAACGCCGAGAAATGTGTAAATTGAATTCCATGTTACTGTCAATATTTCCCGCACATTTAAGGACAATGTACTCCTCAACTAGCATCTTATCTCTTTTTCAGCACAAGCATTACAAATACGCTAAACTAATTTATTTAATCCGCTAATCTCACCAGCAGCGTTCTCATCTACTGTAACACTCAGAAACAAAAACACAGAGGCTTGCAGGCGCACACACACACACGCACACACAGCTACAGCATAGATTCACTTGATAATCCCATATGCATTCCTCCAAATTTACGCATTTGCCCACACGTACGCATATTGACGGTTTTCCGGGGTGTTCTCATCCACAGTGTGTTGTCTGGCTGACACAGATCCAACTGTACTTTTGGTGGATCCTGAGTGTGTCTGGTCGTACTGTAGCCAAGACAGCTTCGGGGGCCAAAGTCTAATTCCTGCGCATTCAATAGCAATCTGATTAGAGCTCTAAATGGTTTTTCCGCTCAACCTCTTAGTGCTTTCACAGTTTCTCTCCTTGCCCCCCCCCCCCCCCAACCACCACCACCACCACCACTCTATCTCAGTCCCTTTCACCGTCTCTCTTTTCCCCTCAGCTGCCTTCTATCTTTATAATTACTGTTCGCCTTTCTATCTCTTTCCCTTTCTGTCCTTATCCTCCTCACTCTCTTACTACCACTATACCGTCTCTAATACCGCTGCACATCTCACTTCCTTTCCCCTATGAATCTTTCACTTTCTCGCACTTGTCGCTTCATCTTGCCCATATTGTTTTTCTCTCTCTCACTCACTCCATTTCACTTGTTTCCTCCTCGTTGTCATCTTTCTTTCACACCGTCACCACCTTTTGTTTCTTTCTTTTTTTTGTATCTGTATCTGCACCAGTTAGAGTGGAGGCTCCTCCATTCTTCTTTACACTCAACCCATTATCCCATTAGAAGCTGCAGCAAGATGTACATTATACTGGTGTCAGGGGACAGCCTATCACTTTCACTATGGCCAGAGAACCATAGAGAATGGCGTGTACTCAAGTCGAGGGGCCGGGCACGCCTTGTTAGGTGTGTCTCAAGCTTGAACGATTAGCAATTACACTGTCTGGCTAAACTTCTTGGGACTTGATGGAGTCAGCACTCTTGCCCAATCAGATATCAGAATGAAGCTGTTTTCTACCCAGAGTGACTAAGCATTCGGTTGTGGGCGTTATTGCGTTTTTAAAGTGAAAGTGTAGGCCGACCACCAAGACTGCAATGATGCAGGATGTTTCATGATTTTGACGGGATAAAATTCATCATTGTTTGTCTGAAGAAATGTAAAACCTGGCTTGTTTCTGTTTTCCTTATGCACTCCATTCCTGTGCCACTAGTACACATTTCATAATTATGACTTATGAAGCATTTCTGCTTCATCTGGAAATATGCAGAGTAATAAGCGAGGCAGTAAAATGATCAGAGGTGTAAATTGAATGAGTTATATTCCTTAAACAACGATAATGTGAAACCTTGACGATCGCTAAGTCTTTTTACCAGTCACCCTCTAGCAAGGTCGGAGCTCAAGGTGCTTTACTGTACACATGCTGCACAGATTCAGCTTGCCGGACCACATTTATGTCAGAACTGCCAGAATTTCATGTCATGCTCTAGAACATCGTAACAGTCTACACATAATCATTTTAAGAATCACTTTGCATTGGCCCGAGTCATTGTTTTTTTTATGGATTATGGCTTGGCAGTGCTGAATAGTGTTGTAAACCGCTCAGATTTCGTTCATGAGCGCTTAAAAAAAAATACCCTGAGCTGAATCTCAGCGTGTAAAAGCAATGTTTTTGTGAATGTGCGCTGTGCTCTTTTTGATCTCTGCCGGCGTGAATATATTTTATGCACAAGTACGACAATGTGTGATGTGTTAGTGGAATGTTTTCAGTTTTTTTTCGTCTTATCTTAGGATCATAGAGAGTGCTGGTCACAGACTGAAGCGTGCAGCCCTGCTTAGCATCATTCCACCACCACACATACATACTGTAAAATCGCACACACATACACATCTCCCTTTCATCCCCGTCCATCCCCCCTCTGCATCCCTAACCTAGAGCGCTCATGCTACCCCTGTAGCCCTTCAGCTATCTGTGCTAGCTGGCCTGTTACCCGGGCAGCAATGTGATGGATTTGTTTTCATCAGACCTTATGACCTCCCCACTGGCCATGCACTGCCCAGACTGTGAATGACATTTAGCCCTCAGACCCACCACCCCCACCCAGACTCTGGAAGGACTGTAGCTGACCTTTAAACTCTCAATCACCGCCAGCATATTTACTCTGCTGATACAACACATATACAAGCCGAGAGGGGAGCTGGGGTAAAAACCAAGAGAGGGGAGGGTGGTTACTTTAGAGGCATGGGTTTCTAAGCTGGGGCAAGTTCACGCCGTACCCACTGATCACTGTCAGCAGTTTGCTGAGATGATAGAACCAGACAGCTAAGCATCAGCTGAGGAAAAACAACAACAAGTAAACAGCCTCGGCATAAATTCTGCATTCATGGGATCTTCATAATTGGCTTTTTATTTAGTTATCTTGATCTCAGTTGATGTATCTTGTCTGGCTTCCATTTATTCAGTTTGGATTGTAAGCTGAAACCTTTGAGGACGCATGTTTTCCCAGCATGTGTGTTAAGCTGTGACATGTCGTTCGAGCACACTTATATACTTATTAATGTTTGTGCCACACAGAAACATTTCTGTACTGCAGCTATGAAACAAGCAAACCATGGCTGAAACTGGTAACCATTTCTCTGGTAGACAACCTTTCTGGTTTCTTAACTCTTGCTGACTTCGCTTAGCACTACTCAGCTTGTTGTATGTTGTTTTTGGGACCCTACAGGACCAAGTCTAGGAGAATGTTACCTGGGTTGTCTGGGCTTGGGTTTGGAGTGAGTCAACAACTTAATAACGTGAAAGTCTTTGTTACATAACAGGGGATGTATAGTTTGAAAGATGTGGCCCATCCCTTGTATTATGGAAGTCTTCCAGTGTTGCAGTGTTTCTGAACCTTGACCTCAGCTTCTGCTGTGTCAGCTGCTCTTTTTCAGTCTGTTTCTCAAGTGCAAAACTACTTGCTATATGATACGTATTTGAAACAACCATCAATCAATTTGAAAGGTGGCAATGCTGGAAATATGGCGCTAATCTGTATTGATTATAGCTAGATTTTCTCTCTGAGCAACATCTCAACAGGGGTTTAAAACTGTAGACAAGTGCACTTATTCTTACATGATAGCACTGTGCTCCACTGTTGGGCATGTTGTACTTCTCAGATGTTCTCCCCTGCACCATTTAGTGTCTACCAATAGACAACATGCAAATTTTACAGCCTGCGTACAGCCCCCTGCAGCGACACAAGATGTGTGCTTCGTCATGACGTGCCCTTAGACTCTTGGCAATCGTTCTGCCATCACTTGAGCTGTCTCTATCTTATTCCGTCTCTCACTCTCTCCCTGTCTCGCTCTGTTTCTCTGTCTCGCTTACTTGCTCTGCGTTTCTGAGCCACTGTATGACAAGTCCTCGACCCCCCCCCTCCTCAACTGTGTTCCTTTATTGGTCCAGGCAAGTCAATGTGAAGATGCCCCAAACAAATGTTAAAGAGGGATGTGTGGGTGCGTGAAGGAGGAAAAAGAGGCTTCTTCAATTCAATTCCCTCTTGGTCTCCTCATACAGCAAAATACTAGTGCTAGAAATGTCAGACACACACACTGCCCCCCCCTTTCTCTCTTTCTCACACACACACACATTCCCCAGTCCATTTTTTTCCCAGCTCCCGCTCTCCCGCTGTCCACGATTTTGACACGCACCAAGCTTGTTTAGGCCATTGATAAGGAAGCTTGTCATTGATGTGTGGTCAAAGTGTTCCTCTGTGGAAGTTAGAGGTGGCTGTTTTGACAGCAGATAAGGTGGAAGGTGGGTGTCTGAATGCTAATGCATGCCAAAGGAGTCAGCAGCTCCTTTCATCTACGGAGGGCAGGGATGAAGCACAGGAGGTGAGCTGAGGCGTCTGCTACAACATAGGGCAAGAACTTCAGGTGGAGTTGTTTATTTATACACATATTTCAACTTCTCTTTGACCCATTTATGTCTGCCGGTACACTGTAAGTAATATCTAAGCCTTTCAAACAGTTATTTATTAAGCCTGAACGCTATGTGCACCCAAATAAAGGACCGCGTTTGTTTTTGTGTGCACGTAAACATACATGAACGCATCTCTTTGTGTGGCACCGTGCATCATGCACAAAGATAATTACCACGGCCGGGCCTATCACTTCCTCTTTGTATTTCAGTCAGTTTTCCCGTTTCCCTGTAATGTTCTGAGGCGAGCACCGTTCCAATTACACAAACACGGTATCTAGCTTTGCAGTGGCAGCTGGTTGAATGGTGTTCTTGTTATGCTTAGCAGTTGTTTAGTTCCTAATTGCATCCCCACAAAACAGAAAATTAAGAAGGTCAAGTGCCTCCTAAAATAACCCCTAATGTTCAGACTCTCTTATTTGTAAGGAGTAATAAGTGTCAAGGCCAGGGAAAAGGATGGATCAAAGGGATGTTAAGAGAACACATATGAGGAATATGAGAGGAAATTGGAAAGAAAGGAGAAGAAAGGGAGCCCGACTTGGCAAAAACACAAGGGAGAAAGCTAAAAAGACAGAGGAATACACAAACAGTCCTGCATGGCTCACTGAGTGGCCTCCAGCAAATCTCCAGGTGCGACATGTGAACACTTACCATTATCACTGCAACCTCGCTTCCCCAGTGCAGCTGATAGCTTCTTGAGGGCAGTATATCAGGGTCAAGGAGAACGTTGTACCAAACAGTGGGGGCTGTGTCTGTGACCGTACCCCACTTGTGCCGTGCAAGACATGTGCTCAGGGTCTGGCTCTCGGCAGGGCTGCGGAGAGGTAAGCAAGGAGATGACTCAGGGGAGACAGGATCACAGTGGCAGGTTTACTCAGTCTTATGCAGCCAGTCGATGGCCTCGCTCCCACTGATTTATCCAGATACACACACACACACACGCACACACACACACACACAAACACGCCCTGTACTTCTTCACTGCAGTGAAAACATCATTATAACCAGCAGTAGTCGCCTCACAGGAATCAATTTCACGTTGAAGTCTGGTGAAGGAGTAGCTCATTCCATTTCCTAAATGTTGTCATCATTGATCTGGGCTTTGACTAGTTTCTGATAAATGGCTTAAGCCTGTAAGGTACACTCACACAGCTGCACACAGACGGAGGCCCTATTTGCCAAGCATTTAGCCTGACAAGTAAATCTATTTTAATAAAGAAACAACATATTCTTTGTATTTTTCCAATACTCTTTTTGAAATAGTCAGGGCTGGTGTTGCGGCAGCATTGAGTTAGTAGTAGTTTCCTGCAACTAAGACAGACTGACCAAATATTCAAACCCCTAAATAGTGTCCCTTAAGTGTACCACAAGTTCATGCACATGCACATGTACGCACTAATGCACACACCATCATCAAGATGGGGGAGAATTATTATTTTAGTGCTTAGCACACCTATGCAGCGTACCTTTCAACACTGTGGATGCCATAAATGCAGCCATTTCGTTGCCGGATACTTAAAGATTGACTTTCTCTCAAGGCACGACAGCTAACCATTAGCATGCTGACAGGTTCTGTCAGAAAGAGCTGCACAGCTCATAAGCTGGCCTGTGACTCATAGGCTAGCAACAGCCTTGACAACGACACATTGTTTCTATACTGAGTGGGACAGAACATAAGAGTATACTATAATTATTACTTTAATCGTAGTGAAAACAGGGACAATTTGGAAGTGAGTGTAGAAAAGTGGGTCATTTTACTGTGTTCTTCAGATATTTGTCAGGATTTGGGACACTCAGCTTAAAACTGGGACAATCTCAAACAAACCGGGACGTCTGGTCGCAGGAAATTAAGGCGCCTTTCCCGTTAAACTTGCTACAAAGCTGCTTTGGCTCAAGCATTTCCTGTTTTCTACCATGCTGGGAGTGGTTTTGACATTAGCCTTTTACACATTCCGCTAATAGTCTTTGTGCTGAGTGCACTGAAAAAACAGGGCCCCTGTTCAGATTCCCCATGAAATCCTGTGGCACTGCAGAGTGGAGATTGATAAAGACTGCCGATCCCTTAATAATTAGCTTACTGTCCAAATGATTGAATGATGCTAAAATGCTACACATAGCTTATTGCTGGTATATGATAGCCACTCTAGTTAAGCCAGCAAAGGACTGCTGTGCTGCAACGAAATGTCATACACACACACACAAATAAGCCTCACTGTGTGCATTACCCAGTGAGTTCACTAGATAGTAATTGAGAGTTAGAGAGCAGTGTGATGAGGAAATTAGAATGGTAATTCCCCTTCTGGTTGAACTTGCATTAAAAGCTTCGGTCCCACAATTAGTGCTGGAACATCCAATTTCCAGAAAAGGGCCAGCCATGCTGCCACCTGTGGAGGAAAATACACGAAGAGCTGGAAAATAGCAGCAGATGAACACCCACCTACTTGTTTCTTTCCAAAACTTTCAACTTTGGATGCGTTCAGGATGTTGTCATTTTGTTCAAACGTCCTCCCACACGTGATGATGAGATCACTTGCCAACATTTCAGTTTGTTAAAGGCCACCTGTGGTAAGAATCTTGATTCCCACTAGTTTGACCTTTTAGTTTTTTTTTTCTTTTTCCATGATGCAAATGGAGTTTTACATATTCAGCCCTACCTTCCCACTAGACTGCTCAAAAAAGTTGACTTACAGTTAACTTTCGAGTAGTGTCCAAAAGTGGCCGGGAATTACAACGCCTGTCAGACAATCAAGGTTTTCATCCACTTGTATTAATAATAAATATAGGTGACCTGCTCAGAGTGTAACCTTCTGTTTGTGCAACCTTGTGCAATCTCCCTGCAACCCTGAAGCGGATAAGTGGGTATAGAAAATGGATGGAAGGGTGGAAATTAATACAACATGCCAAAACCGACAAGAGTTATCATCCCAGAAGAGAATATAGCCAGTCGAAAATGATGAAATATTTTACAGTCTTCTTAGAAATCACAAATGTACACAGATTATTACAAGGATTTATTGGAAATGGGTTTATGTGTAGGGACCTTAATTTTATGGTATGCAGAAATGCAACTGGAGTAAAAGGTAAAACAGATTACTTTAAGCACACCACTGCCAAACACAGCAGTGAAAAATGGCAGGACCACTAACATGCTTCTGTGGGTGAAGAGGATGTGTGGACATCACTATCTTAGGACCAAAATGGAAATCTGCAGTGACACCAATGAACACTATAATGCCACAGAGTACGAGAGTGAACCGTGGCTCGAATCACACAACAGCCAGCCGAGTGAATCACATGGATACATAGTGAATTTAAACAGAAAAAAAAACTTGAGCAATTTAAACTAGTGCCACTGTGTTTCCACAAACATAATATCTCCTCTGCCTCCAAGCCACTCCCTCTACAAATGAACAATTTCAGTGGTGTGTTAAAGTCTGCCCCACTTGTTCTTTTTTTTTTTTCTCACGATTTCCCCCTTTTCATTTTTCCCTCTCATCCTTGCTGCAACCTTTCTTATTTTCTGTCTCTCTCTCTTGGTCCCCTCTCTCTCATTTTCTCTGGTCCACTCCCTCTCTCCCTGCCTCCTTCAGCTTTGAACGGATATGAAAAGCTCTCTTCCTCTCCCTCCGTCTACTTTCTTTCAGGCCTGCGTGTAGCTGCTGAAGTGAACCTAACATTATTTGCATTCCTAATGAGTGCTCTTTGGAAAAGCACTCTGCTGTAACAGTGCAGGCTGGTGCGATGGAAAAAAACACAATATAAACAAAGACACACCTAGCCCGCTCTTTCTAAAAGAGTCTTCTGTAATGAGTCACAGGGGGAGGGACAGCATCAAGACGCTCTTTTCCAATAACTAATTTCAATCATTCTTTAAACGGGTGCATAGAGGGTAATCTTTGTCCATCTCACTGCCTAACTTGCCTCCAAACTTCTCATTTGCATAAAAATACTCAATACTTTGACAAACAGAGCTGCACAGGCCCGAAGAATGATGCGACTAGCTTACAAGATGCGAGACGCCAAATGTTCACATTGTCCCGGGGGGAAACTCGGTTTTCAAGCCCAGGAAGAAAAAAAAAAGAAGCAAAAGCAGTGTGAGTCATACGCAACGGCAGACAACATATACACCGCACTCAGTGGTAAACAACATTCTAAGATTTCAGTTCAGTAATGCCAGCTCCGTACTAAGCTTATTTTACAGGATTATTCCAGACATGGTGAATGTTAAGCCCTGTCTCCTTCACGAAATTTCTGTATATTTTCCGTTGAACCCGAATCATTTTTTAGATGTCCTACATTTTATTTAAATTATTTTTTTATTGCAGCGGTTAAAGGGCGGCTTAACTGCTACAAATCCTATTATAACGAGATCCAACTGATGTTTGCATCTACTGTGCACGCCAAAGCCTAAAACCTGCTTACTTAGCACTCTAACAGTCTAACACACACTGTATTGCAACTTAACTATGTGGGAATGTGATTTACTATTGATTAGTTTGACCTTAAAAGGCTTCTATCTTTCCCTGTCAAGGTCTTGAGACACAGCGAGCTCTATGAAGTCAATAAATGTTATCTCGTTGTCTTTAATTACTCGAGAACCCATTTTCAACCTGTTCCTAATTTGAAAAATGTTAACTAAGTTCTTCATCGAGTTCAGGTATTCATGTTTAAAGCCTTTTGCTCAAAGTTTAAATGATTTTTTTATTCAACATTTTTAAGTAAAAAATAGTTCAGATTCCTGTGCCTGTGTGTCCCTTGTCCCTGCGAACACAGAGAGAATTATAACCCAACTCCCTGCTCCACTAAGCTTTACTGCCCACAGCTTGACTGTTTAAGTTCACTCTCATTGCTCTCATTAGTGTTGTTTCTAGATGTGGCAGCTGTTGGAGTGAAAAAGTCCTAAAAATTCAAATGCATGCTGTGACCCAGCACCAAACAATAGACAGGCAAAGTTTAGCAAGGAGAGAGCTGAACAGAACAGAGAGCTGCTCAGAACGAGACCGCAAACGGATGCTAATCTCACTCTGTATCTTCTCGATGGGAAATAAGCCATTTGCTAAAAAGCTTGCCATGTCAAATTCACAAGGTGATAGTATAGGATATCAATGATGTGCTCACAACTTATTTCCACTGCCCCCAAGTGGCCAACAAATCCGCTAACGCTCGTTTGAGTCCCTGCATGAAATGTCTTTTCAAAATACTGTTCTGATGGCACGGCGATCCTTATTTACTCTGTGCTGAGGGATTTCTGAATGTGTGCGTTCAGTGGAGCCACAGTGAAATTTCTTTGATAAAATATTGTGTTTTTAAAGCTTTATTACGATCTAATTTATGGGTTACTTACCTATGATATTACATCTATATTTTCAGCATGGAATTGGTGGTATCTAGGAAAGTCACCTGTGTTAATGACACTGGTGAGAGGGAAAAACACAAACTAGAGGAGGTATATCAAGCAGTTAATATCATACTATTTGGACAAATTTAATCACTCTCCTGCACAAATTCATTTTTCACGCCATTTCCCAGAACCCATCCAACCAGGAAGGAAGCATTGACCTCCTCTACCTACAATAAATCAAGAGTTGATACTGTAGAGGATTTTATAATGGCCCCAAAACATGCAATAAAATGTTTTTATTCACATTTTGTTTTGGTGATGTTTTGATTTAGAGAAAAAGACCTTCCTTTTCATTGTTTTCCATCTTTGTAAAACAGCAATATGGCTGTGGGAGAGGAGGGAATTGTCCTGGTGCAATTTGTCTATTTCTATCACCATGCATAATTTAAAACAGGGCTATTTTAGGGGCATTGTGCAGGCTGGCAAGAGTGCGGGCACAGTGTGAGCCAAGTGAATCTGAGAACAAGACTAATGATGGTAATGGCTGCAATTATATACATGGCCGTGTTCTCATTTGGCTGACAAAGTCACTCCCTTTTCCATCTCTCTAACCCCCCCTTGCCTATCTCCTTTTATCTTTAGCTCACTTTGAAAGACAGCCACCAGATCTGTCGCTCTCCTCTTTTTTTCCATTTCTCGCTCCTCTACATCTCTCTTTCACCCTTTTAGTCTGTTTTACCATCTGTGTCAGTGCAGACAGGTGAGGAGAGAAGTCATCTCAGTTCCGCTAACCTATCTATAGTCCCAGTAACACTGCTGTTGCAATGACAAAAATCCCAGAGTGCGTGACACCAATCAGATGGAGCTGCACTGTCATCAACCGTCACCCGGCTCACTCTTTGACATCTTTAGCTTGTTCCAAAGTTTAAAAAAAGCACTCTCCTGAGACACAACATTTTCAAATTGTCACAGACATTTCAAGAAAGGCTGGATAATGTTTTAAAGGAGCTGGCCTTTTATGACTACACCTGGCAGCATCTGTGTGGAAATACAGTACATGTTATAAACCTTAATCATAAAACTTTATCAAACCTGATCTGCCTGAACAGAATTACATTGTTGGACAAGTCCTTTGTCTATTGCTTCTCCTATACTATAGAATAGAAACAAACACCAAGGGCTGCAGTGAGGCGCGATCACTGGAAGCAGATCGGAGAGTAGGAAAAAAGTGTCACACGCTCTGGCCTCATAAGAATTTCTCTTTCATTCAGGTGACATTTTGGCCTGCAGGCCTTCTTCGAGTTCCACAATCATACCGTTCCTAGCTTCCTCTTCATTACAGTAATTATTCATACACAGTTTAAATATTTTACACTGACATATATGTTACATTCCGACACACCGCTGCACTTATTACAGTATTAAAGTACTGCATATACTCTGTACATCAGCCTAGTTTGACAAGCGTGCAGTGAAAGCTATGAAACTTTCATGTCTGGCCTTCAATATTCAGGGTGTTCTCCAGAGGAAGACATTAGTTCAGCACTGAAGCTAACAGCCCAGGTGTCACAATGTTCTCGAAAGAGCAAATGTTCCTATTTCTCTCACTCCTTCAGTAAGCATCACATGCTGGTCAGGTTGACATGATTTATAAAGTTCTCTCTGAATAAATAATCCATTGCCGTACCGAGGAATCAGTAATAGGTGATGCATAGGTTGACTAGATTGATGGAGAGGAGTGGGAATGGGACAGTATAGACGATAGAATGGAGAGATAGAGTGGGAGGGGTGAAGGTTAAGATAAGGAGAGAAGAGGGAGGGTCAATCAACTTGCTTCTTATGCATTAAATTCTAGTGAATCAGCAATGCAGTCTGAGATGTAATTGGATTGCTCTCTGTGGTTTTTGGATTGGTTTTCCGTCACAACCCATAAAAGGTTGAGTTTAAAATGTCGAAGTGAGTACAGTACACAAGCTTCTATCATAATATATTTAATGGCAAACTGCTGGGAACTGATTAAATTATTGGAAGCGGGAACAGTACGTTTCTGTAACTGAGGTTTGTAAAGGTTTAAACAGAAGGGAGACGAGGGGAAGCTGTGCTGCCTGTAGTCCTAGTGTTTGCTGCAGTAACTTTAAAAAAAAACAAAACAAAAAAACTTTACAAATTCTTTATAAAACATAAATCTTAGAAAAAGGGGTTCAGGAAGTCTGAGCCTCTGGAAATTTTGCATAAGCTGCGACAGTTGTATGTCTTTCATGACGGTAGCCTGAGCAGATGAAAAGGGAAGGTGACAGGGGAAAAAGCTGCTGTGCTGTGATCACGATGGTAACCATGAATATGTGATGCGAAGCATATGAGAAGAAACAAAGAGAGAAGTGTGATTAATGGAGTGATATTAGATTCCAACTTGAAAGATGTCTATTATCTATCTATCATATGACTAATATTGTGTTGAATAAATATAGAAGTGAAGGCTGCATGCACCACAAATTACAAAGTGTCTCTCATGAAACACTCAGCCTATACAGGTACATGAGATATATTTAGTTCCACATAAATATATTAGAAGTATTTCTGGCGTTTGATGTCCTGCACTTTGGTTCACTTCCACTGGAAAGCTGCAGTTGTTTGAGCTTTGTACATCAATTATGCATGTAATGAGTGTGGTTGAAAAGCATTTATGCAAATGAGACTCATGTGAGCATCTGGCAAGTTCAAAGGTAGCCGAGGTGAAGGTGATGACAGTAGAAGCTGCAGCAGTGAAGAGAGGATGACACAGATGATGGAAAGGGAAGACACTTAGCTTTGTTGATGCTAACTATCTAATGAAAAGGTCTACAATTCCGAGAGTGGAAAAAAGCCGCCACATTCACCTTTTTTTGTACTCTGAAGTCAACACTTTGGTCACGTCTTTGATGTCAAATTGAGTCTTTGAACTCCACAGTCATTTGCATTGCAAATAAGCCCAACATAGATAGGGTGCATGCAACATAACGCCATGACCAAACAACATGCAGAAAAGTATATACAGTTTGCTGCATAGGTTCGTGCATTCTTTAACTAATTATACATCATTTAGTTCAACATGAAATCTATTACCTTATTTGTTATGTCTTGGAAGGTGTTATTAATTCTACTCAAAAAGCTCTACTCTGTGTGTAAATAATCAAGGAAACTAGATCTGATGGATAACCTGCAATTGCAAGACCCAGATTCTTTTTGTTTGTTTGTTTCTTCGCATCGAGGCAGGCTGAATGCGTTTGGGGAGGCAAGTAATTGTGCAAAATGAATTTCCATGCACAAAGTAAGTTTACATTGAACTTTATAGAGAGCAATGAAACAGTATTTTCTGATAAGTAACTATTAAGGTGTCAGTATCAATAACTGATTTCTGATGAGAAATATTCTGGAAATTTCTTGGCCCTCGCCAAGAAAAATAAGGCAACATAGCCCCCCTTAAAATGGATTCATTTACACGTTGATAGTGATACAAGAAAACAAGATATACTCTGTGAATGCTGGAGGTGCCGGTAGGTGAATTTTGCTACCAGTATATAGAGCAAGGTTAGCTATTTCCCAATGTTTCCAGTATTGGTGCTAAGCTAACTGGCTGCTGGAGACATTGCAGTGGTATCAATCTTCTCATCTCTCTCTGGCAGAAAGCATATTTAAAAATTGATGCCTAAGACCTATAACCCCAAACATCATGGCGTGTCTTTTAACATAAGTAGAAAAGCACAACTTATTCTGGGTCATCCAGTTGCAGGCAGGAGATTTATGGCAATATTCAGAACAGTGGTTACAAAAATACCAAGAAGGGTGCTAAGTTATTTAAATCATCTCTAGCTTGTTTTATCCGCCGCTTGCTTGTCACACTGCATAAACACGAGGACATTTACATTTTCATTCAGTGTCAGAACAAAGCTTATTGCCAAATGACAGATCTTGTGATTTTGCAGTTATTATATTCCAGCTTAATTTGCCTAATTATCACTAGCACAGCACATCGTCTATACACCCCGGGATAACCATTTGTGGTTAGACCCTGCATCTGTATCCCTGTGGATCCAGCCGTTTGATGTGAGAGCCCCATCCCTCGCCTCATCAGCAACTGTATGCACCTTTCTGACAGAATGTGTAGAACTGATTTGAGGTCTTGTCGTTTATTGCAGTGAGCCCTTCCGATTTCCATCTCTGCCGGGACGTTAAAAATCTCCTTTATGGCCAGTAGGAGAAATTGTCCAACATTTACTGTGAGCTCTTCACCGAGCCCAATCAGAGTGTTTTGGGTGTCTTATGGTCTCTCATTACAGTGATGGAACACTGGATCAATCTCTCTGTCCCAAAGATCATTATCCAGTCATTCTGATTCCGGTGCCCCTTCCAGACCGACTATTGCTAACAGACGCGTGTAAATCATCTCACCTCTGAAACTTTGGTTGCATCATTACACTTCACAAAGTCATTTAGTCAGATTGGTGCGTCTTTACGAGTCTAGCTCGTGTAGATATCTAACGATGGCGTTTGAAGAAAGCGTTGTGTAATATCCACATTAACATGCAGCCCCATTAACGGGACTTTTGGCAACAGTTGCTGCAGAGATGTGAGAGGTGGATATGACTCGTGAATTTTTTATTCAGATAGAGTAAAATCATCATCATCATCCATTTATTCCTGTTTTTGCGCCCCAAAAAACACACACACAGTAAACTATAACAGCTCACAACCACTGCACACCAATGCTGTGTGTGATTTCAATTCCCGAATGGTTTACCTGACCCGTGTTGCACATTTGAGCTGTTATTGGAGTGGGGCAGTAATGCATCACTAGGAACCAATGATATGTCGACAAAGAGCAGTGGAGCGTGTTAACGTCAAACGGAAACCACCCACGTTGACCGACCCTCTGCAAAGCAGAACAAAAAGTCAGGCAAACAAAATTGTGGTCCGGCAGGGATATAATGTGTTCTTGTCATTCTTTTTTGTCTCCCCTTGAGAAGAATCCCGGTATTCTATTTAATATTCATCCCACGTGTTCTTCAGATGAGCACAAGAGTGGAGTGAAGTGCGTTTGAGAGCCCTCTGTGATTGTCTGTTCTGCTTTGTCTGACCCACAATCGCCCATGAGTACACATGGACACACACACTCCCTCTCTCCTCTTTCTCTCTTTCTATCTATCTCACTCGATTGATTGCTGTAATCAAACAGCGGGCTGTAGCCAGGTTGTATGAGAGTGCCTTGCTATTTTCCACTTCTCCGAACCATGCTGGGTGGAATACTCCCATTTTTTTTTCTGTACAACCAGGTCACAGAGTGAATGAGGTCACAGACAAAAGGGGGAAACAAATGGCAACCACAGGAGCATACCATACCACATATGATTTTTTTTAAGTCAGAGAGTAGGACATGAGGTGGATTTGGGCATACAAAAATTTGGGCATACCTTCTAATTCATTGTTTTACTTTCTTCATTGTAGATTAACACTGAAGACATCAAAACTACCACATATGGTTATGGAAATAACAGGTGCGCCTGGTCATAACTGCTGGATTTTATGGCCTCTTTAATGCGTTTGACTGAGATCATTTATGTTTCAGAGGTAGTGTAGGCATACAATGAATAGCCCTATTGGACTACTGTAGTCCATCATTACTCTCATGGCATGAAATTCAGTCAATCTAGAACATTTCAAGAACTTTGAACGTGTCTTTAAGTGCAGTTGCAAAGCTCATCAAACACTCTGATGAAACTGGCAGTCATGAAGACCACTCCCCAATGAAAGGAAGACCAGAGGAGAAGTTCATTACAGTTACCAGACTCAGAAATCACCAATTAAAGGCACCTCAGATTAGAGCCCACATGAATGCTTCACAGAGTTCAAGTAGCAGACACATCTCAGCATCAACTGTTCAGAGGAGGCTGTGTGAATCAGAACTTCATGGTTGAATAGCTGCAAAGAAACCACCACTGAGGGAGACCAATGAGAAAAGAGAATTGCCTGTGCTAAGAAACACAAGGAATGGACATTAGACCAGTGGAACTCTGTACTCTGATGAGTCACATTTTTGCCGTTCCAGCTACAGTGTGTTGTTGTGAAGTGAACAGACCAAATTTGCACGTGTGGTTCCCATTGTGAAGCATAGAGGAGGAGGTGTGATGATGCCAGGGTGGTTTAATGGTGAAACTGTTGGCAATTGGTTCAAAATTCAAGGTCAGCATGGTAACCATAGCATTCTGCAGAGACATGCCATCCCATCTGGTTTGCTCTCGCTGGAACCAGCATTTGTTCTCATGAAGCTGATTGAGAGAATGCCAAAAGTGTGCAAAGCTGTCATCAAAGGAAAAGGTGGCTACTTTAAAGAATCTGAAAAATAAAACACATTTTATTTGTTTATACTTTTTGTTCACAACCTATTTCCATATGTTAATTAACATTTCAGATGTCATTGGTGTTAATTCTGCAATTTAAAAAGTTAGGAAAATGAAGAATAAGAATGATAATTCAGTGTTTTTCCTTCTCTGAAAGACATGAAATAGTCCTCTCTCTGGCATCAGGAAAGACGAGTGACAGTAGGTGCATGCAGGTTAATCGGCTGGCAGAGAGACAAGCTGGCAGACAGACAACAGATAGGAAGTCAGAGCAGAGACAGACAAAGACTACATCCAGCCTGCAGACCTTCACGTTTGACTCATGGCTTTTGGAAAACTGCTTACGCCTGATCCTGATCTATAATGCAACCCATATCTAATGCGAAGACAAGACATGAGTCAAAATAACAAAACCTCACACATGAAGCTGTTGTACTTTTCTCACTTGAAGGTGTGTGAGAGTTTCCAATCCACCTGTTTCTAGGCACCTTTTCATTTTGTCCATATTGGGGTGGAGTGAGGGGAATTAAAAAAAAAAGAGGACGCCTAAAGAAAAGATATAGCAGCAGATGGCAATCCCATGTTACACGCAGGCAGAGGAAACAAACTGCTGTAATTAATAAAGGTAACAGATGGGACATGCCACAATCTACTGTATATAGAGTTGCAAATGAATCACCGGCATTGCATTCGAATCTTGTGGTTGCATCTTGTGGTGCTATCTTCTGAATGTTGCCTTGTTTTCTGTTTGTTATACTATATATCACTGTTATCAAAAGAATTTAGTTTTCTGGCTGAAATGCACCATAAACCACAAGGAAAATTGTTTTCCTTTGATGCACTTTTACTGCCACTGGAGTTCTGGCCAACTTAGCAAGCAGTTACCTAATGACATGTCCAGCAGACACAGAGTAACGTTCGTTTGGAGTCATGTTTCTGGGCGTCTGACGAATGAAAGTCCAGTCCGGAACAGCCACTTCCCAGTAACTCTTTGTTTTGTTTTCCACCAACTCCTGAGGGGAATACTGGGCTCTTTAGCCAGTCCTAACATTGTTTCTGTGCTCTGGTGCTGGTAAGGTAGCGTACAGTGGGTTTATCAGAGCTTATTTTTCCGGAAAACAGCTGCCTGCTTCAGCAGGAGACGAGGATGACAAGGACGAAAACAAGCAGAATGAAAACAATGAGCGAAAGGAAGCCAAAAAGCTCTGAGTTTGGTGATAATTATGTGGTTTGTCATTAAAAGCAACACTGTTACCCAGTGGGTAAATGAAGACCAAATTAACAAATGATAAAATGTTTATTAGTGCAGCATTAGTGTCCTGCTGATCTGACTAATTCTTTTGAATGCAACTTCTATAAATGTCTCATACAGTGTCTCTGCAAAGTGTGTATGTGTGTGTTAGCGTGAATATTTTTCAATTTTTAGTTTGCCAACGTCTTTCCCCCGCGTCCTTCACACAAAGTAGTGGTTGTTTGATCGTGTGAAATGATTATAGGAATCTGCGTGTTTGCGAACATGTTGGTGTGTGCAAACAAGGACAGGGGGAGCAGCAGCTGAGTTGAAGGGAGAGGCAGCGGAAGAGAGCCGCAGAGCAGTCGGAAAGCGCGGAGCAGTCGGAAAACAAAGACAAAACAAGAGTACAGAAGAACCCGTAAGGACGTGACGAGAGATGAACAAGTGAGGGACGATGAAGGAAGAAAATAGAAATGAGTGAGAGAGCAGAGACGAAAAAGTATGAGTCAGAGCCGAACTGAGAGAAGAAGAAAGAGGGAGATGGAGGAGTGTGAGGATGTGTGTGTGTGTGTGTGCGTGTGTGTGTGTGTGTGTGTGTGTGTGTGAGAGAGAGACTGAAGGGAGGCAAGATTAGGGAGGCAATATCAGACTGTCCATCAATGTCACAGCGCTTGTGTCCTCTGTAAGCCATTTCATCCATCAGCCTGGAAGGCTTGGCTGTGTGCAGACGGCAGTCCCGGCCTGTTTACCTATTCTACATCGTGACACTTAAATCCCTGTCGCTAATACCTGGTCTAGATTAGGGGCTTTTTGGCATCATGCTGCTATTACTGATAAAGTATTGAAAACCCAAAGCCAAACTTTTTTGGAACATGAGAAACTGAATGTGTAGAATGCAGCAGGAAGACAAGAGCTCGGAGGTTTCTGTTGTGCAAAATACAGTTTATCCATCCGGTCTGCACCTCTGTGAAGCATCTCAAATTGTAACACATGCAACTGGTGAACAGTTTTGGTTTTGGTCTCTGCACAGGCACCAGGCTGCTGGGTTATATAATTAGATAGCCTGGCAACCTCACATTAGACATGGATCCTATGGACCTCAATATTACACTCATAATCAAAATAATAGCCTGAATAAAATACCTGATGTAACCACCTTTGGAAGAAATTTCAAACTGGATTGAGATGGGTGGGTAAGATTAATCTGATCCTCCCTTCATTGCATGTTTGATACTCATATTGTCACTTAAGAGTTGCACCTCTACTCATAGTTATAAAATATTAACACCAGGGCTCCGTTGTCTCAACTTAGATGGTGCACTTTTTATTGCTTCCGACACTGTCAACAGCAGCGCACTACAGATCCACTCCTTCTGCTTGTCACCTTCCACAATAAAAGCCCTACACATATGCACTACACTGCTTACCAGAGGGAATTTAAAGTCACACAGAGCAATTCATTAAAAGCCACATCAATGGAACAGGAGCAGGGGTCTTCAGGCCAGGGACCAAGTAGCTGATGAAGAGGTGGAACAGGGACCCCGTACTGCATATACTGTATACGTACCTCTGTGTCTGTGTAAAAAGTTTAAATCTGTTTCTGTGCTAGATGTTTCCCCCTTGCTTCTAGTTTTGCTAAGCTAAACATGCCCTGATTTCAACTCAAGACAAAAGACTCATCAATCTCATGTCACTCTATGAAAAACAGCAAATATAAAAACAGTTCCAATTCCTTAGAAGTAAAATGCAGTGGAAATCCTACATAGTGGATTGAAGATCATAGAAAACATCATTTAGACCATGAAATGTCTCATGTACATGTCAACTCAACGCCCAGCAAGCTCAATTAACACCAGCTTTAATGACTGAACGTCACATTCTCTCAACACTGATGCTAATAAAAAAAAAATCTGAAGTGCTTCTGCTACAAAAATCCCCTGTGTGCTGCTGTCTAACAGTGACATTGCTTTGAAAATGGAGTAAGGGCTTTTGTAGGTTACAAGTGTTACAGAATGAGTCTGGGCTGATCCAGCTTTCTGTGATTACACCCCCCCCCCCCCCCCCATACTCCCTGCTTAATACAGAAGCACTGGCTCACTATCAGTATAATAATATCTGTTTCCATGCTCAATATGTAAATATACGCTTCTACGGCAGGCAAGTTTTGACAGAGAGTCTGTCGAAGACAAGGCGAGACTACCTAAGGGGCCCTTCGAGGCCGTTTTGTATGCTGTATTTTAATTGGTCTGGAGAACAGTCAGAGCTTTCCAGGAATATTCACAGATTACCAGGCTGAGATTCAGAAAATGTTCTAATTAAATGACAACACACGAGCAGGAGGTTCAGTGGCCTGTTCCAAATAAAGAAGTTACTATTTTTAGCTCGCAGAGATATTATTCAAGGTTTGAATTTTATTCTGCTTGTAAGACAGAGGCGATAACACTGAAAAACTGAGACTCTGTTTGGAAAGTAGGGGACCGTCTACATCGCTTCACTTCTGGCTGTTTGTTTTCTCAGCATACAATCTGTAATGAAAGGGGCTGGTGGCGTCTCATGCCGGGAGATTGATTGACAAAATCTGATGTTGAGTAAATAGAATTGGAGGAATTCACGTTTCTTATTCCGGGGCGCAGCAGCTCCAGTTTGTCTTCTGTGATATTTCTAATGCTTGATTGACGTTTTGAGGATTCATTTTGAACCAACCTAAGCCAAAGTGTGTGTAATAGTATATATTATTGTCTCCACACAGTTACAGACCACAAACTGTTATGTCACAAGATATCAAACCAGATGACGCTGACAGATATTGACCATAAGATAAAAAACATTTTTATAAACATGACTGAATGTCTCCTTTGCTCCACTCATCCATCATGAAGTGTTTCTTTCTTTCTTCTTCTTCTTTTTTGTTTACTGGTATTTGGTCAACCATGACAGAGCCTTATGAAGTTCTGCCCTGCGCTAGAAATCACTGATTGTCACCGTATTCTAGCTCCGCTTAGGAGAATAATCTGGCGGGGGCCGCTCACTACAGGCTTCAAATAAGATTTTCAACACTACATAATTCTCCCTGGGGAATTTATTCATTTTCTGCTCTGTATGCATGCACATATTCCAGAAGCTTAGAAGTGACAATGGTCCAAGAAGTGCAGTCTATTCACACAGCTTGGAATGAAGGTGCCTTTATTCAAATGGTGTATATAGAGTGCAGGACTGGAAAGAAAGGCAGACGAGTGTTTACCCACAGTGAGGTGCTACCCTGAGAGTGCTTTTTGTTTGCCTCTAAATGAATGCTGCCAAACTGTTTGATGCTGATGATGATGATACTCATTTGCTTATGATGCACCGAAGAGAAGGATGAGCAGAAAGTGAAAATGATGAGTAACTCTAGAACATTTTGTCAGTTTGTCTCTCTCTCTCTGTCTCTCCATCTCTGGCAGCCTAAAAATTGAATAGAACCATCCTCGTTTTGCTAAATATACACGTGCTGTGTGAACCCTCTCTCTCTTTTCCAATCACTTCCTCTCTGTATTTCTCCGGCATGATGTACCCTCCATTTACATCTGTCATCAAAGTTCATTAAAGCACTGTTCATCAAACAGGCCGCACTATGTCACGCAGTGACACACAGTGAATAATGCATAATTTGAGACGGGGTGGGGGCTGGTGGAGGTAAATTAGTGGCATTGATTGAGAACCAGGTTTCCATTGATTATCTCTAAGCTGATGGAGCATGGAGAGACAAATGTTTGCCATTTCATACGGAGCATGTACGAAATATGGGAGGAAGATGAAAAATAGAACGACGGGGCAGTAATAAAGACAAATTAAAGGAGTGCTCATTTCACCGTCGTGTTGCGATTGAACGGCTGTTGCCTTGGAAACGGTGAATTTAAACAGAGAGAGGGTAATAGAGAGAGCAAAATGGGCAGAGGCTGAGAAACAGGCAGAGAGAAATGGAGAAAGAGAGACAAACAGCGGGACACATCGTTTAGCATCGCGCCTCTTATCGATTCCACCCTGTCATCGCTCGGGTAATGGCCAAGACTACCTACCAATTAGAAGATTAAGGATGTGGTGTATCGCACACGGACAGCTGGAGAGTCAAGAAGTGGCGAGTCGAGAGTGTTAGAATCGAGGCCGCTGAGAGTCCTCGAGGTCCAATCCAAACACAAAGCGCAACATATGGTTAACAGAGCATAGCAGAGAAAAGAGGAGCGATCCAGACATGTTTTTCGCTCCCTGCATTGTCCTGCTGAGTCACAAGTATTGCTAAAGGGAGCTGACATCTGGCGTGAATGCAAAGACAGCCCAACACCTGCCTGCTGCAATCAACGTTCACGCGGCAATTTTTTTGATGAGATTCAACTTTCTGTCTTATTCATACTGAGAACTTACAAACAGAGGACCGGCTGTGGGCATAATCCAGAATGCATTTATAATGCTGTTTTAAGTTTTGCGTTGACTAAAAAAAGTTACTCTGTGTCGCATGGCTATGGTGGAGCAGCCATACGAGTAATGTAAAGGTTGACTGTGGATGGAAAATGCTGGTGTCAGCAATAATAAGGACTTTCACAGCAGACATTCTGAATTGTCACAGTAGGAAAATCACGTTACCAATACTAACTGATGATTGCTCTGTTCAATTCCTGGCGTTCCGGTAGGCTGGAAAGCCATGACAGTAGCATTGAGGTTTATATAGGAATAATGCAAAATTTAACAGAATTCACAGAAAATCCGCAAAACAAATTGTGAATTATACACATTTCCATCCACTGTTATGCAAATATTAGGAGCTGGACGCATTGAGATAAACAGTTGGCGAGGGCCGTTAAACCACGGCATTGGAAGAGGGCGCAACAAGATGAAGTAATTAAAAAAGAGCCAGTCAAATCTCGGTGGAACAAAACCGATGCGGAAAATGTGATCTAAATGTGGCACTTGTGCTCGTTTCATGTATTAATTTGAGGAACGTTACAGACGCCTTATCGTTCCACACCAGGTCCACAAAGATCTGATGTTTTCATCCGCTGCCATTCTCTTCAGCTGACGTTGAACTCGCATACTTCCTTGTCGTGATTTTTTTTTTCCCCCTTGCACTTTGAACACAACTTTCTTTTCCACCTCGGCGAGGCATGACAACCTCTTTGCTACCTTTTGACTTTTTGTCCCTCCAATTTTTTATACACTAATTAAACATGCACATGAAAAGCACTGGGTAAAACTCAAGCAGCTAAATGGAGTGCAGCTATCCCAATGCAGGTCTACATTTCAGCCGCAATGTCACTTAACAAATGATGAGTGAATACGTTTAAATTTCTCCTTGATAGCAGCACAGAAAAAAAACTGTCTCCCCCTCTGTTAGAGTATGTTGCTGCTGCGAGGAGTAGTGTGATATGTTGTGAGTGGTTTTACTCCTGGTGGGGAGAAGAGGGATACAGACCCTCCTACTGTGCCATCTGGGCTCATTACAGGACAGTATCTGTATGTTATCGAACAGCAGGCGTTTACCTGAGGGAAAGCGGCAAACTGTGCGGCACACTGTATCGGTGTGGCAGAAATATCTAGCTGTATGTGTATGAATTCATTAGCGTGCATTTGCATACGCAGTACAGTACGCGTGTTTGTCTTTTTACACCGCAAATCTGATTGGGTGCCAGATGACCGGGAGCTGCATTAGCACGTTCGAGGTATATTCAGTTGCAGAATATTCATGACCCTCTATGCATGCAGAGTGCGGCTAGATAGATCAATTAATAAACTGAAGATAAACACTGCACGACTCACCATCCCCAGCCACGAACTTACAAAATAGCAACAATTTACATAATACTACCATATTTAATTTTAATTGACATTTTTAACTACACTAGAGAAATATCCTTTAGGGATTTTTTAATCTAATGATTGAAGACCACATCTATAGTGTGTTATGCAGGCACAATATCAACAGCCATAAAATATGGGGAGTTGTAATGGTGTAACGGTGGATGCATGCAGTTGTCGATGGTTTACTTGAACACTATAAATCACTGTTTTCCTCCCACAGTGAGACCAAAGCCTGACACAATCTGTTTTGTCTTTTTCCTACTTCGAGTATATCAGATACGCTTTTATGCCTCATTCCTAAAGCAGACGCATTTTATTCTTCTTTTGACACAATAATCACTTGTGATGCAGCACAGATTCTTTTAAACACATGAAAATACATCACACTACTTACTGTAGCACCAGCTCACGACTAACTTATGGCACTGCATGGACTGTTACAGCATGATTCCTTACAGCTGTTGATTACGGATGCGTGTGCATAGTTGAGTGTAGGTAGTTGCAGGACATTCAAAGCAATAAAGGAGTGAAAATGTATTTACATGTACTGAAATGTTTGTGTTTTTTTGTCCATTTAGAGTGTATTGGATAAAATGATAAATGACATTTCTACAGTATCTGTCTTTTAGCTTGTACATCTGAGAAGTGAAGAGTTACAGGGATTATATGTGAGGGAGAGCGGATGATTATGTGGGCTGGATTTAATCTTTGACATAGTGAGCAAATGGTACTGTACACTCATGCTTCATCATGATGAGTCAAAAAGAACTTCATGTTATATAAAAAGTCTGAAAACTCTTTTTCTATAAAGAATGCATGGTCTGTTGACACAGCAGCTACGACAGTCTTGGATATACAAGTGGTCATGTGTCTCTTTTTCCAGTCACTTATACTAACACCTCCCATGGAAAGGTGCTTTACATTGTGTTTTTTTTTTACTGCTTCCTGTCTATGTATGCCTATTAAAAAAGCATAAATCACACATTGTGATGGGTGTATGAGGTAGAAACTGAGAGACACCATATGGAGCTCCGTCAGTGAGCTGTAGAAGAGCTAAATGTAGGGTGTCGGAACACAGCCTGCTCCGAGTGTATGCACGTACGCACACACGCGCGCACTTAGACGCGCGCGCCCTCGCTCACCAGCTGCGTGAAAAGACGAGTGGCTTAATGACACTTCGTGTGAGATCAACTCTGGAGACGCTCTAAAAGTCACAATGAGCCAAAGCTGTTGTAGCTAATGACCCAACACACACGCACACACACACATAGAGATACTTATATACACATGCACACCCATGAATACACAAAAACACATGAAATTAATTAACTAAACTGACAAAATAACAACTTTGCAACAAAAAAAAAAAAACCTTTCAATTAGCTCCTTTAGCTTTTGCTGTAATAAATCTCAAGTGACGCTGTCATTTTTTATTTTTATTTTACAAACTGGTTTTTGGCATTTGCGTGGCGCTTGGTACAGAACGGCACCGACACATCACTTTACTGCCAATTACTTTTGCCCTCTGTCATGCTCTAAGGCTGTGTCTCACTCCCTGCATGTAAGAATGTGTGTGGGCAAGGCAGAGAGAGAAGCAGCATATGTGTGTGTGTGTGTGTGTGTGTGTGCACGTGCATACGTGTATGAGAACAAGTGATTTTGTGTTTGCGTGTTTGGTAGCTGTGCCCCACTTCCTCCGTCTACCCATCACGGATAGTCCCTAATGAGGCCCTTGGGAAGCTGTCCAGAGCTTGTGGTTCTCCAAAACTGCCCCTGTTCCAACTCTATTTCAAAGCTGTTGTTTTCAAGGCTGCGAAGCCTTTGAACTGACAGGGTTGGTGACCAGCAGTCCACCGTTGTCGCTGCCCTCGGTGACATTAACACCATCGGATTTGGCCCACATACCCCGATGATGTTTGAAATAGCGTTGTACGCCCATTTGTCCACAATTTGCACAAACTGAGAAACTGCCCAGACAAGGCAAGCTAACACTCGCACACAAACCGCTTACAGCCGCTTGCACGACGTGAGTTTTGTTTGCCCAAGCTGTTTATTTTTCATTTTCCCCTCATTTCTCCTCCATTTGTCTGTCATCACGAGCGGCACTAGAGGAGAATCAGCGGTGACTTAAAACAGAGCGACCACTCAGAGAGAGGAATAATGTCTCTAGTTTTAACAAAATGCCTGCAAATGGGCAACGCAGTGGATGACTGGCAGGGAAGCAGAAGAAGAAAATAGCTGCAAAATAAACGAGGAAAAGAGGATGCAAAATGTGCGAGCTGTAGGGAGACCGGAGGAGCATCAACATGTAGAGATTTACAGTAGGTTATCTTAAAGAATGTCATATACCCTCTGGGAATATCCTATTCCTTTTGGTTCATTGACCATGCTTTTTCTTGCACACCCTGTCCTGTGCTGTTTTCTTTAAATCCTCCCTGCTGGGAATACTCCAGGTAAAATGGGACAACTCCGATGAGCCATTTACAGATGATGCTCTAGCACTCATCCAGTAGACGCTTGGTTTGGAGTGTAAAGAGGGAAAAGCAGTTCTCGGGTCCATGTGGTGGAGTGTTTCCCCGGAGTTCATGGCGATGAGATGTTAAACTCTTATAAGGATGCGCTTTCACAGCCACCTGCGCGGAGAGGAAGTCTAAAAGAGGCAGACTGACTTCACCAAAAGATGGTATAGTCGTAAAACCCCGCCTAAACAACATAAATTGAAAATTATCCTTGCTGGCCTTAAAACAAATCTCTCCAGAGCTCGGCGCATCTGTTTCCTCTCTCAGCTTTGCTTCTCGGAGAAGCAAAGAAAAAAAAACAATCCTGGACCATAAGGCCGTCTGCTTAAACAGAGCAAAACAGATTGAGTAAAAAAGAGAGAGTGATGGAATTAGAGATAAAGAGGCCAAGTACAGAGTCCTGCCAGGATGTGAGAGGATTTAACACCATGATAAGGTTATATTGATCAGATGCCTTTTGGGCTGTATACCTTTCAGAGCCAACAACAGCCTTTCTTAATCTTTTGATTCCTCTACTTTTCAGTCAATCCTTTCATCACTCCAAGTATCCATCCATGGACATCGATTTTGTCTGAAGCTGAAATATTTGCTCTAAACTCTTATTTAGTCCTTGAATTCAGTGATTCAGACGAGCAGTCTGTGGAAGTGTTTTTTTTGTTGTTTTTTGTTCTCTCCAGTGATTATTTTCTGTATTTTCTCTAATATTTCAGATGTCAGCCTAAATTGTTCCTGACAGTCCACCACTCCTCACAGCGGCCTCAGTCATGCGCACACAGACATCCAGGCCACAAAATGGACAACACATCCGCTTGAGATGTCTGGCTGCGAACTCCTCATGGGAAATCAGCGCCTGTCCCATGAATTGTTAAATTCAAGTGGTCACACGGGGCCTGTGGTTGACTGTTATACACTATATACTCCCGTGGAGCTGAAATCCACCGAAAGGTGTAGCAATAGCACATTTGTTAGATTCATACACAACATGCCTTTCCCTGACATGTACAGAGGTGACACTGATGCCACTGGCAGCACAGAAAAGCCAGTTTTGACGAGTTACACTGCTTGAGTGAAGCATGAAGCATGGAAGCGCCGCGCACTTTTCCCAGTTATTTTTAATGCTTCATTTCCCCGTGGTTACAAACAGCTCAGTCATGCAGTATGCAGACTTTAGGTTACATAACAACAGACAAGTTGTGTGACTTAATTAACCGAACATGGTTTTATCATCACTGCTCAGGAGCGGCCTCCCTCCTGGGATTTTCCTGCGCGACTGTGTCTTTAGCCTCCTGATAATGACAGTAAACAAAAACATCAGCAAGCCAGCGGCTGTCGCGTGGATGAGAACATTTAAAGAATGAGCAACGTGAGACGTGGAAGGAAGTTGTGACATTTTCCTACACGCCGCCGAATCCAAACCTCAAAAATATTCCGGAGCGCTCGCGGCCAAAAGAAGGTCCTATCTGCTGCTAAGTAGGTGTAACTGATACACGAGCCACAGAGCAGAGGAGGACACATGAATGTTTTATAAGTCGAGGTGGGTTGGCACTGTGTGTAGCTGAAGTCTTGCACCACATGCGCAGACTATATTGGATACTGGCTCATGGTTTCTAAGGGGCACGGGAAGGCTGACGCTTATTATTATGGACACCAAAAAGGGCTGTCACATCCCTCGCTGCCGCATCCACTATCACAGCAAAAATGCTTTTGAAGCGGCATCTTTAGAGGATGGAGAGTTAGAGCGGTCAAAGAAAGAGGACGAGGGACCGGGGGAGAGGGAAAGGCGTGGAGAAAAAAGTGAGACTGAGACTAAAGAAAGAAAGAGAGACTGAGAGAGAGAGAAGTCTGTAAAAGCACTCCATTATGTTGGCAGAAAGGGATAAGAGGGGTCAGATGACAGATCTGGGAGGCAAAGAGTGGAGTGATTGAGAAAGGATAAAAACAAGTGAATGGAAACTGAGCAAAAATGAGAATGACTGCGACAAGAGGGACGAGGAAAAGATGCGAAATCGTCATTGTCGATGAAAAAATTGATAAAGTTGTCTTTTAAAAGATGAAAAATGAACGATCATTCCTACAAATGATCACAGGGGTGGAATTAAAATGAAACAAAGCGTCATCTAACCTCCGGAGTCCATCCAGACATAACTGCGACCATGGCAGAGTTAGCACAGTTCAGGATTACCACAGTCATGAAGACACAGTCAGAAATCAGTAAGCAATTACATTTTTGAAAGTAACCTTCCCAACCTTCTGTGTGTGTCTGTGTGTGTGTGTAACAGATGGATAATGAGTGACTGTGTGTGACAGTGGGACAGAGATAGTGGCTGGTGAACGCTCTGCTGGGCAGTGATAATGCTCGGGCAATTGTTTGCCGATTACAGCCCGTTTGTTGGTGCTGACATCACAGATAATTCAACACCGGACACCGTGCCAGAGCTGTTTCTGTTTGTCGGGAGCAATATGCAGCGTGCACTTTTA
This sequence comes from Nibea coibor, assembly GCA_023373845.1. Lineage (NCBI taxonomy): Eukaryota > Metazoa > Chordata > Actinopteri > Sciaenidae > Nibea > Nibea coibor. Next base: position 5,831,944 of record CM041733.1, on the reverse strand, counting down.
TTACCATAAATGTAACATAAACGGACTGTATACATAACCGTGTGTACACATGTCTTGGCACGTTGTACAAATGTTTGCGGCGTGTAAGCGCTTAAACTTTTAAACACAGTAACAACCACAGAAGTGAACTTTTTTTCTATCTGACGTCATACGGATACTAATCAACTGGCTAAATGGGCCTTTGCTTCTGTTCCTCCAGCCCTCTGCTGTTTTATTTATTGTTAACACAGCACTCTGCTGTATGTGTGGTCTGTATTTATTTCTACTGCTGGCTGTGTGGTGCTAACGTTTTCTGCTCCTTCCGTCCGCTTGGTTGCTTTCAGATTAAAAACTGCTCTATTTTTTCTCACTGTAAAGAATCACCTGCCCGCGAGCTTCTATTAATCACCCATGTTAGCCCACAGGGGACAACGCAGTCACATTCACATTTGAAATCAGTGCAAAAAGAACTGGCCAGAGTAAACTGTTTCAATGAAATCTCCATCTGTACTTACACGCACTATATATATATATATAGTATATATAGTCATTTTTAACATTTTCATCTGACACATGTCAAATAGCACCACTGTTAATATTAAACATACAAATGCACTGTATATAGAGAAGGACAAATATAGTAGAAGAGACAGATAGATGGATGATTAATCAATGGATGGGTCGAAGGTAGCGTACTAATGGAGAAATAGTACACTCTGGATTGATTGACAGGTTTTTGGACCAATGGATGGCTGTAAATAACCCCTGGGATAATATAACAGACCTACAAATAGCCAAAAGAACTAAATACACATTTTATTTTTGGCTGGTTCATGCATAAATCTGTCAAAGTCAAAGTCCTACCAGCTGTTATTTCGCTCTGTGTAACCATTAGGTGTTCTGAATGACCAAGTAAGAAGAATTTATATAGCTCATTTATCTCCATAATGTTTGGAAGATGGGTATACTACTCCTTTCTACCATTTATTATTATAAGCAGGCTAAGAAAAATGTAAACACAAACAGTAAGAGTGTGAGCACTGATGGCCTGACGCTGAGTGTGAGCTGGGGGAGACAGACCAGAGTTGATGCTTTCTCATTCATTTGCATCAGGATGAATGTTTAAGAGAGCAGATATGGTGGTTTGAAAGGGATCATTTACACGAGTATTATTAATGAATGCGAAAAGAGGCTGGTGTCTGTGGAAAAAAAAGCCCTAAAATGGAAACTGTTTGAACATTTGGAGTGGAGTCTTGATTAGTAATCAGTAGGATTGGTCTTTAAGAGGAAAGTTTCACCATGCCTGCATTAGCACAACTCCGAAAATAAGGTCGTGTCCGCTATTTTCTTTTTTTTTTTATTCCTCCTCTAAATCACAAAAAGACCTTGATTTTACAAAATATCTCCATAATGAGAATGCAAAAACTATTCAGTCTGTGTCAGAGGGCCTTTTGAGTATTTGTAGTAAGCAAGCGACAGCCTCTGTGGCTGTGAAGTAAAGCCAAAAAGTGCAGTTCCTCCAACAGCCACTTGAAGCTGGCTCCAGATGGCTCGTTTGAGCCCCCAGCCTTCATTGAGCCTTCCTCAGATCCACCAACGATTCATGTCTTTGCCCATTCTTAGATCAGCCGATAGAAAGGAGGGCAGGACTGCCAAGACGACAGGGACCAGAGCCACCACAATTTGAGCTTCACACAGCAGCTCTTCAGTCTTCTACGACGTCCATATTTTTACTGTCTATGGTAGTGACCTTATTTGACTTACTTAAAAATACAAACATCAGTACCTATTTATTTAATTACAGTTATTTGACACCCAGTTCTTTATCATCAGCAAACACAAACAAACTAGTAGTCCACCACTGTTCTTGTTTCAGGTGCATGCTCCTTCCACAAAGCAACAACATGCATGCACAAATTGAAGTGATGTCGTCACTGGCCTCATCAACACACACGGATAGACAGAGACTGGAGTCTTGAAAAAATATGTGCCAATATGTGTGTTTTCAGCATTTCTGTTTCAGTGAAAAACTTCGCTTGAGCATAAATGAGAGCTGAATCATAGAGGAAATTATTCGTTTTTAATAATATTCATATATGTGTAGACCTCGAGTCCCCAGTGTTATAATTAGCTTCAGTACATGTGAGGAGGACAGGGCACTGCTGAACCGTGTCAGACATTAATTGCTCGTTTTCCTTCACATTCAAACTATCTTGAACTTTCCACCATATTTTAGAATATTACCAAATCTCTTTCTGCATCTAATTGTTCCGTTATCCACCTACATTAATACTAAGAATAATTTTATCTACACATTCCTCTTGAAATACAATAAAAGTGAGTGCCGGTGGTATCGCTAACGTTGTGCCAAAGTACCTCTCATAATGCCCTAAAAGGAGAAAGCCTGCCAATGCGTTTCTGCAACATATGGTGAATTCTGTATTGGCATGCGTTGTATAGATTTTTAGACACGCCGTTTTAGGTCTCTGTGGGTTTATAATAGATGCACTGACAACACACTTACAGTACAGACTCTGGGGGAGGAGGAATTGAGGCAATCAATAGATAGAAATAATGAGGGAGTGAAAGAGGGTAAGAGGGAAAGAGATGTGGCGCTACAAAGGGAAATTCCTGTCACCGTGTAGTGTCACTCTCTGAAGTGAAATGTAACACCTGCTTGTAGGCAAAAGAGGCATTTTCACTTGGCGAGCACACCAAACAAGACAAGCGCGGGAGCAGAAACACACTCGCAGAGGTATACAGTCATTAAATACAGGGGTGAGAAAATGCTGGAATAAAAGAAGCCCAAACAGTCATCATTTCACGCTGCCTTGTGAGGGACTAATTATGCTTCATCAAGAGTAAGAGGGGGGAGAAATCCTTGATTTTTGTTATCTACTATGCCACCCTTGCAAATCGACGTAGCTCCAACCAACACAATCTGCTTAGGAATGCATGCATTCTGTTGAATTTTTATTTGACAGCTGACATCTTTGTCCAGAGCTCATTCCAACGGCCAGGGACAGTCTAATCAATATCTGACCACTGAGCTTCTCCCAAAGCTAAAGACCAGACAGCCGAGATGTAAAGCAGGCTCCTGCAGATTCAGACCCCTGACTTGACCAGCATCTGTCATGCTGAAGTGTCCTTGGGCAAGACAAAGAATCACTGCCAACTTTAGCTGCTGTTCTTTTGACCTCTGAACGGAAGAGGCTGTGTGGGAAAGAAACGGGATCTCCTCATAGGGATATACACATTAGCACAATTTTATTACATTTAACCTGTGATGACACGAGGTTGTACCTTAGTGCTGCTTTGCTAGCAATAAAAAAGAAGACCGACTTTATGGACCCAAAGAGTGTTTGTCTGAACTAAAATAAAAATCCATTTTATTGCAGTGATATCAGCCCTGAACCAGAAAATGGACTCATATGCCCAGAAAATCACACAGGGTACAGCCAGCTTCTCATTTTCCTTCTTTTTTGATTGATTCTCTATGGTACGACACATCAGTCAGACACTCAAAGGAAGAACAAACTCTTTCTTTCAGTCTCTCCTTTTGTTTTTGTTGGGGTAGACTGAGCACACAGTCACATCATCTCAGTTTTTTATTGGAACTGTGGTAGTGGCTTAGCATCCATTAGTTCAGTTTTAAATTGGAGCATGGTGATCGATCAAAGCCACTGGTCTTGTGATTATGAAATACAGTAGAAACTGAGGCGTATACAAGAAAGGCTTGTGGCTTATATCGTCGCTGTATTATGAAAACCATGTATGTCCAAAAATCTATTTTTTCTTTTTCTTAGAAACTAGCTTACAAAATAAACCGAAACAATGTAATGAGACACATTTAGCACCAGAAATAAACATCTGTGTTTCAGTATGTATCAGTGAACCGTTGATTTTCTTAATTAATGGTTCTAATGATGTGCGTGGGTGGTTAATGTCCACCTCATTTGGTAAATTATCAATAGCAATGTTGTGCTACATGTTTCCACACACACATTGACCTAATCGAAGCCATTCTACAATTTTAGATGGAAATCAGCATAATCCAGGCTAATGGCCACCTGACACTCACATGGTGCATCAGTCTGACTCGGCTCAGAGAGATCACAGAGGTTGTTGTCTATGCTGGGCTCAAATCTGATGATATTTAATGATATTTATCCAAAGCTAACTTCCTTATATCTATCCTACATAAATCATGTAACAAAACATAATTTTCAGTAGTTGATAAGAGCTATTAACACATTAACCATATTTTATCCTTCGGGTATGCTGTCATTGTGACCTTTTACAGTATGTCTGTACTACATAGTCTGACCCATCCTGTATGTGCTGTTGAAAAGAGAAAACATGGACATTTTGTGTAGGATTATTGATATGAAGCAGTAAATATCACATGTGCAGTGGTAAATATTGACATGATTTACATATCTGTTGTGTATTGATAGAAAAAAAAAAACTCTGAACAGGTGGCTGGTGCAGACAATTAACATTTATGCAGACGTCTGGGCGAGCGGAGAGGTAATTAAGGCTCATATTTTCTTTTGCTTTACGGTCCAGTGCCTTATAAAGGTTAATGTTAGGCCAGAGTCAAAGATGTTTAGAGAGAGATGGGGTTTTTTTTGTACAAAAGCTAACATTTGGTGCTTTACAGCCACGTGCCGAATTGTGTTTAAATTTCAAGAGTCAGGATGGAGGATGGTTTGACACAGTGATCTGTTATTGTTAGAAACATTCAGTATGCAACAAAAGATGCATGTGTTAACGTTACACTGTTATACGGCTGAATTTGAATGCTCTAACTTGGTGTGGCATAGGCGTACTTTTTTTTTTAAATCAACGTGACATATTTTGCAGCTACGTTTGAAATGTACAGAAATTGGTAGCAAAATGTACAACCGCGTCAAACATGATCGGATCAAGGAGTCACTTCCTGCGACTCACCAGGGCTTTTGTCATTCCTTGATGCCTCTTCTGTTTTGCGGTAGTGTTCGAGTGTCATACAGCGAGACATCTGTTACAAGAGAGTAATGGGTGCAGCCGGAAGACATTCTGAGTTAAGTGACTCACTTTTCCTCAAGTGAAACTGACTTTTATGCAACAAGTACAGACGCAGTCTGTGAGTGTTTCTGAAGGTTTTATGTATGACACATGCTGGGATTTAGAAATTGGAAGAATTTGTTGATAGAAGACGTTATTAATGATCTAAACTGTGTGCTCAGTGCAGATTCAGCCCTAGCACTGAATGGTGCTGCTGCATCAGATAGTTTAGATAGCTTGACAGACAAAACCTTTGATCAGCTGTTGTAGGGCTGCAGCGATTAGTCAAAGTAATCAATTACATCAACAAGGTTTCTGCCCAACAGTGACAATATCAATAATAATTTCATAAGAACTGAAAGTTACAAAGAGAGAGAGAATACGTTTAAAAAAAAGATCTGAAAAATGGTGAGAGAAAGAAAGCAGAAAGCGAGAGAGTAAAGAAGAGATAGAAAGGCAACAAGAGAAGCGGTGGGGAGCAAGACAAATGAAGCCGATGGCAGAGTTGAGGTGGGAGTCAGAAAAAAAAAACTGACAGACAAGGAGTGATAGATAGAAGAGTTTTATTTGCTTTTGTTGAGCCAACATCATTTATCTCGGGTGAACAGCCTCCCAGTGCTGAGAGGCTGCATGACAGAAATCAATCAGAGGGCAATCGTCCATACTCCTCCACTGACGCACTAACCCATCGATACAGGCATTAGAAAGGGAAAGTGCAAAGGTGATGCATAGGCAGAGGAAGACAGAAAGGTAAAAAAAAAGAGTGCAGTCAAAAAAAGAACAATGGAAAAAAGAAAGTACAAGAGAAGAGAAGAGAAGAGAAGAGAAGAGAAGAGAAGAGAAGAGAAGAGAAGAGGAAAAACCTCCAGTTTAAAATTTATCTTGTTCTTGGGTCTATCTGCTCATTCAAGTACCAGGCAGAAGTCCTCTAATGTTTGAAAGAGACTACCAAGTACTTCAGCAATTGATTCCTTTCGCTCACGATTATTTCTTTTCCCCAGAGTAACCCATTATAATGAGGAAAATATCTGAGTCTGTTTGGATACGACATGCTGTATTCTGGGGGGCAAAGATCATGCTGCAGGAGACGACATGCAATTTGATGTGATTTCTGAATCTCTCTTCACTACGATTTTGAAAACTTGGGTGGTGCGCTGTCCCAAATGGAAACGAGAGAAGATGAAAGAAACAAAGATGCACCCAGTCGTTGATTTGTCGATGTTCTCAGGTAATGCTTATCTCCAGATGGATGCAGAATTTGTACTCCTGTAGTGTCTGAAATCGAGGGTTATAAAGGCAGTTTCGTGAAGCAAGACATTTTTGAGGCACATAGTATCAGCAAGTGTTGCACAACATCTGAACTGAAACCAAGTCAAGACCAAGACAAAGGCAGGATGTAGCCTACTAAGGCAGCTAATATTTGCCAAATCTGCTCTGTGATCCCAGCCGTTGCCTTGCAGATTTGACAGTTTTGCAGCTGAAATCTTTGTGGGAGCCAAATTTTTTATTACAGAAGATTTGGCTGACATCTCTGTGAAACAGCCACAGGTTCTTCTTTTGTCTCCCACATTCACTTTTGTAGAGTCTTTGTGAAGGAGGACTGATTGACAGCTTTTAACGGGAACAAAACGTTCAAAATTACAAAGTTCAGCTATTGGTTGAGGAGCTTTACATCACATCACATTACATAAATGATGAACTAAATCAGACAATGCGCTGACAATTTAGTGATATCCCTGTGATGTGGAGAGACAGGAGCACAGGAGTCCAAGATGTCTTATGCTGAAAGGTTTATTGAAGCTGGGCCAAGGAGAATGGAGGATTTATCAATAGACTTGTCACGACATGATGCCGCCTTGGTTCCGAAGAGGCTGTCCTCTCTGGCTTGTCTGTATGTCCTCAGGACAGTGACACGACTACTCCATGTCCATAAATGGCCATTAATGCTTTACACTTAGTGGTCCAACATTCTTATCTGACTCTGATTCTTCTTTGTTATGCACCTATCTGTTGTATCAAGAGACGGTTCTACCCTCTGACCTTGGTTACCACGGTAATGATCAGGATGGCGCGGCAAACGTACAGCTGCTCTGCGTCTCAGGGAGAGAACGCAGTGTCCCCATAACACCCTCAGATTTAACACCATTCCTACAGTGACCTCAAGACAGATGTGGCAAGCTGGAAGAGAAAACAAGGCCGAGTAAAAGCGCGGTCGATTCTCAGATGAGACCTTGAAAACCAGTCTCAAGACCACTTTGTAGAGGTCTCAGTCTCGAGTACTACAGCACTGGCGTCAGTGTTTTGTTATGGGATATGCCTGTGTTATAGTTGCACAGTCATCGTAAATATTGACACTCACAGCATCTGTCTACATGAATATATTAGATAACATGTTTCACAACTGCTTGTTCAAGAAAATGAAAGGACCTTTGAATAGTAGCTGAAATGATGGATGACAGTTATGGATAGAAAATTAGGTTTGTACACAGTGTGTGCAATGTGTGTGTGTGTTTATTTCATTGTGAGTGCAGGGTGACACAGCCAGCTCTTTTTACTGGCCAGAGCTAACACAAGTTGTGGAGGTCCCTGCTGAGATCAATACATCAGAGCCTCGAGCACCTGTCAGGAAACATGGCGCGCGCGCGTGTGTATGTGTGCACGTAATAGCATGTGACAGTCATTAGACTTCAGTCAGACCTCCTGCCAACCTCCCTGGAAGAGAAACAACATGAGATCACATGAATCAGCAGCTACACATACAGTGTAACACAAAACAGACACACACAGACACACACAAAGCGAGGGTGTGCGCGCTGAGTGATGCTAGCCAGAGGCACGGCCGACAGTCTGACACCTCTGATGACATGAATGGGAACCCCACCTGACATCAGCCTCCCTTTCTCTGCCCAACGGCATACAGATAATAGTTCCAAGGCCAATGTCACTTATACACTGAGGGATGACCACGGGCGTGCGCGCACGGACACACACACACAGAAACACAAACACACGTCAAACTAAAACATGTATGATTTATGTGGAGGAAGGGGGCTGCAGCGAAGCACACAAACTGACCTACATCAGGCACACGATGCATCAACTCACAAGTGATACATGCATGTGCACGTACATATAATGCATTCCTACACACACACACACACACACCCACGCAAATATGTACTCAGCCCTGAAGGAAAGCATGACCTTACTTTAGCACGAGAGCACAGGGTGGCACATGCACTAGGCCTGCTCATATATAGCATTTGCAGTACATTTACACACACGTGTTGATGCATGTGAGGAAACACATGTAAATTTGGAAAGACTAAGCAGCACAGAAACACACAAACTAACATTTCATATGTGAAATTATCTTTTTTTTTTAAATTTTAAATTTAAACCAAATTTATTTTGTTGTTACATTAAATGTACCAAAGTCAGGAAGTGTAATTACTTCATGACCATATGTGAGACTAAATCATTAACATGAATGCCGTTTTTTTCCCCTTGTCTGGAATTTACTCGGTTGAACACAATCTGACTCAGGAACAGCTCAGTCTTTGGTGCCGGTCCCCGGAGCAGTGTGTGGATTAATTGCCTTGCTCAAGACTCAAAGCAAGCGCTCCTGATTCACTTTCTTGCCCAATTTTTTCCCTCAGGGTCTGAGTTTGAACTGACTGCCTTCCAGCCACAAACCCACTTCTCTACCTTTAGGCTGCTGTTTTTTGCATTAAATAATGCAGGAGATCTATTTGGCCTTTACTCCAATGTACAGTATACATGTACCTGCCACATAGTTTGAACAGATTAGACTTACACTGTGTGTCAATTCAGTTACTTCCATCCTTACACATGCTATTTTGAGTACGTAAGTACACAGTTATGTAAAAATGCAGTGTACTGTGAGTACCTTGATGGTGCACAGAACCGTCAAAAAGTTGAGTGTGGAACATTGGACACTCCTTGCCCTCAGTGGTCGCCATCTGTACTACGTAGCAGAATGGGAGGGACTGCCAGCGTTGCGAAAATGGTGATAAAGGAAAGTGAAGGAGTCCTGGTGAAGTTGTAAATTTCTTTCACCGTGAAATGCTGTTGCTACAAGGAAGATAAAGAAAGGAAAAAATGAAAGAAATGGAAAAAAAATCTATCTATCAAAAAGGACAGTGGGGTCATTGAAATAATACAAACAAGGGTAAGAGTGAGAAGTCAAATTGCTGTGTATAAAGATATTCTTTATAATAAATTGCTCAGCTGATCTCATGCATGGATTTAGTGTGTTCTTGTCCTGTGAAAGGACTTGTAGTTTGATCCTTTCTGTCATTTATGAAACAATAAGCTTTTTTTCTTACAGATCTTTCTCTGAGTGACATATTTTTTAACCAGATATCACAGTTAGCAATGAAATAAAACTGTAATTTGGCAAGGATCTTATTTAACAAAAGTGTACAGCTCAAGATTTTGATTGAACAAGCAATGAGTACTTTACAGGATTTTATTATTTATATGTTGAAAAGGTGCCATAAGCTACTAAGAAATAACATCGGTGTTCAGTTCAAATTCAGACGCGTCCCTGTTCCAGCAACTGCACCTGCATCTTGCCTCAGGTGATTTATTCTACATCTTTTCAAATATTCTGACATCCGCGTGGGTGTGATTGACAGAAAGTGGGGATGCCCCCCTCCTCTAGACATTTCCTGACTGGTATGAACAATGAACTTTGGGTTATTTTTTGAGTGAGTAGATCATTCAGGAGAGTCGCCTACCTGTCACAGAGAGAAACTGTCAAAGTCCTGGCACTTAGACAGCTAAAATAGTAGACAGGGCTAGACAGGAATTTGGTCTTTTTTTTTTTTTTTTAATAATCATGCTTTTTATTTGCGCGAGGAAATGCAGCTTGTTTTAGTACACATGAAAGATCTGTACATATATGTTACCACTGCCTTAGACGACAACGGCACATGGAGTGATAAAGCCCCACGCTGCAGAGAAGTTTATCAGCGGTTCCTGCAGCTGAAACGAGCTCAGGTGCTGAAGAACAGGAAAACTTTCAACAGAGTGATGGATGCCATCATCCTTTGGGCCAGCCTGTAACAAGATGCATTATTCCTCGCCAGTATAATTAGAATCAAACAGTTTGCGTGGCAGCTATAGCCTTTAGATTCTGAAACCTTGACCTTTAATTATGGCACCTCCATCATCATGGAAATTTGGAGCCTCCAGAGAACGCCGCCAAATTGCATCATTGTCTCAGACAACAAAATAAATTTACTGGTGGTATTACAGCATTACTTAAAATTGTATAAAGTTGTGGACTCACAGACTGCACATGAATGCCCCATAGCTTCCTTTGTGACTTCCTATAATGGAGGAGTTATGGTACGATGCAGAAAAATGGAGCAACAGAAGCAATAGAGAAAGATAGAAATGAGTTCAAGTAGGCAGAAAAAACCTGAATGAACATAAACAGTGGTTTAATTTTCACTTCAATTATCAAAACATCATAACCATACAGTGTAAAAAACAGATGAGAAAATGCAGGTCTACACATTTACACTTTTTTTTTTCACTTCAATTAGCAGAGGAAATTGGTTTTACTACTAACATGCTGCGATGTGCTACGGCGCATCAACACTGCATCCTTTTGGGAATGTAATTACAGTATCACTGTTTAGATGAAGGTAAGAGCGCGCCACTCAGTGACTTCTACGACAAACTGGAGTTATCAGTGCTTCGATTTTAAAGTGCTGTCCTCACTTGAATTATTTCCCAGCCAATTTGTCATGAAGCTAAAGGTTTGACAGGAAATCCAGCCGGTCAAAATGATAAATCAGATCTCTCCCTGGTAGTGTTTAGTGTTAGCGAGGCTAATAGCCTTTCACAATACCTGTAAATTAAAACACCATGTCACTGTCAAGACTTAGAGCATGAAGAGTTATACAGAGGTGGACATAATTACTTAACGCCAAAGTTTAATCACAATGTCATATATCAAATGTACAGATACAAGGCTGCACACACACACACACACACACACACACACACACACACTCAAGGCTTAAGACATTTGTTACAGCACCTATACCTGTCTCATCGTGTTAATTTTATTTGGACAGGCAGATTGGGTACTGGTGGATTCAGCAATTCAACACCGTCAGGGGCCATTTTTCAAAACACCAATTACGAATCTGCATCTCATCGATCAGAGGACTACCTATTCACTCGCTGACTAAAATTAACTCGTGTGTCCATAAACAAAGGTTTGGAGGACGTAATTGGTTCTGACATCTGGTTACATTCTCTGTCTCCCAACTGTATAACGGATACATCTTTTCATCTGAGTCAGATACATTGCTAATTGTGTACGTACCTGCCAACTACGCTCTGTCTTTGTATGAGTGCGTGCTTTTTCTTTGCGAAAGCTGGAAATGTACGGCACACGTAGCAGATCTGGATCTCTATAATTACGACTGGCAAAGGGTGTTACGTTCTATTTCTGTCACTGCCTTTGATGGGTGATGTGTCTTTCATATACAGTATGCGTGTGTGTGTGTGTTTTTGTGTATGCATATTTAGTGCTATACTGAACGCTAGACCTCCTACAGTTTCGAATAACGGTGTCAACTAATATTTCTTCTATTTTCACTCACATGAATGGATTTATAAAGCGTGGCAGTTTATGAGTGCTACTCCGAGGAACAGATTTCGGTTGGATGAATTGATTTCTGTCCCGCTGCCTCTTCATAAACAAACTAAACACACTGCTGAGGACAAAGAGAAGTAAAGGCAGAGGGGCATTTATTTTAAGCAGCGTTATTTGTAGCCTTGTGCCATATCGTTTGAAGGAAAATGCACAGCAGCACATGAAAAGAAATGATGGCACTGTTGAACTTGATGTGAAAGCCTGTGCTTGCATGCATGTGTGTGTAGTAATGTTTATGGTGAGGGGTGGGGCTCGAAATCAGAAGGGGAGGGTAGCATGTGTGTGTTTGCCGCAAGGGGTTTGATCTCACTCTCCTCACTTAACAGAGTGGAGTCCATCAGCAACAGATACCCCTTCAATTATTCAGGAGGTTAGCATGAAAAATAAATGCCTGCTTCCTGCAGTGAGAGGTGTGGTGTGCTGCTCCGGGTCCTCTGAGTCTTTCAGTCCACTGTATGTACGCGCAGAGGCCAGGCTGTGCAATTGATTCCTTTCAGCGATTGACTGCGGATCACTGCTTTTGTCTCGTCGTCGGGCGAAACCGCAACTGCCGGGCAGCCGCTTTAACCTCATCGTCACCAAGACGCTCTGCTCCTTTGTCTGATAGAAATTCCAGTTCAGGGTAAGGTCCAGGTCAGGTAAAAAGGAGTTGCAGTACTCAGATTTGATCGCACGTTTGAGAGGAAAGCACAGTTTAATAAAAATTCTGTGTTGCTCTGACCTGTACCACTTCGATTGCACAAGATTTCAAAACATTTTTAAAGAGGTGATGGAAGACAGTGCAAAAGTTTCAAAGAAAGCAAAAGGGTTGCAAAATCTCTTTTTTAAACACTCAGTTAACATATTTGCCAAGCAAGCAATACTTTTATTTAATAGACATGTTAGTTAGTACCTGCAGTGGACTGAATATGTACTGTTATTGTAGTTTGAATGCTGCCGAAACAATATTTACACACATCTCTTCTTGACCTGCGTATCACTAAATCAATGCTAACTGAGTAGTTTTCAGTAAAGTTTATGTTTCAATTCCCAACATCGATTTGAGGTCTAACACAATTTCTCCACTCATTTTGATCTGAAAGTGTTTTTTTTTATCTGTATTGTTCCTGTGTCTGATAGCCCTCCCTAAGAACTGCGGTTAGAGGTTAATAACTTGGCTGGTGAACAGGACAGCAGGCTTCAGAGAAATTAAGCTGCACATACAGTATTTGTACATCTTGACCTCTATTATTTTTTAAAATTGACAGATCCTCTGGCAGTATTGCTACAATTCCTCCTCGCGCAGTTAAAAATCCTTGCAAAACCAAAGACACCTCGGTGGCTCCTCTTTCATTCAGTTTAAACAGAACTGCCTTCAGTGACTTACTGTAAATACATTTACAGCATGTATATCTTGGACCTTCGTTGTGTACAAAGCTTCCACTTGTTTAATGTGACAGGTTGGATCTAGAGGGTAGTTCCCTGAACAATGCAGGCTTGTCAAGCAGTCCGCCAGCTCACTTCCATGATTAGACTGGAAGCAAGCCAGTTGTCCTTAATGCCATGTCACTTTGTTCTAGGTGATAGCCATTTGGCATTAGCTGACTATTCTTCTTTGTCAGTCTTCAGCGCTTCTTACTTCGCCTTTCTTCTCCTGTCTGACTAATTTGTGGCTCTCTTTGTGTCATTGTCACGGTTCTCTCTTGATGAATGGCACCAAAAGAAAGAAAAGGTGGGGGAAAAAAAATGTAGCTCTGCATTGACTCTAATGTTAGCTCCCATTCTGGTTCTATCTCTTTCCAGGTGGTCCGTCACGTTGGTCCTCCCCTCCGTGTGACTGCTGCTGCAAAAATCACAAAGGCGATGGCGAGGGCGAGAGCGGCACCTCCTTCAACGAGCTCTCCACCTCCAGCTCTGAGAGCCAGTCAGAAGCCAGCTCTCCCCAGGGGACTGTCATCCGTGGCCCGGTCAGCCGCCAGTCGCACCCCCACGCCAACGTCCAAACCCTGGACAGGCCGCTGAAAAAGGGCCCCATTGCCATGCTCCAGCAGTCCGAACAGAGGCGGAAGAGCGACTTGCTGCGCACGCTTACGGCAAGCTCCCGTGACACCAGCACCTGCAAGAAGAGGCCGGCGAAAGAGAAGATGACGGTTGAGGAGGAGCTGGAAAAGTGCATTCAAGACTTCCGCAAGATCAAGATCCCCGAAAGGTTCCCCGAGAGGAAGTACATGTGGCAGGCTGACCTGTTGAGAAAATACCGTCTCTGAGCCAGCAGGAAGGACAGAGGGAGCAGACACGAGGCCAAGGATCAGTTTACATGTTTTTTGATCACGACTTTTGCAACAAAAGGGAGATAACACTAAACTCATTCGAATCTAGTTTCTGCGGGAAACTATGCCAGTAGGATGAAGGTCTACACAGAAGCTACGAAGCATAAAAAAACAGACTGTTCTCTTCTTGACATATGTAGTACGTATGTGTGTGTATGTAGTTTAGGCCTACTGTATGTACTGTAAGTATGTGCTGTACCTTGCTGAATGCTTCGGAGCTTTGAATAATTTATCCCTGAGGACCAATCCAGGTGGACGAAAGACATCCCCCATAAACCAATCATCCAACCGAAGGCTGGCTAATGGCTACACCGGGGGGGTTACTGAGGGTTACTGGACTACACACACCGTCATCTGTCATCATTTCACTGAGAAACCACAAAGACAAACACCGATTTAGTTCAGGTGAACGCGTGCGTGCGCGCGTGTTTGTGTGCGTTCGCACCCAGGTGGCCTAGAGGTCACAGATAAATCTGCATCAGGACCCATTAATAATTCATGCTGTCCCGACAGCGCTCTCACTATAAATACACCCAAAGCTCTCTGCTGCCAGGGGGGGCGTAAACAGCTAGGTCGATTATTTAACTTTTAGGCAACATTTTTGGACTTCTGAGGCAGGAGGAGGTACAATTTCATCAGCACCGCAATTCATTTTCTTCTTGTAATATCAGTTATATTGGAAACGTACCCGGAGTCAATCTAACTGCCCTGCATTGCATTGATTTTTGCCGTGTTGGCTAGATGCGGGGTAATACCCAGGTTTCAATGCGAGAGGATAAGTGAAGGACTGAAGGATTTGATTTGATGGTCAGACCATGTGGAAATTCAGCGGATCAGTAAAGAAAAGTCCTGATTTGACACACCTATTCAGAGACACACTTGGGCGTCTTTTTGCCAATTACTTTCCAAAAATGAACAAAACATTCATTCCACACACAGAACCCACAGAGCAATCACTCATGAGGTAATTTAAGCCATGCTCAATGTGACACCTGCAGCAAATGCGCACAGAATGGGACAGGATTGCTACACAGGCTAACCCCGTCATCACGCAGACGGATGCTTTCTACCCTGACGGCTGACACAGTAATCAATAGATATTGATGATAGGGTCCGGTGATAGAGCGGATAGATGTGGTTCTTGTTTACAGTTATAAATGAAGCCCCTGGCTTACACACAAAGACAAGCCGCCTGTCTGTTTAATGAAAATTAACCATTATTCATGCATTCACGTATGTAATGTGGTTACACAGACAAAGATAGGCAGACAGTTATTTTAACAGAGCACAATTCAAGAAATGAAATTTCCACAGCAGGTTGATTGATCTCTGTTTAAGACTCTCGCTGGATAAAATGGTCCTGACAGAACGATTGATTATTTCAGGGTGCAAAGTTAATCATCGAGCACAGTAAAAAAAAAAAAAAAAAAAAAGAAAGAAAGAAAGAAAGAAAAAAGCACCCAGATATTCAGCGATGCTGTAAAAATAAAATGGTGATAAAATGTTAAAGATGATGAATGCCATTCATAGCGAACATTGTTCACGGTTAATTGTTTATTTACACAGGTAGTGTTACTGACGTCACAATCTCTGTTTTAGGAGAGGCATACATAGAAAGAGAGCATATAAAAAGGATCGAACATCTCGTACAGCAGATTATAAATCCGTCAAAACAACGAGGAAAGAAATACACAATGCAGTGAGATGAAAGGTTAAAATCTTTTATCGGTACAAGAAAGTCTGACTTTAACGTTTCTTTCTTGAGGGGAAAATAAAAAGCATGCTTTCCAAAGTACTGTAGAAGGAAGCTTCCAGACCTTTATTATATCAAATGTATGAGACAAATATGATCAAATTTAGTTTCCAGAAGAGGAAGCAGTTGGGAAGATTGGTAAATGACTGCTTTTTCTGATCATAGCTCCGGGTAAAAATCAAGGTATTTCTGAAGAGCTTTGATGAATGATGTAGTTTGGGTTCAGAAGTTACAAATCATTGATGAACCTGACTTGTACAGAAGGATAATAAACACAGGAGAGCATGGACAGAGACTTCACAGAGGAACATGATTGAAACTTATTATTTATGAAAGTGGGCTTTATAAACAATCATAGCTTTTACAAAGCACAAAGTATACATTTGAATTAAAAGCACACACAAACAATAATAAAATATGCATAAAGTTATTCAATAACCAGTTTATTTAAAAATATTATTAACAAAGTAAAATTAAAAATATGTTCTATTATACTTATTTTTCTATCTAAAACTCTAAATTAATAGATTATAAAATGCCCTTATGTTGCCCAAAAATGTATTTCCCGAGAGGGTAGTAAGAAGTTTCTAGCTCTATTCAGTGGTGCCCACGTGTCTGCGGTGGTTTATTATAGTACAAAGTAATATGGTTGCAATAGGTGCTAGATACAAACCAACCATTTTCCTCATGTCAATACAACGAATATGACTTATTTTTCTACATTGCTGGGATATTACATTTTCATTTTAAAGTCATTTATCTTATCAGTTGGAGTTGTTATGTTAATCCAGACTACATATCATATGTAAATAAACACCATAAATCATACCTAGCCAGAATAATGTATTATACTCTGTATATAACATGCAAATCCATGAGGTGTGGCTGCTCCGCTGTTCTTAGTGATGCAGTAGACTGGCACTAATGTACTACAGCCATTCTTGTTCATCATTTAGAGTGTTGGGCCATCAGGGATGAGTGACAATATAATACACACTTATAACATATTTACCGCTATAATACATGATAAGCTGTGTGCTTTTCAAGACAACAGTGTCATAAACAGTGACTGTCAGCACATTTGTCTGACTGCGCCACGGAGGCAGCCACTAGACGATGCTGAAGTGCAATCGGAAGATCTGAAAATGTGCATTCAGAAAAAAACTACCAAAAACAAAAAAAAGAAACAACAAAGAACAAGAAAAGTTTGCTCAAAAATATTGTAACCCTGAAGTTGTTTTTTGAGGCCATACAGTGCAGTCAGAAAGCGTTAGGACAGTGATATGTTTTTGTTCTCTGGGCTCTACACTCCAGAACATTGGCTTTGAAGTGACTATGAGGTGAAAGTGCTGACTTTCAGCTTCTAACAGACTTTGAGAGTGTTTACATCCATACTGGGTTCAGTATAGGAGCCCTTTCCTCTTAAATAATAGGTAAATGCAGCAGGACAATGGTACTAAACATGCAGGAATGGCGACACAGCTTAGTTACCTCA
Organism: Nibea coibor; assembly: GCA_023373845.1. Classification (NCBI taxonomy): domain Eukaryota; kingdom Metazoa; phylum Chordata; class Actinopteri; family Sciaenidae; genus Nibea; species Nibea coibor. Next base: position 5,814,659 of record CM041733.1, on the reverse strand, counting down.
ATGCTGTTGATTCAGAACGATTGCAAAGAGAGCCTAAAACCAGCAAGAAGTGACAGCTGCACTATAGGCCCGACAGAGTGAGCATTATTGACTGGATTTGCAACCAAACATTGGGTAAGACAACTTAATTTGGGGGCCACATTTCTACATTTCCCAACCTGTTCTCTCACTCAAGTTAAAGCTGAGAGACTCAGAACTTTAACACCGCCTTCTGTTTCATTTCAAATCTTATTTGCTGGAGTGGAGAGAACAGACCCGGCTGCATTTTATAGAACTCTTTGTACAGGTATTCCCTGTTTTTGTTTCCCCACACATTTTTAATACAGTAATCACTTCACTAATCAGTTACAAGAGTTTCTGATTAAACGTCACTTGTATAAATAAAGTTGGAACTATCTGGATTTGAGCAGTAGGCCAGACAATAGTTTGCTTCTGTTTGATTTTTGCTTTGAAGCTTTCTGAGAACAGCATGCTGACTTGTGATAATATATCAAGATTTTCTCCTTTTACCCATGAAACGTGTTTTTCAGTGGCTGCTGCAATTATTACCTGGTCAAATGATCTAAACGCAGCGAACACAAACTGGTGCAACCTCCTTTCATTTGGAAGGTGAACGTCTCTGAACGCCGATAGCTTTTTACATATTTGTTTTTGACATCAGCAGCAGTGAGTGCCGCGCTGCTCACATTCAGCCCAGTTTAAGCGAGAAAGTCGATATTAGGAAACGTGTTTGCTCGACTCTGCCTGCAATTTTACAAATGTGTTGGGTTTGTTTACTTCTAATAATTCAACAACAAGGTCGATCAGTCACAGAAATCTGAGAGCATTTTTTTTAAAACACTGATTTGTGATAAGACGTGATTAGAAATGCTCTTGAACAGACGTAGGGAGAATTAAAGAAATAAAAAAAATAAAAATACCAAGACACCTGGTGGCCTTCTAGAGTAGACTACAGCTGTTTTTGCACAATGTATAAAGTTAAACAAAGAAACACAAACAAGAAAGTATTTGAAAAGAGATAAATATGTTCATAATCACTTTACATGCACAACACAGCCACGACTAATGTGTCTGTCATCAGAGAGAAAGATTGTAGATCTTGCTGACAAGTTTTCACCTTCAGAGCACATGATATTCGGTTCTTTGGGCCTGAAAAGAACAGATAATGTAAATCTTATTGATAAATGACTGAAATTTTCTTTGAAGTCAAATGTGATGTATGAAAAAGGAAAAGAGACTGTGAACTGATATTGAGTTTGTCAGTTTGTTTTTTTGCGAGTGCTCGACTACAGTGTGTGATTTTCTTTCCTGAAGTTATAGTCGTGTCCTGCTAGTGAAGCCTGCGCACATGACCGCAGGCAGTCGTCTTATTTTCCTCCTGCCTTTGATGAGCCTGCGAACCACACAAGGAAAAAGAAGAAAAAAAAAAAAAATCCACGTTACTCTGACACCACCACGGTAGATCTGGCACATGCTGTTCGAAAACAAAAAGGACGTCTGTTTTGATTATTGTTGTTCTGACACTAAAAAGAAAAAAAAAGAAAAAATGGTTCAGAAACATTGTGAGCATGTTGGTATACAAACCTTATAACAGATTTAACTTAGTCTGTTCTTGTGAAAAAGATTCTTGTGAAAACGATCTGATATTTAACAGAAAAAAAGAAAACTTGCAAAAAAAAAAAAAAGAAAAAAAAGATAAGCACAAATGTGTTGATAGTGTCTGCTGTTCCTCCACAGGTGTATAACATTATCAGATAAAAACTCTGCAGAGTGACCGAGCTCCTGCAAAACAGAGTGATTCTCACCAGAGGCGTACTGTATGATGATGGAAATACTTCTTTCACCATGAATCATTCAGAAAATAATAATTAATACTATTTTGGTAATTATGGAATTATATAAAAAAAAGCTGTCTTTTCTGATTAAAATGATATGTAGGTTTACTTCTAGAAATCAAGCTGAATGTTATTTGTCAACAGCCAAACATCCGTGGTGAGAGTTGCCTTGTATTCCAGGTGTTATTACGTCTGCCTTTAGAGACAGTAACATTCATCTGAGAGTCTTTAGATACAAAGCATATAGTAATTTTGAAAATGTATGACGACAACCAATAAACAAGACATTCTGTACAGCGACTGAGACTTGTATTCATTCCTGCGTCCCATCAGCCTTTGCTGTGGTGGTTACTAATCCTCTGGGCTCCACGCGTCATCAAGAAAGATGGTAACCGTATAAAAATTGATTGTTCATTTAAAATGCACGTCTCACAGATGAGTGGATGATCAGCTCCGCCTCAGCGGTAAAATGACATCAAGCTCATATCAAACTCTACAAGCCCAACACTGATGATATGTTGTGTTAGTGTTTATTTGGGTGGTTGTGTTAGTCACTGACTGTAGCCTTTGTGGTGAGATCACGCTCTAAACTCTCAATTTACAGCTCACAGTTGTCTTTACTATAGGAAGCTGTGAATGACTGAAGAAGAAAGTGATTCAGACACAGCCGTGGTGTTTTTCCTTTTGTCACATGTCACAATAGAACTCGGATCCACAAACAGGCTAACTAGATGACACATTCACACTGTAAGCCTGGGAAGATAACAAGGACTATGCTATTTCAGAAGAATCGTGTGGGAAGACATTCAATTCAGGCAAATGAGTTCAAAAGTAAAACTCACATGAATTCCAATATGACTGACTAAAAACAGGCTTGTATCTATATAATATTTAAAAAAAACAAAAGAAATGAAAGTCTGATTTGGGCTACTTTTGTCTGTGGAACATAGCAGGCTGGCAGTAAGAAGGACCAAAATAACAAAAGGCAAGAAGCACAGCCACACCGACTTACCCTCAACAGTGTCCTGTGGGCCGAGTTCTGTCCAGGTTTGGTAGTCCGGCAGGTTTGCTGGGTCTGAGCTGCTGCAAGTGGCCGCTACTGTTTAGTTTTGTTTGCGGACGTTCCGCGTCGGAATGGGGCTCTTTCCGGCTCTTTCGGCCCCACCAGCCTCTCTCCGGGCAGCCCAGCCCTCGTCTGTCATCTTGCAGCAGCGCAGAAATACAAAAAGAGAGAAAGTAGGGCCAAGTGATTATGACGTGTGACTTTTTCGTAGACATCGGTTTTGTGATGCAAATAAATCACTCTTTTGAACACATGCTGTTTTGAGAAGAAAAACTTTTTATTTACGTGTCCCAGGAAACCTGCCGGACTACTTTCGTTGCTGACCAAACCTGGACAGAACTCGGCCTACAGGACACTGTCGGGGGTAAGTCGGTGTGGCTGTGCGACACTACTGACGGGGATGCCATACAGATTCATGTCAAATATCCTGAACTATCCCTTTAAGGCAAGAAGGTAATGAGGAACCAGCAGCTATAGTGCTCAAGCAAGATGGGCACTCTGACAGTCAACATGTGTAAACTGCCCACTGTAAGTACCAAGAGGCCAGTGAGGAAATAGAGGCAGCTGCACGGGCAAATGATTGATTCAGGTGATCTGCAGTGAAGGGGAAAGGTTGACAGTGCTATCTGCTGGGCAGGTGAGTGAGTGGAGGGTTGGAAATGAGGTGAGTAAAGCACATAAAAACACAAGCCTAAGCTTACGCACCTGATCTAGTCTAGTTTGGTTTGTCCATTTACTGTAGAAACATGGCAGTTCAACATGGTGAAAACCTAAAAGGCACATTCTAATAGAGCTAAACCTTACACACTGGACCGTTAAATATAAAGCAAATTACCTCCACAAACTGACAATCTTTATTAAATCATTTTATAATGTGAAACATGCAGATATTTAAACCATTCTCATGAGCTGATCAACAATCTCAGACTTCTATGCACGCTAAAGGTTTACTTCTCTCAGATTGAGTTCACACATTTGTTTAACTCCGTGTTAGTGAGCACTTTGCCAAGAGAATCCATCCACCTGACTGCTGTGGGGACATCAAGATTCTGACTAAACAGCAGGATTATTCACAGGTGTGCCTTGGACTGGTCACAGTAAAAGGCCACTCTAAAATGTGCAGCTTTATCTTGACAAAAGACATTTATTAGGCACTGAACTATGGGTATTTTACATAGCTCCAGATGCCCCTTTTTTCCTCCGGGGGGGAGAAGTCATGGGGAAGTCAGGGGAAAATGCCACACCTGTCAGGTAAATGCGTTATCTTGGCAAAAAGAGAGAAGCGCTCGCTAACACCTATTTTAATGTGAGGACAAAATTTGAGTTTTTATCTTTACGTGAACCCATGTAAATGGGAGCAAAAATAAAAGTGTTTATATTTGTGTAATATGTAACAGGGGCACAGCTCTACTTTTGGCAAGTCTGTGAAGGTTCAAGGTTTTCCCACTCTCAAATCAAAAGTGCTTTAGGACTTTTGAAGCCTTTATGCTATAAGATGGCGGCGAGTCAGACATGAAAAAAAAAATATTGAAAGAGCTAGAGAGAACACGATGCACAGAGATGGAAACGCTTGCAGCAGAAATGACTGTCTGGTCTTTGTAAAATGAAGGCCTCATTATGTTGACTAATAACACAAAGGGAATTATTAAATTCAGACACAGACCAAACACTATATGACTCATGTACCTTCCTGGCCAAGATAATTATTTCAATCTCTGCTGTCCCAGTCTTCATAAAGAAATGCTATTACACCTGAGGCACTTTAACTGATCATGAAGGTAATGTCTTTTAAAGTCTATGAGGGTTCTGCTCTCAGAGCACCGGACTAATCAGACATAGGAGATGGAAATGTAGCAGGATTCACGACGACATTCTTTTTTTCCTCAGTGAATTATGCAGAAACACCGGTTAAAACATCCACATCAACCACAAAAAAAAAAAAAAAAACTTGTCTTCTACTTACTTTAAGTCCTCTGACAAAACTTCAAGACAATTAAATCATCTTTTTAGCAACGGCATATGGGGAGAAATCTATTTCTGTTAGAGTGCCTCATCCCCTGACAATACAGTTAATTATACTGATTTCAAAGTCACAATCAGGAAGAGAAAGTCTGCTTGTGAGGGAAGAATGCATGTTTCATGTCCCTCTTTGTGGCTGCCAGCTCTCCATGGAAGAGAAGAGGAGGGAGAGTATGCATGACAGGCTTAAAATAGCATCAGTGGGATCAGCTATCTTCTCAAGATCAGGCGATGGGGGGGCTACATTTGGCTCTTGTAGCTGGCCTGAGCAACGCGATGAACAGGCTGATAAAACAATGGGTGGATGAGAAGTGTGGATGGAAGTGTAAGGCAGAGGTGATAAAGGGTGTTGGAGGAGGTGAAGATGTTAAATTAGGTCAGAAAAGAGGGAGAAATGAGGCAGAGGGAGGGAGAGGTTAGAGGGTAGGGGGAAACAAGATGGAGGTGGGCTGGGTAGATTGAAGAAACCCAAAAGGGAGGATAGGTAAAGGGAATAAAACAGAAATCATGGATAAGAAAAGTGTTAGAAGGCTAAAAGAATGTCACATGTCCCAGCATCAGTAGTCGTAGTACACTGTCCCAGCATCAGTAGTCGTAGTACACTACACTCATCTTTTTTCCTTTTCTACTGGAACAGGGACTGCCCCTGTTCCAGTCACATGTCATGTAAACTTATTGTGTGCTATAAATAAAGGAACAAGGAACTGCTCTGCGCCTCTCTGCTCTCTGTAGCTTAGATGTTGCAGTAGCGGGATGCCCTTTGTACAAAGTAAAACCCTCGTGTCTGACTCTCATTTGTTCTGGTCTCTCACAGGTGTCGAGTAAGTTGGTAAACTCCTCACAAAAAGCAACCTTGTAGGCTGAGGAGGACCATAAAGCATAAAGAGGTGCAGAGACAGGTGGGAAGTACGGAGCAAAATAACAACGGTAATTTGAGAGAGGGCCAGAAGAGGAAATAAAGGATTTAGAGCTAGGAGGAGGAAAAAAAAAAAAAAAAAAAACAGGGCAAAGTGCGGGAAAGTTGTGTTGGCTGTCAGCATCTATCTTTAAGATAAGAGCTCCGGCTACATGATCTGCTCTCCAGCATTACAGATGAAAGCCAACGCTCCTGCACTGCAATCAGATCAGCTGCGTTGTATCGCCATTGTTACCACTAGCTAGGATGATTTCCTCGGCAACACAGCTGAATGATGCACACTGCCAGGCATTGTAGAGCAAACAATGGTACAAGCCTTTGTGCACAAAAGGCTGATCCAGCTTCAGCTGTGTCCTGGAGCCACTATCGCAGTGACAAGATTAGTAGACGGACTTTTAATGTGTTATCTCGTGTCTCTGTGAAGTGAACCCAGGCAAACATTACCTGGCGTCCTGCTGTGCGATGAAAGTCACACAATAGATACAGCAAGCTTGTTAATGTACAGTACGGCAGACACGTCAGGGGAGGGCTAACAGCAACAAATTATGGAATCGGAAGCTTTGAGATCTGCTGAGCCATTCATCCGTCTTTTCAGTTGTAGATGTCATAAACAATTTGAGGCAACATTTGTATCTTAAGTGGCACCTAAAGTCTAACTAAAATAAGCATAGATATCTGCAGTGTACATCATATATCCTATGAATTCCTTTGGACATGAAAAAAAAAAAAAAAAAGAGAAACGGTTTGCAGGCATAACAGCTAATTAGCTAGTTAGCTGCAGCACATTACAACAGTAATGTTTAAAAGTTATTATAGTTTAAAAAGGTGGTTATTTTAAAGGCTGGTGTGGTCCTCACCCTTCATTACCAATGCCGACAAAACATCCTCTTGCCATGACTTGCAAGCTATCCAGCTTACTGTCTCTCCATGCCCCTGCTGGGGCTCAGCCTGCCGGCTCCGCTGTCAGTCAAACACGCCAGCATGTTCCTTTAAAGGCCATGGGAACAAAGGAAGAAAGACCAATTTCCTCTCTTTTGATGATAAAAAACTATTAACAATTAATTTTAAATCCCTTTGACAGTTTGTTTGACTGCTAAAAGGGAAGACTAATTGTAATTTCTGTTGGAGATTGTGACTAGTAACATGTCTTAAGGAGGCAGTCCATGTTTCATTCGTATGTCTTGGTTCATTAACGTGCACAAACTGACATATATACAGTATATATGCGCAAGCAGATTGTTGATGGCTTAAACATTCATGCCATGCAAATGCATAGTACACATGACGTCCATCAGTTTCACAGTATTTCAGCTGGTAGCACTGCACCAGCGATAGGCAGGGAATAAACAAAGTAAGTTTGCCAAATACTTAATGAAATCAGCACTGCAAATGTTTTATGAGCGAGAAGAAATACATTCAATATCTCTGTTAGGTATATTAGGCCACAGGGAACCTCTAATATGCCTTTTATGTTTGCTGTGGGATTTAGGTTCATTACTGTATGTTTCATCAGCTCTCATATTCCACACTGCCCCATTGTTATTAATTTGAGACATACGATAAACAAATACAACCAGAGAACTCATATTTGTAAGCAGTTATTAACTAGAGACTGTAAAACAGTTTTATGTACGTTTATAGCTGAAGACATTTTAATACTGTACAGCATGTTTAAATTGGGGGGTGCTCTGTTATCTGCTAGCTTCCTCTCCTCCCTCCAACACTTGTGTGCTATAAGGACATATCTCAGAGGAACACAAAGAACAATTTCAAAAATACATTTAAAAACCTTTTTAAAACAGTTGGTAAGTTCTCATAATTTATCAATTAAAAACAGAATAGAAAGTGATTTATGGAAGTTTGTTTTTTTCCTCTTTGAATTTATTATGCATGATTTAAATGCAAATTTAATTAATGAATTTATCAAGCCATTATAATTAAATGCTGAAAAAGTCAGTAATTATGTCAGCGGTACACTCAGAGTGCATAATGTATCAGTCACATGTAGGATAATTGGCATCCTGAAAACTTTTTATTTTAATGTCTAAAAGCCTTCAATTAGTGAAGAGATCATCACCGGCATCATGATTTATGATGTGACTAATCATTTGCATTGATTTGAATCATTTACCTGTGAATGGCCAATATTTCCAGTGTTTCTCAGAACTAAATTTCAAGCCATCAGGATCATTTATCACCTGTTTGTACAATGTTGTTGTAAATGAAGAGAACAACAGTTCTAGTTAGGAGTCACAACCCCAGTCCATTAGCTCGCTGCTGTTAAAGCTGATGCGCAAATTACAGTGAGCTGTGTTAAACACATCTGAAGTGTTGGTGTTGTGAAAGATGCATTTTTCCTCTTTAGTGTGTTGAGATGGAGCTCTTTCTTAATCTCTCCTCAAGGTCCATCTAGTGATCGTGAATTGAGTTAGACGGAATCAATAGACACTTTTTTTAAATAGCTTATTTTGCCTAAAATTTCATTTAAAAATCAATAAAGAGGAGGAACTCAGAATACCCTGTGTCCTTTTGATAAAGACAAACACAGCTGCTTTGTTCCCTGATGGAAAATTATTTTAGTGTCATCATTCAAATGAACAAATCTGAGCTTTTGGAAAGCTGCTTGAATACTGTACTTTATACAGATAGCAAGGTGTCTGCTGCTTTGTGAATGAAGAATTCCATTAAGCCATGTGAGCCTTAGAATATTGGCATTCAGGATGCATTTTATTGTTTGAATGCTTTCTTGAAAGTTGACAAGATACGGACCAAAAAGTTACAGTTTCAGTTCAAAATTAGAATCCAATGAGTTGAAACCCAAGAAGCAGAGTGGAGCCACTGTGAAGAAAGTACAGTCATTTCTCCAGTCACGCTCCAAACTATTATCTATTTTTATCTTATTGTTGACCTGGTATATTTTTGGATATTTGACTCATAGTATTTGGCTGCGCCTGCTGTCAACAGCTTGTGTATCTTAGCTGCTGATGCCGGATCAACAAAGACAATCAGCTAACGATGGCTCAATTGGGAAAACGTGTTATTAGAGCCGTTTGAAGGCCTTGGATATTGGACTGTATTGTTATTCCACAGAATGTTCTCCAGAAGCATCTATCCTTCCATCCCAGGACACAATGCCACATTTCTACAAGTGCCAAAACAAAATTAGAAAACAAAAATCAGTCAACATTTCTGCAGCGCTTTTGGCAGTCGGCTGTCACTGTAGTGATGCAGACATGCAGACATATTCTATGTACATGCACTTAAACACACACACAGTCAGCATTTACCCATACACAATGAAGGGGAAGCGAGGCGGGTCGCACTACTGTATGTGCGAGACATTAATATTGCACCATGTTGTAATATTTAACGTGTTAATTAAAGTGCCCTGTGGGAATAGAATCTAACATGCTTCATGGACTGGGTGCAAAATCACCTATAAATCTCTTAAGTCAGCAAGGTCTGTGCAAACTTGTGTCTGTGTGTGTAACTGTTACTGTGCATGTGCATTATTGTATGATAAATTTAGTGTTAGTTTTACACATTGTGATCAGGCCCTGTTAGCTACGCTACAAGGCTGTGACTATTTATGTAACACTCTGTCGGATTAATAGAGGATGCTCATTAATACAAGCACTGTAATTAACTGTGCTATGCATGGAATGGCTGGAAAACAAATACAGTATCACACAGATAGGTTTAGTCTTGTTCTGCATAATAAATCATGTTGGATCTGTACTGTCGGAGGCTCCACACTTTTTTAACTTTATCTTCAGTCTGTGCTGTTTGCTTCCTTTAATGTCATTCGCCACTCCAGGGAGTCCTCTGTATATCTCATAAATTAAAGATGACACAATTCAAAATGCATAATTAAAAAGCATATCACATACCAATAACAGTTTGTATAATCTCTACAGTCAAATTTTCAGATTTGTGTGTGCTCCTTGGCCTGCAGATTGATTTCTTCCCTTGTAGACCTGCCTAACCAGCAGACAGTTTGCACTTCTTAAATATTTGAGTAAAAGAGACAGCATATTTGGCTGAAATGATTTCATGGCGATGCTGATCGCAACTCGTACTTGACTTAGCTAGATACGCAGACTTAAACACAGTACGGTTTGGCTTTAGTTTATCTGCATAGGAAAGTAGTTTGTTTAAATGATCCTGTCAGCTCTCATCTGGTGCTCAATCTGGAACTGTTTTGTTGAACGGGGCTGTTCCACAGAAGACAAAAAAGAAAACAGTTTACTTTACACAGGACACCAAAAGCAGCTGCTAAATGACCTCAGTGATCATCACACCCAGTAAATACCTCCTCATTATGTCTCCACAGCTGATAGCTAATGAGCTTCTAACGCATCAAAGTTGTCGAGAAAGTACAAATTTTGATTTTGGAAGATTAAGAGAAACAATAAGGCAGCTTTACACATCTGTTAAAGCCTCCTGACAATTGTCTTTCTTACCGAATAGTAAAGAACTGTGTCGTCTGCATACACATTAGTCAGCTATGTTCAAAAATGAAAAGGTCAATGTGAAAAATCAATCATATGAATAAAAATAAAGGTCTAAGTGCATATTCTTGTGACATGCCAAATAGACATATGGCTTATTTTGGAAGTGAACTGATTCGTTTCACCAAGAAAGTTTTTCTCCTTGCTGCTGTTGCCAAGTGGTTGCTCAATGTATTGTTGGGTCTAGGCCTGCTCTATATGGAAAACTGCTTTACTAATCTTAAAGTCCATATACCATGATAGGTGGAAACTCGAATGGACCAAATAACTAAACAATGCATAGAGGGAGTGACCTGAATGCACTGGAATACTGTTTTGAGTCACAGCACAGGCTACAGATACCCAAAACAATACATTTCAGAGAAGATACAGAAAACAGAAGCGGATTAAAAAAAAAAAAAAAAAAAAGTAGATCGTATGGGAAAGAAAACTGTTTTTTTTTTTTTTTTGACACATCAGAGGAAAAGCAGCAAATGTAAAGATAAAAACAAGCCCGAAAAAAGCAGCTCCCAGAGGCTCATTACTCCCCAAAATATGAAAGTGTGGCATGAAATGAAAAACTGAGATTTCTGTTATTTTTAGAGCCTTAGCTATAGCATTGGGACATGGAGGTGCTCAGTAAACACAAACAGCAAATTAAATTTCAATATTTTTGCAAAACAGTTGGAAAGTCTGACCATAAAGCAACTCTAAATTGAAGGTCAGATGATCACCAAGCCATCAGAAATTATTTTCTGTGCGACATGAAAAATGTTTGGGTTCCAAAAACTCTCATTGTAGTCAGCACTCAGCAGTTGTCAAGACAACCATGGTGTCGGACAGACCAGCATACTGACCATGCAAATCTTACTGTAGGTAATGCTGCTAGTTAATATATCTACATTTTGTTAAGGTGTATTCTGGCATTTAAAAAACGTTCACACTAATTGCCATAAGCAATTGCCTGATTCTTTGCACTGGTGGTCTTGTACAGTCACTGTACAGCTCCCACATGTCCACAAAAATCCTAAAAGCTCCAAAATAGACTATTTTCCCCTGTCTGGGCAGAGTGACAGCAACATCAAGTTCAAGTCTGGCCAATGATTACAAAGTGTGAAGCCTGAAAGCCAAAATGTTACAGCAACAAAGAAGCAGTAGAGAGTGTCTGACCATAGAGAGATCTTTAAACAGCCTGTTCTCTATGTGGGAACCTGTTAACCACTGCCAGGGAGGCCACTAGTGATTTTAATGGTGGAGAACAACGGAGCCTGCCAATGTGGCACTCTAGTTATTATCACGTACGAAACCTGAAATCTGAGTGTGGAGTATGAGGGGCCTTTGTTAGGTTGGCAAGGTGAGTGCTGTTGAGATTAAGAGACGCTCAGCTCCCAAAGCATCAAACCAGGGTCAGCAGCTCAGGGCAGACGGGTGCAAGCAGACAAATGAGTTACTTCTTCATGCGTAGAGCTCATTAGTCAAGTTGGTTCCCTTAATACAGTAGTATAAAATCCAATATTTATGACAGTTCAAATCATTTTGAATTGTATTCATAGCATGAGTGCATGTTTTTCTACATTACGCTTGAAATTGAAGGATTAAGCTTTAAAAAGGACCCAACAGAACTATGATATTAAAATAGTTCTAGTCGGAGTTCTGCATTTAACCAATGTTACATGAGAGGGTGTGCTTTGCCATCATCATTGTGAAGACTGAGGCATTTGCCCTGAGGTCCGTAAGTGTCACTGAAGTGCCAGTAATAACTTAAAGCTCACAATTGAATGTAATATAAACAAACTGTATTCATGTTGTGGGACAGTTTGCATTCAAACACTTTTTGCTTGTTATCTCCATTTCCACAAGGATACATGAGATCTGAGTAATAACTGGAAACCAATGAGTCATGTGAGTAGACTCTTGCATGTAATGGTGCCCAGTTTACTGCTCTAGCAAGTCCTCTGACCCTAAGTAATGACCTGCAAAAGAGACGAGTCCTAACATTGAAGCTTTTTAGAGATCGTGGAGTTTCTAAAACTGAATAAATCCCATTATGTGTTCATATAAATAACAGCTAGCTCAAGCTTGATGTCACTATCATATCAGCTGAAAAAAAAGAATGTTTTACATGGACAAATTTTGCCTCTAGCTCCTTAAGCTTGAACACATGTAAACTAGTTGCACCATTTCAGCAACTCACTGTATATCTGGAGGAGATGTGATCCAAACGATTCCAACATCTCAAGATCGTTGTGAAGTCAAAATGTATTGATGTAATAATTTCCAAAATTCACAAAATGTTTTTATCCATTAATATTCTGCTTCAGTCCACATACAGTAAGTCTGTCTTTAGCCTTTCAAAAAGGACATTTTCTCTGTGGTCGCTCAACTGTTTGCTGCACACACAGGAGGCAGCACCTGTATTGACGGGGTGGTCTAGCAGCTCTATGAATTATATTCATTAAAGAAAATGATTTAATTATCATAACAGGAGGTCGTAATATACAGAGGCACACTGTGGTTCCTGATTTACTTTAATGAATGGAAAAAAAAAGTTTCAAAAACTCTATTTGAAAATGACTAGCTGACCAATCAGACTGCTTTGTCAGAACTATTTGTGATAAAGTCATGCGGTGGTGACACACCAGGGAGCATTCAAGGTCTATAATTTTGCAGTTGTACTATTCAACACACAGGTTCCACTAAAATGATGTAAAATACAAAAAAGTGTTTACTTTCATTTAAAGGTTAGCCACAAAATGTATGAATGTGTGAGATGACCTGATAACTGAATTATGTCAGTAATGAACAAACTCTGAATTGCTATTGTTTACACTATTACAATGAAGATGATACTATGGCACTCAACACATGGTCATGAGTTTGGGGAAACAAAATTGTCTGAGTGTCAAACATGTCTGTAGACCTGGAAGATAAAGCCTCAGATTTTAGATTGGCTTTATAGTGTGACCAGTCCAAGGCACACATGTGAATAATCCTGCTGTCTAATCAGCATCTTGATACGCCGCACCTGTCAGGTGGGTGGATTCTCTTGGTAAAGAAATGTTAGGAAATGTAAAAAAAAATGTAGGCAGTTGTAGAAAATTTCTATCCATGGAATTAATTTACTTACAAAAATGGGAACAAAAACAAAAATGTTGTGTTTATATTTATATTAACTTCACTGTCTTGATCGTGTTGCCATTAAAGTCCAAGTATATGTAGTTTTTCCTGGCCAAATTTCCAACTTGAGAAGCTATAAGACCGGCACTCACACCTCCCTGTTAAACCTTGGCTGTAGTTGCAGAACTGCATATCATGTCAAGAATAATAAAAATGCAGCAAATAGAAAGGAAATTATACCTCTGTGTGCTCAATGGCAGTCAGCTGTGCCATTCGTCCATCCATGCAAACCACATTGAATAATGTCAAAATGTCTGCAAGCCGTCCGTGGATCTTATGCATCTCCTCAGAAGCAATAACAGAATATAAATGGAAATTGCTTTTGATTCTGTGATGATTTTTATTTCATTGAAAGTCAATATTAACTCAGTGACTGGACTAGAAGCTTTGCAGCTCTCCAGGCCTTCATAATAAGATAAGATAATTCTTTATTGAAGCCCAGAGGGGAAATTTGGTTGTTGGAGCAGCAGAAGGGCGATACTTGTTACAGATAAATAGAAAACATATAATTAGATGTATACTAAATAAAAATAAGAATAGATATAAAAAAAATGTGAATCTATGTACTATAACTGCACTATGCATAATGCTGCAGCCTGATAAAACAAAGACTTACAAATATTGTTGACCCTATTGTGTTTTCTGATATGAAAAGCAGTTCAAGGACAGAGTGCTGTGTGAGGATTACATGGAGATACCAGTCAAATCCTTTTAGCACCAATATGGAATCCAGGCAACAAAGAACTAGCAGAATGGCTTTGTTTTTTTCTGGCAATAATTTGACTGTAAAATGCCCCCTACAATCACACTGGCCATCCAAAACCTAGAAACTAGAAATGGAAAAAAGGTTTGGTTTTGGTTTGTTTCAAATCCGAAACTGCTTGAGTTGTTGTTAAAAATGGTTGCCTTTTTTCTCCTGTTGATTTCAGACTTGAAAATGAGTAAAAATGGATTCCAATAGTTCAGTCCTCAGATTCACCAATTCCATTCTTCCCATTCAGTGATTACAGTGAGGAATCTGGCAGAAAATACAGAAAAACCTTTTATTTTACCAAACACAGCGGCTCTAACGTGTAATGCTTTCTTGCTGCCAATGGGTGGCCGATCAGACATAATAACTTTAACTATTAGGATACTGTGCCAGGGCTCTGGCTTTCAACCATCCAATTAGTCATTACAGGAATGAGCTGTAACTAGAGGTTAGATGCATCTGCACAAAATCCGGCCAATCACATTTAATGTATTCACTGATTAGATCTGTACCCTAAAAAGACAGGAACGGATGGGACAGGCATTTCTGTTGGCCGGGCTTTATTTTTTACATGAAAAATATTCTAACAAGGCCCAAACCGCATGATCTTCATTTGGATGCCTGGGTCGCTGCCGTGACATCATTGTCACGCCTCTGACTCCATTTCAAGCCATCACAGAGGAAGTTTCAATCTTTCTGCTCCAGCAAATCTACTGCTTTCAACTATTGTTAGAGACTAATGCACCATGCCACACTGTGAATAGCCCCGTCTTTCGCGGCTCTCTATAAATAACCTTCTACTTAATCTGTCCAAGATTTCATAGATTTATTTCAGATAGAGCCTCCAAACCAGCTGGATTACGGCAAAAGCCAGTGAAAGGCAGTGCACATGCTCATTTAAAGTGCAATGCTGGAGTCTTCTCTTTAGCCCATGATTTCAGTATGTAAAATAATTTCAACACTCTAATAATATTTCAAATTTTTGATTTATTTATTATTTTATTTTTGTATATTTTATATTATATTTTATTATTATTGATTTATCTTATTTCCTGTTGCCATTATTTTCTTATTCTGTTTATATCAGTGGCATCAACATGCAGCAATCGGATGATGAGCCAGCAGTTAAATCACTGTATTTGTAGGTAAAACTGAAAGTGAGAACAACCAAAATGTCGTCTATAAAAGTCAAGAGGTCAGTCTGTAAACTGACATTTAAAATCAGGAAAAGTCAGGAAATTTTACTTCTCTGATCGTCTGATTATCTGCACGTGTCTCTTTCCTGTTCCTGAATCTCACATTATTCTCACATTATTACAGTATTACTAATGGAAATGGCCGACATTATAAAATTACAAGCAGAATTATCCTTAAAGTTGGATTTTCATGGTGAAATCCAAACATAAATAATGGCAGTGCACTGGAGTACTTGTGGGCAGGAAGTATGCTGTCAACATTTTTCACTGTAGCTCATGTAATATTGAAACTTTAATATGCGTCTTGCCTCTGATGTGACATTTGTTTGCTGTGTCTTGCTTTTTTTGCAACATCATTGAAGACCTTTTTAAATGCACAGCCTGAACAGTCATGAATAAAATCACTGAGCCAATTGTTTCTGTAATAATGTGTTGTAGTTTTACCAAAGATTTCTGATTTCAGATCCCCATATATTCCCGTACCTGCCACGGGAAAGTAGGACATATTTTTGCTTTGTTGTACAGAAAATGGAACACAAAAAGATGAACGGTGGAGTGTATGGCATTTGGCAGTGGGTGACAAATACATTATTGCTTTGCGCACAGCAGCAAACAATCCAAGTGCTGCTTTGGAGAGTGAGCTGTCACAGTCCCCGCACCCAGACAGCATCACACCATAAATATCAATAAAAGAGAGAAAGTGAGATGTCCTCAGGGAGACTGCAGCGAGGTACATGAATTAGAAATGTCACCAATAAGTTTGGGAAAAGGGGAGCAGGTCTACAGCATGGTTTTCACTTCATTCCTGCACAAAACAAATTTTACCTTGAGGGAGATAACATCAAATGATAGCAGACTGTGGACTGCTGTCAGCTGTAATGAGAAGGACTGGATAACCATCTATCAAGAGCAGGTATAAAAAAAGAATGAAATTTAAAAACGAAAGGAAAAAATACTCCTGTCACAGAAATGGAGCATTCTTACTCTATAATACATTTTAAAGAGAGTAAGAGATTGATGTATTACATACTTGATTATTCATTTTTTTATTGATTTTTGAGAAGTCATTTAGTGTGGTTCAGTTAGTCTAATACATAACAATAGAATAACTGAATGGGGATGATTATTTCTATTTCCATTCAAAGTTTGCCATGATGTCTTGACAAATTTCTTACTTACTAAATGGTCGTTGATTACTGTTCATCAACTAATTCATTAACCAACGCATTTTTTTCAGCACCACATTACAATAGCATATAATATCGAAGACTGTCTGATAGATTTTAAATTAGAATTGTTTTGTCAAATAAGAATATACTTCCGTAAAATGAAAAGGTTTGTGCGATATGGCTAGATTTTACAAATTTCCCAACAGCACATTTCTTAGTGTTTTCATCAATTAAATCAACTAGAAAAACAGTGCTTAATGGAAAAAGTATTGCATTGTTTGCATTTACTCATAGTGTATAGTGTGTAGAACCCTGGCACAAAGGAGTGATGGTAACAGACCAAATTACACATTTTTTTGTCATGTTTTCTCTTTTCTATTATCTAACTACAGTGAGTTTTGTAACTCACAGCTGTGCACAGTGAGTGTTTAAACACCGATTCAGATACTGTACAAAGTCATAATCAAAATATAACCTCATACTACTACCACAGCCCATGGTCAGGCATATGCAGTAATACATCATCTTTACGTTCACTGACTCAGGCTTTAATTAATTGCATATTCACAGTGTTTTCCCACATGTGTAATCGGTAAAAACACATCTGTACTCATACATCAAAGCCCATTGAGACGTAGGAAGTGTTTTAACTCAAAGGCCTTAATAAGTAACTGTATTATTTCCTCTGAGGGACGAAACAAAGAGGCATTATGAGCCACACCTGGCAAGACAGATGTCTGGATGAGAGCTACCTGGAAGTCTTTTGTCCCCCTCTGGTAACTTAACCTCTGAGATCGGGATTGGAAACTAAACTTTAACCTGGTGTGCTGTTGAGCTGAAGACGGATGCATTCTCTTTTTTTGGCTTGTCCTGTTGTAGCCATTCCATTGCCATTGAAAAGAACTGCTAATAAAAAAAAAGATGAAAGTGGCGGGTTGTTTGCCTGGAAATGTATGTTCTGTGAATTAAGAAGGTATGCAAAATCAACAGTTGTCCTTATTGATAAATCTTGAATGATTTAAAAAGCGTCATTGTAAAATTTTTATACCACAACAAACATTTTTTAAAACAAAATTTTCAATTATTTAGATACCATACTGACTTGTAATCAGCTGTAAATAGGTCCCTGTGATTCCCACTGGCAGATTGCTTTTACATTATATACACTTTAACGTGCACACAAACTATTTCAATGATTTTGGTGAAACTGGATAATATTTTATGGAGAATGTTTTCTGGTTTTCTTACCGATGTCCTCTCACTGTTTTCAGAGTTTTTCTGATAAAGTTTCCTGCAAGTAAAATGCTACAAAATGGCTGTTAGCTAATGTTAGCTCCATTTGTTAGCCAGGCTGCCCAGACTGTGAGCTCAGAGCACTGGGGGAGTGGTAGTTGACCACTGGGAAGAGGAGGCTTTCAGGCCAGTGACACGGAGAATACTGACAGCTGAACCAGTGTTGTGCCAGAACCGGAGCTGGGCAAGCAGGCAGTGTAACTGAGCTCAGTGATCTCTATGGGCATAACGACATTGACAGAGGAAGCTAAGAAAAGAAAAGGAGATAATAAGTGAGCAAGAAGCCACCAAATTAGTAAACAGTAGGCCTTTGTAATATTCTGTCCTCTGAGGTATTTCTTATCTTCTCCTTATTTTCGATAATTCATTAGCTGTCTAGAAGAGTGAGCCACAGATCACATTTGTGCGGTGTCTCCTTCTCTGCTTAACAAGTAATTTATTTGAACTCTGTTTTGTGGGAAAGTAAACTACACACCTTCTTGACCTGCAGCTCATTTTGGCTTAATGGGCTCTTCAAAGAGCATGGGATGCAGGGACATGCCATTTATTAAGCTCTATTGTTTCCCACCTATCAGGAAATTTGGAGAAACACCCTTCTGACCTGCAGCCTGATTTGGCTTTGCAGATATGCAAAAGCAGTGCCGCGGCTGAAAAATAAAAAATGGAGCTCAAGTGAACGCTGCTTAATATGAATAATAGCTTAAGCTCTTTGTTGTGGGATGGGGAAAAAAAAAGCAGGTGGGACCAGCGTTTTCTTCTAATACACATGTTTTTCATTTGAAGATTATTCCTGCAGTGGTGTAATGTGCTGTCTGACAGCTCAATCCTTTTTTCTTCAGCCTAAGGCAGTGCATTGTAAATGGTTCCCCCTGTGTTTCTATTGAAGGTATTGTAGGCTGGTTTGCATATTGAAAAATAACATAAAAAAATAACATAATTTAGTGTGCGTTTGGTTGTTGAAACATCGTGGATTTTAACCTTGAATTCATGAATAAAGTCACCTGAAATGCTGTGACTATTTGAATCTTGTGCAAATTGCATACTCCAAGAAATTTTTAAATTAATTAAATTAATTTTTGCAAACTTTGTTTTGAAGTTTAACCTTTATGGTACAGTTTTAGTCATTGATATTCGCTAAAAGGCAACACACAAACTGTTTACATGAAAACACTTGTGCTAAGTGTTGCTAGCCAAATTGAGCTTTATATCTCATTTAGTTTCCTACTGATGTGTAGCAGTAACACTCACCCACTTCAACTGATGTGTAGAAGCCAGTTTTTGGCACCAAGGTGTGTAATTATCTATTTTAGCTGCCCCGGATAGACGAATCAAGACAGCACCAGCACCAGCCATCTGGCTGTGTGAGAACTCAAGTCTCTGCTGGCAGAAGCACAAATGTGTTTTCACCCTCCCTGTTCAGACACCCACCATAAAAAACCTCCGCTCCTCTTGTTTTACAGATTGCGTATTTGTCACGGTCACTTGGATGCTGTCTGAATGATTTTGTGTGCGCTTTTATTCCAGCTGCCAGTCAAATGGCCAGCCTGGCTTGTTTTACTCCTCTTGGCCTGACAAGAATTTATGGCGCATCACTGTGATTTTCAGATATAAGGTGACTTCTTTAAAATCTGCGTAATACTAGATAGTGGAAGCTTTGTTGAACAAGAGGGATTTAAATGCAGGAACAATGTGGTACATTGTGCATAAATCCTTTGCTAGACACCTGAAATTGTCTGTGCATATGTCTTACAATGGGGTTTTACATAAGGAGCATGTTGAATGTTAAATTAAAAAGCTAAAAGCACGCAACCTTTCATTCAGAGTCATGAACTCATTCTCGAAACTGCTTTAATGTACGTTTCTGCTTTCCTTTGAGCATAGCTACAGGAGAAAGCCAATTACCCTAGACATGAGACACAGTGACCTGAGGTGACCTTGTAACAAAGCCCCACTACACAGCATTTGCAATCCATCACCAAATAAAGCAGTTTTGTTGTGTGTGTGTGCGTGATGGAAAAAAAAAAAAAAAAAGTCTTGATCTTAGGGACATATGCATAGGTCAAAGATATCTTTAGTCGAGACTGAAGGCCTATTGCATTTGTTATCTGTGTGAAACAGGGCCAGATGGGGCCTAACCTTGGCTCATTCCCCACTGGGCATTCATCTCAGCTCTAATTAGCTGCTTTTAGAAGCTTACTAGGGCTAGTTATATCGCTGTGGACACAGACACCTCTGCTTCTCATGCCTCGACTCACAGTGGAGACCGGCCCGTGTTCAGAATAAAAAGTCTCAATCGTTTTAGAACTGATGACATTCACTGATTAAACAGTATGTTAATGGATGTGATCGGCATTAATTACACTGTTTAAATGGAAAGTAAATGCAGGATTTATTATTGAAGCCACTGAAACTCGAGTGTATTCTATTTCATACTGTCCAGTGGTCTGACAGGTTGTTTTCTGGTTGAGTAACCTACAGTGATGTATTTCATTTGTTCACCCTATTGATAGACATCATCAATAATCCAAGCAATTGTCCATGATTGCAAAAGTAATTTATAGAGCCATTGATAGAAACCCATGAGGGTTAATGATATTTGTAATATTCACTCCAACTACAGTATCTGCACGTGGCAACTGTGGTGTGGAAATGTTTTATGAAAATACATTAATTTTATGAGACAGCATCTCCATCGAATATGATACACACACCACCTTGATCTGCACACACTCTCTATATGAAGGGCACACAACGTCCACCACTGCTGTTTGCAATGGAAATCGACATAAATCATGAGGTGCAGAATCATCCAATATCGGCGTAATTCCTGGGGACAGTGGCTTGCAATAACTCCCTAAATCGCTTATATTGTTTCGTTTTTGCTGACACCATGTCAGTGAGGTGTTGATTCAACTTTCTGGTTATTTCCGTAACTTTGTCAGTGGACAGCGGTCTGTAGGGAGCGAGGTACTGATTCAATAATGTCTTGAATGGAAGAGAACCCCCCCCCCCCTTTTTACAAGATATTGAGCGTCCGTCTGACACACCTGCATAAGGAACTCTGGATCGGCAAGTATTTCCCCTACTGTCGCTTGTGATGATAAAAGAGATACCTCGGCATAATACAGGCCAATACAACACCATTACAATGTAGAGATTCAAAGACTGCAATAGAGTTGACCACTGTGTCGAACAAAAATGTAACTTACTGCGGAAAAAATGTATTGAAAGCAGTAGATTACCTGACGCATTGGGACGTTTAGGTTGTTCAGGTGCACCTAATAGAGTAACTTTGACTTCATCTGGAGCAGCATTTCAAGACCTAAAAGGTACAATTGTTTTGTTAGTGATATTTGCATTCTAACACAGATACACAAATTGAACTAGAAAAAGAGGAACATTTTACTACGATTATGACATGGAAATTGTCAAACTGTTTTACTTTATTTACAGCGAAACATCACTCTCCCACTGACTGGGTTGATAGGATGACTCACTCTGCGATGTTGGACACTGGAAAAGAAGCTTTTGCATTTTCATGTCATCTAGGCGAAAGCATTTGTAGGTGCAAATGCCCGACCATTTAGCGAAAATCTGACTTTTTAAAACTCAGTGTGGGCTTCTTAGTCCCTCCAAGTCACTTGATTTACTCCATAAAAAGCACAAACCGTTTTAATTAGACCGCAGTCGCCAGCTGCGGCAGTACTGATCGCCATCTCTGCAGCTGATGATGGATTATAGATCTGATAGATTTTCGCCCTCAGACAGGCAAGACATAACAAGGTATTCTGTTAACACAGAGAAATCCATACTAGCATTCACTTGGAGACCTCCTTCCATCTCTGTCTCACTCCTTCCATCCATCATACCTCCTCTTTTTCTGTTGTTTGTTCTGTCTGCATCCCTCCATGTCTCGCTGTTTCGTTCACCATCTGCTGCCTCCCTCTTCTCTCCGCTCTTATTCATTTTCTCTATTTTCTCTCCTCTGCATTCTTACTTTCATTCCCTCCTTCATGTCTTCATCTCTTTTCCACTTCTCTTCCATTTTGCGTGACACTGCTGGCACATCAAAAACATTCTTTGTGAGGGAGTTTTAGTTACAGTGCTGCTCTTGAAATATTTAAAAACCAAATTGTAAGATCTCATTCTCTTGGTGTGACGATGGGCCAGTGGCGGCAAGTGAAATTATCATATGCATGCACTGCAGATGTAAACAATGCACGCATGTGTGTAGAAATAATTACAATGTCCCTGCTGTGGTGAAAGAAAACATAATTGAGAAAATCTGGCAAGGTGCAGAACAATATGTGTACAGGAAGGTAAAAAGAGGTTATCATTTCATCTCTCCGGGATTCACGAGAACAACACAATAACTGTGCTGCATGGAGGAGAAACCAGTAATTTTCTGTCACTTTGAACACTGCTGGATTCGTCGTCGATCCTTTACTTTAAAAATGCGTTCTATCTGTGTCAGTGGTACAGTGCTATGCATTCCGCTTTGCAGATATGGGATGCAAATGTGTGTGTGTCTAGTGGATTTTCTTATAGTGACTGCAAATTAGGTAAAATCTCAGTTATGGAGCATTTGTTGTCAAGTACATGAAGATGTTTTCTTGATTGGCTTTAGTTTTGCCTATTTGAATGTGCATATGTTTCGTTCACCTGCAGTGCATTGAGCTGTCAGGGTCACTGCATATAAAGTTATATATTTGCAGTATAGTTGGTTTGAAGCTTCTCTTGACATTCTACCATACAGTACGTTATTGTATGCTGTCTTCACAGTAAATCTGAAACAGCGCAAATGCTCAAAAGAAAAGACAAATGTTCCCTCTATTTCATATTGCAGCCTAATCTAATTTAATCACTATCATGACCATTTGAAATATAAATGTTACTTTAAATACACATAAATACTCGTCAAATAATCGTCTCATGACTGGGAAACTGAGATGTAAAGGAAATTTCTTTGACAGCCAATAGAGTATGTAAATATAGATCCCACATATTCTATGACATTTAGACAGGGACATTCCTCCAGGGAACATTTCAGCGTTACTACAGCTTGATCCAAAGGGTTTTCTACCCTTAAATGAGGCTGGCTTACACCAGAGTTGCTGTGCTTACATCTTCTTCTTTTTTTTTCTTTGTGAAGAATTTATCTCATAGTGCTGTTGCAAACTGCAGTCCTCTTGTTTCAGCTTCTACTTTCTAGTGTGAATGAGAAAGTAGAGTTACCACAAAATGTGTGAAAAATGCAAAAGGCCCTTTTCAGAGTCAGTGTTCTGGGCTGCTGTAGAAAAATGTCACTTCCACATGGCTGGCTCTAAAAAAATAAACTAAAAAAATGATGGAAATTATCGTCACAGGAATCTTATCTTGATTATCTTCAGTTACTTATGGTATTTGATAATGGAGTATCCTAGAAAATGGCAATATATAACAATGAAAAAAAAAACAGCGAGAAAGTCCAAATGTCAGTTAGCTGAAGTGACGAGGCTATATTCAGATGTGGGAAACAGAATGGGGGAGATTTCACCAGTCTTATCAGCTTCAGTGGGAGTGCCAGACCAGAGAAGACAAGGTCGCTGACAAGACTTTCACAGCCTTTTACTGTAAATGGCAGTACAGAACCCTTCATGCATTTTTACACATTTCTGACTCAAACTGAAAGAAGAGATTGAGCGAGCCTGTAGGAGAGATACATATAATGATGTAATGAGGTCTCAGATTAGTACATTCTTGCATACTTTTTCTTAAAGATTCATGTTAGTTTTATTTTTTTATGCTCACATTTTAGTGCTAATAGATGCATAGGAGTTAACATAAAAAATTAGCCCTGCCATGAAGTTGGGTCGAGATGACTACACTAAAGTAATCATCTTGACACTACTCCTGTGACTTGCTTGCCAGCATATAAACTGTTTTCTCTGTGAAGAACTTTGAATAAATTTAATGAATTTTCAACAAGCGTGCAGCACCTGCTACAACACAGTCGATGCTAACACTGCTATACAGAACATGCAAAATATATTGTGATACTGTGGTTTCAGCTGGCTAGTGTTGGCTTGCTTGCTAACACAGATGAATTAGCTACCTAGCTAAAGTAGCAGAAAAGTCCCCTGGTGCCCAACTGTTTCAGAAATAGCAGTGCTTATTCTGGCTGCTGCATACCTCTACTCAATTGTTCCATCGCCAAGGTAAGTTTCTTGGGAAGAAAAAAACAACAACCTTTTGTTATCTTTTCAGCTAGAAGAATTTGATTGTACCTGTATGGGACTTGACTTTTACCTCATGAACATCACAGCTGTGTCTCTTAATCAAAAATAACCTTGAAGCTACTGACGCAGACATATCAACATCAACAACATTGTAAGAGTGGAAATGGGTGTTAGATGTATGAACTGTGAAAAAAAAGGTGTGACATGGTCTTTATTAATTTGTGAATCTGCATTGCACAGTACTTGGCACAAACTACGTCACTTACAGGATAAATGGGTATATGATTTTCATATTAAGTCACACACATACAGGAACACACACAAACCGACATGTGCATATTCAAAAAGTTGACATTGACAGTACCTTGAACTGCAGGAGTACCCGTGATCCATCTCTCCAACCTCCTGACCAGCTGGAACTCCCAGTCCTCAAAACCAAGATCATTTACATAATTACAGGAACCTGCTGAAAATGGTGTGTCATCACACTGTGAGGAAATGATTTCCATTTGAAAGACCAATGACAGAGAAAGGGAGAGGAATAATAGTAAATTATACAAACCACTTGTATCTAATAAGATAGACAACTGTCTCTGCTGATTTACTCTGGATGAAAAAAAGAATTTCTGGAGAATAAAGGACATGAACATCATGATGACTACTTACTATAAAGGATGTCATAGATTGACACTTTTTTCGAATAATGAGTAATTACCGGAAAAATCACATTCTTAAAATGACCTTTTGCTCATGAGCGACCTGTGCTAACAGTGGCTGTCAAAGAAAACTGGACATTCATTCCTTGAAGGACCAGTGTGTAGAATTTATTGGTATCTACAGAAGGTGTCTCTGACTAGAGACACTGTGGCTTTTTAAGACATGGCCATAACGTTTTACCACTCAAACCCAAACCACTATGTCTTTCCAACCCTAAAAAGCTGTCCAAGCCTTAACCATAGCTGTCAGATCAGATCGCTTTCCTTTTTCTAACATTAATTGGTGACACTTTTGTAACATACTGATAAATTGTGTCTTGCTGCTGAAAGGGGTGCTAAAGCAACTGAAAAAACTTTTCATTGTGACTGATAAAAGTGAATTACATTGTACAGATTTTTCATTGCTTTGATCACTTTATACTCAGTGTAGCTGCCACTACGGTGTCTTTTTTGTTGAATTTCCTGCTAAAGTTGCAGTTTCTGTTGGTGGCTCTATTTTCTCTCTTCACCTATAGAGTACTTTCATTTCTTTCTCAAAGCAGCAATTCGTAATACAGTAAAGTAGGTTCAATTGTACAGATAGTAGAGTAGATGGGATATAATTCAATAATGTATAACCAGGTAAGCAAGAAGCAAGACAGAGAGCAAAGAGCATGAAAGTGGGAGAGAGCATACAGTAAATCCTTTTTTAGCCTCATAGACTTGTACAAGTATGAGACTGATGTGTGTACAGAGTGGATAAAGTGTACGAGATGAGTGACATGTGGGAATTAGTTGAGAGTGAAAACAGGCAGCACTGAAGCATTTGAGTTTTAGGATCAAGCTTAAAAGAAGCTGCAGAACTTCCAGATGGGAGATACGTGAGATTAGAAAACAAACTTATGTGCGGAAGAATCTGGATGAACGTTGATAAGATCAAATCTGACAGCTGGTTTAGCTCTGTTAGTTTTGACGGCTGTAAAGGTTTTCAGGTCTGTCTGCAAGGAGCTCTTCAACAGCTGCAGCTAATTCATCATGGTACTGCTTGAAACCAAAGAAAGTAGTAAGAAACTGAGAAAGCTGATTTGACTTTGTGAAATCTCTGCTCAGACCTCAGACCAAAATACTTCCGTGATCCATCTGCTAGAATACAAACAATCTGTATTAGTATTATTTTAATCTACCATTTTAATATCCATCCGTTATATCCATCCATTTCCTTCCACTTATCCTGTGGCAGTAGGTTTAGCATTCTAGACCTTGCTTTTTCCAGAAACGTATTCCAGCTCCTCCTGTGAGGTCCCCAGGCGTTTCCAGGCTATATAGTTCCTCCAGTGGGTTCTGGGTTAGGCCTGGGGTCTCCTCCCAGTCGGACGTGCCTGTTACATCCCCAAAGGACGATACCCAGGAGGCATCCTTATTAGCGGCTCTACTCTGAGCTCCCAAAACTCATGACCATAGGTAAAGGTTGGAATGCCAATGAACTGTAAAATCGAGAGCTTTGCGTTCTGGCTCATCTCCCACTTTCCCACAATGGGCTTATGACTACCAAGGCTGCAGCCCATCTAGCCGTACTGTAGCCGTCTTCTGCCTCGGAGGACCCATGGGTTAACCAAGCCCAAAAGGCCTCCTTCAACACTGGTTTTCAACAGCTGGTTCAGCCATGGTTGAGGTTCAGACACTGGTGACCTTCTGACCACAATTCCTACCACCTGCCTCAACAATGGAGATTCATATTATTAATTTTTACATTGGTCCCATTGAACTCTAAACTGATAATGTGGTTTGTCACATACATACTGTATGCCTAATGATACACCAGTACCTGGCCCAACAATAATAAAAAAGTTATTTTTTGAGTTTGTAATTTCCTGATACAAAACAATAACATGACTCATCCTACACTCGGGGCCGTATAACAGTTTTGCACCCAATAGAATGCTTTCTCATGACGCCACTCGAGCTGAGTGATTCCTGTTTGATACAGAATGAGTGATTCTCTCGGCTGCTACATACATATATGGCTGGGCCTGACTGATTACGGTGCAAGAGCACAAATTTATAACTTTGTTCACTGATTTTGGTGAAACTGGATTTTACACAGAATATATTTCCTGGTTGTCCCTGGTCCTATGGCTGCTAAGCTGCAACTCTGTATCTGATGGACAGCTTTAGCCTAAAGGCTTGCTTAAGTAGCCTATCATTAATTAACTGCTGCTAACTGAATCTACTTTTAGCAGGCAACAGAACTGGGCTCAGCACCTGGACTGGCATAAACCACAGCCTCTGAGACCTACAGGGAATAACAGAAAGATTGCTGAGTAGTGGACCACTAACTGTTGTTACCTCAGTTCACCTTACAGCTAGCTAATCTAACTAACACAGTATTCCAGGAGCAAACCCCAGCAAGAAAAAACCCTTTCCAGGCTATTGCGTACAAACTGACCTCCATTGGTTTTAGAGGTTTTATTCTGCCCTGGGTCTGGCCATGTTCACTAGAAGGCAGACAGTGACACTAGATCACAGTGCTGGCTGCATAGCATGAATCTAACACACATAGATAGAAATACATACTGGCTACTATAAACACTGGTCAATATCCAGGATGTGATCTTCCCTATTGGCCTAGAAACATATAAATATGCAGAATAGAACACCACTGTTTTTCATTCTGTTGGAATTGTAATATGATGGGTACCATGAATTACCTGTGTGTGAAATATGCCTGTGTATATGGCAGTCTTAACAGTACAGATGGAGGGATAGAATGCGGGCTTTCTCAGTGAAAGAGCATCTCAGTCTTGTTGTCTTAGCCAGGAATCCAGCTGGAGACATAAGCAAGCAACACTGGAGCTGTACACCAAAAACCTGAGCACAAAACTTCACAGAAGTCTGTCAGACTTCTGTGTGCATTCTGCTTAAATCTATCTGTTATCCTTGTGATTAGGCAGGGCATGGTGTTTGCAATGGCTGAGTGCCTGAGGTTGCTGCTGCTAATGACTGTGGTTCAAAAGGAGCAACACTTTCATGTCTTTTTTGATTAGGCAGGTTAGCCGTGACTCAGAGCTAGAAAACACTTTGGAAACAGAGTGAAAGTGTAATGGCATTGTGACCTGGATTGTAATGTCCTCATGCTTTGGCCTGAAAAAAAAACTGTCTGCAAAGATTCTTCAAAGTCACACCGGATTGCTGAGATATGTGGCTAACCCAGCATGAATAAGCATTTTCTCTCTTTGGAGATACTGATCACATCTATTTTCTCATCCTTTGCTCCTGTATTATTTTTGAAACTTCAAACCCCAAGGATCACACTTTGATGAGTGCGAATCTTAAGCTTCCAACGTGAATTATTAGATTATCTTATTTTTTGGTGCAGTGTTGCCCACCCTCTAACTGTCTCTGCCTCATCTTCCCTGTCTGCACTCACTCTTTCTTGCACCTTCCAGTACTAACCCATATCAATTACACTCATTTGTGTTCACTGTTTATTTGTATCTCTTTAAATAAATCCATAATTTCTGTTCCAGAGAAAGTAATTTGCCAAAGTCAATGCTCACACTCTTGGGAGAGAATAAAACAGAATACTAAAAATGTCCAGGTTTGTTTTGCTTTGTGTAGGACAAAGCCAGCACTCGCAGTGCCATTACAGCACATGGTACAGTAGGTGTTGTTTGAGTAGTTTTACAGTTTAGCTTGATGCATTTGTGTCTTAAAAAGTTAGGAAGAAGGTCCTAAAATCAGAGCAAGCAGGGGTATTATTGCACAAAGTAAGCAGGCTGAAAAGTTTTAAACCAGAAACTTCAGCTGATAATTAAATACTCACTGAGTCGATGACATGGCACCCTATCGGAGAGATGTTGGCTAGGGCATTAGAAATCTTACTGATTCCTCATTAGTATCCTACTCAAGGGCATCATGACTGATGTGGAGAAAAAGCATTACCCATTCTGTTTTTGGCACAGACCTGTACCGCCACAGGTAGGGGTCTGTGTCTGTCTGTTGTCCTGTCTGTATCCCCATCACGGTCAAAGGTCGATGCTGTACACTGAGAACAACCTCAAAATGCAGAGCCTCAGCCATGCACTATGTGTGACCTGCATTCTATTGTGGCCTACTCTGTAAAGCAGTTTATATCATTCGGAAAGCACTGTTAGCATATTGCTAAGAAAAGCCAAGTCTCTCCAGCATCAGCAAACACAGGGCCTGTATGCGGGCCCGTCCATGGTTGCGTATTACTACTTTGATACATTGACTAGAATGGCTGCGTATTACTCACGATGACATGGCGCACACACAATACATTGTGAGTAATACGCAGCCATTCTAGTCAATGTATCAAACCCATACAGTGGGGTTTTACCATAAGAGTCTACAGCCATGCTACATGCCATGATACTCATTAGGCACAGTGTTAGGTGTGGACATAGACTAAAGCACCGGACAATTTAGAAGTTTAACCAGATGATTGGCCAAATGATAAGTCAGAGGATCACGATTACAGTTCTAAACCACATTCTAACCTCATGGTGGCACTCAGAAACGTTTGGCAATAGCCAAAGTTTTTAGAATTCATCGTCAAGGAGCCATGAATGTTAGCGCCGAATTTTGTGCCAATCCAAAAGAACTAAACTACTGGTGGTGCTGGAGTTAAAGTTGAGGGATAACCACAGTCAGCATGATTCATCCTCTGGGAACCATGACTGTTGATATGATATTTCAGGTTGGAACAAAGTGTTCACGTACTGGAGGTTTATTTGGTGATTAATTTGGAGGCCACTTATGTCTTATTATATTATTCATGTCCCCTTTTAGCCTTCACTGCAGGAGCATGATTTCTTCATACATCTCACATACAGAACTTTTTTTTTTCTATCAAACGTCCCCCAATGCAGAAATAATTGCTCATTTGGAATTCTAAGTCATCTTAGAAATGGGAAGTTCATGAATTATTTTTTACACGAGATTAGTCCATTTTAGAATGAGTGCCACCTTGATAAGGACACAGAAGGTATTATAATAACTCAAGGCCTTACATAGTCTTTAATTTTCTTATACGGACATGACAGTGTGTTCATTCAATAACACTGGAGAATGGAATTTCATAGGCACAATAAATGGAGATTGAATTATTCGTTATTACATTTTATCCTGAGATTACACGAACTAGCAGAACAAATACAATATTTAATAGTGTCCGATTCATTCTCCTCTGGGCGCTGACATCGCACTGATATTAGAACTACATAATATGATAGATTCAGGCCACCACACCGTAATTGGTTCCCACTGCAATGAAAATGCCAGAGGAAGAGGAATGGACCATCTATAAGGAATACGGAAACCATTACTTTATATATTTGTGCCATTGTTGTTGTGGGTGGGCAGATTTCCCCTGCTCCAACATCTAACTATCGTTTGCCCAAGTGCTGTTTATCTGACCTCTTGGCTGAAAGTGGGTTTGTCTTTTGGCCATTAACTTGACCACTGGTGTTCCGGTCAAGACCTTCTCATTTTGTTTTATATCTCCTGTGTTGATCCCTTTCCTCAGCCATACTTTTTCTCTATCTCATTTTCTGTCTCTTTTATGTGTACATTTTCATCTAGTGCCCTCGTTATGGACTTGCTCACTTTTCCAGAGTCCAGATGCCACAGGTAATCACAGAGTAACCATCTTCTTTTCTCTCTGTCTCATTTCACCTTATCTTATTTTTGTGATGTAGCTGAATGTGGTCTCGAGTGTAGTGCCTGAATGTTGACTTATGTCAAGAGTGAGATAAGGCCCTCCCACACACAATTCCCTCTCCTAAAGATGGCAAATACTGTATGTGTTACATCCCAACTGTATACAATTTGAGGAATACAAATACGGGAGTCTCCCTTAAATGCAAGCTGTCTGCGAAGGTGAATGCATCAGTGATTCAGTTCCTTCAAAAATGGACGGGCAAAAGGCTGATTAAAGTGTTTGAAGTTAACCAGCGAGACTGTAAAAAAGTGTCTGTTCATTCCAGAAATGAAAAAAAGAGAGTGAGCTGCTGATGTAAAGCCACACAGATACAGACACAGGCTCTTTTCCTCTATCCCGTCAGTTGCATCTTATGGCCTTAATCCCATGATTAAGTCCATAAGATATGACATGAGGTATGACTGTTTTTTTTACGCAGGGCATACAGGAGAACCAAAATATTTCACAACCTTCTTTTATACATTCAATTTATACAGAATAAAGCGGTATTTTATCTAAAGTAAATATCTTAGTAAATCACCATGATACAGTATTTAATGGCATATTTTACAGTCTTTTACTGTCGTGGTTTGGCAGTTTTTCACTGCGACATTTTGAAATATGGATTAAAATGGCAACCTTATACCCAGAATCAACAGTACTAATATCCGTTTACTGTAATATTAGAAAAGGTTATAATATATTTATTAGGGGCAACCACAGCTGACTGTAAAAACAACAGTTTCGTTCTTACGGTGTATACATACAGTATAGCTGCAGAATACATAGCCAGCAATTGGCACTGGACCACAATGGGACCAATTTTTACTCTGAAAATGACACAAATATTAATGAACATGGAAGGAAACAGATGTTCACGTTTTTTTTTCTCTTCTTTTCCTATTGCACTTCCACTACTTCATTTCCACAGCCTCTTAAGATGGATTTATACTTGACAGAAGGGCTTAATGGGAGTCTTGCCTATTATTATTATTACTATCCATTGATAGCACCACCACAACAATAAATGGGTGTCTCATATGTGATCAGGCTGTATCGTGCTTTAATTATCATGTTTTTATAGACTTTCATTCAATTTGTGATACGAGTAATAGTGGGAGGGTCTGTTCCATTATAATTATAGAATTATAATCTTTTGTGAAGTCACTGTACAGAGAGAGACTCAGACATGATGGTGGCAGACTCCTCAGTTTTGTCTTATAAAGTGCTTGAGATAATATTCATAGATTTTTTCACTGCTGTGGTACAAAACTTGGAAGACATACCGCATAGCAAAAAACAATATGATTGTTTTCTGAGAGCAGGAACAGGTACAGTAGTGTTGTAGAGAAAGGCACAGGGAAACAGATTTTAAATAGTGCTAAATGATGATGTGTGACAGCCCACATGCTAGTGTGTCTGTCAGAGTTGAAGGACTGATGATGTGGACAAGTTTAACAAGAATGAAAGCAAAATAAATAAACCTGGCTGAACTGAAGATAAATCTCAAGCCTACAAAACTGCTTCTGTATAGATTATATAAAAATAATGATGATTCCATTTAGATACTTCAGCTTCAGGGTCCTTGTATAATGCATATTGCTTCACTGTTACATTGTCAGTTATTACAGGGACCTTTGAATAAAAGAGAATAATTGTCAGTCTGCTTATTCAATATCGTCTTTAGAGAATACCTTCAAGTTTTTGCAAGTTTTTATCATGTCCAGATGATGTCTATGTAGGAGAACTGTATAAACATTTCACTATTGTTCAATAGTTTGCAAATAGTCTGTGTTTTTCATTAATTCCAAATGAAAAAAATCAACTTTCGAGGTCTTGGTAATATATTACAGTGAGCAACATGTTTTTTTTTTGTTTTTTTTTACATTTTTTCATTATTATTATTATTATTTTATTTAACATTAAGAATCCGTGGTGGTCCAATGGTATTCCAAACCAGTGATTATGTAAGTCTGGTATATTCAAAATTGCTGATTAAGTTTTTTTATCTATAACTTTGTTTGCCACAGGGTGCACTATGGCCAGGGAACAGTTCCAGCAATTGTGCCCCCCTGGTCACAGCATGTTATATAAGATCAAACTGTGTTTTTGCATTGTCACTAAGTTAATTCTCATAAAAAGGTTCTACAGAAACCTAGAGAGTGCCTGTGTGTTTTTGTGAGCATAGTGCAGCTGAACACCACAAAGTGCCCATAATGCACTGTGCACTGTAATATTTCAGACACAGGCCTTTAAT
Organism: Nibea coibor; assembly: GCA_023373845.1. Lineage (NCBI taxonomy): Eukaryota > Metazoa > Chordata > Actinopteri > Sciaenidae > Nibea > Nibea coibor. The sequence goes on along the minus strand of CM041733.1, from coordinate 5,781,858 downwards.
TGGGTGGAAAACTGCTGGGTAGAATCTGATGAATAAATATGGGCTGTTATTCTTCTGTATCTTTTATACAATTCCAATGTGTGAGTCTGGAAATTCACCTTTTTCTCTCTCTCCTCTTCCCTTACACTTCTTCTTCCTTTATCTTTACTAAACCCTATCAAAGCCTTCATAAACTTTGATCAAAGACCTCAGCCCATGTATTTGACAGCTTGCATACATAGTGAATTACCATCAGCTGGCAAAAGCGGCCATTTCTCTAACTTATTACCAAGTTATACTCCCCAGGAGAAAACTGAATTGAGATTGATGTCTTGGTAATGGTCATTCAGGTATCACTCTGCATTAAGGACTGCTAGGGGGGAGATATTCACCCTGCACACCCAATCTGATAAGGGTCACACTGGTGGAGGGTTTAAATTCATCCAGTTTGAGGAGAACACCTGCTGGCTGATTATCTTGTGGTTATTTTAGAGTTCGGTCTTGTAATTTTCACATGCAGTAACTTTGGTCTACTTTCACCAGGTTGAAAGTAAAGGAGCTTAGGAAGTCCTGACATAGCAGACTGCAGATGACAAAGACTACAGCCTTTGTGGTTGCAGAATAAAACATGCATGTATGTGAGGGCTGTATATCTATCGACTGTCTGGTGCTCATTTTTCATTGCTCCCATTTTATTTTTCTTCTTTTCTGAAGCTGTTGTTACTTGTTTTAAGGAAGTAGTTATCTTAACACATTTTTTTTTCTCTTTTTCTGCCCTTTTGAAATATCGTTTGAATGTCAGAGGAAACAGAAATACATATCTACCATGTGTACAACCAGTTAAATTGCAATCTTCTAACATGTTCTTGGCCTGGAACCAGAACCAGCTTACCAGCTTCTGCTGGCAACATAGAACGCAGTACATTGTAATACTAGAACGAGCACTAACAATAATGGCAATGCGTTAGTTATGGTCATGATTATGTTTGCTAATGATCATTTCCATAGGAGGTTATTGTTCTGAAGGTCTAAAGTAAAATAGTTACATAAATGACCCAATTAAAAGTGGAAATTACCCTGTGATTAACTTGAGTAAAAGTAAAGAACTACTTGTTTAATAAGTTATTGTCTAATAAATTCTATCTAATTACTGTGTTTGCCTTATCTGTATGACCCAATTAAAAGTTCCCTTTGCATTCTTGGCATCTGTTTCAATGCAGAATAATCAAGGTGCGGACGAGGGCTGATACATATCTGCTTTGGTGGTCGTAGTATTTCATCACTGGCTCTTTGCTGATGTAATAGTCTCATTGGTTTGTACACAAATGGTTTGCAGATGGATGTAAAGTTGAGGTTGAGGGTCAGCTCCTCCAGTTGCGAGTTCACATTGAAAGGAATGAAATACATTGTCCTTGTTGGATGAGAGTTGTGGGTCCAGGTGAGGAATTTCAAGTTTCTCAAGGTCTTCTTCTTGCTTAGTATGGAGCTGAAAGTCAGCAGACAAAGTGAGGCAGCTTCCATATATAGCGACGGTAGGGAAGAGGGAGCCGAGTATGAATGTAAATGTCTTTGTTTACTAGAAGCAACCTTACACTCCAACCCACAGCCCTTTGTACTTTGGGGAATGAAAGATTTGCACATATAAGTAGGATTCTGGTCTGGGCAAACTGGGGACCTCACTCAGAACTGCTGGTTCATGCATCTGATCAGGATGCCTCCTGAACCCCTCCCTGTGGAGACATACATACATATCTAGACTGCCAAATGAGTCAAGCATTCATTTAAAGGGTGTGTCTGGGCTACTCAGATATGCCATGAAAAAGAATGTGTGGTTTAAACTGAATGGAGGGATTTTTTTTTTAATTACTTTTCTTTCTTCTTTTTTAAATTCAGGATCAAATGCCAAAGATTTTAATTATATAAGCATTTACAAAATACCATAATTCACTTTTTTAAACATTCACTTTGTCTTGATCGCTTTCTCCTACTCAAAGAGCTGAGACACTAACATTGGTACATTTGCTATGAGACAAACAAAAAAGCCCCTTGATGCACCCTGTGTGCTTCTTATGTGAGACAACAAGAACAATTCAACTTCAGGGAGTCTGGTATGACACAGCATGAACCTGCAGTTACACGCTGAGTGATGGAAAGACTGTATATGCTTACCAAGCTGTCCCATCTACCCGAGTCCTTCACACTGCCAGCTGGTGAACAGAGGCTTGTGGGACCTGTAGCAAATGACAATGCAGGAAATGTGAAGCAAAGCATGCATGGTTACCAGACAAGGTTACTATAGACTAAAAAGGATGATTTTGAAAAGCAGAAAAATTTGACACAATGTGGTGCTTAAGCTGTGTTTGCAGCTGCAATGCCATATATAGTTTTTGTAACATAGCGTACTGATGGACTTTTCAGGCCTCCATATGAAAAAGCAGGAGAAAGTAGAAAAGGTTCTTGTTATTGTAACTCAAGCCAAAACAATAGACCCATTCATATACATGTATACACATTTATATATAGTGCTATAGTTTTGTAAAGGGATTTTTCAATATTGTATGAACTGTAAGATGATGAAATGACAGATACCCCAATATGATACATTTTCCTTTACACTTGCTGAACACTTGTAACAATTGGATCTAAATACCAGAGCTTTTTTTTTTTTTGTCGTTTTTACTGTTTCATATTTTCTAGTAAATTGTCTTTAAAACTGTAGATTTATTAGATTTTAGTGCTCTTTTTTCTCTACTTGAGAATGACATATTAGTCTTTAATATTAAATATTAGTGCAGCGGACCGCATATTGCGCTGAAACTTCTTGGCCTTTTGACACCACTCCTCGAGACTGATTAAAAAGAGATGAATTTGTGTGACAATGGCAGATGGCTCTAAAGTGAAGCGACCGCTTCATCAGTATGTGAAAGAGGCACAGTAGCTCAGTTCTGGCCGTGGTGGTCACAAAACACATTGGTCATCGGAGAGAGCTTAGAACTGTAAGACGATTATCTGCAAGAGAACACTTCAGTGCTGCTGTTTCTCATGGGCAAGAATATATGAACTGTGCCAAGAAACAACAACAGCAACAAAAGCTGTTCTCCATTCTAAGTCGTCACGTGGCTCACCACAAAATACTCTCAAATGTAATATAGCCCTTACTAATTGAACTTTACAATTAATAGAACAAAGTAAATATCAAGAATTTTTCAGAAGTAGCAACATTTCTTGCAAAAGTATTTCAGAAAGTGAGTTTGAAAATCTGAAACGCTAAAAGAAAACACCCGGTGGGACACCTATATCAGTTGGACGTCATCTTCAGGCCCTCATCAAAAACAGGCATGATTCTGTCTTAGACAGAACAGGATGGGCTGAGGAACACTTCCAAAAATCATTGTCTGTGAACACAGTTCATCGCTGAATCCACAAATGCCAAATAGAAAGCCTCCTTTTGTGGGCCTAAACTCAGACAGAGTGGAAAACTGTCCTGTGGTCTGATGAGTCAAAGTTTGAAATTCTGTTTGGAAATCATATAAGCCAGCATCCATGCATTACTGGACATGGCATGATGGGTAATGCTGAAAAATATATACAGGATTTGGACCAACATATGTTGCCAAGTTGACAATGTCTTGTTGTTGAACTGCTGGGCACATGAAGTCCTACATCAAGCAAGGGAAAAGATTCTTCTTCAAGATTACAGCAATTGGTCTCCTCAGTTCTCAGATACATAGAGTGTTGTTACAAGAAGAGGTGATGGGGTGTCAGTTAGCTCAGTTGGTAAAGCATCTGCACCATGTACGCAGGGTTTGAATCCAACCTGCGGCCCTTTGCTGCGTGTCATTCCCCATCTCTTTCTCCCCACATTCCTGTCACTCTTCAGCTGTATCCATCAAAAATAAAGCTTGAAAAGGCAAAAAAATATCTTTGAAAAAAAGAGGTGACAAACAGAGTTCTAACCATGATCTATCTCCTATCTCTTTTTTTTAATATGTGGCTGACATCACCTTCAAAATGGGCATAGAATTTTCCAAAAACAATACAATATTCAATATTTGATAAATATATCATCATATTTTGTTTCTGTTTACATTTTGCCAACTTTTTTTGGAAACAGGGTTGTAAACAAGCCAAGCCACCATGGCAACAGGACTACAAAAATTTGTGAAACATCCAAATACAAACAATCACTAAGACAAACGTGTGCACACCGGTGCGTAGGATGGAGTGTGAGGGTGTGGGGGGATAAAGACAGAGTGAGGTTGAGGTGTTTTGATAATAGATAGCTCGTGTAGCAAGGGCACGGGAAAAAGAATGAGAGGAGAATAAGGTGGAGGCAGCCATGCATGACAGCAAAGAAAGGACGTCAAATAAACTGATCAAATATAATATTGACATTCCTCGTTTATTTACTATAGGAACGTGTGAGAATAAGTGTTTTGTTGGGATAAGGGACAAATGCTAACAACAGTCCAGCCACTAAGTGAGTTGCACCCACACCTTATTAACCTCTGCCTTTACGAGTGTGATTTGAGAGCCACCGTGGGAGGAACCTTGTCGATCTATGTGCCAGAGGAGTGGGCTGTGCGTCACGGCTCTCTCTCTGTAGGCTCGGAAACAAATAGCTGTATATACGTACTGTGCTTCTCAGGAGGAACTATTGATTTATGTTGGATGTATTCCCAAAAGGGGAGCCACGAGAGCAGACGCTTTATTTATATTGTGTGTATGACAATAAACAGATTGATCCTTGTGTTTCTTGTTAGAGGATGAATGTTGTTACAAAGTCTCAAGGGCCTGTGGGGATATTACTGTTGCACAAATTTGACAGTTCACAACCAACTAATAATTCAGAGGGTGAAATTTTCTTCTTTGGTTTTGATGTAACTAACTTGACAGTAAATCAGTCTGAGAAGAAAACAAATGTGGTTGTCTCATCTTTAACTAACATTTAGTGTACTTCTCTAACAACACTTATTCAGTGTTAGACAGCTATACTGCTAGATAACTATACTGTATTTATAATTGGTATTATTTATTGGTAGCACTGTGTCCGGTAACATTGGTTTCCAATTTATAGGCATGAGGATACATTAGTGCCTTCAGTCCCGAACGTACATATGTTTACAATAGTAAGCCTCGGTGTCCATTCTTCTCGTTTGTGATGCTTTTAGGAAAATATTTCATAAAAAAATATATAATTTTAAAACAAAATCTGCTAAAGATGGAGCACAATTAGAGCTAGTAGCATCAGATGGCCAGCCTTTGGTGAAAAGGGCAACATGGAAAAAAAAACAGGTGGAAGAAACACCTGTGTGGTTTAATTGAATCTAAATCTTGAGCAGATAGCTTGTTCCATTCCATCATAATGCTTTGTCATGCTTTTGTTGCCACCCCTCCCCCAACATGACAAATGAGGAATACTCTCTCTCTCTCTCTTAAGGGAAGTGTTGACTTGGCACTCTCAGTCTCCATAATTATCTCAGGTTAAATTCCAACCAAATGTTACACCAGCTGATGAGTAGGTATATGCTAATGTTGAATGAATGAATGTTAAAACTGTGGATTGTAGACTCAGTGATATATAATATTAGCAGGGCTCAGTGGCACAGTGAGTGCAGCACCTGACTTAAATGGTCTGGTGGTCTGACTCTGAGTTTATTTTCACTTCTCACAGCCTGATTGAAGACTCCAAAGCTCTCACAGAGATTCCCAGTGCAAAGGGGACTTAATAGTTGGCCGGTGTAATTTGAGACCTTTAATTATTGTCAGTGATGTGTTCTGGTACAATCAGATTGTCCAGAGAGACAGAGGCAGGGGTCATGGGACACAGAACAACAGATGGCCACCTTTCATTTAAATAGCAAAAATGAATCAGGTCTTAGAGGTACACAAGACCCAAGTGACCCTGAAAGTGAAAAGCAGCTTCCAACCAAAGGGAAATGTTGAAAAATGTGAGTAGTCACTAAGGAATGAGTTTGAAACAACATGACAAATAACGGATTCTTAACGAGTAGGTTGTGAGTAATTGACTAGAGAACAGAGTGGGAGTTACTACATTAATGATTGATTTTATTAGTAAGTAATAAGTAAATTATTAGGTTTCATGACCATCTCATGCAGCTCAGTGGACAGTTCAGAGTAGTCATTTCAGTAATCCCCTGACATAACTTGTTGTGCCATATTATAAAACATTACTCACAATACTGATAGTTTTGGAGGTTTATTTAGTCTGTGGTCCAATCCGCTAGCTTCCTAGAACATCAATGGTTCATATCAACTATAGCCAGTGTGTACACTGGCTGAAGCTAAAACTTGTTAAAAGGCGGTTATGTTATAAGAATTCACTGTTATGGTGGAATAAGCTTAGTTAATGCTAAACTGATAATTGACAATGCCATTTTATGGCTACAGTTCATTAAATTAATGTTGTAATGTAATAGTAAATTGCCATTACTAAATGTGAATATGCCCAACGTGAGTAGTTTACTAGGAATTTCTTTATTTTACTTGTTTGGCTTCACGAGAGGAACATAAAATGGACAGTATTCCTGGAATTGTGGGCTGAAAATATTCAAACATTTGCATTTTTCAAAGCCTTAATAGCCACGCATTTTTTTTTTTTTTTTTTTTTTACAGAGGAGGTGTGACACTGCCTGTTAAATGTGCTAATGCACAGCAGGTGTTAGCAAGGCAGGCTTTTACCATCTGTATAACACATTAGAAACCATGGTGTTCTGCATTAGCTGGACAGCACCAGTCACGATATCCCATTGGTGTTGGCCCAAACCATGTTCATGTTATTCTCAGTTAATTGCTTAAGGATTAAAGACTTCAACGGCAGAAGATTTAGACGTTCTATTACTCACTTTTCACACAGTAATTGGACTTGGTCTTTCTGCATATCTATCCTGGATCCACATGCATTGATTTGTAGGGATGTTCCTGGGTCAATAGAGCAGTTTGGTGTGTACGCGACGCTCAGGGACAAGAGAAGCAATGTTGCTCGATTAAATAGAAAATGTAAACAAATCAAATAAGTGTCTTACACCATCTTAAATTACATGATTCGAAAAATACATTAAATGATCCTTTTCACTGTGGTGTATTGACTTTTTACTTTTTTTGTCTGCTGCAGTGTGCATTTGTGTGTGTGTCTGTGTTAATTACATGTGCTTTTCCCACAGCACAGAACCAGGGGAGGTGTAGCACAAAGGGCATAACAAAATCTTGAATACTTTATTTAAATAACTTACAAGGAGCTGTGAGCTTCTTTAGAAATTAGGACACTGCCAGTGTTCGGATGACGTGCACAGCTCTGTGTGAAAGGAGACAGGAAGTTGTAAATTACACAACTGGTGGAGGTTCTACTGTCATCATGCATCCTCCATCTTCTTTCCTTTAAAGGGAAAATTGATCATTTTCTGAAGCAAGCTGTGTGTGACAATGTGTCATTTGTCTTTAATACCTTGACCTGCTGGCAATTGGCTTCATGCGTGTTCAGTAAAGCCCTACGTCACTGTTATGCTCCATTTTGCACTGAAGAAAGCCCAGTGTGGACTCACTGTCACTGTCACTGTCTGTACAGCCCCACAATGTATCAAGATTTCACTTTCTTTTTCACTGGTACGGTAAGCAATAAGAATAGACAGGTACACAAACAAAGAGATTCAAAGGCCACAAGTTAACCCTTGTGAATCTTGCGCATGTAATGGCAGAGTAAATGAACAGATTTGCTGCAGCTTGTGTGCACGCACAGTATAATCCAACCTGTACAGCGCGTGTGCATCCATGACCCTAGTGTGATCACATTTGCTTGTGCAGTTGATAATTGTTCGTAGGAATCCTTTTTCTGTTCAAAATAAAATTGCTTTTAACATATTGCAAATGTAACTTTAACAAATGTAATATTAGGCGACCAGAAAAATCAAATCATTTACAGGCCGAGCTTTCAGTATTTAAAGAAATGGGTCAATCACACCTCCTTTTAGTGCAAGTTTGGTTGAGAAATATTCTTTCCCTCCATTAATTAAGCTTCGGAGCAGTCTTTGTCTATTAATATAATAACAAAATCCTCCTACCGACTCTGTAAGCCTCTGCTAAGTGAGAGATATGTCAAGAAGATAGAGTAACAGACAATATTGGTGGTGAGAGTGCATTTTCTGCCAAGTAAATGAGACTAATTTCCAAGCATATTAAATCAATTAGGGATGCAAATCTCTCTCATGATGATGTTTATCAACACTGAAGCTACACTGATGGTGCAAGTAAACTGGGTAGCCATTATTCTTATGCTTATGCTTTGAGAAGCAATGTAAATATGAAACTAATTTGCAATAGCATAAACTTTTTTTTCAATTAATCTCTATTGCAGCATGAAATCATTTCATTTCAAAGTATGCCTATGTATTTGCTGTTCTGTGGCACTCTCTAATGCTTGCCAGTATTCTCTGTGTGTCACCGAGGGCTCCTGATGTCAGTAGGTGGAGAAGACTACAGAGTGACATCAGGTTAGTTTTCTTCTCTCCGCCTGAGGGCATTGCTAAAAGACTCTCCTATTCTAGTTGACAACTGTTTTTTGGTGATCCAATCCAGTTTTCATGACATGCAGTCAGAGTCAAAGTGCAAGCTACTTCTATGCGCCACTGTCCATCACTGAAGAACATCCACACTCAGAGCCAAAAGGTGGAGCACACTTGTATTCCAGGCGGCCTGTGATAGCTGTGTATGAGTCAGCATGTTTCGCTTGCAATTAGCAGCAAAGGAGATGGTTTTCAAACCTAATGCTTTTACAGAAGTACAGACATAATACTTACTTAATATATGTAATATTAGAAATCAAATCTCCTGACATAGTGTGCCCATTTCCAGGCCATGGATCTCCATCTGTGACCGGATGGGAGCAGTGTGAAGAATGGTGTGGGGGACTGACTGGGGCCATGTGCTGTACTGTGCTCTGTGTGTAATGGCGTGCTGGTGAGCTGGAGGTGAAGGTAGAGGTTGAGGGTGGGGAACACAACACTGTTCTGCAAGACAATTGTGAGTGTGTTCATATTAGAGGCAGTTAACACGAGGGGCTTCAGAGGGGAATGGGTCGGCTTGTCTCAGCAGCATTTGTGGTGAGTTGTTCAACTTTCTAATCACTAATGTACTTCATTATTGACTATACATCTGGCAGCATTATCACCACTGTTATCAGCTCTGTTATGTTTATTATCACACCTCCATATCCAAGATGATAAGAACAATGACCTGGACGACTGAGAACCTTTACAGACATGTTGAAGCATGGACGTTCATTTTCTCCTTTGATCAAACGTAAATGTAAAGCATATTTTGTTTTCTTTCAGTTGGTGGGTAAAATGAAAATCTATAGCAGACACATCGGTCTGAGGGACCAGCATTGGACAAGTTCTGCTAAATAGGTTTATTTTAATAGATTCAATTTTGTGATTCAAATGTGTCTATAAAATTCTCTCTGAACTCCTTTGTTTTTAATAAAAAAAGACATAAAGGCATGCTAATAAACATGAAAGAGCTGATGACAGTGGTGATAATGCGACACTACTTTTCTCTGTGACTAAAACCTGATGAAGAATCTAATCGTATATTCAGTAATGGAATGATAGAAAATGATGTTCTCTCTGCCCTCTCTGTGATCCCTGAACTATTTACATTTGGTCCGTAGGCTGATCAAAAGCCTCAAACTTGATATAGTTTTAATGAGAGCTTCCAGCAGCCAATTATTCAGAATTACCTAATTGCATGGGATGCTTCAGCAAAACACACAGTCAAATTTCCGTGATTTGATTTGAATTTACTGAATTACATTCATTTCCTGTAGACTTACCCTAAGGCTAACCTTCACTCTTGTGTTTTGTCCCCAGAAGGAGTCAAGTCCCCATAATGTCACTTTGTAAACACATGTATGTCCCCACAACACCAGTAATACACGTCCACAAACACACACACCACCTTCCTTTTTCTTTTTTCTTCTTTTTGTCATTTCCTCTGTCTCTTTCCCTTTGCTTCTCTCTGTCTGTCTGTCGGTCTGTCCATCCACCCCGTCTTCCTCAGACAGATTTCCTGCCTTGTCTTTCTTTGCAACATGCATTAATTGTGAGCCTTTGTGTGTGTGTGTGTGTGTGTGTGCAAGAGAGAGGAAAAAAAGTTTTATCTGATCGAAAAAGCACAGATGCAAGTCAAAGAATAACAAGCCTATTGATTCCAAGTCAATTTACCTGCTCCTTAGAAAGTCCCACTGCAGCTGTAGTTTTGCTGCATTTGATTAAACCAGAGGTTTAAAAAAATCCACTGCAGCAACATAGCGGTAATGAAACAACTTTGAGTACAGTACCTCATGTTTTTAGTATTTTGAGTTTGACTTGCATAGAAGCAGCTTTTGTAAAACATATTGCTTTCTTAGTTCAATAGTTAGGCCAGTATAGGCGGGCAGTCTTTTAAAAAAAAGAAATAATTATGGTCTTTTCAGATGGGGAGCGACTCTATGTCTGCGTACCTGCTCTGATCTGTGGGCTCTCATTACGCTTCTTGTGAAAAGACACACAAGTGCTTCACGAGTAAAGACCATGCGCTCTATGGATGGTAACCATGGAAACGACACAGATACGAACATCGACTAATGCTAAGTGAGGAGTTAAATGAAACAACATTGAGTTAGTTGACTGTGATGATGTCCCTGATCACACACAGCGGCAATCCTCTCTTTGATGCCAACCACAGACTGTTATTGTCACAACTTTTATAGCTAGTCTAAATTTAAACGTTGATGCATGTTCTGCCATGTGAATACCCGCCTGTTTATGTCCTGTTAACTGTTTGAACAACAGTTATTGAGGTCAGGAAACCCCAAAACTGCCAGGATCAGTCTTTCATCCATGATAGCCAGTGATCGATAGAATACTCCACAGCGCAGAGAAAACAGTTCAGGGATCACGCCCGCTTGTCACTCCGCCTGTCAGATTGTCTTGGTCCCTACCTGGCTATTCGTCTCTCATTTAAAAATGAGTTATGAGGCATTCTCTGTCTGAAACAACCATTACACTATAACAGTGACTCAGTGCTTTGTGAATAATGCCCAGCCAGTCCCTGCAACAACAACATTTTTTTTTTCACAATAATAAAAAATAACTTTCCATGTTTTGTTTATCTAAATTGTACATTAATCTGTATTTACTGCTTGTCCAGAATGTCTGCAGGCTAAAATGTGCAATTATTGTAGCGATGAATACATACGAATAGATATTTAGCACTTTGTTTTTTGTGCAACAAAACCAGACTTCAACCTTCAGTAGAGAAGCAGTATTACCGTTTACTTCAAAGTTTTAACATCCTAATCAGTGGTACTTTCCTGTGACAAGACATTGCAATTACGATTACACAGATCTTTGAAGTATTTTTTCAAAGAAAGCTAATAAAACCACTTGAAGCAGAGTCAGCTTTGCTTTATAAACCTTATTAGAAAACTTCCCTGAACATTGCCCACGTATTATTTAAGTTTCGGTGCAGTCGATGAAGAAGTCATTGAGCTCACAGTGTTTCTCCCCGTGAAGTCACACGTCATTGTCTTTTACCACAGATAATTACTCCCATTGCTGCCCTTTATTCTGGCCTTGGAGTGATGGATGCCTCCTTCCATCTACAGATAACAGCTCTGTTTGCTTTCTTATTCTGAAGCATCCGCTATAATTCCTAAATCATGTGAGTGCAGCTCTGAAATAAGGAAAGATGCATCTATAATAGCGGCTTGGGAAATGACTTTGTGAGCGGCGGGATCAAAAACAGGGAATGCATCAAAAACAGAGAGAAGACAAGAAGAACCGTTTGGGAGGCCCGCTTTCCCTCTCTCCCTCTCCCTCCATTTGACTGCATAAATATACATGTTAGATATGTAAATGATCTACATATGTATGCGAAGCTCAGTCCAGCCATTTGTTTTCACCACTTGTGCTGCCATGCAAAGCAACAAAAAGACAACCGCTTTTTCCTCCCAGTACCGTCTACATCCGTGCTAGCTAATGCTGCAGTGTTAGTGTTTGTGCAAGCGAGTATGTTCTGTATGTATGAGTGTGAATATGTGTCTATGTGGGCGTGCACATGAAAGTGCCTGGCAGCTGTGTGTATAGAGGATCAGGGTTTTGTGTGGAACGGAGTGTGATAGGCCACCTGTCACTATCCTCGACCATGTTTTGCAAAACCCAGTTGCGGTACGGCCGCGTGTGTACGGAGGTCCATATGCGCATGTAGACGTTCATCTTCATCTTGCATCAGGCACATTATAACGTTTGAAATCCTAGCGCCCCTATAATCGTATCTCACCGGTATTTAGGTTATAGCAACAGCGATCATAACATAACAACGAGGATGGATGCACATTACATGAGACCCACTCAATATAACTGAACATTAGCATTGCTTTTTTGTTGTTGTTGTTGTTTATCAGCAGGTTTGAATATGTTCATCATCTGCTGCTTCAGCATCTGTTTTGGTTCTCTCAAACGCCAGCCAACTCTGCCTCAGGCAAGACAGTGTTCCAACATAGACAGCTCATCCAGATGATGTACAGTATGTGTTGAGAGAACCATCCGAGTTGGAGGAAGAACAAACACTTCTTTCCCAGGAAAGTTACACAGTGAGAAAGAAACTAATGACATGTCAATATGGAGGACTTTCATCTAGCATAATTTCAATTGTGCCGTGGTCGGGCCCTCTGCATCGCATAAAAATTATCCACTCTAGCCTGAATTGTGTTCGCCTCAGCTGCTCTGCATCTTGAACACTCTCCAGATGTTTTTCAGGGCTCCACAGTATTAAGGGCGTCCTCACCAGCCACTTCTCCTTAAGTTGCTCTGATGGCCTAAACTTATGTTTTTGCGGCCCAGAGTTAAGATTCTCAAGTTAAGAAGTTATGCTGACTTCCAGCATGTGTAATCCGCTGCCACATGTCAGTTTCCTCAGCCCTGCTGGTATCCTAACTTGTGCTTCACTTTCCAGCCTACACTCTGCGCTCACCTGACAGCCTTCTCCTGCACCCTGTCTCTTGTTTACCATCCTCTAGTCAGCACCTATAGCCTCCTGCAGCAGTCCACCAGCTGTTACCTTACCCTAATGATTTGTGATCTTCTGTTATGGGCAAACTTCTATACTTTTCTGACTTTTGAGTGCAGTGTCCTAAAACTGTTTCTGTATTATTGTGGTCAAGTGTTCCAGATTCAGACATTTCTTGTCTGATTTTCCTGATATGATCATCCTATTCTCCATCTTCTAGGTAAAAATAATTAAATAAAATGAATGCCTGCTTTCATAAGAATTGTTAAGTTTCCATCTATATCTCTCTAATAGCATCCGATACCTTTTTTTTTTAAATTTATAGCCCTGTTTGCATTAAACAAGTATGACCTGTGGACATTAAGTGTTAAGTGTAGCAGCTGTGTTATAAGTGCCATCTCAATCTGTCATAAAGCAAAAACTCCTCTGCAACTGACCTAAGAAAAAAAACATATAATTAGTTTAATATTATTTGATTTTTCTACACTTTGATGAGTATTAAAGAGTGAGAGATCACTAATATTTGTTTGATTTGACTTTTTAGCAGGCTGAATACAAACATCTTCATGGATAGTGCAATATTTTTCCACAATTCAATCATATAATCTTTGGGATCGGAAAGTGTTAAATGTGAGCGTAACATGGACTAGACATAGGTGAAACACAGATGGGGGATTACATTTGTAAATCACATAAATTCTGGAGGTCAGTGAGAAAATGACTCAAACAAACAAGAGACAGTTTTAACTTTCAAATATATGCAGATATATATATAATGATGTATTCTGAATTAGTGGGTTTCTGTGTAATCCATTACGTCTCCATTTCTGTGTATTATGTATTTAAATACATAAATACATACTTAAATGCGTCTGTCTGAGAAGTAAGATCTGAGTTCCAGTCCATGAGGTTTAAGATCTTAGTCTGTTCAACCAAAAGATTAATTACAGTGGGAAAAAAAAGCTGTGATTCTACCCTTATTCTAATTATGTGATCCATTATTAGACTCAAATGAGCAGCCTACATGACAATCCCATTCATTATCATTCTCTTCAAATGGGCTAATTACATGACGGCTTTTCCACTTTTCTGCTCACAGAGGTCCTGCAGAGCACATTTCCAAGTTCTTGAATTTCTTCTTTGCATACTGATGCTGCATTGTCACTTCAATTGATTGGCAGAATGATTGATTGCACTCAATATTAGATACTTAATCTATGTATGATATGTCATTACAGATACTGACAGTGCTTTCAATGCAGTCAATAGTCAAGGATTAATCTGGTCTCATTCATACATCATATGCATGTAATAGATAGTTAAAAGGCTTTAAAGCATGTATTAATACTTTAGTCTGCTCTCAGAGGGGGTTCCAGATGTTGAAAGGCTCCAACAGCTACAATGTAGCACTTGGCTGGGCTACATTTTACATGACAATCAGTTATAGCTGTTGGGCAGATTTTCCAGACTAAAGCGATCTTCTTTTTCATCTTTTACAAACAAAAGAATAGCGTAGCATGCCAAAGCCATCTGGCTTTATCACTCCTGCTCTATAATTCAGTTCTGTGTCCAATCTGTAAACTGCTATCAATGATGATGGAAATTACTTGCTAATTTTCTCTCTGCGCAGCAGCGACCAGAGGACTTCAGCATCTTCCTGTGACAGACAGACCCCATTCTCTCCCTCTGCCTCATCTCGCATTTTCACATTCTATTTATATTCTCAAATGAATTGTTCACCGAGCCCCGTTATGAAGCAGGAAATATGTATGAATTTGACTTGATAGCTGATAAACATCCTCAAAAAACAGTGTGCACACAAACACAAATGTAGGAGAGAGGGAGGGAGAGGAGAAACAGGAAGCAGGAGGAGGGGGGAAAAAAGAGTGTGACTGAGAAACAGAAAGAGATCAGTGAGGAAGAGAAATTCCATTATCCACTCTTCTGGCAGAAAACAACATTGCATCTTTTTTACAGAGAGAGGATGAGCACTTGCTATCGCTGTGCTGTTCATTAGCATTTACTTCCCACGGCCAAAGAGCATGGAAAAGGACCGGCAAGTCACACACTCCCCCCATCTGCAAGACGTACAGTGCTACAATACAGTACACCTACAGAGAGAGGCTGGACTCACACTCATGTGGGTGTCATATTCATTAAAATGCTTATTAACCTACTATAATGAGATGCACATGCAGCTTAAATGACCTATTATTATCTACTTTTTGTATCCTCTTTATTTGACCACTCTTGTGTTAGACAGTTCCCATTTTTGGCATCATTTTCAAATCTTATTTTTAATGCTCCAAGCAGAATACCATTCTGCTCCACTGCAGTAGAGAACGGTGGCAGAAATCTCAATTGCAGATCTCAGAAATCTAAAATACCTGCACGGCTTCAGACTGCAACACCTACGTTGGAAAGTGTTGTTTCCTGCCTGTGTAAATGAAATCTAAAAATCCTGCAGCGGACACACGCGGGATTTTGTGAAAAAGAAAATTTTTGAGTTATGACAGTGTTGCTTGCATCTAGAACTAAAACTGAAGTCTCCAAATGTGATTCAGCAGTTTTAATTAGGCACACAGACAGACACTCAGCTGGAGCCCCAAATATGCTGGCAGATCTCTCTCCCCTCTGCGACCACTTCTACTGCTACTAATACTAATTAAGTGATTCTTCAATTACTTCTATAGTCATTCTGTCTGCTCAGCTGCAAATATGGTGCTCAACATTAAAACAGTCTCTGTGTCTCCCTCTGTCAAATTATACCGTCTACGCTTTATTCCCATGAATACTGAAGTTAGAGAGTTGCAGAGGCCAAACCACAGATCACTGAATACTATGCAAAATATAGCTGCAAGCAGCAGTGGGGGGACAAACACAATGGGTGCCTTCGCACAGCTTCGCTGCAAGGCCCCCAAAAGCAATAACCGGAAGACTAGCCGACTGGAAGTTTGAATGGAGAGGACAATTCTCAGACAAACTGTCCAAGGCTCAAGCACACTAGCAGACAGGGTGAAGGTCTGACTTGATGATGACGACGATCACTAACAATAACGATGAAGTACCGGTCGTCCTCAGAGGCCTGCCGATGTTCTGCACGATAACGTAAACACATGTATCTAAATGGCATGTGTGTTGTTGTTCTCATTCATTTTTAAATGTAAAATATAAAAGCGTATTGATGTAGCATGGTTTGAAATTGCCCGTTGAGCATTTCATCCAACTAAGGAATAAATCTCACTACATCAAAGTGCGAGGATCCTCAACTTTGATGTGTCTGAATATAAACTCAGTCAAAGGAAGCTTGTTAGAGCGTAAGCAAGCTGGATAAGTTGTTGATCGCACAAGATGACAAAGTTCTATTAATACTTTTTTCACTTTATATATATATATATATTAGCTCATTCTGTAATTCTTGGTAGTCTTTTTTTCTCAAATCCATTTGAGAGCAACCTTGAGTCTGTGAGGGCTTTTCAAGTTCTCCAAGTTCTTCATCCACTTTGGTAATGGAAGACCATCTCCCTTCTTATTTCCATGGACTTTTTCACTTGCTGTTCACCCCTGACAGTTTGGTACTGCAGTCAGGACAATACAGCGACACTGTAAAGATGCCACTGAAACTAACAAAGTCCAGCTGCCCAGCTTGCTAGGCTTCAGGCTTTGTGCTTGTACTGTATCTACAGTGGTTCGGACCAGTCAATGTCTTATGAAGAAGGTTGAAGCAGCGCGGATGCAGTTATATCAGAACTGAAGAATATTTCTTCATTGACGAGCACTGAAGGTTTTCCCGATGGAAAACATATTTCTGCTCTTCTCTGCCACTGGCTTCAGTAAGAGTTCGACTTTGTTACACGGTTTGTTGATCTGACTTTTTGATAGGCATCCAGTCACCTGCCAAGTCATTTTTTTCAACGTGCCTGTCCTTGTCCAGCTTTCCTTTTTCAAAGTTTTCAACAACAAATTCACAGATGGTGTCACAAAACATATGGCACAGCCGCACCAGCAAAAACTCACTTCCTTAAGAACAATCCTTCTCCGCCCATACTTAAATCATCTTTAGATTTAGACAAATGTTGCTTTCTAGTTTGATACTATAGTGTGATACTGTTTTTGTTAGTACCATATAGCCATGGTTGCTGAATTTTGTTCTAGTTGTTGCTTGGCAGAAAGAACTTTTGAATTAAAGTGGATTTAATTAAAGCAGAAAAACAGAGTGAGATAGATTTAAAGTTCGTCTGTTAGAGACAGACTAACGGAGACAGAGTGAGGAATAGTGGTAACGGATGGGGTGGAGGGAGAGATACAGAGAAACTCTGAAAAATATACCAAAAGATAGAGGAAGGAGAGCTGCAGAGTGTTAGCTACAGGCACAGAGAGAGAGGAAGAAAGAATCAAAGGCCGATATCTTCAGAGTGGTTTGAGCAGCGGGTTGAGACAGAGGCAGTCTTCTGAGACTAAATGTGTTCTCCAGCTCTGGCGCCCTCACTGCCCGCCGTGTCAGCCCACACAATGTCTGCCCGGTCAACCATAACATTCTTCTCTGGACACACATAAACACTCAAGGTGCACACACTCGCACGGAAAGACTTCACCGCTCCTCTGACTTGCTTCATGTTACCTCCAGCTTCCACCATGATGAAAACCAGTGTAGACTTTTGTTCAGACGCAGGGGAATTGGTGCTTCTCTCCTTCAACCTTCTTTCGTCCCCCTTTCTCTCTTTTTTTGTCTCTCTTTCCCTTGTTAAATAAATCCACAGTAAAGTGGTTGCAGTCAGGATGTGTTCTGATTCTTTCTCATCGATTTCCCTCTCTGTCTGTTTCTCTCGCCGTCGTCGGTTTCTCCTTCCCCTCTGCCAATCACTGCTTCCTCACGAGCACAACTTCAACCACAATCATTTTTTTCGGCCTGGATGCTGAATGCGCTGACATCAACGTATAATTATACTCAGCCTGAACCCAGCTGTGTGATTTTGAACGCACACTGGTTGAATAAATCAGAGCAAACTAACGTAACGACACTGCTAGTCACCAGGACAGCACAAACATGATAGATACTAATAGTTCTTTGTGGGGTTTATATATTGATATTCGTACAGTGGCTACACACACAAGCCATTCTCTTAAATCAGCTCTTTAAAAGGGCTGGGAAAATGCTATAAACTTTAGAGAGGTTTTAATTCAATTTATTTTTTCAACCCATAGGTCAAGACTATTTTAGCTGCTTTCCTTAGCGCCACTGTGGATGTGCTCTTAACTGAGAAGCAGGTGTGTGTTGTTCACAATGGGTGCATTTCTTTAAAAATGAGATCAAATGTGCTGTGTGAGTGTGTGTTTGAAGTTCCTGACCATATTCAGCACCTCAGGACAGATTATTCAGTCTCTCGTCTCTACAGACTCAGCCAGATGAAACGCTAGGAATTTCAGGTGTGTGTCACCCTTTATGGAGAGCCATGGCCATCTTTTTCAAAGAGATCAAGGACTGTCGAATGCGTGATGCTGGCCGTGGCTTGCGTGCTTCTTTTTGGAGGTGAGATTATGCAGTCTGTATCCCCATATGGGTCTGCCCTGCCCCAGAAAAACAATGTGAAAAGGCCAGTGCATATCAGCAGTTTGGTAAACAACCTCCTAATTAGACACATTGATTATACACACCTGGCTCAGTCAAGCATGCGATAACTGTTTCTGAGGGGCCAGCCAACATTCTGCCAATCCAAAAGCTTTCATACTGTAGCCCCCGGTATCATGCAAAGCCTGAAAGAGAGAGGAGGAGAGTGGTGCAATATTGGCATTGTGTTGCGGAAGATTAAAAAAAAATGTTTTACCCCAACCTTTCTTTGATCACAAAAACAATTATTTTCTGAAAATAACCAAAATAGAGCAGGAGCAGTTAGTAGCTGTCTTACTGCATAGCCTCAATTTCTATTTCCCACTCAAGTTTTTAAAAGACTCAAAAGAGGCTCAACTATATTAACCAGACACATTTAAAGTAGCATCTTTGGGTATTCATAAGTCACTGTCACTTGACTTAAGACGTGGTGGCTCGTTTGTGTTGATTTTATGTTCTAAATTTAAATGTTAAAAATAAAACAAAATAAAAATGTTCATTGTTGCCCTTGTCTGTGTTTTTGTAATGCTATGCAATGTATGCAAATGTTCAGTAAATGCCGAATGGCACTGTCGTGATTGGATGACTACCCTGTCAGTCAATCTCCTTGCAACGCTACCCAATCGTTCATTGGGTAACTGATCAGATCATCATCATTGTTTTGCCAAGAGTCATCACTTTCAGATTGGAGCTTTTTATATATGAAGGAAAAACGCAAACTGCTCAGTGTAAGCTCTACTCATCAAAGATTTCTGACAGCCACACTACAGCATCAAACTTTGTTTGTTATTTGAAGATTAATTCAGAATGGTAAGTAAGGCTCATATTAGCGATCGGCACTCTCACCTCTCCATAACTAACTAATGTTAGCCCAATAGCAATGGATAATAATAGTCAACTCAATGAGCAGAATAAATGTCAGAGGATTTGACTTTTTAAGGACTTGACGTAACCTGTGACTTGTCTTGACTTGAGATGCCCAAAATGACTTGGGACTAGCTTGAGACTTGGAACAAATGGCTTGATTCCTGTTTATGCTACACAAATGGTAAAGACTTTCTAGATAATTCTTGACTTATGCTAGCCATGGCGTGGTTACCAAGTCCTCCAAATAAAACAGTATGTGATTTGACATTGCCTTCCAAAGTAACATGGACTCTAGGTGTTCCTATTAAAGATTATTTCTGCTTCTGTTTTTTGATCAGCCACCAGCAGCTATTTAAGCACTAAAACTAGGGGAAGGTTATGTCTTAGTTTAATTTAAAAAAAATTGCATTTTATTATTTAAAATGTTAAATTTACTACTTGGTTACATTACATTGGTCACCTTTATAAATTAGAAGGAAAGGGTTGTTTGTCACACAGTGGTTTCCCATGGGGGTCCTGGTTAATGGGTTCCTGTTGTGCAATAACAATGTCACCTCAAGCCAAGACATTTAGCTTTTCCATAACTGTGTGAGAGAAACGGGAATCCTGCTGGGATAAAAAGTTAGAATCTGGGGCCCTCGCATTAATATCCAATAAAGACAGAATGGGATATTCTTGGAGGCAAAAGTTGGCTCACACTTTCTTTGACATCAAGTGATGTCCCCATAACATCAAGTTCATTTCCAAGTTCCTAGAAAAAAAAGGGTCGTAAAACCATCTGGGCTGCAATAATCTAATATGTTGAGTCCCATAAATGTGGTCATCTGTGTGTAAGTAAATGTGCTTGCAGTGTTCAGAGTGTTGGTGTGCACTGTGTGTGCGTGCGCAGGTGTGTGTGTGTCTCGGATACTCAGGTAATTGGGCCATTGTTGTTATGTAGATAGGTAGCTAGCCTGCTGCCCCAAAGCCAGCAGCAGTGCAGAGAGTGTCACAACAGGGAAAAATTACCCATATGAAACAAGTCACTGTTATATTCAGATTGATGAGTGCCATCGGGAACAACAAGACTTTGGTTCTCTGTCTCTCGTAGAGATGACAGTCCTCATTTTGGCAGAGAAAATATGGCTCCTCTCCAAATCTCCTCTGACATTCAGAGGTTTGCAATGCCTGTAGAAAGTCTACTGGCCTGTCCTCCTTATTTCTGGCCAATTCTAGTATTATAGGTATTTAGTCTAGCTATAGCTGCAAGGCAAAGTACAGACTTTCTGTAATATATGTAAATGTCACGAGGAATATTGCATTAATATATTGTTTCAAATGTGTTTGGAAATGTTCAGCTTAGGGTTGGGTTGATATTGAAGGACATTGGAAGGACAGAACCTGGGAAAACATTCCTCTAATTAAAACTTTGCGTTAATAGAACGTTAGCAAAATCTTGAAGACTTTATTTTTTAGACAAAAGAACAACAAGGAGTCAGTTGAGATATAAATGTAAGATGTATGCGGCTGCCCTCTTGCTCATTGCCTTAGAAACCAATGACAGTGAACAATATACACCTAATTATCGTAGGGAAGAGAAAGTGTTTATCCATAGTGCTACTGTGTGCTTGTAGTGTTGTGTCTGCTCGTAGTGTGTGTCCATAGGGACTGATCTGTTCCTCCCTCCTCCTATAGAAGGGTGTGAGTGCACAAGTCGCAGAACATGCAGCCTTTTCTTCTCATTGACATTGACCTCGACCTCACCCTCGCCCTATTCTCCTGTCCTGTTCTCTCTCCTCTTTTTTTCTCCTCAAACATTTTTAATCCCGCAAAACAGTAAGTCTTACCGCATTGCCCACGTGTTCAAGTCACATCTGCAACATTACACTGCTTCATCTCTATTGCACTGCCCCCACAGTCTCCTCCTCATCTCGGCCATCTCATTATGAAAGCTAAATTAACCATGGCGCGTACCTTCAGAGCATGCAGCGGTTTTACAGCGCCATCGGTCTCGCATCACAAATACTCCATCATGTAATTGAATATCAGGTCTACTGGGGGGCCCTTCATAACTGACTGACCCTCTGCACACACACATAATTGCACACACAGATGCATCTTTGCAAACAGTCACATGCAGATACATTGTAGTCAGCTGTCCGGCGCGCTTATCTGCGGCAGCTCACTGTGAGTGTGCGGCGTCTGACTTAGCCTAGCTTAGCCTGGCTTACACCAAATCCGGACGGTGAAAATAGTGTTTCAAGCACTGCACAATGCTCACATTGGTAGTAGGAGAGACAGAAAGAGTCTTTCAGGTAAGTCGAGTTTCACTAACAAGGGCAACACCACAACAGTATTTAAAGATTTAATGGATATTTGTTGTAGTAAGAACAGGCGAATGGATGAAGATGTTGTGGGGGGAACGTGGAGGAGGGATGCCATTGGTAAAGCTGGTCCGGGAGAACACATTGAAGGACAAGCAGGTCTCAGGTGTGTTCCACCTGAGCTGCTTACACACCCCCAGACATTACCTAAAATGAGATGGAGAGGTATGGACCAGAATGAATAGGAAGCAATGAGAGAAGAGACGGTGCAGGGATACGGGGATGGTATGAGTGGAGGAAGAGCTGGGATAGGGGTGAGGTAAGGAAATGAACAGATGAATGGAAGGGGAGGGAGAAAATGTACATGAGAGATGATTAGAGGAGTGGTTGAGGTGTGGACCTGCTCCTGAAGTATTAACGTAATATATCTAAGTAGATTTTATGACAATATGAGAAGGGAAAGGGGAAAACCACAACACACGTGACTACAAAAAAAGAGAACTCAATAGTCCAGAAGTTATTTCAGTTGTGGAAAGATAACAAAGACACAGGAATCCAGATGACCGCACCAACAAAACCAGACTATCATCATCTTCATCATCATCAATAGCTCCAAGTCAAACATCCAAATATTGTATAAAAATGACATACAAATACAGAGACGATAGGCCTACACTGTCTTCATTAACACCCAGACAAGAAACAAAGTGTCAGACCATTCATTTCACATCAGATTTGAAAGGACATGCAAGATATAAAAACCTGAAATGTCAATCTCACTGCTGAAGCTGCCTGGGAAATGATGCCTCGGTATGCAGAAGTATCGGCAGCTTGTATTAGCTTTGCAGACATATTTATATTGCACACATACAGTATTAAATGTCAGACATGTACATCTATATGCATTACTGCACTTTAGACCAGATGTAATGTCGAGAGAGGCAGCAGCTTGGCAGCACAAATATATATATATATATATATCCCTGTTTTTTCTGAGGCTTTGTCTTTTTTTTTCCATTTTTTTCCTTTTTTTTTATATCACAAACTACAATCTATTTCCACCATTAGCTGTTGATTGTTTTCCATGGTTACTGAATTTGGTCCATCTTGCCTGCCCAAACACCTCCAGGCCTTACTGATGCTGCATGCTGCCCCCTGCATTCAGCCTCGAGTAAGACAGTCTGCACAACCAGCTGTGGTGTAATTAATTTGTCATTAGTGTAGGCAATAATGACTATCTTGCAATCTTGGTCTCTCTCTCTCTCTCTCTCTCTCTCTCTCTGCTTGTGTGCCCCTCTACTCCCACACCACGCTCTTCTTCCATCTCACCACTGCCGCCAATGCCCTGCTGCAGGGAAGTATTCACATCCCTG
This sequence comes from Nibea coibor, assembly GCA_023373845.1. Taxonomy (NCBI): domain Eukaryota; kingdom Metazoa; phylum Chordata; class Actinopteri; family Sciaenidae; genus Nibea; species Nibea coibor. Next base: position 5,758,663 of record CM041733.1, on the reverse strand, counting down.
GGAAAAAAAAAAAAAAAAAAAAAAAGCAAACAAACAACAATTAGCTTCCTGTTGACACAGAGAATGGTAGACTCATCTCCTGCAAATTACCCCTCGCTGAGGAATGGGCAACTGAGACTTCCATTTTTTCTTTTTTTGTTTTTTTAATGAACTGTCTACGTCGAGGCTAATCAGCTCCTACCAACACAACCTCCACCGAAACCATGGACACACAAACACGCCAAACACGCAGGACAAAGTGGCACAAGCAGCTATTCCGACAGCTAGATGTAATAAAGAGGAAGGTTAATCTATGCAATTACCAGGAGTGCACATGTTTTAAACTACAAGCCAAGTCAACTCGGCTTCATCCTTTTTTTTTTGGTGGCTCACAGAACGTCTGCCTAACACAGCTCAAATTATAAAATGTTGCCTTTCCAGTGTGTGTGAGCCCACCCATTTACCACCATTTGTGAAGATATATATATATGTGTGAAAAAAAACTAAGTTCTGAAAGAATAAAGATGTTCTAATTATATGAGATAATATGGTCTTGATGTTATTTTAAGACGTTTAGGAAAATACACAGCTCCATGACATTTGGAGCGCAAGAGCATGAAATTCTCTTTATCCTGTGTTTAAATGTGCCTCTCTCTCTTACACTGCACCACATCCATCTACTGCATATTTTATTTATTTTTTCTCTTCCCTCACTCTGCTTCACTCCTTCCCCTCATCCGTACTGGTGTGGGCCCTCCTCTCCATCGCTCAAATTGTGCCAGATAACAGATAGACTTTGATCGCTCTTTGACTTGGAGCACAGCTCCAGCTCCTCACTTCTCATCTAATAGATTTACCATTTGGCGAGGCTGAACCGCAGTCTAATTTCAGATCAGCTCAGCACTGAAAGTTGATGAGAACTTTAATGGCTTCTTCTTGAGTATCACAATGAAGCGACTCATCGTATACAAAGTATGAGCTTAAACAGTCAGCATTTGTGCATTGGCATATTTAGTCTGAAATGTTTGGCTGTATATAAGTATTCTTGTCAGTTGGAGATATTAATGTTTAATCAGTTTACAGGCCAGCTGACTCAGAAATGTCATGTGCTTTGGGTTGAGTTGTTTTTAATTTGTCGTTTTTAAATCTATAAATATGGTAGTTTAAGTGTTTACTTTATTCATACTTCTTACCTTTTCTGTCCTCAGCCTTGTATCGCTCGGGCACACATTGACTTGAATGCACTGATAAAATATGACTGAATCCAACAGGGACAAGGAGTCCCTGAAGTGATTAGAAAAAAAATGTACATTCTTAAGAGAACTGGGCAAACTCACTTGACTGAAGTTTGTGTTGAGATCCAGCGCTCCAGAACCCACTCAATGGACCGCTGAATCCACTGTTTTGCCAAGTGTGATTTTGTTTGGAGTATATCACTAACATTAGTCCAGCCAAGTTCATGGTTTAGTAAGTGTGTGCTTAAGTATCACAAATGTTGGTATATCAGTATCACAGTGTCGGTATGAAGGCCGGATTCAGTCATATTCAAGTCAAATCAATTGGTTACGAATGCAAATCATATTTATTTGCCATTTTGGTTGATGTACCTATTTTTAATTTGAAGAGTACACAGTAGCCTTCATAATCTTATGCACTGAAGTCAGCAAAGTCAAAAACGCATTGTCATACTTTAGTGATTTATGCTAAAAGATGAAATATTCTTAGGATTTTTAAAAATACATCCATCCATCCCATAGAAGTAGGTGCCGTCTAAAGCATTCTAACCCAGCAAAGCCTGAATGATATATAATACAATTAAAAGTTAAAACCGGCAAAGTCGAGGAAGCTAAATTATTTAACACCTGTCTTACTATGAAACATATTATCAATTAAATGTGGGGCCCATCCCCACTTTCATAATGGAGGCTTTGATATTACAGGGAGACACTTTCAATCACTGAGTGCTCTCTCTAATTGGGTAAACAACGATGGGGCTTATTACAAGGCAGACCAACCTATTAGAGGGACTGAGAAGCTGAGACCTGGTGTGTTTTTTTTCTCTCTGTGCTTCCAAAGCCTCAACACACACATTAAAACCATGTATATATATATATATATATATATATATATATATATATATATATATATATATATATATATATATATATATATATATATATATATATATATATATATATATATATATAAAAAATATTCTGGATGAAAATGGGGGTGTCACACAGACACTAAGAAACAAGTTAAAACTGAATCAATTTGCATGAAGACTGTAAATGAGAGTATTCTGCAAGTGGACAGCGTTTACGCAGACTCTAGTCTCTCTGATTTGTTAGAAGTGTGCTTTTTAAGATGATACAGGTAAGTGGATTTCTGTGTGTGCACGTGTATCCACAAAGGTAGGATTTGCTCAAATCAGGAATCCTATCCAGCTCTTCAACCCAGTGAAACTCGATGGTAAGCACATTTGACGGGAAATAGAAAGCACTGCTGACTCTGAATTATGAGGTCCAAGAAAGCCTGAAAAGAATATTTTAAATTCTTCAACCCATCCAACTTTTGAGATTTCCCCTACTGCAAATTATGATTAATCTGAAATGTTAAGCAGCTTTTTGTACAGTCCATAATTCAGTGCTATTATGAAGAGCAGCTATGGTGAATACCATCTGGAATATCATCATTCAGCCTTTTCCATTTTCATTATAGCAACTGAAGTACCGTAGTACGACAGTAAGACAACTACAAATTGCCGCAGCATTATCATTTTTGTATAGAAATGTGCCAAAGGCAGAGTGGCGTTAATAAATTTAAGCTGATTAGGGTTCAAGTTTCTGTCAAATCTTAAGAAAAAAAAAACTAATTATGCACTCTTTCAGCTGAAGTGGCAAAAAATTAGATATACATGAAGGACCATCATCCCCAGAAAGTGAATCAATTCTGTCCATAACACTCAGTACCCATATATAAAGGACCCATATTTCACAGCATGTAAATCAACAGCATTGCACAAAATGTGCATGCTAAAGAAACTAAAGAAAAGTGACCAGACACCAGTCACCAGGAGAAATTAATGAATACTGTATAATAAAAATATTGAATATAGGTAGTTTTACCATTAGCTCTCATACCCAATATAAATCTCTTCAAGTGTCTTGTAGTGCCATACATGGTGATCTTTTGGGGTATTAATCTTTCACAGAGTTTGATGCAAATTTTGGTCCCTTTTTGGCAAGTGAAAATAAGAGAATGGAGGACAAACATTGGGCTAATATCCCAAGAAAAGTGACCCCAAGTTCATATTTGTTACATTTAAGTGACATACAAGTCATGGGCAAAGGATTTAATACACCTGGACACCGCTGAGCACATCTCTGTCACGTCACAGCAGCAATGTTGTTTTGCTCTTTTCTCTTTTCTTGTTTCAGAAGTGGAGCATTTTGCTCACCAGACTGTTAACTTAGTCAGATTTGCTGTGCATTCTCTGCAGAGCAGAAGTTGTTGGGTTGTTTCGGAAACATGCCACGGTGCTTCTGAGGGGGTTACAAACATTGTCTAGAATGGAGGCCATCAGCTCTGGTGGCCACAGCGCACCTGAAATGTCTCACAGCCGTGCCCGGTGGAATTTAGCAGTAGCACGGAGTAACTGTAACAGTTCGCAGTTAGCAGTTCAGACAAGAAAAAGTCTTCCACATTTGATATATAGTATACACACTGGACCAAAAACACGTTCATAATTAGGTTTTTGCTTTTGTTTTGTGAAACTGTATATGAGTAACTGCTTGCACTAAGATTCTCTTGATAAAAATGCTTTCTCTGCAGATGCTGAATCGGGTTCTTCTTGTACTCACTCCGAGATGCACTATATTGACCAGAGACCCCCAGCAGAGAAAGCGCTGCCAGTTGCAATACCCACTTCAATTAATAACTTTCTGAATAGTGCCTAGGGTCTTGTAAGGACTCATCTTTAGTTTCCTTTTCTTTCTTTCTTCTTCCTCACAGGAGGACATGAGCCATGCATGTGTTCACTTTAAGATTAAAAAGACACTAAAAAACATAAATGCGCACATTTACATGTTCACAGGAGCACTTGTCAAGGTAAACGCAGAGATGAATGTGAGCCGAGCTGTCAAAGCATGCGTCAGTCCACCAGAATGGCTCTAGCATGCGACAATCAATCACAGCACGCACGGCTTTATTTGACATCGCTTTGAATTCCATCTCCGAGCTCAGCGCGCGACATCAGCAGGTATTGCTACAGCAAATTCCGCAATTAGAACATTCCCTGTTATTGAGTAAATCTTACAGCTAATCATGTGATCCGCTGTGCTTGAAGTGAATTTGCAAGCATTAGAGAACAGCACATTCTGCTCCGAGCTGATCTCTTAGGCCTGTTCTTACAATAACCAGCAGCTCTGCTTCGCTGTCTGGTGGGTAATGGAACAAATAAATGATGCATTAAAGAGTTTGTGGGTAGATGAGAGAGAGAGTGAGAGATGGAGTGAAGCTGGGAGTGAGGGAGAGACAGAGACTGACAGCAGTTGAATGTAAGTCCCCACATGTTCTTGAGCAGTATAGGTCAAAAGACAGGGAGGGTTTGGGGAGAGGGGCATGATGGGTTGTTCATCGATTAGGAAATTTAACAGAATAAGAAAGAGAAGGCGCCTGCAGACCACAGATCCAGCTATGAGACTCCAGAGTGTAGAGCTGCCATATACTGTAATACACATCCTTTAAATAGAAAGTTGAGGAATTGATTTGAAAAACCAAGGTGCCCTGAACTCTCTACCCAAACTTATAAGAGTACTTCTTTTTACCAACGTAAGCAGCATGCAGTGGACTATATAGACTCTTGAAGCAATACTTTATTTTTATTTGACATTTCCCTTTTCTAGCAGTTTCACCATGGCAAGCCTCCATGTACAGCCAATGTGAAACTAAATGCTCTCAGGAGCATGGGCAAGGAGTTCATTCTTTATTGTTAGGAACCAAATACCGTTAGAAATGTGCACCTTTAACTCTGATTCCACCTTTTTTAGGTAGACAGTTTGAATAATTTACTTCAACATAATGTACCAGACACACTGATGCATGATGTAACTCTGTATTTTCATTGTCTTCTTTTCAGATAGAGCAGCGTTTCTTAATCTTTTGGAGACGTGACCCCTCAGAATAATCAAGTTGATGCTTTCTTCGCTGTCTGGTGGTGTTCAAATGATCAGGTTGGTGTTCACTTTGCTGTCTAGTTTGTAATGGAAGAAATATATGGTGCATTAAAGAGAGACAACTGCTTTCTGTCTCTCATCCTGTGCTGCTCGCCGCGATATGTTACTTTATCTTATTCTCCACAAACACTTGGCGAGCCCTGAATATTATCTTTCATTTGGTAACACCATCGGGGAATCACTGATATAGGAAAGGAGAGGAAAAAAAGAGAAAGAGCAAATTAAATTAAGCAAGAACGTACTCTCTGAAGCTGCAGCATAGACTAACAGACTGGCGCCGTGCAAAACAAAAATGTATACCAAACCCGTTATAAGCAACCTCATGTCCTCCAGCTGCTCTGCTGTTTCCCGAGGGACAGTAAAGTAAACTGCAGCAAACTGTAGCTGCTGTTAGCTAATCTTAGCCCAGTTTATTAGCCGTGCGGCCTGGACTGAGAGCACCAGAGGAGGTCTTAGTGTTGTGTGTGTGTGCTGTGTTTTAGACCATTGATGAAGAGGTTTTCACACCTGGGGTGAGGGGAATGCTGACAGGGAGCAATGGTGGAATGGGCACCAGAACAAACATAGTCGGGCTGAGCAGAAGCAGAGGGTGGCAGAGAAGAGGGGAGAAGAGACCAAAGAGGATGACGGAAGAAGCTCCAAGCAAGAGGCTGCCAGAAATTAGTCATTAGTGAGAGCCTCATAAAATAAAAGGCTTAAAGACAGACGCTGAGCTGGGCTTCTTGCTGTTGAACTGTAAGTAATATAGCTGGCCACTGTGTCTTTTTGGCAGCGCAAAATTGTCAACTGTAGTTTTTTCATCCTAAACTACTAATATAATATTTATGCTAGTGATCAGAAGACATAGATCTTTGATTTTTATAGAGGGCTTCTGATATCCAAACTGACATAGGTACACCATTCAAACTTAAAGGGCCCAGGCAGCAGTGGATTAATATTCCCTTCCTCGCAGTTGCAGTACAGTGGAATGAGTCATCACTCATCTGCATATAGCAAACAAGAATGGACATAAACCAACCTTAAGGAGGGCATTCGGGTGGATGCATGCCGTTCTAAATAGAAGACCATTAGTGGCTTGAACTTGAAAGCCCCTCCAAACCTTCATAGGTCTAGGTGACTTACTATGAGTTAGGTACAAATAATGTCTGTAAAAATATATAATATAGAAAAACCTATATCAGAATCATTTTGCTTCATAGTTTGTGTCTTTAAATATGAACGCAGTGTTTCTGCCCCAGTAGAAACATTTCTTTAAAACTGAAAAATCTTTGATCAGATTTCCCTTTTTCATTCAGTGTTGAATTGGTGCCATTCTTCGTAATTAACAAACCCAGTGATTTCATTCAGGGTTTTAATTAAGATACAGCACAGTACCCTTTAAGAGTGAGTAGTTACCGTTGCCTTGATCTCCTCTTTCATGCAAGTACTATACACACCATCTACTCACACTACAAACGTTTGGACAAAATTATGGATGAAAACACAGCTGTTAGCTGCGATAGAAAGCTGCCTAAGCACTTAGGCATGTGCGATGCTGTGCGTGATGCACACATCACTCACGTTCACAGCAAACAGTCACACAGATGAAAACACTCTAACTATATTCTCAGCACGGTTCCAAAAGCACTCGTTAATCACCTGTGTTCCCGGCTCCAGTTGTGTCCCGATCCTCTGCACTGTCACTCGCTTCATGCGGAGGCCTGCATTAAAGGGAAGAGACAGAAAATGGGAGTCTGTTCAACCAAGGCATACTGGCAAATTACAGTCTCTTACATGTGTGCAGAGACTGGCTAACACATTCAGCGCTGAGAATAAGGCTGTAAACGAAAGATGGATGTGGAGCTGATAATGTAGAATAACCGGCAAATATAATGAAATCAAAAGGGCAGTTTTATTTATTGAGCTACCTTTACAATTTGATTTGGTTCTAAATAAGAAAAGGGTTAGATAATAAAATAAACTTAACATCCTGGGTATCATAGCTCTGAAAACGTTCCGGTTGTGCTAGCGATGTCATTCACGGCACTACATTTATCAGTGCTGTGAATGACATCTGTTTCTCAGCATCCTTTTACTGTCCAGAACTGTGAGGCCGAAGTGAGGCCATGACGCACATCTCTTTAGCACAGAAAAAAAAAATGTCTGTGGCACGATTGATGGATTCAATCAAAGAGAAAAGTACCCAATCTTTATTCGTCGTGGAGACGTTAAAGGCAAATCAATCCGTGCCTGTCTTGTTTAAATGAGAAGAAATAGTAATTTCAGCAAAGACAAACAGGCTCCATGCATGACAAAGCTTACAATGGGAATCCTCTGTTCTTATGAGGTCATTAAACTGGAAAAGATACAGCCCGCTGAGATATATAAATTTCAGATCCAACCATAAAGTGAAGACAGAGAGAGAGAAATCTCAGTAGAACTGTCTGAATATTAGGGCACAGGGGTGCTGTTGTTGCTACCCTGGTGTTCAGGGCCCATAACAGTGTGATAACCAGGGACCTAAGGGACAACACCAAAGATGGAATATAGATCACATCACTTGAAATGGGAACATTTTCCCAATACACACACACACACACACACACACATACTGTATATGCCCAATAAACATGCAGAACTCACAGAACATAAATCTCTTCACATCTCCAGTAATTCATCTTGCGTTGACTGTTGTCAGAACCCTCTGATAACCTCCCAGCGAGCCCTTTAAAATAAAACACATAATTTAAGCCTGTCGTGTGTTAAAACCCATTCCTCCATCAATTCTTGTATTTTTATCTCTGGAAAAGAAATTGGTTGTAAAATGCAAATCACGATATTGAAGTGCTGTGTTCCACCCCCCTAATAGACGGTGCTCCTTTTATCACTACTGACAAAAAAAAGTTCGACATTTAAGGAGCCAAGTTTTCAAAGACATTCTCTGCTGAAATTTTAAAGGCACACAAAAGGCACATTTCAGACAAAGAGATGCATAACTGCAGCTTCATGTACACACCAAAGCACAGCCTCTAATAGAGAACCTAAACCAGTTTGCCCAACAGTGTTAAATGGTAATACGTGCCCCAAAGGGAACAGCATCAGTCTGTTGTGGGTATTGCTCCAAGCAAGCTCAGATGGAGCTACAGTCCAGTGCCACAAGCTGTTCCTAGTCCAATTGGTGTGATGGAGGTGAGGTTACTATCCAATCGGCACATGGAAGCAGACACACCTGAGCCCATTTCCCTGATTACAAGCTTTGCTGCAAATTAATTCAAACGGTTATCTGGCTCCGCTGGCATACACCTTGGCATAGAGACCACAGCCCTGTCAGTAGTGCTCTCTGCTATGTCGGTTCTGCTACTGACAAAGTCGTCCACTGATAATTTGACTGTTAACAAATAGTCACCTTGAGAAACGCTGCTGCCAGTGAGTTGGACCTGACACTCTGCTTACTATGCTCGTCGGGCTTACCGTTTACTCTAGGACTACCTTAGCATGCTTGGTGAAAGCTCAGACAAGAAAGAAATAAAAATGTGTTTTCTTTGCAGAATCTGTCTTCCAGATTATTTCTATGTTTGTGAATCACCTGTGTTATTTCCCCTATGGCTGTCCTCAGATCTGCCCGTTATAGTCTTAGACATGGTCAGTAAGGCAATTTCCCAGTGTTTCTCCCTTGTTTTATGTGTTAAGCTGTAGCTCAAGGGCATTGATACATATGCTCTTTATTATGCTTTTTATTTCCCCAAATATAAAGTATAAAAATAGTGTATGTCTCATGACACAAAACTTGCTTACTTGGGGGTGTCGTTTAACAACCGCCCCATGTACAAAGGCTCAGTCCTTGCTGCAGCTGCCCAGGGTTCAAACCCCATCTGTGTCTCTTTCCCACATGTCATTCCCCATCTCTCTCTCCCCGCATTACTCCCACTCTTCAGCTGCCTTTATCAAATAAAGCTCAAAAAGGCCAAAAAAGGAAAAAACTTGCTTACTTGGCACCTTAGCATTTAAGGCTGAAATGTAGCTGTATCTAGCTGAATATGTGCATTCATTCAAATTTAGGGGAGTTTGTAAGTTGGCTCTCTAGTTGAATCCTGCAGCAGTCCTGTCTTCAGCAGTAACTCCTCCACTCTCTCATGCCTCTTCTACCGTCACTTCAGCTCACCTTGCAAGTTGACTACTGGCTGCAGTTAGCCCGCAAAAAGGAGAAATCAGAGTCAGCAGAGTGGCCGAAGTTTCTCCACACGAGTAATCCACTGAAACACACTGCATCCCTGCCAGATCTCACGCTCTCCGTCTGTCTTTCCCCATCTCCGTGTCCCCCCCGTCTCTGCTCTTTGAAGTATATTAAACCGATGACTAACTTGGCAACTTAATTTTCCCAATCGCATCATACACTGAGCTTTGAACTATGCACCATTTTCATAATGCACAATTTCACACTCAAAGCTCCCGATAAACCTTCAACCCAAAGTTGACTAAAACTGTTTCCCGTTGTAGGGTGTGCATACAAATGGGCATCAACTTTATATTTCACGTAGTGTCCTTCATCAACACGCATTTGCTGCAATGAAACAATATGCGATGCTATTTCACATGCAGCAGGAGGCTTTGTTTTTACTTTAGCTCAACCTAAGCAAAGTGTAGTGTCTCGGCAATCTTTGATCATTATTTCAGCCGAGGTTTCTAAGGATAGCCGTGCTGGAAATAAATGAACACCAATGATTCTCAATAAAAAATGTAGACTTCAGAAAAAAATGTGGTCATGTTATGCATAATATTTCTGTGAGGTGAGGTGAGAATAAAAGTACTTTCATGTGAAAAGTGAGCCTGACTGAAAAGGTTTGGGAACCACTGATGTAATTTTTTGTATACCCAAACACTGGGCATAATACATACTGACCTCAGAAAAGCAATCTTCTTGTCGCATAAAAAAAAAAAAAAAAAAAGTTGGTGGAATCAAAGTTTGGGTCCTCTGGAGGAATTTTCCCATCTTTCCAACCATGAAGGGACCTTTGGTCCTCATGAGTACAGAAGAGCTCTCCCTCTCCCACACACGGCATGATTCATACCCTATTCCATTACCTCCCAAAGGAGTTGTTAGACAGATAATGAAGTCAGCAGTCCAAAGGATAACTAGTGGTTCTTCAGTATAAACAAGTCACTGTCACTTCTGCTTTAGATTTCACTTTATTCTATCAAGGATGTCCTCTAAAGCAGTCTGCGGGCTATAAAGTTGCCAAGCTAGAACAGCTTGAAAATTTGCTGCACTTCAACTCAATTGGGCAATTGACAGGAGAGAAGAAATGAAGAGCAGAGCAAGAGTAGCCACACCAAACACACAAAGACACTATTTGCAGAGAGAGAGAGAGAGAGAGAGAGAGAGAGAGAGAGAGAGAGAGAGATCTGGCATCCATTAAAGAATGTGTTTTAAGAAATAAAAGGTCAATATCTAGTGCCTCCCGCAGTCATCCAAGGCAAACAAACACAACTGTTGTCTGACACTAGAGTCCATGATGACTATACCAGCTAATATTACAGGAAGACCAATAGGAAAATTAACTTCCACAGTTGGTTGCTGCCAGTCTTTAATGCAGCGCTTCCTGTCACTTATGTCCCCCCTTCGCTATTACTGGATATGAGGCCGAACCAGAAGGCGACGAGGAACGAACAGAGGACTCGCCGCCTCCATCTGCTTGTAACAAGCCAACAAATTAGCAGCAAATAAATCACTTAGAGGTGGCACTAAAGGAGCCAGCAGAGAACGTAGCGGGCCAAGAGATCAAAAAGAACTGTCAGGCGCACAGAGATTAGTTTTCCTAAAGTTAAATACTAGAAGGAATCTAAGTGAAACTGAATTCTCATTTGCTTCGTCTGTTCGTCTCTGCTCTAGCAGAGCAACGCTCGGTGAGAACTTCCAACCTTAGTCTAAGTGTTCACAGACACACCATATCAGACTGTCGGCAAACAGACAGCAGGTGGGGTTAAATATGTGTCTGCCAACAGCTGCTGGAGCTGTTGGATAACATCAGTGGCTTGTTAAAATGGCTACCTGCGTGAACAGGGAAGTTAGTAGATTATCAACATTACAGGCAGCTAATAAAATGGATTTTCCTGCTCCTCCACCATAAACATGTCTAAAATGTTTGGTAGGTGACTCTGTTAACATGTCAAAAACGTGTTTATGTGCTAAAATAAAATTATTGTAAAAATAATTTTGAATAGCACAGACCCTCATTCACAGCGCACACTTGTGCCCACACAGCTCTAGAAAACTCTTCTTATAACAGCCATTGTGATTTTAACTAACCATCCTTTGGCATCAGTCAGCACTTCTCTCATAATCTAATCTACTGCTGCGGCTACTTCTACCACCACACCGTCTCTCTCTCTCTCACTCTGTTTCCATCAGTCTGTCTCAGTCCAACACTGGTTGGAGAGCAGCCCAACAGGGTGTGAATTGACGCCTCACCCTCATCTCCTTTGCTGATTGGACTCCAGCTCTTCAAAGATGAGCACCTTCCCAGCAGCTTGGCTGGGGCTTCCAAGGCCGGTGTGGTGGGATTATGGTGATTATTCTATGGCACTGGCAGCCGTTGGCAAATGATAGCATGGTTGAGTCACTGCCTCATGGTTAGACGAGTTGAGGGAATTGTTTCATGTGTAAACGCAGTTGTTTTCAAAGGAAGGGGACATACAAGGGGAAAACATAATTAATTTATAACCTGACATTAATTCTCATAATTCTTCATTTCACCGCCCTAATCAAGAAAATACTGTCATACATGTTCCCACATTGACTTGGGTTGTATGATTTCACATTGGAGGAAGACAGATTATTTAACTAAAAAACAAAGTGGGACTCACAATGTATTCTCAGGGATAATTCTTGGAATTTGATTGTCCCAGATAATTTGTTCATAAATCTCAATAACGCCTCAGAAATGATGCCTTGGAGTGAAAATGTATATATTGAGGTCACTTTCCACTGTAAAGTAGCCATATTCTGCTCATAATTGAATGAGCTGTTTCAACACTGATAACAGTCCCCTTTCTTTCAGAGATTTTATTTTTGTTGTGCTGATTTCTTGTCATTTTTGATTAGGTGCCATGGTAGGATATATTGTGGCGTCCAGGACGGGATGAGTTATAAATCATCTTTTTTTTCATATTATTACAATAATACTCTGGTTATTTTTCCTTATGGACTTATCTCTCTTATTCATACACAGTGGGAAAATCTTGTGGGTGCTTCTTCGTTTGCTCAACTTAACCTACTACCCTCATGACATCTCTTACAGTTAGCCAGCTGAATCAGCTTCTTTTGTTTCCAAAGCCTCTGGGTCTCTAGTCATTTTGAAATGCTCCATATCTATAAATATTCCAGTGAAACCTAGCAGTACTAAGGGGCAAACTGTTGTTGCAGGACGTACATTAGCATTTGTGCCCCTAACCAATATGATCAAGAATTTTTACATTACCTTTCTGGCACACTTGCAGAATTGCAGGATTATTACTTGGTCATGGGAGGGATACGAATGCCGTCCTAGATCCCAACTTAATACGTTAATATCTGAAAATGCTGATACTATGGATGACCCCCATGTATTCAGGTATTCATTGAAGGGCTCCATTTGGGACTTCACTATATCTTTTGCTAATCATCTCATGACTCGACTGAGCAAAACTGATGAACTGTAATCAAAGCTTGTAGAAGTGGAAAATTAACAATCATTTTGTGAAACCAGGAAGCAAAATATTCAACTAACACATAGAACTATAGACCCTCTTCTCTTCTTCTGAATGTCGTTACTTTAGTATTACTTTAATGGCCCTCGACATTTCCAGAGACAATATCTAAGTCATTTCCCCAAGCCTGAAAATGCTCAGTTCTTAAACTCACAGTAATATCAATAAGATGTCATGTCTTATATAGAGTCCTTCATGTCACTCGGCAAAAAACGCCACATTCAAAAATGAAACAAAATCAGATTGTCAGATCGTCGTCCATATCTAATAAAAGACTGGATGAATGATGTTTATTTGACGGGCAGAAAGCCACGCAGCAACTCTTTGGCATGGTAACGAATGCCTAAATGGATGTGACATTTTGTGGGTATTTCTATAAATACCAACAATATCTATTTCAGCTATCATGTTTAGTCACCCTCACAATATAATTTCTAAACCCAAGGAAATTCTTGGACAGTGAATTCCATAACCTCTATCTGAGGCTTCTATTCAAATCTTCGATCAATAAAAGCGGAGGATGACCAATTGCAGGCACCAGTTTTTTTTTTTTTTTTAAGTAGCTCAAAAATGACAGTCAATAAAAAATGTCAAGTATGCCAGAACTGGCTCACCAAAAGGTCAAATTCAGCCCACTGGATTACATTACAAAGTTTGAAAAGTCATGAATTCCATCTTTTCATCAAAATACACTATTGCTATAGTAGGCCATTTACACAGTACGTCATTATAGAGCTCATGTGCTTATATACAGGTAACACAATACTGTCAAGCGTGACATACTGATCATGGAGGAGCACTGGTAAGGCTCCAGACAAGGATGCATCTTCTCATTCTTATTTGCCCTTTCAAGTGATCCTTAAGCTCAAAAAACATGTCTGCACCTGTTTGTTTCAGCCCTCACTATAACACATTGTACCAAATCTAATTATTTGCTGATGACTCTTGGTTATAGACATACAACACCCTAACTTCCATTCGCCGTCATAAATTTTAATGTCTTTAATGTCTTTTACATCCTAACACCTCACATTTTAGTGATGAAGTCCTTGGTGTGGGTACCTTCCCCTCAGTGTAATGCACTGCCATTAAAAACCTCCAGGGAGCGGGAGTGGAAGCTGACATGAAAGAGTAGTTACATATCCCCATTTTCCCACAAGCACTTAGGGCTGCAATAGAAATTGCTGTTGTTCCATGGGTGATCTTTTATTCCAGTATCTTTTCCCTTTCACACCCCAAAGGTTACTGAGATAAGATCCAAAATTCATTTGGAGGGGCAAGCGTCAGACAGTAAGCCCTCAACACTGTTCCCAATTTCAATATGTATTTTTGGTCATATGTGTTGCAACCATTATAAATCTGGTTAGACCCCAGTATATCAATTTCAGGCAGGCTACAGTTACAAAATGTGGCCTCTTCTCATCATTTACAAGACTTAGTATAGCCTAATCTGTCCCCTAAATGCACCATATCTAAACTGGGCCCCGTAATGTCCTTTTATCAACTTGGCACACTGTAGAGAAAGCTACTCACTCTCATTCAAAGTGGCAAACGTCCATTTTTCCATTATTCTGCTCTTCGTAACAGAGGAGCCCCTTTTCCATCTCCCCAATGCCCCAAATGGAGAAACAGTTGTATTCATAGTCTGTATGAAATCTGTTATGAGAAGGGGCTCAAAACATCTGAGACTTGCAAATATCAATTTGATTTACCTGGCTCAGCAGTTTTCCTATGCCTGCATCTTAGATCTTCCATATGTCCTTATGGTATACGTCCAGGGACATTCTTTCTGCACCAGTATCATATTGGATGTGGGTGTTGAGACAAGTGGGTTGGTCTCTAAGCTCTGTACATAACGTACAGAGTACGTTACTTAACTGGGCACGTAAGCACCGCAGAACGGCTGTGTCGTGGTTTAGCTCCGTCCTTTCTGGCCATGTGACGGCAGTGTAGCAAGATAGCCGTATTCACACGAGATCACAAGATCACTTGATACTTTGTGCCTGTTGCTGTGATGACCTTTTCGAGATAAAAAAAAAAAAAAAAAAATTGATTACAAAAAAGTGACCTAACCATTATCTTTGTCTGAACTTTCACTGCATGTCATCACTACCATAGCGTCATACCTGCCACAATTTCATGATTATAAAGCTGGGCCTTTTGGACTACTGCTGAAGTAGCTTGATTAACAGGAGGAGGGTGCAGGTTTTTTAGTCTATTGTGTCTCTTTTGGTGGAGGTCAGGGGGTCATACCTTTCCTGTAGCATGGACGTCCAAAGGGCTATTACATGCTAACTGCAGAAATCTGTCAGAGACTGATAACATGAAAGGAGGTCAGACCTTTATATTAGCGTGAAGTATTATTCAGGGAAGAATTCCAAGTTGCTTTTAGTTCAAAACGGTTGTGTACATCCATTTATAAAGCTCTTACACTTGAGACATACCGTCCATTATGATGGTTATATAAATACATTTAAATGGGCCGCTATTTGATATCCATATCCTTTGCTATCGATTCTAAATAGTTTAAATTCTTAATGTGAAGAGGGATATTCATGACTGTGATTGGAGGCATTAGTGCATTTAGGAGAATAAAATGATCTCAGCTATAGCAACCTCTTATCTTGTGCATAAAAACCTCTTGAGTATTGTCTCTTCCTCAAAGGAAGGAGCCATGGATTGAGCCTTGCCTCACTGCAGTAAGCCAATGGAATCCATTTGGATTTCCAGTTCACATACTTAGATGACTTTAATTTAAGTTTTTAAGTTTTAATTCTAAAAAAAAAGCAACGTGTCATCCAATTGTGATTCATAAAGAAAAATAAAGAGTAAAATATTGTCATAAAAGCATCAGCCTTGCATTAGTTTTTCACCTCCTGAGTCCTGTCGAGGTTCCTTTGAGCAAAGCACAGAACCCCTAACTGCGCCCAGGGCACCACTGCATCTCTTTACATTTGCATGTCTATATGCCTGTTGTGTTTGTGTTTTGAGCAAAGTGAAATAACAATAATAAGAAAATAATCAATTTCCCCATTGACGGATCAATAATTCTACTTCTCCTTGAATCAAAGTTGTCAAGAATTTGCGTTCTTTTTTATTGTTATATTTGATCATACAGGTGGCCACATTATTATTCCTTGTAAAACCTGTCACCAATGTGTACCGTGTGAAATGGTGTAATAGACTGAAAGAAGCAGCAACACTATGAGGCAGAAATGCAGCATCACTGCAGTGAACGGCAACAAGAAAAACATATTTCGTCAGTCAGATTAGCTAAGGAACACCAGCCATCATATTTACATTGTGCGAGACAGATGGTGACGGGAGCTCATAATCAGCAGAGAGTTGATAAAACAAACTAAAATCAGTGAGGGAGGTTCTGAGATGATTACCAAAGTGTTGCGGTAACTCCGGTAGAGTACCGCAGCCACACACACACTCTGCCGGTTAGCAAACGCCAATCGCGGTATAAAGAAATCACCAATCACATGTGGCCAGCACTTGCTCTTGCACTTAATCCCACCCTGCTGGTAATGCCTTGCTGCTACCTGCTGCACGCCGACAGCGATGACTGATTTCTCCCTCCACCAGTTCTTATTACCACATTTAGCGATCGTATCTCTCGCCTCATGCATTTTGTGTATCCCATATCTCAGCGATATCTTTTGGGTTTCATTTCTGTATAGCCCCCGTTCAGGTTTTTGTGCTCCCCGGTGAATCATGTGCTGCTGCTTAGATTCACAGGAGAGCACCTTAGGGGAGCAGGGCCTATTCTGCCGAATGAAAGTGAACAGCCACTTATCAGATAAGCAGCACTCTTCCCTATGACAGAATATGCAAGAGAACGCTATATTTTCCTTTGTGGCAGAGATAACTCGGACTACAAGTCATTATCAGCACAGGTGTCCATGCCTCTGGGGTCATTTGAATTATAATTGGCAAATTAGATTTTTAAGTTTTTCAATTATTGCAATTATTGAGTCTGACATTTGAGAGTAAGTTTAACCAGCGGTCTGTCCAAAGAGAAGGGAAACAGAGCGCAGCAAAGTGGAGCACTATGTTGCATTTCAATGCACTCACGCCCCTGTAATGTATAACATTGTTTTCATATTCAGAGATAAATGAATTTGTCCTTTGTCCATCTGTTTGTCTTGGCAAACTTTGTACCTTTCCAAATTCCGCCAGACACCTAGGAGGAATTTTTGTTGATCAATTTTGCTTAGACGACCCAATCGGACTGATAAATATTCAGTGTGTGATGAAATTTTTGCATTTGCTGCAGCAGTGAAGAAAGTTCTGTCTGAGATTGTGAATATATATCTGTGTTTGCTAAAAAGTCATTTTGCTTTCTGGTCTTTTAACTTAAATTAAAACCGCCCTTTGGAGTCGAGACACATTGCGTCTGTTAGTTGTCCCCCACTTTGCACCTGGACCATAAAAGAGTTTCCAGATTTATTCATTTTTTTAATCAAATAATGGCTGTTAAATGATGGTAGCATGTGTGAATACTAATATGATATGTTAATGTTGTTAATGAGCAGCAGTCTTTAGGATCTGCATCGTGCTTTGTTGCTACAGATTGGAGTTTATGGACTTTCCATTTAGACAGAAAGTGGTGAGCTGCACAGCGGAAAAGGAATATAGAATGTGCTGCTAATGAAAATTGGCTTCATGATTTATTAAAGCAAAATATGGAGATTGCCTAAATTACTGTATGTTAGGTCTTTTTATTATGCATTTCCAAAAATTGCATCTTGGGTTTTAAGTAAGGACCCAAAATGCAGAGATGACCAGTAAAGTTTTTTTTTTTTTTATTTATTTTAAATGTGTGTTTAATTAACACAAAAAGCAGGTGGAGATGGTGGCTGAAGGCTGACTGAAGTAAAACAAGCAGATCAGAGGATTCACTGGCTGAACAAAACTAAGCACACTGGAGAACTGCACACAGGAAAAAACCTGAATGAATTCCAACGTCAAAAACAATAGCAGGGTACCACAGTGCCTGAAGTCAAAAACACACTGGAGCACATGGGAGTAACACAGTTAAATCACTAGAAGTGCAAAAGGTACAAAAGTTTAAGGCACAGCATCTTACCAACTGTACAAGAATAGAATAATCTTGCCCAAGAGTGAAGGCTTGACCAGGCTTTTATAGCAGGAGTGATCGGCAGATCATAGACAGGTGTGCTTTGCTACTGAGAGTTGGAATCTCAAATATTTAGATATACAAGTCAGAAATAAATTTGATGATCCTGGTGAGTGGTGTAGTTTGACAACAAGGCCTTGAAACAAAGTGAGGACATTTAAGATTGTGACTGTGAAAAATGTGACCGTGTTAAGGTTCAGAAATGAATACTGACTGCTGGTAAGAAACAAGATGTGAACAGCTACTCGTGTCAAAAATGATGCCAAACCTTCTCCCTCCAACAACATGACGCTACTTCCACCTTTTGGTCCAGCCTCCTGACAGACAATACTTTTTATTTATGACCGCAGCTTCCTGAGAAATGAGGCACACCACACTATTAAAACTTTAATACTGTGGTATGGTAGCATTACTGCATGCACAGCTTGCACATCATTTGCAATTCCGGACATCACAGTGCTAAATCAATAGTTTTTACCATCACCATAGATTGCATTATTACATTCTCTGTGTCTCGTGGTGGTATAGTTTTTTTTTCTTCTTCCATCATGCAAATGAACACAGACTTTGCCAATCAGCTCTCAGAGTGGGGATTAGATTCAGTTAAAGGAGCTATCTATGAGTGTGGTTGAAAAGTGATGGGGATACTTTAATTTGTTCTCTAACTTCCTGAATCTCTCTCTCGCTCTCTCACTCTCTCTCTTTCTGTCAGTGTGTGTAAGCAGGTGTGCAGAATGGGAATGGATAGATTCATTAGAAGCTTCTGCAAACTTGGAGCTGGAATCCAGGGAGGTAATTTGAAAGATTTGTCACAGTTTTAGTGTCTCTTAGACACCACCGACTAACAATGCTCTTAGTATTCTTGGTGTCTCCCTATAGGCTTCTCTTGACAGCAGTAGCCGCAGCACACTGTGATAAGGGAGGTTAATTTCTCATGAGTTTCGTCATGGAATTGCTGTATAATTTCATTTTTCAAGACAACTTACCGGAGTGAGTGACCAGGTGTTAGGCATTGCTTGAATTACATCAGGACACACGATGTCCAAGTATCAATGTTGTACAAAGACAGTGATATTCGATAGTGTAGTGTCATTTACTCATACAAGGTGCGACCTTAACATTCATAATGCATCACGTACAATTATACCGCGAGGTAGGAAACCCAACACCCCTGTGGAAGAGAATATCAAGACAGAACTCACGTGTCCTCTTGCATCATGGAAGGGCTTTCCCTGTCCTCCTGACATCGAAAAAAAAAATCTGTGTATTTTTTTTTTTTTTACATGTTTTACATTTTTATTTTACATGTAAAATCAGAGGAAAACACACACACACATATCCTCTGTTAAATGTCTGTGCCGTACTAAGATGCGCAAAGTTGATGTTTTGCATGGAATGAATTGCATCCCTGCCACATATGGAATAACTTTATCACATATGAAATGTATGGAAATCCCATGTGTGTTACGTGAAATGATTCATGAAGTGTTCCTCGTGTAGAAATACATGAGCCACGCATTTCCTAAAAAGGATCGAGTACAAGGTGAAACCTAGGATGGATGGACCATGACTGGACTCTGTGTGGTCGCTGAGGACTGGCCATGCCTATGTTCACTTTAAAGATGCCAATGGGGAAACTCCAGCCAGCAAATGTGTAGCGTCATCACTCACTCGGTATGTCATGGACAGACTTTTGTGTTTAAAGGGTTAGCCCACTTTGCTGCTGTCCAGCCAAGAAGATGCTAAGAAATGATAGTTGTACTGTAATCTCTGATATTTTGCCACTAGCTTATAAGGACTTGGCTTGGCTGGTTCAAGTTCAGCATCGACCACAGTATGAAGCATACACTGTTAGCTACTACTAGATATACTATATTACTGCACCAGCCTCATGAGTGATATATGCATATGAATGGTATACATGTTTATAATCATTTATTTAATTTCCGTTCACACAATGTTTGCTGAAAAATGTGGGGGGTGTGAGTGTACGCTGAGTTTTTGAGGAGAGTCAGAGGTCAGAGGTCAGGAACTGGTGGGGGGTTCAGCGTTTTGCCAAATGTTGCTTCAGCGGGGTCGAAGCTTGCTGAGATGGAGGCTTACACCACCCAAGGACAGCTTCTCTAATCACTACACCACCCTGCTGATCCAAGTGAATACATGCTGTGAAGACTGTTACTACCTGGGCATAGCGATGTAAAATGGTCGCTCGCTCTCTGGGCAGAGTTAATGGCCTGTAGAGCAAAATTAAGACCAAATGGTGAGTTATAGGCTAAATGATGTAGAAGATTTATGCATTATAATGTGTTGAGAAAAGAAAATATGAACACAGAGAAAGGGGACAGAAAGATCAGCGGTAACAAAGCAAAGATAGTCGTTTGCAGATTAAACGCAGTTCACTTTCCTACACCGTGCAAGATATTCTTGCGTGAGAGTTTATGATTAATGTACACAGTCTGCACCCAGTCTGCTTCCTGTGTTGCACATTACAAATGGGCCGTAAGACGATTGCAGATATATCTATGAAGCATCATAAATGACGATGCTGCCACCAGGGAAAGTGTTTCCCTCTATATTCATAAGGCGTTGTTTACTACCTGCTGTGATTAAACAGGGCATTATTTGATAATGGAAATGTCAAATAGATGACCGTTTTATGTAATGTTCCACAGTATATCACAAGAAGAGCAGATAAGGTGGGAGTTTGTGTCCACCTGCCGTAGGACAGTAAACAAAAGTCAAGTTAGTGAATTTGTCACTAAAAGCCTGCAAGCGTGTAGTTGTGCTGCGTTGAACAGTGGAGGAGGCAGATTAAGAGCTTTGTGTTTCAGATCACTGTCAAAACATTTTTGCTTCCATGAAGTCACATTTATTGATGAGTTTTACCGAGTACACTTCTCAGGTGTTGCATAGAAAATAAAGGAAAAATACAGACTCTCTGGGTTACTGTAGCTCGTGAACTTTGTTAGACCGAACAGGCAACGTTTCATCAAAAAGCCATTTTTCATTCTGTGAGTGCACTGAGATAAAAGATTTCCGAGGGGGTCAAGAGGCCAAAAAAGAGGTGTGGATTATGGAAAATGGCTTCTTCGACATGAAACCTCCTAGATTTATTTTCTCAACGCCCCAACAGTCTCAGTGAGGATTTCGATATTAAGCCCGCCTTGTAAACCTCTCCTCATTAAAATCTGATGTTATTCATTGAATTTCAGATGTTTTTATGAGTTGAAATATTGTCCAAATTCGTGATATCACTGGTCTTCTTGTAGTTTTGACATATCTGTAATTGGGGGGTTGGGGATTTTCCTCCCTCTATATTTAATCTCCTCGTATTTTATACATTTTATCTTCCTCTCTTTCATTCTAAACATTATTTATTCTATTATTTTAATCTACTTAAGCATTTTGCTTGTGTGATTTCATGACATCAGGAAGATGGAAACAATTTGCTGCCTCCATGTACTTTGCATTCATGTTGGGCGTTTGCCTGGTGTGTTAAAAGCTGTTCAGACCAATAAAGTTCAGGAGGTATAATCAATGTGCAGATGCTGTCTGTCTCTTTTTTTTAGTGAATCTACTTTTCTGCTCCTGGCCTAAATATACAAACAGATGTGCGCGCAGATATCATTATACAACTACAAAGTGCGTGATCGTCATGCTCCAGCAGTTATATCTCTATATTTGTCTATATTTGGTATTTAGTGTGACATTTGTGTGTTTTCACCTGCTCCCGTATCACTTTAGCTCCTGTGGGATGAAGGAGGCCAAAAACAGTCCTGTGATTTTCCATCACTTTGACTCCCTTGTGTAATACTGAGTGAGAATGGGAGCTGAAATGACACAGTTAAAAAGCTCAGTTATAACACCAGCAGAGTTTAAGAAGACCAGTCAGAGAGAGAGAGAGAGAAAGTGGAATGGATAAGAGGCAGACTGGAGATTCGGATTCCTCCCATCTTTCCCCCAAAATAACAGACATTTGATTGGTGATGGGGCTTCTGGCCAGTTTGCTGACAAGCCATATAGTCTGCTCTTTAACTTAGTGAGAGGTTATCTAAAATAATAAGATAAAAATAATGGGAATGCCAGCAGTGAGATAGGTATGGCAGGTTGTAATGGTCTCGAGTACTTGTTCCGGCATGGCTCTGGGCCACTGGTGCCTTGGAAGATGTGGTCAGTGGTTTTCCAACACTGATTTTGATTGATCATCTCTGGCTTGCAGTATGAGGATAGCGGTGAAAAATGCCATTTCAGCAGCTACTGCAAAATATCCTAGTGCAGTTTATGTCCGATTACTGAGCAGTCATATTAGAAAATATGGGCATATTATTGTATTGTATTGGAAAAGTAAAGCCGGTACTTCCTACATCCATCTGCAAACATTAAAATATATATGATGTAACAAAAACACCACTTATACTGTGTGGTTCACTGCTAACTAATGTTTGGAAGATGTAAATGCCAGACAAAATGCTCAGGCGATCACTCACTGACAGTGTGAAGACCTTTTTTTTATTTTGTTTTCCCTTTTCTGTTAAATCATCCTGAAATGGCAAGATACAAGATACACTGTGGTTGATTCCAGCTGATTTAGGGTGTAATGGCTAAGATCTAATGACTAGGAATTATGCAGCGTGATGCATTTGCCGTTATTGCTATGTTTCGTCCCGTTTTCAAGCTGGGAACACAAACAAACATTCCCAACCCACTGTGAAAACTCATTTAAGGAATGACTTTCACATATTGCATTCGCAGATGTTGCTTTTAGAATTATGATGCAGCTCTGACTTCAGGATACATTTAGATTTGTCCAGATTACAGCCATCGAAATCAAACTTGTTTGATAGGATAGTGACACTTTTGACTGATGTGAGGCTCAGCGAAGAAGCAAGCGCTATGATTTTTTTCCGGTCAACCATAATGGACATTTTGGGGTGGTGTTGCTGTTAGATTAGTTCAAGTTAAAGTTAGTTAAAGGCCTGTGTTACTATTCAATATAAAATCAATAAAGTAAGACCTAAACTTTCAAACATCAGTTATTGGACACAATAAAAGAAAAGACACTGAAAATAAATTAGGTCTTTTATTTCATTCATATACCAAAACTATGTGGATAAAGCTGAAACAAGTTGGAATGGCAATAACCTGAGAATGAGATTATTAATTTAAAAAAAATCCTCATTTAACCTCCTGAGCAGGCCTACAGTATTATTGTCATTTATTTCTCCTCTTCCTCTTATCGTTGTCTTATATTGATGTCCCTCTCATCTCTCATCTCGCACCAGGCGCGGCTGTGACACACTCCGGCGGTGCGGATCGTGGCCGCTCTAGACAATGCTTGTAATTCTACCTGAAGCACCGCAGCATATTTCAGAAACGGCTTGCCACTCGGCTCCACTGAGAATAAGCACAGAGCAGATCGCGCTGGCAGGAAGTCAGACATAGATACAGCAGAAAGAATCCGGTCAATTTTCAAAATAAGACGCCCTGTGAAGAGTCCTAATTAAAAAAAAACAGACAAAAAGGAAACTTAACATCATAGCCCATAGTAGAAGAACTTAAAGAGCACTTAAATGAAGGAAAAGACAGAATCTGAGGGCTTTAAATGTCAGAATCAGATTGGGAGGCATTCAGGGTATTCATTTTATTATTTTTTTATCACCTTTTATTACCAGTGGGTGAACATAACTTGAAAAAAGAGTCCTTCCAGGACTTTTTCAGTTGTCTATAACTATAAATTGATTTATATGTAAAGGATTCACTGATAAGGACTAAAAATCCAAAGAATGTGATGTTTACACTCGAGTGCCTTCTTGCAGGGGCAGCCAACTAGCTACTTGTAACGGAAGTTAAGCTGGGTTAATTGGCCGACTAGCTGTGGTTTGGCTGCATGGTGTGGGTCCGGCATTGGTTGCTTCATGGTGTTGGCTGATGAGGTGATTTGCAAATGGCGAGCTAGTTAGTATCACGGAGCCAATGGTCCAGATACAACAGAGGAATGTTGCAGATGGTAAATGTTATTCTAAATGTGATTGGAATTTATTTCCCAGCATCCACTCTTGTTTATGTCTTATTTGGCCAACGCCAAAGCTGTGGGAGTGAGAGTGCGAGCACGAGTGCAACAGGATGATGACTTAGCGCAGGTTTTGTGAATGTCGTGCAAAAAGCTCTGCTCCAGAAACACTTGGGCATGAAGCCAGGTGGAGAACAGACCAAAACAGCATTGTGGAGGCGAAGTCACGGAGTCGCGTCCAAACTCTTCCACAACAAAAAGGTCTTAAAGAGACACCCAAAATCTTGATTTCGGACTTTAACTGTGGCTTTAAAAGTAGAAGTTTGAAACTTCATTCCATCTCGGACTCTTTATCTCGCTGTCTGATCCCCCCTCCATTTTGAAAACAAAATCAAAGCATCAATTACCCTCATACAGTACATCATGTTGCGATATCAAAGGCTTCATTCTTTCTGGTGAAAAGAGAGTGGAGATAGGAACAGGGCAGCCCTCCCAGTAGATAAAATAATAATGCTAAATGTTTGCATCATTTTAATTAAAATGATAACTCTGTCGTGGAACCCGGTTTTATCAGGAGGAAGCGTGCAGATGCGAAATAATGTGACAACAAAAAAAAGGCGATTATGCGTTTTTGTTATCGCGAGCCGTGTTCACTGCACACAGTAATTGTATTTTATGATTTTGTGCCCACTGCACAGTCACAATTCCCCTTTCCAATGATGGCTTATGTTTCCTAGTAGTGCTTCGAAACACCCCACCAAGAACATTTTGGATTAGAGCAATATTGTGGCTGAGACAAACCCATAGCACATCGGGCGCACACTCGATCACACAGCTACACACTCTCATTCGCTCACTCACTCACTCTCTGCCAGACATGGGTGTCAGCCAAACAGTGCTATTTGCTGGAGCAGGACTGGCACCTCTCCAGACCATGGGGGTAGCAGGCTTGGCAACGCAGATCACTGATGGACTCATTGAAGCGGTTCGCCAGCATGGACAGCTTGCTACCGTGACACAGAGAGCAGGGAGCGCAGCCCGAGCCGCCACAATGCTGGCAGCTGTCAACCTCCTGGAGACAAAAGAAACACATTAGAGAAAAGAGGAGGTGAATGAGAGTAACTGTAAGGTTAGGTAAAGGGTAGAAAGGGGAGGAAAAGTTTAGAATAGGTAAGAAAGAAAAGGAACATAAATATTAAACAGAAATTGGGCAGGAACGGGGTCTGCTATATCATAAAACAACAAAAAACAGCAGCATATATTTGTGTTTAAAGGTATTGAATGCATCAGTGCTCTATAATATACCATGTTACATGTAAACATATTACTATTTATTACTCTGCAACTGTCTCTAAACTGATTAACCTGCAACACCTAGTCCAGTTCAACAGTAACACAGCTGCTATCTGCTTTAACTGGCCCGCCCGCTGGCAAACACTAAACAACCTTAACGACACAGAGGATTTTTCCGGTAATATCTATAATTAAATGCAGTTGGTAAGTAGCTGCGTTGCAGGATAATGTACAGCCAGACGGTCATTTTTACAGCCAGCTGGTCATTACTGCTAAATTTACAATAACAAGCAGCTGCCTCTAGATTATCGACGAGACGAGGGGTGGATCATAACAGAAGCAGTGCAATGAGGTTAAATCCTTACAAACTACCGCATCAGTATAAAATAGTTGTCAGTGAAAACGGCACAGCTGTGGATTTTCCTCAGTGACCAGGAAGTTGTTGAGGATTCGAGGAAGCGTACAAGTGCCACAAACAAAATGTGATTCATCTAGAAATGTTTAGGATTTCGTTTCTGAGGCCGAGGGTGAAGTAAAAGACAAAGATAGACTGCTTGGCAATACGTGCTAGAGTGCATCAGAAGTATAGACGATATAAACGTAGATGTTGTATCTTTGAGGTTACCCACACGTTTCTCTGCCGCCTAATATAGAAATGGGAAAAGATATGAATCATCAATGGACTGGATAGGCTGAATGAAGCCTGGGTGGTCAAACAAGCCACCTCTAACAACACCAACCAAGACAAATGTCCAAAACTGTTTTTTGTACCAGGCTGTAAACATTTCTGCTGTGAAGCTGGACATTGTAATATGGAGATTGACATGTTCTGCAGCCTCAAGGAACCGTTTGAGAAACAGCATTTTCTGGCACTTCCAAACTGGCTTCACTTCACTGCCACAGAGGTTGTCGCTTGATCAAGTACTCTAAATCTAAAAATTGTGGCATTAAGTCCCATTAATAAGGGATTATTAGTCTTATTTAACAATTCCTTTCTCAAAAAGTACAATGAAAATAAAATGTGAGTGACAGTAAAAAAGATGTTATCGAGGTTGGTGAATCATACTGGTTACAATTGGAATCAGGACCACTTCTGCAATGTAAGTGACTCGGTGTTCAGGACTGAAATGCACCCCAGCAAGTGTTCAATGTCTCATTCACTAGAATATTTAAAAAAAACTGAGTTGTATTTCAGTATTTTCCATGATTTTCTGGCTGCATCGCTGCATGTGTAGTGAAGGTGTATTTTCCAAGAGCAAGCAGCCACTGAAGTCAAGCCGCCTGTTTGCAAGGCAGTGCTGCACACTGCGCGCATTTGCAGTTAATGAAAGCTGATGCTTCGACTTGGTGCATCGAAACCTACATTAGTTTAAGCTGCATTCGGGGTCAGTGATATATTCGGTCGTTATGTTGCGTTGATCAGCCATTGTAGCGATAATGCGTGCACATACAAAGTTAAAAATCTAATCATGTGTTAGAAATTAAGACAGTGAAAAATTAACTACCTTGGAGTTTGGACAACAAAGGCAAAGACGGTAAAGAAAAAAAAGTAACAAAGAGGAACGAGATTGCCAAATAATGAAAAAAAAAAAAAAAAAAGCTGAGAATGAACTTTTTTTTTTCTTGCGGAGGCAGAGAAAATGAGAAAATAACGAGAGAGGTGAGAAAAGAATGGGGAGGGGGGGGTGAGTGAGGGGAAGAGAACAGTAATCAGCCGAGGAGGTGAGAGGGAGGGGATAATAGCGAGCTGGGTATCCTTGCAGGCTGGCGAGTGGCAGGCAGATGCTGCAAGGGCAGAGCAAAACTGTGGACTCATCAGTATCTGTTCACAGTTGACAGATAATACTAGGACAATGGGATGCTAGTTGTTAGGCTGCAGTGGGAGGGGGGGGGGGCAACAGGAAAAGAGAAGAGAAGGGGCACACATGAGGTGGCAGTTAAACACAGAGGAGGTTGTGGGACGAGAATAAACACCCTTCTGTGAACAGTTACAAATTACAACAATGGCTACAGGAGGCAATCCTGCAGTTATTCTCTTCAAAGCAGAAAGATAAAGTGGAGAGAGGTTGGCTGAGGGCATATGCAGAGAAAGAGAGAAAGAGGATACTGTGAGAGCGAGAATACCAAGGAGCAGAAACAGGGTGGTGATAAAAACTCTACCACTCCACTGAGAATAATTTGGCCAAGGATCATTACCTTGGCCTCTGTGTCGCTGATCTGCTTCTCCTCCTTCACCTCCCCGTCCTGTGCGCAAAGAGCTTTAGCCCTCCTCCTGCTTCCCCTCTCCTTCGCCTTTGGGTGTCCCTCCATGTCCACAAGAGGCACTGCGTGGTGCTGCAACACTTCAGGTTTCCTCGGCGGCGCTCTGATGATGCGCAGATTGCTGGTGTAGATGATGATTTTGCCAAAGTCCAACACTGAGGACTGAAGGAACCATTGAGCATTTTATTTATTTATACATGTCTTCTTGTGTTAGATCTTGTCTGCATTTCCAAGATTTCTTTCCTGCCACTCTGAGAGACCAAGCCCATGTTTAGCTGTGGGCTTTATGTGTGGGTGAGAAGAGGTTTTCTAGATGAATGCAGCATACACACCCCTTGAGCAAAACACAACAGTAGCTGTGTTCTGGTCTATTGACGATTCTGGTGATGGAGAAACTGTAAACTACAGTAACTCCTCTTTGATTATCTAAAAGACAATATATTTTATACTAGAAAAATGTAGGATCTATTATGTTATACATTTATTGCATATAATATAATTTTATTTATCTAATCTAAATTTGATTGTCCATGGGATGTGGTGACCATAGACTTGAGGCAGTATTAACAACATCCTCAGTCTTACTTAACATAGAAACACAGTAGTCTCCTCGATAATGAGCCTTTAGGCTTATTTAATGGTGTCAGTCATTTTGGCATGGTGAGTGGCTAAAAATACTGCATGGGCCTCGGCCGCCGTTGCCATGGAGAAGAAGCCAGTCTCAGATTGTAGCACTAGCAAATTCAGAAGCTTCAACGTAATTCTAAGCTCTGTGAATGGTTGCTGCTTTAACAAAATGCACCATGGGAATCATCGTTATATGCCTCCTGTGTAGAATTTAGTGGTGTCTAGAGGTGACATTGCAGATTGCTAACCAAGTGAATACTCCTCGCTTCACCCTTCCCTTACATTAATGTACAGCGGCCACGAAACTAATGCAAAACCAAAATGACCCTGTCTAGAACCAGTGTTTGGTTTGTCTGCTCTGAGCTGCTGTAGAGACATGGTGACTCTGTAGAAGAGGAATATAACACACTAATGAAAAGACGCATGCGTGAATATTAGAAACAAATGAATACAACATTTAATACTGTGCCAATAGATCCCCATAAATCTAACACATTTGACTCCTAGCTTGAGGTTTTCATGTTCACAGGCTTGTACCAACTATAGATTGATTGAAGATATTTATATTTATTTTTCAACACAGTTTACACAGTTTTTACACTGATAACTTAACTCGAGGAGAGTATCCTGGCTGTAGGTCATGACTGTGGGGAAAGTGAATCATAAAAATGAAATCTTGTGGTAAAAATGAATGCGCTTATTTTAGCCAGGCGAGCCTGAAATACCTCCTCCCATTTCAGTATCATATCTGCATTGTTGAATGTTAAAGAGCCTTTTTTTCCCTCTATTGACTGCCTGTAATATATTATTAAACAGAAAGAGAAAGCATTTTAGTCCTATGAGGAACTCATTAGATCTTGTACAGTATGCGGCGCTCCGCTAGGACCACCGTGCCATCCTTTCTGTGAAACCCTAAAAGGATAAACTAAATCCAGATTGCTGTTTTCCGCTGATAAATGTGATAAATACTGGCCTTGGTCACCAGGGCCAAGCGCGCCTTTGTTTAGAGGATAAAAGAATGAAACTGACACTAAGCCAGCAGGCGATGTAGTTGACCTCCCTCTCAGCCTGCCGCACTAATGAAGCTGCTGCCACAGCGGCTCAGTAACAGTGGCTTTTTCCTGTCAGATGAACAGTTTTGTTGCTGTTATTGTTCCACTCCAATTGTTGTACAATTTCCACTGAGCAGCATTAGATGATGCTTTAATTACCCAAGGAATCTTCCCATTTTCTATTTTAAGTCTTGATTGCTTGTTCTGTTCTGAAGACGTATGAATTAATTAATAAATTACTTTGCGCTGGCTGGTAATTGTGCATGTGTTTATTTTAGTGAGCCTGTTTGTTTTTTAGCATATGTACACTAGTTATGCTCTGTGGGGTATGAAAACGACATACCCACTCTTACAAAGAGCTGTGATACTTTCTTATTATAATTCCCTTTATGTAAGTACATCCAAAGAGATGTTGCATAGTGATCATGCTCCAAAATTAGTCACTTACCACTCAAAGGGTGGCAGGAAGACAAAACCACAATTTCCTGGCGTTAACAGAGTTTTACTGTAGGTGTTGTTTGAAATGGCACACAATAATTCTAGACATCACATCCATAAATAAGTACATATGTTGAACTAACAATGTTTCTGGTGTTGTACCAATTTCTTGCAGTAGAGGAAGGAATCTGAGACTGTGTTCAACACACTGGTTGGGAAAACATCTATTCATGAGAGCAGTCATAGCTATAAATATCTATTCATGAGAGTCCATGTTTCTAAAGTAGCTTAAAACAGACAAACCAAACCAAACCAAACTCTTGGGTTTTTCATGAGATTTGTGGCCACTGTTGGTTCTCCTACATACTTGGAAGAGGATGGTGAAGCAAGGAGTATTCAGTTGGTTAGCAATCTGCAATGTCACCGCTAGACGCCACTAAATCCTACACACAAGTCCTTTAACTATGATTTCCAAGGTGTATTTTTGCAAGGAGCAACCATTCACAGAGCTTAGAAGTATGTTACGCAACGGTGATTCTGAATTTGCTAGCGCTATAATCTGTGACTGGCTTCTTCTCCATGGCAACGACAGCCGAGGCCTATGCTGTTTTTTTTTCTTTCCCTGTCTTCAGACTGACCACAGTCCTTTTAGGGTGAATCAGCATCATGCCTAAAAGCAGCACCAATGAGTTAAGGACAGTAAAAGAAGAGATCCGTGAGTTTCAGGCCATCTGTAGATCTGTGATCTACAGTGTGATGATGTAAATGTGTGTGTGTGTGCTGATTGGGCCTGCAGATCGAAGAGAATCAGGAAAAAGTCTTAGTGATGGTGTAGCTAAAACACAGCCCCACCACAAACACCTGCCTTTAGAATGAAGTTTGGTTTTACAATCTATCCACTTGAAAGACAACCATGAGCTGAGGATATTTTAACCTTAATAATTAACATTAGCTTAGTGGACCTACCTTCTGATAAAAAGCCTTGTAAACAGCACAAAGTAGCGTAAGAAGTGGGGATAAAACCTAATTATTTCCTTCTCCTCTTGGCTTGCAGAAAAATATGGCTTAATAAACAAAACAAAGAAAAATGCCTAGCAGCATTGCAATTAGTTTACAGTAATGTCACACTGGACACCCTACCAAAACTGCAAGATAAAGTGTCCTAACAACAGAAAAAGTGACGGCTGTCAGGAAAATGTGACTCAACAAAGTATTTGTATGTCAGGTCCATCCGCTTTTATGAAAGGAGACTCATCAACCTCTGTTTCTGCACAGGGGTGCAGTGGTTAGCACTGTCACCTCTGGCGCTTTGCGTGGTACTCCGACTTCCTCCCATAGTCCAAAGACAAGCTGGTTTATAGGTTAATAAGTGACTCTAAATTGCCCCTAGGTATGAATGTGAATGTATCAGGCATGGATTGATGGGTGGATGGGTATTCATTTTATGCTGTTTAGTTGGAAAGACCTCAGAATTTGCATCTACCAGAAGTAAAGAAGAGGGGCTGCTTTCGCCAGAATATGCAGGGGCTTCACGCAAGGGCTAAATACCCAAGTGGGCTCATTTTAACTATTGTGCACACAGAGGACTGACAGGGGAGGCCATTGATGTTGTCTTATTCTTTTACCATAGTACTGTCTCTTCCTCTCAGGTTACACTCCCAATAAAAAAATGATTGAGATGTAATGTTTTTGCTCTGTTACCAAAGTGTTGTTTTTAAGATCACATTAATGTAAACTATTACCCTGATGGACGTTTTAATTAACATTCATCAAAATCTTATTATTTTTGATTTCAGCCCATTTAAGCTGCACTAGAGAATGAATTAAAACAATTAAGGCAGGTTTAAGTGCTTGACATTCAGATGGAAGAAAGTGACACCGCTAGTGGGAAACCTACTCAAGGTTGATCTTGATTAATATAATATTTATATGTTTGGATTAAAGTTTAGCTCATTCAAAAGCAGCTTTGCTTACTGTGGCATCTCCGTCTGCTTCCTCAGTCTGGCCTGCAGCAGGCTTGTAGCTTCCCATTCCTCGGTACACATTTATTCTCTGGGCAATGAGCCCTGTTGGAGGATAGACACCTGGGTGCAGAATAAAACATGTTGTCAGGATAGTGAGAACTTGTACCAGAGATTTGAGACTCAAGTCCTAGTTTCAGCCAAACTGCACGCAATTCCATGTGCATAATCTCCACGGCGAACCAGGGGTCACATCCACTTTAATGAAACCAAAGAAGGACTCCAGAAAAAACTGTCATGATCGATGAACGTTCCAGCTGTTAGTTTTTTGATTGAATTACACACGGTTCGGTGAAGGCAGCATTCATTATGCGAAGCATAACAATATTGTTGGCAGCATGTTACGTGTTGTATTGAAGTTCATCATTTCAGAGTTTATAGAAGCTGTCTAGCGGCCAACCTCCATGACTAGCTGTTGGCCTTCAGTCTCTGTTTGGCTTACTAAAAAATTAATATCAATGATCCTGGTTTATAAACATGAAGCTGGTTAACACTGAGGTTTCCAGCAAATGCTGTTTTATAAGCCACATGATCAGAACCATGAATAAAGTATTGCGATGACATAAAACATTCAGGTAGTGTACCCCGCAGGAGCAATCATTCAGATCAGTGATATTCAACAAAGCGCAAGGTAAACAACATCACTTAGCTTTAGGAAAGCCAGAAGTATTTCCCAGATATTAAAAGTAAGGCTTAAAATGAGTGGATAGATAAGAGTGCATGTCTAAATATTCTTCTCCAACAGGCCATACAAGAAAAACTAAAGCAAGTCATTAATGATGAGAAAAAACTTTTCACTTCAACTACACACTCCTCAAATTCTAACAGTCTTTTGAATTTGCACTGAAACATGAAATAAATAAATGATATTTTAATAACAAGCAGGCTAAAACGGCTCAGTGCTTTAGCATGTCTTCTTAGAAATCAGTCA
The DNA here is from genome assembly GCA_023373845.1 of Nibea coibor. NCBI lineage: Eukaryota > Metazoa > Chordata > Actinopteri > Sciaenidae > Nibea > Nibea coibor. The sequence continues at coordinate 5,725,942 of CM041733.1, read as the reverse complement.
TTCTTCCAGGGTCACAGTTTGATTGACCTTCTCTGGCACATGTTATTTCTTTAATAACGTCTTGATTGGCTAGACTTAGCTTCAGCTTGATTTTATTTTAGCTAGATTGTTATCTGTTGATTGCTAACAGCCGAGTTTAATTCACAGAAGATGACCGGAGAAAAACATAGCATGCAGAACGTGACGCACGTGTCGCTGTGTGTCGCGAAGACACAAAGATTGGTGTAACACTATTTGAGATGCTTTTTCCGGCATTCGCACACGCACACCTACACACAAGTCTCAAGCACGCGCAGCCATTATTATATTATTATATAACATTATAGATTATATTATTAAACCATTCCACCATATAGGCTGGAGTACCATGCAGTATATAAATCATCTTGTTGGTCTCTGTGGTTACCAGCTTACACAGCACCCACACAAACAAACCTCAGTGCAGTCATGCATATAAAGACACAGTGGTATACAACAATAAAAACCCACCCTGTTGGTCCCCCTGAGTATCCTCAAACCCACAGAGCTGCTCCACCTCCAGGTGGCTGGGAGGGATCTTGCGGTGAACAAAACTGTGAGGGTATTTCTCTTCCGGGCTGTCCAGCTCCTGACCGTCCTCGTACACGTGCTTCAGCACCCGGCCGCTGTAGGACGACGCCAGCTTGAACCTCACCTGTGGTTTTTTGAGTTGAAGGTGACATTTTTTTTTTTTTACTCCACTCCACTAACAGTCTGATGCACTGGCATGTTAGCTACTGTATATTGGCTAATTTGCACAGCTTGCTTGCATAGAAAAGGCGAGCGATGATAATGGAGACAAATGCTGTTTGATCAGATCAGTGCGCACGCTGTACAAACATTTGCAGCATTTCAACGTGCAAGCTAACATCCTGTTTCATTCCCTCTCTCAGTCTGCACTTCAACAACATCAGATGTAGTTTAAAGCTGAGATCTTTAAACACTCCAGCTCCAGCTACAACATAAAGCAATATGCCACTGATGTTAAAGCATAAAATATGTCTGCAATGACCTCAATACGTCTTTTGCTCAGCACTAAAAACTAAATGCACTTCAAAACCCATGAAGTTGAAAGCAAGGGATCGTGCCAGTAACTCACCTTTCTGGGCTTGTTGCCTTCATAGCGTTGATTCAGTTTTCTCTGGAGTTCCTCCATGGTGGCTGACAAAGGAAGGGATGCTAAGAGAGCGTCAGTCCATCCAAGAAGCTCCTTACCCGGGGGCGAAATGACATTAGCCGGACACCCGGTGGTGCCCGGTGTGATGGAAGAACACGCGGATGGATTGGATGAAAAGAATGGGCTGATATGCAGCTTGATGGAGGCAAAGGGTGGACGAGAGCCCGACTGAAGAGCTGTTTGTGGAGGAGTGGGTGGATGACTAGATAAAGGTAGAGATAAAGCTCCCTCTGTGTGTGTCCAGCCTCCTGAGTTTGACTGCACCTGCTGTTTTAAGGGACCACCTTTCTAGCTCCCTGCGCTAAATTATTCACGGCTAGATCGTGTGTACAAAAGCGTGGTTGAGAAACCAGAAGCTCCGTCATCAAATAATTATGATCACCAGAATAGAAGGTTGTTGGAGCCTGGGTGGAGGAACACTGTGTGTTTGTGTGTGCCAGAAAGAGAAAGAGAGAGTGAGGCTGTGTGTGTGGGAGTTGTTTGATAGTTGTAGGACTGCCTGTCATTGGACTGGAGCCGAGTGCATCAGTGTCGGAAAGTAAACATGACATTTGATGTCTTTTGCTGTCACACTGAGAACCTTTACCTTTATGGAATATATCGAGGATTAGTAAGCTTTCACTGTGAAATAACGCCTCCCTTTTAGTGTGTTTCTTTGTAGCGTTTATACATATGCGTGTTTCCGCGTGTACTGCATGTGTCTGTGCAAGTCGAGTTCTTAGCTTAGCACTGAACCTTCCGTCTTACAATCATGACTCAGTGGAGTCTGACTTTTCTAAAGAGTACCTGTCATAGTATTTCAGGTATGTGAAATATTTTTAAAAAATGAGTTTCTGACACACCCGAGAATGAGAGATTTTCTCCAGCAGACCCTCGGGGACCTCGTCTAGAACTGCAGATTCGAGACAAATCAAACAGACTTATATCACAAATTCGAGTTCTTTAAATAACACACACACAAAGCCACGAGGAAGTAACTTCAGTACAGCCCTTAAACTGAGGTGAACTATAGAAAAGTTATCTGGAAGTCACAACTTCTCGTGGATCTCACCGAGTAAAATTCAGTAGGGCTGATGTTTGCATCATTTCTTCTCGCAGCTCAAAACACAAGGTGAGAATAATGAAAAGATAACATGACAACTATGTCAGTTACAGTGGACAGAACACACGAAAAGACACTAATTGTTTTGCAGAGTCAAAAAAAAAATTAAATTTACAGAAAATGAGTTAAATTTAAGGACATACCATTAAACTTTTTATTCCCCCATCCTAATCCTAAAGTGTAATTACTTGAACTGATGAATCACACAATAAGTGTTTTCACTAAATGGCCATGTGCTAAGTGTTTCCCTGTCTGATGTAATGGCTTTAATTATTTGCTAAATTACGTATCCTCATTCTGTGTTTAACTTGCAATTATGTACTCCTTAGTGTGACTAATAGGGAGGATTACCACACATTAGGCACAGTGTAAAGACACATGGTGTGGTGGATAGGTTCACATTTTTTTAGTATGGCTTCAAACAATCTGCATGTCATATTTTTTTTTTTTTTAAATTAAAAGCAGCGTTGGCCCTCTTGTCCAAAATGAACACCCACAAAGTGTCAAATATACTGTAGCTCTGAGCTTTGGTGGAAAAATAATGCGAGGCCACTGGCCAGGTGGCTGGTAAATCATTTGGAATCACAGGCCAGATTTACACCGCTGTGTTGGTTTATTTATTCTTATCCGTACTGGCAGTTTAGTATTATTTGGCGCTTTGCACACAATGTCTGTGTTTTTTTTTTGCTGTAGAAATATCTGTGTTACATGTTATTAGAGACACTGCAACACACGCGCTATGTACTGACACCCCCCCACACACACACAGACGCACGCAGACACTAGAAAGTTTCTTTGAGCTGCCGGCTCAGGTACGACACAGACACCACACAGAAACTTTTACAAAGGGCCATGAGTGTGCTTCTCGTGCCTGTCAAAGCTTCAGCGGGCTCTCTGTTTCCAGAGCAGACATAGAGAGGGTGACAGTAGCTGCTTATGGCTGGTCGGCTCTGACTACCGGCTCTGTGTGGCTGATCCTGCTACACCGAACGCTGGTCAGTCTGTCACAAAGTCTGCAAGGCACTCCGGTCGGTGTCTCCTTTCCTTCCACATCACACACTGTGTAGCCGTAACATCACTCCCCTTAAGTGGCTGTCCTGCGCAGTTGCTTCTGCATCTTTTCATCAGGGATGGAGGGCATTTGGATGTATCACTCTTGAAAGTGATGCTGACTTATCACAGTTTTGTGAAGGATTCTTTTGAAGGATTCGGTAGCATCTAGCAGTGTAGTTGCTGACTGACTGTCCATTCACAGCTACTGTAGACACACGACTGTTCAACACGGCACATTCTGAGCCACAGCATCTGTAGATATATTCTGTGAATAGCTTAATAGAAAAATATACAAAATCATGAGTTTGCATGCTTAAAAACTTGAGGTAATGAATAAATTCATGATGCAGCTTTATAGCTGCATCATGATAAATATTCAGTTTATCTACCATTGGCTGATGAGCTAAAACAGGAACTTTGGACACTGAATGTGTGAAGTGATTGGGGACAGAGGCCACAGTCCCCATTCTGTCCAAAAATGTATTCCAAAGTTCAGCTGAAGCTAATGTGAGGCTTCAAAAGTGAGAGTTAGATCTTCCAAAGTTGGAATCTTTTTATAACTATCCCTCCTCCACTGCAGCCTCACAAGAAACACAGAAACAGAAACTGCCTTTTATTCCACCAAGCTCTCGCCAGCGACTAAATGTCAGTCCCATATTTACTCTATTCCAGAGTCTTCTTGTTTGCTCACGCTCTCTTTTTCTTGAATTTGCCTCCTCTGTCTATGTCCTCTTTGGTCTTTTCATCTCTGTTGCTATGTCCACAAAGGCTGCTGAGCCTTACAGGTAATAGGCAATAGGTTACAATGCCCGCCTGCCCAGTTGTGGTACTGGAGTAACACTCTCTCCACTCCCCATTAGCGTACCCTCACGCTCCAGGGCTGAAAACATCCTCTTCCTGGTGGTCTGAAATGCCGATACAACACTCCTGAGAAGCTCACACACAATCCAGGCAGCCTATATAAGAACCTGAGCTAGCATTAGCTAACAGCAGCTACAGTTCACAGCAGTGTATATCACTGTCCATCAGGAAACTCTGCAAATCCCAGAGAGTTGATGCAGAGCAGCTGGAGGACATCGGAGGGAAAACCAGAAAACATTTTCTGCATAAAATATGATCCAGTTGACTTTTTCTCATAAGGGGGGCAGAGTGGGAATGATAGAGACACATGATTACAAGTCAGTGTATCATCGAAATGATTGGAAATCTGTTGTTTTATGGCAGAAAAGTTGCACAATGGGACTTTTTCGAAACAAAGCCAAATGATGGGGATGTTTCACGTTCATATTTCAGGTGAATCATAGACTGTTTTTAAGGCAAAACCTAAGACAACAAATATGACAATTATCTTCCCTAAGCATCCCAGTAGGCCATGACAGCGCAGCAGTGTGACAATACTAAGACCCTCAAACTGAAGCAGTTGAATGGGATTCAGCCATGATTAATATTATTCACACCAGTATCCCACTGTGACATGTCAAAATGTCTTCTCTGCCTATATAGGCAGCATCCAACGCTGTTCTTTTTTTCCTTCCAGTTAATAAAGCACTATATGCAAATGAACTCCTGTCAATGGATTCAACAAAAAAAACTGTCTTTAAACGCTGTTACCGTGCAGCTGATTTGAAAGTGTACTATACAGCGTGTGAAGCAGGACAATGCTGATAAAAACTTCTAGAAAACAAGAATCCCATTTCATTTTTAATTCCAAGTAAAGCAGTTGAAGTCTAATCACAGGCCTTCGGTAAGAGCTGCTCTCATCATCTAAAACTCACTCACATGTCTTTTTTTGCTCTTCGTCATTTCTAGATTAGACTGTTTGACTCATATTAAGGCTAATAGGGTATCATTCATGCTGTCAGCATCCTTTCAAGCATCATTTTATCACCAGTCCAGGGACTCAGTTAAGATTTCAGAGTTTTATCAAGTTTTACATCACTTTCTCCTGAGTCGCGTGCTGACCTCACGTGTTAAACCTGTATGTTATTTGGTGTGCATCTGGTTGTGCCTCCAATTTCCAGTCCACAAATGCATACATACAGGATTTGATTCTATTTATAGAGTTAGTTATTATCCATACTTTGAAACTGCTGATAGCAGTGGCGACTTGCAGCTTCAAAAAGCCATCTCACAGAACAAACACTAATCTAACAAATGGATGCCATTAACCCCATGCATGTCGAGATCAATCTTACAATTATCCTTACAGATGACTGTTATTAAGCTGAGAGTGAATGGATAGTGTGATAGTGTGTGAGAGAGAGAGAGAGAGAGGAAGAGAGAGTGCACTGTGAGACCGTTTCTTGTCTCCTCCCTGACCAAGAGTGTGCTTAATCAGATTGCAGAACAAGCAAGTATGGTCACTCGAGTGAGAAATTGTTTTGGGTGCATCGCTGTGAAGGAATCATTTAATGTGTCAGGATTCTTGCTGCTTTCGTTTTAAATGATTGCCATTGTAAATCGTCTCTCTGTGTCTCCACATTAACAGTTCATGTATATTCTATTATCCCCATTATCCTCCCTAAATACTATACGCGATATGAGCTTCATTGCTCAGGTACAGTATGCGCTCTTCCATAGGTATAGATCTTCGTTTAAAACATTTTCAGCGCTCTGATGGTACAGATAGAAACTCAGAAATAATAGTTTTGGTTTCACGGTGCTGGCGATAATGAATTTGGAGCTGAGTGTGCAAGACAAGCCTCATTGAGCCACAAATTTAAACCCCAAATGGAAGTCTGCTGCCCAGATGTCATGATGCAACACTGACATGCTAACTGTTGTGGAAGTGTGTAAATTATAACTCAGTCTCTATCTTTAAGCTGTAGCCATGAACCAGGTACAAGAATGATGAGTGCAGGCAGGTCCTCTCTCAATCTTTTTAATCTACTGGTTGTCTAACCCCGTGTACAACACAGTTATTCTCCCAGTTGTTTATGCCTCAAAACCTCTGTGGCTACTGAACCACATCCTACCTTAACCTGGCATCAATAGATGTTCATTATATTCGTCATGTTGTGTTTATATCGCCGTGTGTGTGTGTTAAGTTTTATTATTTACCCCCAAGGGTCCAACAGTACCGTAAGCAGGTGTGTGCATTAGACTTGGCAGGTCTCACACTGTGAGGGCCTTGGGGTAGCATATATCTTTGCCACCCATTCCTGTAATGTACTCAGTGCACTGTGGTCCCTCTGTTCTCTTTTCCTTCCTTCCTCTCTGAACGTTTGCCTAAGTGAAGTGCAAAAAGGCAAAGAAAAAAAAACGAAGGTGAAACTCTCACTTTCAAAAGACACCTACTCGTTATTTTGACTGTACTATTTCTGACACTCTCCCAGGGGGAATGATATTGACTGGCTCTCATAACAGCAGCACCTATTTTCAGGCAACAACGGAACAGAGATCTGGCAGTAACACTGGCTTAAATTTCTCCTTAGCGGTCATTATCCTGAAGGCACACAGAAACCAAATTTCTGGGGAAAGGTGGAATTACTCAGAGTGTCATGCAAGGATTTTCTGAGGATGAACTGTCCCCTCCGGTCAGCAGACTTCAGCGAGGAGGTAATGATCACCTGGTGTTTACTACAAAAAAGAGACAAGGGCTTTGCGGTTTTAAATGGCAACTGTTCCACAGCACGATACTCAGATTGTACTTTTCAATTCTCTTGCTCTGCCCTCAGGTAGATAGACGGGGGGGGAGAAGGAGTATTAGGGGAAGTGGGAGGAAAGACAGAGATGGAAAGAGGGTAAACGTGAAAGGGTGGAATTACAGATTGATGGCATGATGACATGATGACAGGGAACGAAAGAGAGATAAGGTAGGAACGGTGAAGCTATAGATGCATGTAAAAAACTATAGTTGTCTTAAATCACATCTGAAGACAGTAATGTCACATTCTCTCTGAAGGTTACAGACAAGAAAAAGGAAAAGATTGGCACCTCAAACAATAGATTAGGGTTGTGGTTCATGTAATTTGCAAGTGTCTTTCTCACTATAGTTTTATCACCTCTGTTATAGCTGTACCTGAAGTAAATATAATGATGTTCCTTGGGGAAAGGGCCTAAGTTTAAAGGCTGGTCATAAATGATGACATAAGATGCTATGTAGTTTGTTTTAATGAGATAGGGGACATTTAACAAGTCCTGCAAATTCGATGACAAAATACTTTGTTTGTGTCCTGCGACGAGCTGCCGACTTGTCCAGAGTGTACCCCGTCTCTTGCCTGAAGTCAGCTGGGATAGGCTCAAGCCCAACCGTGACCCTGATGAGGATAAGTGGTTACAGATAATGGATGGATGGAACACTTTGTCTACGCCCTCTAGAATGACACACACATTTTCTGCTCTGATTATGACACCTATCAACAGGACATCATTTGTCTGTGCCTTACAAAACTGTTACAAATCACTGTTGAAAACAATTTGATGATGTGACAGTGCTATGGTTATGGTTTGGGTAGGTTTAGGTACAAATCTGCTTGGTTAGGGTTAAGGAAATAGCATTGTCTGGGTTCAAATAAATGTTTGATTCAAGTAAGATTAAGAAAAGAAAAAACGCACTTTGGTATGAACTGTCCAAGAGACCTTCATTGTCATGATCATCATAATAAAAACTCAGTTTAGGGAATCATTTCACATCATGGCGACGGCCAGTGGCACATTCATCGCTAAGCTGGGGAACACATGGCACCAGAATGCACTATGGGAAGAAGGCAAGCCTGTGGAGGCAATGTGATGCTTTGGGCAATGTTCTGCTGAGAAACCTTGAGTCCTGCCTTTCACGTGGATGTTTCTTTGACAGGTATCATCTACCTAAGCACAGGTGAAGATCACAGAAACAGTATTCCCTGATGGCAGTGACTTCTTTCAGCAGGATAATGTGCACTGCAACAAAGCAAAAAATAGTTCAAGAATGGAGAAGCACAGCAAGGACTTGAAAAAGTTCAAGGTGTCAACTTGGACTCCCAAATTCCTGAAATCTTAATCCATCGAGCCTCTGTGGGATGTTCTGGACACATAAGTCCATGGATCCATGGAGGCTCGAAGTTATAGGACTTAAAGGATCTGCTGCTAACACCTTGGTGCCAGATACCACAGCACACATTCAGAGGTCTTCTGGTGTCCATAACTCGACAGGTCAGGGATGTTTTGGTATAAAAAAGGGGACTTACATAATCTTAGGCAGGTGGCCATAATGTTAAGGCTGATCAGTGTATATACTGTCTATATGTACACATGTACAGTATGTACACACCTCCTCTTAGTCATGATTTTGTGGTCACTTTGATGAATAAGTTATCCAAGTTTACAAAGTGACTTAAATAATGACAAAGCAGAAAGCTTCAACACTAAATTAGATTAGACTGTCATTTAAAAGAATCTGTTCCACAGCAACAATGTTTTAAATAGAACTACTAATGCATTTAAACTTTATTATCTTAATTACGGTGTCTACCAAATGATAGATGCTGCAAGTCACATTCAAGTTAATATTTAATATTTCACTGGGACTGATTTTCTATCTTATTTTAATTAGCTGTAAGGTGGTAGTGATGGTGTTCAGCTTCATTGAATCTTTAAACCCGTGCAGAAACTTGTGGCTGCAGAGGCCTCCACCTGTGACATCTCCACCCACTTTCCACTCTCATCTTCAGAACAAAGTCCCTTTCAAAAGTTATGCATGACCATCCCTACCATCTGTAATCCTAACCAATATGAGATTCGGGACGGCAGCAGAGGAATCAAGGTAGGGAACTCACATATACAAGACTTTGTAAAAAGTATGATGCATTTGAATTAGACTGTCAAGAAAATGGCCTAGCTGAGGAAAAGACCTCAGTGCACTTCAAAAAAATAATACATTTTTTGGTGCATTCCACAAACATAAAGCTCTGAGAGCTTACAGTCAAGCTCCTGTAGTGTCTCTGTGAGCACAGTGGGGCTCTGAGCTAAACAGCAAAATGCATGCATATTGATAGTATTAACATGCTGATGCTAAATCACATTTAACATATTCACTATCATATTTAGCAGGTTAGTGCTAATATGCTAATATTAGCTAATTAGCATTAACAAAGCACTGTAGTGATCAACATTTTGATCTGGTGACAGCATGGCTAAGATGAAGTCAAAGGATCACCAAAGTGAGTAAAATTCATCCTAGAGGGAACATGTACTCAGTGTTTGTGTTATCTAATAGACATTGGGGTATTTCACTAAAAACAAGAAATGTGAGTCTCATAGTGAGGCTAAAGAAAACAATATCTAAAGTCATCAGAATACATCTCATGGGCACCATGGATATCTATATCAAATTTCACAGCAATCTGTCCAATGGTTGTCAAGATATTTTACGAAAAGGCAAAAATGTCAACCCTCTGGTGACACTACAGGTAAAGTCAGGAGGATTTATCCTTTGGGAACAATATGTCTGTCCAGAATTTCACAGTAATCCATCTAATAGTAGTTGAGATATATCAGTGGACTGAATGACATTGCCATCACCAGAGTCATGCCACTAGCGTGGCTAAAAACTAATTTGTGCATGGAACATTTTGAACAGATTGCCCCGACAACAGCTCCCACCTGACAGAACTGATATGTGGACATCACTGTCACTGAACTGCAGCACGGCTCCAGTACAAACAGCTTAATCCTCAAATAAAGTTCAGGAAGAAAGTAAATGTGAAGCCAGGCAGGACGAGAAAAGATAACTGTGTGCAGAAAACCCACTCACATAGATCAGGATCTTAATTTTAACACTAACCACCAAATTACTACATTAAAGCTGGGCGAAGAGGACCCACCCACACAGAGCAACTCTTACTACTGAAGAGGAGGACAGAGAGAACGATGTGCACTCGGCACCAAGTGGTACAAAGAATGAATAATGGGGATCCCACCCCAGCTCCACCAAAAGCATGCCAGCGGGACTCTATTACACGGCTGGGCTGTTAGAACATCTAGCCAGAGTCCTAAAGTTACAAGTAATCAGTGTATTTCACGAAGCATTTACACCTTAAGATCTCTGCTGCTCCACCAACAGGACCCCTTTGAGAGCTTTGCAGTTTGTTTGATATCACAGGCAACAGCTGAGGGGAACACCACAATAGTGAGATCAGGATAAGACGATCAATAAATCAAATCAATGCGAAACTGACATATTACGTGATGACGACTGAGCTATCGCCATGACAACTGAGCAAACTCCATTTCTAATCCCTCAATTTCCAAATAGAAACAAGGGAGTTGTTTTATCCCATTGACAGATATCTATTGTTTCATCCTTTGATTCCATACCATTGTGCAGTTGTCATGCCAAAACATATCAGGCAAACTGGTATTCTTAGCAGAATAAAGGATGTCAAATGCATAATTCATCACTGTTGAACCTGAAGTGTCAAATTATTTCTCTAGGCCAATAAGCTGGGTTGTGATAGACCTGGTAATTTTTGGAAGCGCTGTGCAGTGAAGTATCTCTGAATTGACATATCCTTTAAACTACTTAGATAGTTCAAATTTAATCAGGCAGCAGTTTTACACAAAAGTCTATCTAAATATTAAAATAGTGTTTGACTAAAGTAACAGCGTAGGAGCCTGTGTACTACTGTTTTATTGAGTTTATTCCTTTGTTATTATAATTTTATAAGAAAACTTGAATCTACTATTCTATTTGTTGAAAAAACAGTTTTACTCATCCTGTAACAAGTAACTAATCCGAGTATGACAAGTAAGACAAATTAGTATAATCAGACAGAAGAATGAATACTATGTTAATAAGAGAATGGAAGGCTCCTTATTTCCTTGTTTGAGACTCATTTAACATTGGTCATCATGGTGGAAGTTATTGATCAACCAGCACCATGCGCTACTTCTGCCTAATCCAGTGCTCTGGCAATATAAGCTACTGTGCCTTAGATTGCAATCTTTGGAACCAATTATACAGGTTGACAACATGACAAAAAAATCAAATACCATGAATCACTTTGCCTTATCGCTGAAGCAATATAAAGTGAGCACCATGAAAATTAACATCATACAGTACCTTGAAAAGCCTAGCCACCATATAATACAAGAGCTCAGATTAGCTGTATACAGGGAGGAAGCTAACTGCAGAGGGGGCTTTTGGCAGATAACTTTGTGATAACTAACTGTAACTATTCTGACAGCAACCACAGCTGAGAGAGCTTTACATAAGTCTTGACATGTGTGCTGCCGGGAACGAAATGACCTGGTGAGGTCAAGTGTGGGGAAGGAATGGTAAGACAATAGAGATCAAGTCAGAGTTTGGTTAAGGAACTAGAACGCTTGATTCTCAACTGAATGTCAGTGTGTTCCTGTTTATTTTAATCTGTGCCAGACACCAAGAGTTTTGTTTCCAAAAATAACTAAAGGAGCAAAGGAAATTGAGGCAGCATTTGGCAGCATCAAACTCCATCTAATGGATTTCTTGGCTGTGGAGGAGGCCCTCATTTGAAGAGGGTCTGGCTGCATTGCAAAGAGAGAAACGAACGTGGCAGATGTCACTCGAGAAGAGAGAGTTTACTCTGGAGTGAAATCAAGTAAACAGACAGTCCTTAATCCAATATAAACACAATGGCAGCCCACAGAAATCTTAGGAATGTATAGATTGAAATACCAGAACAGATTTCTGCACATTTTCATATATTCACATTGTGTCAAAAATACTTGTTGTATCATGTATTCTGGAGAACCATGTTTTCATTTTCTGTTATGGCAGCTGGTGAGAAAAACTGTCACGTGTAGAAGTGTTACGATGTATATTTAATTGAAGCTTGCAAATAGCCCTCATCCTTTGTGTTTTCACTAAAATATTAAGAGCATACTGCATAAGTGGGTTATTTGATTTAGCTTGTTAAATGAATTCAATAGGGAATTTTACACTGACCGGCCATAACACTATAACCACTGACAGGCGAGGTGAATTACACTGATTATCTTGTCACTGTGACACCTGCCAGTGGGCAGCAAGGGAACATTTTGCCCTCAACGTTAGAAGCAGTGTGCAGAAGCAGCAATGTGGTAGAAGCAGGGAAATGGGCATGTGCAAGATTTGAGTGATTTTGAAAAGGGCCAAATTGTGATGGATAGATGACTGCGTCCGAGCATCTGCGTCCGCTTACCAGGAGAACACATGGCACCAGGGTGCACTATGGGAAGAAGGCAAACCAGAGGAGCCAGTGTGAATCTCTGTGTAATGTTTTGCTGGGACATTCATGTGGATGTTACTTTGACATGCATCACCTATCTAAATATTGTTGCAGAGCATATACACCCTTACATGGAAACAGTATTCCCTGATTGCAGTGGCCTTTTTCAGCAGGTGTAACACGTTCCCCAAAAAGCAAAAATGGTTCAGGAATGATTTGAGGAACAAAAGGAGTTCAAGGTGTTGACTTGGCCCCAGATCTCAGTCCATTAAGGTTTTACTCCTTCTTCCAAAGTTGGAAGAAACACACTCCTTTTGTTAGAGTCCTTCTACTGGAGCTCAGAAAGAATATTCTATACAGGGGAAGACTGGAACTTTATAAGTAGGCTAAGTTTCAGTGAACAGCTGGTGCAACTGGCTCCTGAAGAAGAGATCCATGTAAGAGGAAGCGTTACGTAATGAATGGGAAATCAAATGTCAGAAATTAATTAACTTAAATAATGAATTCTTAGCAGATCATGCTCTCTATTGCCATACATTACCTACCCTAACAAGTCTGCAAGGTTCTATAAATGTACTTTGTGATTATACGATTTTTGCAAATGAATTCCCTGAGTTGTCACGTTTGTTTTTCACCCCCGCTGTCTTTCCCAATCTTTCTTTTCCCCTTTCCCATCCGGCATTATAATTGGTCTAATAATGGTGGCGATGACAGCCCGTGGCTGGGGCTCTCTGTGCTCAGTGTATTCAGCCTAACGCAGTGCTTCAACCTGTCATAGATTTCCATTATTCATCTTAGGGAGAACTCATAGTGCTGTCTCTGCAGCCCCCCTGTTCAGAAACCACTTTTCTCTCTGTTTGTTCGCTGCCACAAGAGCACTATGCACAATTCAGTTTCTTTCTTTCTTTTCATTTCTTTTCTTTTTGTTTTGTTTTGTTTTCAGGAATCATAAGAGATTAACAAAAGACAGCACGTGTACGGGGGGAATTATTCTTATTGATAGAGTACAAATTGTGCATGTGTGCATGTGCATCTGGATGCAAGGAAATATAGTTTGAATACACTTCTCCTCAGCTGTGTTTACATCCCATCGGCTATTATAGGATTCAAATCGCCCGATGACCTTTGGAGAGATTTCGCTCTACATTCATAATAACATGAGCATGCACAATAGGATTATGCCAGAGAATAACAAAATAACAAGCATCACCTCATATTTATTATAATGAATCTAATCGCTGCAGGTTATTTCAGTTTGAACGTCTTCAGGAAACCTTACTTCACCTTTATAATCCTCGGTATAAACTACAGAGAAAAACAAAATACATATAAACTCATTAAAAAAGATGTAACACCATGGCTATCATTTATGAGATACACTGATAACACTGATTGTTTTGTGATGTGTGTGTCAGTAATTAAAAACTCTATATGTGAGACACATTTTTTAATCTTTGACTCATCAGAGAAGAGGCAGCAGAGAGAGGCAAACACAGCTGGAGCCGGTAAGCCTCTAAACCACGATGCTTCACTGCTTAGAAGAGCGACAAGCCAGTGAGGCAAGAAGTTTGCTTTTTTTTTTTTATTCCTTGTGGCAACTAACTAAGTCTTTCGCTGTATGTGTGTCTCTGTTCTTGTAACTATAATGTTTTTTTTTTTTTTTCTGCAAAACAAAAAGCAGCTTACCATCCAGCGGCTGGCTCTGATGTCTGCTCGCACAGTCTGTCAACTTAGCATGTCCATCTCCTCCTGAATCCATAAGCCCAAAACAAGAGATATCACCACATGCACACAAAAGAACCTCTGAATAAAGTGATTCAGAAAAACCCCAAACCTCAAAAACAAGGCAACAGCCAAAGTGAAGGAAGTTTTAGTGTGCCAAATATAAATTAGTGCAGGAACAATTAAAAAGCTACTGCTTGCCTGCATATTGGCCATATAACAAACACACAAGTTATAGCTCCCAACTAAGTTTTCCCAATGCTGCTTCTAACATTGTGCATCAAGTAAGTTCTGCTATATTAACTATAGCATTATGCTTTTACAACCAAATGCTTGTAAAATGCTTTTACACAAAGGAATGTGCAAATTCATCGGAGACAAAAGTATACAATTTTCGCACACAAAGGAGATGTTTGAAAATCTGAAAATGCTGCAAATACCAAAACACAGGTGAATGAACATCAACTATAAACATTGTGTAAGGCAATGATGGATTGTTTTGTACCAGCAACACAACAATGTTGTTGCTTTTCCAACAAGGCTCATTGGCAGGAAATGAAAAAAATACAAGGCAGAGACAGAGGAGCTAGACACACCAACGGGGTGTGCAATTTTGGTAGCCATTTTGGCTGACAATATCAGACTTTAATTTACAATGTGCATAAACAATCTAAGTCCATTTACTTTGATTGATTGACAAAACAGTACATTGGAATACAAATGATGCTACAACAAAACAGATTGGAAGAAGCAATGCTTATATATATATATATATATATATATATATATATATATATATATATATATATATATAGATATAGATATAGATTATGGTGTGCTTTAGTTACTTTCTGTATCTCTGCTGCAGTGTCTTATGTTTCATAGTGTTTTATAGTGTTACTGCTGCATGTGTAGTGGTTGGCTGACACATACAAATTAATACTTTTTACTGCTTTTTTTTTGGAATTTCATAAGCATAAGGAGTTAATATGACTTTTAGGACATACTGTAATACATAAACAAATCAAGGAAGCATCAACATATTATACAAATATCTAAACAAAGCACTTTTTGCTTGAAAAGGTGATGTAAAAGGTACAGACTTATTCTCTGCGCACTTTTTTATACAAGCTTTATTTCTCTCAGATTTATTAGAATCTGTGTTAGTGGGCACTTCTCCACAAGATAATCCATCTACCTGACAGGTGTGGCTTATCAAGATGCTGATTAAACAGCAGGATTATTCACAGGTGTGCCTTGGATCGGTCACAATAACAGGCCACTCTAAAATTTGGCTAGTACTTCATTGGGGATATCAGGATAAGCCAATCAGACGGTAGAGTAGAGCTGGCTATGACCTTGTTCTCATGGGGGGAAAAAAAAGATTGGTATCTATGGCCTGATGTGAAATTGCCATAGTTCAGTGCCTAATAAATGTCTTTTGTCAAGATAAAGCCACACAGTTTAAAGGGGCCTTTTAGTGTGACCAGTCCAAGGCACGCCTGTGAATAATCCTGCTGTTTAATCAGCATCTTGATACGCCGCACCTGTCAGGTGGATGGATTCTCTTGGCAAACGAGAAGTGCTCACTAAAAGCGAGTTTTTGTGAACAGAATCTGAGAAAGCGAAGGCTTTTGTTTGCGTCTTTGACCTTTAACTGCAACTCAGAGAAAATGAGAGCGGGGGGAAAAAAAGTGTTGTGTTCATATTTTTGTCGAGTGTTTTTTCAGCATTAAATATTATATTCACCTGCATATTTTGGAGTCCGGGCTGCTGAGGATGGAAGTTGGAACTGACACCTACTCCTTTGTATACATTTTCTTGACAATCCTTAAACACAGCACACACTGTAGCAAAGAGCTTCACTTTGTCATCTTTCCAGTCCACTGATAAATTTTGACAGAACAGAGCTGAACACACTTGTGTAACACCGGGGCGGATGATGTTGTCTCTTAACTCTTTTTCCTCTCTCCTCCCCCACCCTGACCTCCATTTCTTCCCCTCCTCCCTTCAGTCCCCGATCTTTCTCTCTTCTCCTCCCTCTAAACCTGATTTTCCTGTCACACTGTCACATCCCCCAGGACTCCTCTTTCTCTTCCTTACCCAGTCTGTTCTGTGTCTTCCTGTCCTATTGGTAACACACAATGTGCAGCCTTCTCCTGACTTAGACATCTGATTTGTTTGATACTCCAAGGCTTTCCTCGTAATGCTGGGGCTTCCGAGTCCTTTGAGTATTTCGCCAATCCTTCTCCTACACAAGTAGCTTCAAATTACACATGGTTGTCTGCATGATTACCGAGCACAGATAGAATATGACACAAAGCTGTGGTGACAGAACATGTAGGGGAGGGGTCGAAAGCAATGGAGTGGGGGAGAAATTAAGGTGGGGACGGTTAGATAATGAGGCAGAAAGAAGATGGAGGATGGACTGGTAATATTTGTCCTTGGGTCCTTAAGAAGTTTGAAAGGGAAATCAGCTCTGTTTCCATTAAAACAAATTATCATAATCAACAGGGTTTGACAGCTACCTTTTCCAGCTGATGAGATCTGTCTCTGAAACATGCACTCTAATCACACTGAGGCGATTACTGGTTTGTGCTTGTGACAGCACAGGGTGCACACATTAACGGCATCCTTCACAGTTAAGCCGTAACGTTAGCTAGCTCAGTGAGGCTCACTTGTTACGGTTGTGGTTGGCGGTTGTAGTTTGGGAGAAAGAAAGTAGTTCCCATATTTAACTTGGTCATGATTTCTTGAAAGAGACATTGCTGCAGAGTATTTCAAACGTAGCTTTTGGCCAGTTGAGTGCCATCTAGTTTTATTACATTCGACTCAAAGGTCGATATCTCGAAACCGTGCCATAACAACACTGATGGATAAATAGCACTACAGGTAAGAGTACAAATAAATGTATTTGGTTTGAGGGTGAACTGTGGCCTTACCTGTGAGTTGAAATGATTGAAATGAGGGATGATGAATTGCCTTACAATACTGAAAGAATAAACGCTTCGTATTAAATCGCATATTTGAACTGCAGTGCTTAACACTAAAAACATTGCCCTGGAGCATCGAGAGCTAAAAATGTATTGCCTGGAAAGAAGGGGGCTGTGAATGTCACAGGAAAAATTGAAAGATGTCACAAAAGTGAACGCAAGTTTAAGAGTTCAGCATGACCCATTTAAAGTTACAGTCTCTAGCTGAAAGTATTCTGAAATTTTGAGATTCCTCTGGTTTACTCAAAGTCCCACTCTGTAACTGTCTACCATTAAAAATTAAAATTACACTGATGTGTAATCAGGTAAATGGTGTCTATTTCTGTCTCTGCACACCCTGTTCTTGTATGTTGTAACTTTATGTTCCGGATACAATCACTTGCAAGAAGAACACAAAGCTTGACAGCACTAAGTCACACACCGCCGACTGCTTAACATATTTTGTTGTAACTGGATCATACTGGGTTTCTCTCTCATGTCCTCCAGCTGTTCATTTCAACTCTCTGTGATTTTCAGAGTTTCAGAGTAAACTGCTGCAAACTAATCTGTTGCTGTCAGCTAATGTTTGCTAATTTATTTAGCTGGGCTGCCCGGACTGCGAGCTCAGAGCCCCACCGGAGTGTTTGTACCACAGGCGTTTCGGATCAAGAGGCGGTTTTCGGGCCCGGGGTGCAGAAGAATGCAGCTGTGGGGGGGACCCGGACGTAACCACACTCAGCAGCCTCTATGGACATAATGACAGAGGCCAAAGAGGATGATGGAGGAAACTACAAATAGAAAAGGAGAGTGACCAAGGAAGAAGCCACCTGACAAGGGTAAATCTGGGACCGACTGTTCAGAAGAATAATTGAGATAAAAAGACTGTGAAGAACAAATGTATATAATTAGTTATAATTTGAACATAATGCAATCCAATATAAAACCATAAGCAGTCCCTGAAAGACAACAGAAGACAACATTGAGTCTGATATACAAAAATGTAACTGAATTATGGGCTTGATTTTTGCACAGCAAGCTTGTTGCCAAGGACGACCTGCTCGGAGCAGGACGACAGCTCAGTGCTTCTATCATTTATTTGGTGAAGGGACACCCACATGAACCTTTATGTTCCTGTTCTATGTACCTTGAGGTTTTGCTTGTCTGTTCTACTTTCATTCAACATTCCTTCAACCAACTGATCACACAGAAAAAAACACTTAATTCAGATTATGGCATTCATACCAGTGAGACAGAACAAAGATTAATGAATGACTCTTCCTAGCACCTGTCATCCACAGCAGCTAGCAGATTACTGACAGCCTTACATTTACCCTGACGTCTCTTTTACACACATCTAACTGTTGTAATAAACCTCATATTACAGATGATGGCAGAGAGCAGTTTCTTTATTCTAGCTGTTATTGAAATCTAAATATATATGTGTGTGTGTGTGTGTGCATACACGTGTGTGTATATATATTTAGATTTGAATAACAGCGAGAATAAAGAAACTGCTCTCTGCCATCATCTGTAATATGAGGTTTATTACAACAGTTAGGTGATGGGTGTCATTTAGCTCTGTTGGTAGAGCGTCCGCCCCATGTACAAAGGCTCAGTCCTTGACGCAGCGGTCCTGGGTTTGAATCCGACCTGCAGCCCTTTGCTGCATGTCATTTCCCATCTCGCTCTCCCCACATTCCTGTCACTCTTCAGCTGTATCTATCAAATAAAGGTTGAAAAGGTACAAAAAAGTGAACAGGTAGATGATAGATAGATTTGATTTCATTTATGGATCTACAGTGGTATTTAACATTTGCATGTTTACTATGTAGGGCCTTTTAGTAGATTATTATACTGGGTTTTTTGCTTTCCTTGCCATTTATCATATGTTTTAAAATAAACACTACAATCTCTATTCTGCTATAGAATCAATCTGAATAGGACAAACAAAACCATCCATGTTATTTTCTCTATGTTTTATCCATATTTTATCAAATGACTGTGTGACTGTGAGTGAAACCAAAAGAGGAGCTTGTAGTGCGATCCTTTCCCCATATAACAAGCATCAATACACAAATTGCAACTTAAAGTAAGTATGATAGTACGGCCACATTGCGTGTTTCTATCTGTGATATCTATATATGAAGTGAAAAAAAGTAAGCAATGCTGTACTTAATGCACCAAACCTGTTGAAATACATTGCAGTCTATTAAACAGTGTTTTCATTTTTACTTTTATTTTTATTTAAAATGATTTACATTATCTTCAACCTTATCTCTCTTGTGTAAACAAATGCAGTAATACAATGCTCAGCTCTGCTCAATACCAGTTCAGAATTACAATTGTCTATCTTGTGTGTATGTGTATTTGCTGTGCTGGTGCTGTCATCATCAAATAACCTTTCCTCCACCACCAAACCAAAAAGCTAGTGCAATGCTTTCATATTACTGAGATACACCAACAACGTGTGATTATGGGGGTAACTCCAGGTTATTATTCAGCAAGATGATTAGGTGGTTTGAAAATCTGATACAAATTGCATAAACAATTCCCAGAATTTTCAATATGATCAATAAGATTGTAGACAGGCGTCGCAAATGAATCTGCTATAAATATAACCACTGATCAATCATTAATTTTAGCAGAGGAACTGTTCTTTCTGTTCTTTTGCTTCATGAATGCATGAACATTTCAGTCTTATTATACACAATTTTAATCACTTTAACTGTTTATTATTGTGTTGAAAACTTTCAAAGCAAATCACATATATCATGGTATTATTGGTGATAAAGAAGGAATCTCATGTTTCCACAAAAACTATACATTACTGACAAAGTCAAAATGTGAAAATGTTTTCTCTAAGGAAGGAAACACATTTTCATGGGTTCAGAATCTGAGTCTGTATCGAAACTGGATATCTCTAACAGGATGAAGTGCTCCAAAGCCCAATCGACCGACGTCAATATCAGGTGTTTTCTCATCAGGATTTTTTAGCTCAAACTCAAAGTAGACCAACATGAGGAAAACAAATTGTTTCAGCTCATTGTTGGCAAAGAACCTCCCAGGGCACATGGAGACTCCTGCACCCCAGGGCATGCTGTAATACTTAACCTTCTTCCCACCCATGTAGAAATCAGTTTTCTTGCTTCCATCTGGATTTAGAAAGCGATCATATTTGAATGAATGTGGGTCAGGGTGGATCTCTGGGTTAAGGTGGACAGCACTGTAAGGGAGGACTGCCATTCTATCGCCCTTGCGAATTCGGTATTCACATCCATTAGCCATCTTGAGAGTCATATCCTGAAGCACTGACCTGACGAGGAGGGGTGCAGCAGTGAGCCGAAGGGTCTCTTCGACAGCACTATCCAGGATTGGCGTTTTCATCAGCATGTCACAAGTCAGGTTGATCAAAGGTCCATCACATCGGACTTCCTGGCCAGATTCCTTCAGAACCCTATTTACCTCCTCCCTCACAGCTGCCATTGCTTCAGGGTGCTTCATGAGGAAGAAGAGCAGCCAGAATGCTGAAGGCCCTGTGTTGCCTTGGGAGACCCAAAGAAGCACAAGCATGTACCTGTCTATCATTGACTCCTTTATGCCTAACTCCTGTCTCCCCAACTGCATGTCCCATACCCAGCGACTGATGTTGTCCTTAATCTTCATCTTCTGCAATGACAGAGCTTTCCAAAAGAATGCCTTTATCCTTTCTGCCTCCATCTTTTCTCTCGGGGGCAGGACTCCATAAGCCAGATTGGGAACAAGTTGGTCATATTTGCGGAACTCATGGAATAAAGTTTCAGATTCAGCTTGGTCTTTCTCTTTGGCTTTCTCTACACTTCCTTCCCCGTTGTGTGATGCATTGCCAAAAAGGGATAAG
Organism: Nibea coibor; assembly: GCA_023373845.1. Lineage (NCBI taxonomy): Eukaryota > Metazoa > Chordata > Actinopteri > Sciaenidae > Nibea > Nibea coibor. The sequence continues at coordinate 5,704,854 of CM041733.1, read as the reverse complement.
TAGCCAGCCCTAAAAACAACTTTGTAGCTGTACTTGAACAGTCTGTCTTCCAGCCAGGTCTTTTGGTCAGTGGATGAATGAATGTTATGCAACATCACATTCTGTAAATTACACATCATGGCATGTGTCAGCACCTCCAATCCAGGCCCCCTCAGGTGTTTGTGGCTAGTCTTCATGAGAAGGTCTTTCTCATTGCCTAAAGATTTGTAACCAAACAGTCGTTCTACCAGGTTCCTGGCAAACGTGTTGAAGTCCAGTTTTTCTGGACTCTCCTTAACAAATGTCCCCAATGATAGAGGGTCCAGAATGAATGTGAGGTAAAATCCTCCCAGCTGTACAGTGAATACATCACCATGCTTTTGCTTCATCCTGTCTAGGAACTTAATTGTGTCCTTGCGGAATTCTAAGACATGACCCATCCAGGGGATGAGCCCCTTATCCAAAGGAGGTTCTCCTGGTCGCTGTCGTCGAAACGCCCCCAGAAGATATAGCCCTCCAATCAGAGCAGCAAGAAAGCTAACAAGTATAGGTAGTAGCAAAGTCATGATTGATTTCTGTTGTAGCCAAAGAGTGATTTGTAGAATAGGGACAAATCCTACTTTATAAACCGATGTTTGCTCCTCCCTTTGTTCATGGGATTGGTTTTACCACCTCATCAACTGACAAAAACTCTAAAAGAACATGTCTTTTTAGAGTTAGATAATTATTAAACAGATAACAAATACAGACATCCAACTGCATGTGGAAACCAAGGTCTTCAGGTTTTTCCAGTACATCCTGTTTGTTGGGTACAAGGGGCAAGCACTTGTTACCCACTTTCCTCTCTGAATTAATTATTTATCTTAAGATTGTAACAGATTGTGCAACAATCAGGTTTAACATTAACGTCAGTATTTTAAGCCTAGGAGGAAGAAGCAATTCATAATTATACTATCTCAGCCATTTTAGGAAAAAAAGAAAAAAGTGGCACAAAGAGTTATGATGAAAAATTAAATATGATGGAGTAAAACACATTCAGACCTGAATATGAAGGTGTTAAGCTTATGTAAGCATCAGTTTGACGATGAGTTAACAGATCTAAAACACCTGCCAACCAACACATGCTGCATACAGACAACCTCCTGCCAACTCTGATGACGTCTGAACAGCACTGTAGATAACAAGATTCCCTAGTGTTACAGCTAGGAGAGTGTTATCCACTGCTGGAGACGAACAGCATAGCACTCCTTTTTTCTTATTCTGTTTTACAAAACACATTTAGCCAGTGGTGGTGGTCCACAAACTCAGACAGTCTATTACATGCATTTCACATTCTGTTTCATTATTTTTATGCCTGTATGAGAATAATGAAAATGATAATGAAAACTTAAATGCTTCAAAATGATTGCAGATGTGCCATCACACAGTTAAAACATAAGTCAATGGTCTGACACAGTGCACCAGAATCTATTTTGAATCAAGAATCAGTTTATTCAGCTATTCTTTAGTTAATAAAATACTTTGCTTGTGCTTTACTTTTTCCCTCATATCTACATTGTGTAGGTATTAGTTAAGTGTTTTATTGGTACCTATGTGCAAGATAATTACTCTGTAATTAATGGACCTTATACCAGCAATACCATGATATTACATCTGTCTCCATTATCTAAAGCAGTGAAAATGCAATAAAAGCAAGATGCAATATTATTACAGTACCGAATTGACTCATAATGTAGTCTAAATATATTTTCTACATTCATCTCCACCATGAGGAAACTGGCTCAGTGTTTTATAAAGAGCTTTACATTCTGACCGTGTCTGCATGCTTATTTCATCCAAACTATTCCCAAGATAAGGTCCTGTATATCAGAGAGAGAGAGACCAAAGGTGATGGATTATGCCATTATCCACGAACAGGTTTCTGCACCAAAATTTGTCATATTCCTAACCTTGGCTGCTAAAATGAATAGCACCCTCACCCTGCCATGTCACCAAAACTTTAATATCTTCTGCTCTTTTTTCCTACTCTTGTTCCAGCTGTCCTGTTTCAAACAGAAAATAACTCATATGAATGATAATCCCTGTAGTGTAAGATTTGAATTTCAGTTAAATGAATCAGTAGAGCTATGGTACAGGATGCAGTACAGAATATTGTAAAAGCCCAGTGGGATCAAGATACTGGACTGAATGAAAAGAAAAATTGCCCCACAGAAACCAGAAACTAGAGATAAGGTTAGGAGCTCGGACATCTAGAGGGATCTTGGATTAGAGCCACTGCGCCCTTTGCGTTGAATGGAGACATGTGAGGTGGTCTGGGCATCTGATTAGGATGTCTTATGGGTGCCTTCCTTTGGTGGTGTTCTGGGCACGTCGAACTAGTAGGAGATACCGGGACAGAACGGGCTGGAGGGACTATTTAGTCGATCTGGCCAGGGAAAGACTCGGGATCCCCCAGGAGGAACTGGAATGCATTCCCCCTTATATTTACATTGCTTCTATTCTGGATGTAACTATAGAAGGCCTTTCAGGATAATGCTTTATATGCATCACATGTCTCTCGCTGCCTGACTTGCACTTTTACATACAAGCTTAATTTTAGCCAGGGCTGTTATAACTACTTAGGCTCCCTTTTAATGGGCTAATCAGGGTTAAACCTCTGCATGGATGTGACCATGTTCAGGCAGAAAAAGAGCAGATAAGGATGCTCAAGGACAGTTGTTTTGAAAGGCACTATTTGAAGTTATTGATTTTTTCTCCCCCCTTTGCAGATTAGTTGTTGCTGTGCTCATTTGAATGACCTTGCAATGCTGTTAGTATCAGCATCATCAGCTTGTAGATTGCTATTTATTTTAATTACTGGTTAAAAAATAGTCAACCACCAACATAGAGATATAAACAATAGTTGTTAAATAGTGGGGGGAAAAACATATTTTATTCAATCCTTCTCTTTTTGTCTTAACTTTTCTGCCTGCCTTCATTTTACCATCCCTTCCTCCTGACTTTATCTAATTCCTTGACCTTTCTTCACCTCCATTTCTTATTCTTCACCCAGCTTCTGTGGATGTCTCTCTCAGCGTGCTATTGCTATGGCATAGTGAGGGGAAAAGGTGGTTTTCTTGTAATAAATTACAGCAAAGGGCACTTCGTAGAAGCATTAGTCTAAAATGCCTTGCAGTACCAGGGCAAAATCCATATTTCTGGCATGGTTGTCTCCAGTGGAAAATAGACCGCAAAACCTTTGGTTCCACATATTCTCCATTTAACTACATTTGTCATGAACAGGGCAGCAGGTAGTGCTGTCTTGGAAGGTCAGATGTATCAGTGTGTGTTTAAATGTACCTCTGCAGTCAACTGTGGTGTTTTTTTGTTTTTTTTTGTTTGTTTTTGGCAAACATCTGGGATTTGCAACACTATGCAATACCTGATGAAAATGGTGCCAAGAACAAAAAATGGGTCAAACAACTCAAACTACAACTGCAGATTTTTAAAGTATGTCCTGAAACAATACTCAGTAAACTGGTAAAAAAACAAAAAAAAAAAAACATTTGAATATATTTTTGAATGTATCACTGAATGAAGACTGTAGATTTTATCTTCACTGGAAGCACATTAGGAAGGACGCTGGTAGGAACGGGATGAATGATTACAGGTTTTAAGATTCCCAAAAATTCTCACCACTAGGTTCCATGAGGCAGCAACTGGACATTAAACTGTTGTTTTTAAAGCTATTGCTAATGTTGGCTAACACTGGCTGAAGATCTAGGCAAATTGTAGACCAACAAAGGCCAAAATAGACTGAATGAAGGTGGCCAGATAATGACTCCAACATGTGCTGCATCCTGTCTGAGTGTCTTGACAGCAGATAAGCAACTCAAGTCATATCGTCCAAGTCACAGACAAGACAAACCAAGCCACAGGTTATGATAAGTCAAGTAAAGTCCTTCATGCCCAGTCTTTTTGCAGTATCTTGCCTTTCTAAAGAGAAAATGACAAGTTATTAGTTCAGATGAGTCTTCAAATGGAATTTCAGCAAGTTTTGCTTTTTTCCTTCACATGTGAAAGTCTCGAATCCGAAAGTGATGACTCTTGGCGCAGGCATGATGATGATCTGGTCTAATCTATAGATCATGGAGGTAGCATTGCAAGGAGCTTGACTGACAGGGTAGTCATCCAGTCATGACAATGCCATTGTAAGAACTGAAAACTTAAAATGAACACACACTACAGGAGTCCTAAAGACAAATTGCCAATTCAAGTCTAAACACAATGACACAATGACTCAAGTTCTTGTGACTTGGTAAAAGTTCAAAAACTAGCCCATCCATCAGTGAATCATTCAAAGCACGCCATCATGTGCTTTTATCGTCTCGCCAGGATGCAATAAAAAAAGGCTGCATGCGTGAGTGCCTGTCAGTCTGGACAGCTGACTCTTGTTGAATCAAAGAGCATGCTCAAAGGTCAACACATTCTGCCACCAAACCAGAACCAGTCTTGTGTCTGCTACTTTGTTCCAAGTATAAATAAGTCTGGCAGTCACTTTATTTTGTGAGAAAGAGGAAACTTTTTAAGGCACAGTAAAGACTTTGAAAACTGGAAATGGTACATGATTCATTTAGTTGAGTTACTGTTCTCATCACCGGAAGGCAGAGGAATTGAGCTCAACAATGCAAGCATAACACTGTTTTAAATACACTAATATCCCAGTCCTTGTCCTCATCTTTCCTCCTGTCTGTCATGTGTAAGATCTGAGGAGCTTTACACACTTTAGCTGTCATTTGTCTCCCTGCATTTGATTTCACACTGACTCTGTTTCTCTGCCTGTCTGTGCCTCTCTGCTCATCTTCTTTCTTTCTCATCCCTGCCTGCTCATTCCTTTTCACGCATTGTTCCACCAGGTGTCAACTTTGAAATTTCAACTTTTTGCTCCCCTTCAGATTGTCAATGAAACTCTGGGAAGAAGAAGAGCCAGCACCTTGGTGGTTTGATTTTCTTTTCCACTCTCATCTCTCTTTTACATGAATATTTGTTTGTCTGTCTTTGTCTCTATCTGTTTCTGTCTTGTTATTTTTATCGCAGTCTTCCTTCCTGTCTGTTCCTTTGGTCTCCCCTGTCACTTTCCTGTCCTTTATTTTGTCTCGCTCTATCTTTGTATAGCACTCAGCTGTACTAATGAAAAGATGACTGATGTAGGTGCTGGATGGGAGATGGAGCCTGTCATTTATTTTCCAGTTTTCTGCAGGGCTTGCCTGGAGCTAGACTCACCTCGACCACAGGCAACAAGACCTGAGAGCTTGCCGAGAGTCCATGCTGAGACATGGACGCATAGGTGTAATACAATGTACTGCATCCATACATATGCACAACACGCACAGACTATACACACACACCCTGCTGCCACTGACAGAATGATGTTTTCTGGTGTGCCAGAGAGTGGGAGTAAAAACAATACCCTGTAATTGAATCCCTGGTGCCACTGTGTACCTCACTCCCGCTCTCTCAACGTGGCAACAATCTCTTGCAGTCAATCTCTCTCTTGAAGAGTGTTTGCCTCTTTGCTGCCTTTGTTTGTCTGTCTAAATATTCTTTCTTTCGTGTGTTTCTCTGCCTGGTCCCGTGTCTTATACTCCAGGCTGATAGCTATAGATACCTCCTGCAAAATCAATCCAGTCAGTGTCCTCTGAGGAACTACCACCAGCTAAGGTGTAAGATACAGGCATGGTTTAACGGTGTGTACGATGATGTGTGCAAGAAAGCGACTGTTTGCTCAAAAACAACAATGGCGGCTGCTTAGAGGAGATAGTGTAGTGTTAGTGTAGATACTCCTCTGTGTGAGCTCTTGTACTTCTTCGGCCTGTTGTTGCGGGGAAGCTTCTGTGGGTACAATGCTGTAGCACCCGGGTGCAGAGTGAAAGAGGAGGAGGTGGATCAGAGGGTATTTATAGGAATGTCAGAAGTGGCATGGTCGAGGTGCAGCCCTGCTCTTGAAACTCTAATAGCCTCAATATACGAGAGCTAGAGAGCTCACTGAAAGAAGAGCAAAGAATGGCACTGAAGGCTAACTCTCTTCATTTCTTTCAGAGTATGTATTCTTCCAGAGGCTAGTTTTGTCAGCATCCTTGTAGTCATTCAATCCACTTCTTTCTGTGTGTGAGTGGGACAAGTGAATGAGATGAGTATCTCTCTTCCGGGTAAAATTATTTAGAACTTCGTGTCCATTTCTCTTCATATGTGCGTGTACACGTGCCGGTATAGTTGTGGGTAAACATTTGCACGTGTGCATTTCTGTCTTGTGTATATGTGTGTGTGTATTCTCTGTGCACTGAATAGCACCTCAACCAGTCAGGCCCCTCCATGCCTCATCGCTCTTCATTGTTTTCCTGTTCGTTTGACTGACATGTCATCCTCAAAAGATGTTTGCATCGCCCAGGCACTCTAGATTGGACACGCTCGCATGATCCCAGCCAGGGCTGTGCTTGAAGAAAGACAGGCAGTTTAGTTCTGGTTTATTTATAGACCCTGAAGACCATGTTTTGATTAAACGTCTCACACATAGAGATCAGGGCTTCAGTAGTCGCACATTATCTGTAGTATTTGTTCTTAGATTAGCGAGGTGTGTCAAATCAGGACAAGTCAGGTCATTTTTGGAGAGATTTCCATTAGAGAGAGAAAGTCTAAACTTGCTGGAATGGATTGTTTGATGAAATAAAATCAGCTGCCTTTGTAAATAGTGACGATACTTGGTCAATGATTTGCAAGTAGGCCACATTAAACTAAGACACATATGAGGGAGATAGGACATTTTGTTTAGCAGTGGGATTCCAAAAGGTTTAAAGGGGCACCAAACTGCGTAGGTGTAATTAAGTCATTTTGATTTTGTACCACCCTTAAAGAAGAGAAAATATCTGATTGATTTCAGTCTCTTTAAATACATAAATGATTCATTTGGAACACTGTTTAATAATTCAGTTATTAACTTTAATCTAAGCTAAGTTTCAAAGCATTCTCTGTGCAACACTGGATACATTTATTCAAATATAATAAAGCAAAACACAAAATGGAATCTAACTTCATGTGCTAACCCAAAGAACAAAAGGAATGTGTACGTGTGAATGTTCCTCTGTGTGTGTGTGTGTGTGTGTGTGTGTGTGTGTGTGTGTGTGTGGCTGTGTTTAAAACCAGTTCAAGGTGTATGTGTGTCTGATGTGTGTAGGATAGACTTAAGTGGAAATCACATCAGTAACTTGTGCATTAACAAAAGCAAAGCAGTCCAGTGCATAGACATAGACAGATATGAAAACCTGCATGCCCAGGTACGTTACCAGTCCATAAAGAAAAGGAGTTGCATTGGTGAGCCGGACAGTGAGGTAAATGACCACAGAATGCTGCAATACAAAACACATACTTAACTTTAGTAAAAGTATTAAATGTTGATTTAAGAGGAACAGTTCCCTGAAAATGAATGGGTTAGCATAACAGCATATAAACCAAAAGGCTCGATGGGCACTGGACAGATTGCCATGGAATTTGCATACTTAGATATCCATGGGAGATACCCAGGAAACAAATCCTTATGATTGTGGCGATCACCCGACTTTTACTATCTCCTCAAGCTTCACATTTGTGGTTTGCAGGAAGCTGTCTTAACAAAAATGTTTAATGTTAAACCTCCCCTAACTTTTCATCCAGTCAGTCAAAACTTCAACTTGTCTAATACTTCATGACTAAATACCTGAAATTCCCGTCAGTATCAGCTATACGTTGTGTTCTAATATGCAAATAGTGGCATGTTAACACAACAATAAGATTATTCATAGCATCTGTGCCAAAGTACAACCTCACAGAGTTGCTGGCGGGAAAAAAGTAAGTGGGATATAAAAACTGTTGGATGACAATTCAGAGTGCTGAGGGTATTTGTACCCTGCACTCATCACGTCTATGACTGCTATAAAGATAAACTACTGTTATAATGTGGTGAAACATTACACTACCGTGATCATTTGAAGGCCTCTTCAGGCTTTCACCAGCTTGCTCTTCTTTCAGCGTAGGCTGGTCAGTTTTACAGGTCGGGGTATAGTTAAACTGTTTCTGAATTACAGAATTCTCTTTGCATACCACAACATGAATACAGATACGTTGCTATTTGCTTAGGCAGTAATGACTCCCTGTTACACCAACGGGAGGTTATTAAAATTAACACAGAGTTATGGAAAGACAATGTCGGACTCTGGACCCCTGACTAATCTGACCAGTGATGACATTTTTAGCATCATGCCATCATTCAGACCACTGGGCGTCGAGGCGGTGCCCAGCAAACGATGTGGGGGTTTGTGGCAGAACTGGCAGATTTTCTGGGGAAAACTTGGTCTGATTAAGAGAGATGGTATTCGTATTTAAAAATCTGAGTTTATTTAAACCATGACAACTCTGACTGAGTGGTGAGGAAACCCAAGTGTTTAGCCTTGGCTGGATTATTAACCAGGCCATTGTTTCCGTAATCCCACCAATGCTAAACACCTGTCCCTCCACTCTTCCTGGTCCTCTGTTTCTTTATCCCCATGTCGGACTGAGGATAGATTGAATGCTACAGCGACTTGCTATGGCTTGTTAAGGCACAAGTAATATTGCAAAATAATACAAACCAAAGCTAGCTGGTTAGCATGCTATGCTAAGGTGTCATAGGGTGACATAATGTCATAGCTGCTACCTCAACATGTGTTGATAATGTGTTTTTTTTAAACATGTATACAAAGGATTGCATTTAAGTTCAGTCAGTTTATCTTCAGTGCAATTTTCTGTGTTAAAGGGTTGGTTCACATACACACAAGACATTAATCTCACTAGCCATAGTAGCCATGCAGAATAGTTTTGGAGCTCTTTGTGAAGAGTTTTTTGTTAGAGCCACCAACTGAACTGGTGAACCAACCTTTCACAAAGTCGCTGTAACTACCTCTTAAAGACCACGGCCATTTGAGGCTATTGGGTTGATTAAGGGAGAGGGAGCAGTGAGCGTTAGGAACAGGTGAACAAGAGCAGCTTATAGTAGCCCACCAACCTGCGAGGAAAATTCGCTGGTCATATCTCCCAGTGACAACTGTGACAAGCGCACGCACACTCATCTAGAGGTCTGAGATAAGGTAATCCATTTACTTGGTGGGGGCCAGTATCTTGCTATCATGCTGGAAGATGGAAACCAGCTTTCATCTTTCAACACTGCCTCTCATATGCACACACGTTTTATCATTTCCCTGCTTATGAGTGTATGTAGGTTGTGAGAATAAAACTCAACCCCACACAGATAAACAGTTAAATGTTTTCTCTTGAGCCAGTAGGCCGGTGTGATGTAATTCAAACAGTTCTGTGGTTTGAGATATCCTGTTCTAGTTTGCACGGCTTTGTTTGCAATTGTAACCCACATTTCTCCACACTGAGCTCACCTTCTCCAAACTGTTCAGACGCTACTGACATGCAGCTCAGCACAGCGGCTAATCTCACTTATGAATGCATTTATACAAGCAAAACACTTCACACGTCAAGTGTATTTGTCCACTAATAGAAACGCTTTTGCACAAGGGTGAAGTATTTCCAGTAATGCGACACAAAATTATACAGTGCTAGTCAAACTCGTGTTCTGCATTTGGTTCTCATTCACGTCACACCTCATGTCCTCTCTTGCAGTCCATCTGGGGAAGAATCTTTTTGCATGCATGATACATCCCTGGTAATCTCCTGCAGATATGTCCAGTCATCCAGCATTCATTGCATCCAAGAGGGACATCTGATCGTGTAGCTGGCGGTCATAAACTTCGCTCCTCCACAAGAACAAGAATGGAGCTGAGGAACGGAGAGAGAAAATGGAAGGGAAACTGACAGTCTTTAACAGAGGTCATCAAGGAATGAAATGAGGCGCTCAGTGTTGTACAGCCTAATTAGCAGTAACACAGATAATATCAGAAGCTGCGCACATTGAGATGTTGGCACCCCTCATAGCCGGGACATCCTATCTTACTCTGTTTCTGATCACATTTCTTCCTCGCCTGTGTGTCTTAGCCAAGTTGAAACAAGCCTTATCCACACTGGCCTAGAAGCTCCAAACTTACCGCCTCTCTGTGTCAGGCTGGGTCTGTGTTTACTGAGAAAAAGTCATTCCAAACATTTGCCCTTTTCTATAGATGGCGTGAAATTGAAAAGCATAATCACCTGGGTAAATACTCCTGTAAAGTATGAATCGGCTCCGGTTGGTTTGATATTTCTGTTTTTTTGTGTATGTGTGTGTGTGTTAAAGCAATGAAAAGTGATCCACAGTTCAGTCCACAGTGACTTCTGCTGTGCGGACTGTGTGGAGAGTTTTGAAAAAGTGAATTTAATACACACTAATGTGAAAAAAATACATTAAAAATAAAAGTTAAAGTTCAAATATTAGAGAGGCTCAAGGACATTTTGGATCAGTTTGGGCAAATTTGTGCAAAATGCAAACACAGAGACACACACATACACACACACCTGTCACAGAAGAGGTTCATTATTTAAAACATGGTCCATTGCCATTGTGTGTGTCTGTGTCTTAATGAGCTCCACTCAGTTACTTGTTTTCATGTTTTATTCTGTTGTTTATTCTACTGAAATCTAGTACATTTGGCACCATGCACTTTTCTTCTGTTTTTGAGCTTCATCGGTGTGTGCATGCATCTGTGTGTGTGTGTCTGTTTGTATCTGCGTCTGTGTGTGTGTGCATAAACATGCATAGGCCCATTTGACTAGTAGTCTGGTGATTGTCCCAGAGGAAATCCACATCAACAAACATTGAAAAAGCAGCCTGCAACTTGATCTCATGGTAATTTTTAGGAAATTCTTGGAGAACCCGTGAATCTGGTTTCATTTCCCTGTATGATTGCAAATAATTCCATATCAGCAAATATGAAGCAGTGCTTGAAAAGGCTGCTTGACAATGATGAAGAAAAGTGCAAAAAGGCATATTTAAAACATACTTAAAAGTCAGAATAATACTTTTTGCTTTAATCAACGATGAGTTTTCAGATAGAGTTATGAGAGTTCCACCCACATTGTGTCGAATTTACAAGCTGTTCTGTCTGCTAGGACATCTCACTCCGTCCCTTGTGCTGTTTCATTATTAATAAGCACTATCAAGGGTACAACCTAACCTACTAACCTTTCCACTAGGGCTATGTGTCATTAAATTTAAGTGGTGGTCTCTCTCTGAGAAAAAACCCCACGTTGAAGCCACTGTTAAAACTTAATATTACAATATTTATGAACGTAGCTACAAGGTTACACCGCTGTGGAATCATGGGAGAAACATTATATTTGGGGTTGAATACGCAAAGAGACTGTGACATTTTAACATTACATGGAGGCCATTAATCACAGTGTGTAGAGTGGAAAGGGGACTATTAATGGAACAGTCAGCCCATGTAAACACCCTAATTGGAGTGATGCCTTGCTCTGATTATTGGCCATAATCTGATTATTATGCACATGTAAACATAGCTATTGTCTAATTTCACTTCCCCTCATTCATTTTGCACTGCATGCCGTATGTAATTAGATCTTTAAAATTGGCTTTAAATGAGGCAACTAACAATAACACCCCATATGTGTGAAGCACAAGCAGGATATTAATGTGGAAATAGGAGGCATGTTCTCTGATGACCACTAGAAACTGATTTTAAAAAATGTAAACTACACAGATTTAAATCTAATAATAAGAATAATGTCTTCCATAAACACTTTGGTTCTCGTTCGGAAACTTAAGCTAGCTAGCTGCTAGCTGTAGCTTCAAATCTGAAAGGCAAATATGAGAACTGTCTCATTTCAAACTCCACCAGAATGTGATTTAGATTATTTATCAATATTATATTCAATTTCTGCCATGTTCTGTAGTTCTTTCAGCAAAGAGCTAGAGCTACGAGACAGTTAGCGTAGCTTATCATGAAGACTATAAACCTTTTCTAGGTCAAAAGCAATGACGTTCTGGAGTACACATTTTATGGACACCATTATGTGACAATAGCATGTTTCAAAGAAGATGTTTTATAGTGATTTTTAGAGGTGCACGTAGGTGTGTTTTTGAACTTTGGACAGAGCCAGGCTAGCTGCTTTCTCCAATCTTCTAGCATCTGTCTTCTCAGCAAGACTGTAAATAACCATATTTCCTTATTTTCTGATCTATTTCTTGCTGGCTATTCACAGCAACGAGGTAGGAAAATATATTTGCAATGACTGAAGTGCCAAATTAGGAATGTGTCATACCAATAAAGTAAAAATAATTACCTGACACATTTAGATTTGGAACAGGCTTTCCTTGATGGATACATTTGTACTCCAGCATTAGTCATTTTGCTGATGGTTTAATCCAGACTGACAGAACGACAATGCTTTGCTTATGATATATGGGACAGTTATATGCAGAAGGAACAGTATACATCACCAAAACAACTCACTCATATTTTCAGTGTTCATTTGTGAAAACCAATTGAATTACCATGTGCCTTGCAGGCTGTTGTAGTATAGATTCTTTATTACTTTGATATAATTATCATGTCAGCAGATGCAGACATGCACGAGTCAGAAGCTTTTATGGTTTAATTGTCAGTGTTCTGCTGCTGATGTTGTTTGTAGTTAACATGAGATATGTCTCTGGGCCACATCTGAAGCAACTACACAAACCTAGCATGTGAGGAGGGAGGGAGGGAAGGAGGGAAGGAGGGATGATGGAGAAGATGAATCCCAACGACTTTGCATCATTCATTCTCACACTCACTCGCTTTTCCTCTCTGCAACATTGCAACTGCCTTCGCAATGCACACCTACACATTTTTCCACACTTACTGAGGCACTGCAGGGTTTTGACATGTAGTAATCAGACACACACACACACACACACACTTTTCAGATGCCAGATGAAAGAACACCTACATCAGTGTGGAAGTGGACTGTAGAAGCGCGTGTGTCGTAGAGATAAAAGCATTATGCAACAAATGCCTGTCTGTAACAACCCTTCATGTCATGTCAGCACTGAGGCAGCCTACATATATACACACACACACACGTATGCACAATTACACTTACTGGTCACATGATATCTGGTTATATCTGTATGGAAAGTCATATGGAAGTATACAGCACAAGAAAACTAATGTGACAGGGCTGACAACGGCCTGTGGGAGTTTCCCTGGCCAAAAGGATGATGATGGCCGACAGCATAGAGGATGTGTCTCATGCAAGATATTTATATATCAGAAAAGCCCAAAACAGAAATAATAAGACCACATCATGATGTAACTAATGGATAATGTGGACTAAATAATACACGTGTTTCCATTGCAAAAACAAAACATACAATGCATACAGTACGTAGGAGTATATGATTGACAGGTAGGCATATAGATTACTGTTTAGTTATGGTTACGTTAAAAAGAATCACAAAGCCGAATTTCTATGAAATCCTATGATACACGTCATGTCTGTCCCAAGGACACCATATAGCCCGAAAAGATGCCACTTTGCGTAGGTCCTGTCGTGCATGTCGACTGACAGTTGTTTTTTTGTTTTTTTTACCTTTATGTAACCAAGTCAATTCAGCACACTTAACCTTTTTCAGGAAGCAGTCCTCTGCCCACTGTCTGTATGGACATATTACAGGATGGAGGCCCCCCGAGCTTAAAGTGAAGCATCATTCTGTCAGAGCTGCATGCCATCTACCCTCCTATGTCACATCAGCCAGCAGTAAATAGAGTGGATAATGAGCAGTAAATCCTCTGGGACAACGTTAGGTCTTGTTTGCAATGACAGTTTCTAGCACTCTGTGCTGTGTTCTGTGCTGCAACAATTTTTTTTTCTTCTTTTGGGGAAGAAATGGCTGTTCTGTTTCCATATGGAAAAATAAACCAAATATGGAAAGTAATTATACCAAAAAATGCTGCCGTTCAAGTGTAATCTTTTGTGACTGCAGCATTATTTTACATTAACTTCCAGATGGCAATGAACCGTTTCCCAACTAAGTATGCTGCACAATTTCAAAGAATAAGAATATATGTCAAGATAAAAGCTGTAAAAAGCTTCTATGTTCAGTCGCCAAATAGTAAAAATGTACAAAACAATACAAGTGACTAGAACATAGTGAAATGAATTGAAATATGCCTTTACTGGGGTTATTTTCTTTGTTTACGAGAGTACCACTCTCATGTCTGTGCATTAAGAATTTAGATGGTGCCAGCTTAGCATAAGGACCAGAAGCTAATTTAAATTGTACGCTAACAGAAGCGTAAAAAGGATGCCAGAACTGTCAAACTATCCCTTTAAAAATGATGCGACGATTACACGAGACAAAGTGACCCACCAAAGACACTGTAAACTGTAAAACATATGAGCCTGCATTTTCTTCAAGGACAACCTCTGTCCACTTGGATTTACACCAAATAAATCCTCGTATGTGCGGGGATATTGGACAAACTTCATAGGGCGAAAAAGTCTTAGTCTTCGAGGAAAGAAGGGAGAAATCTAGTTCACATATTTTAAATAGAAATGATGTTTACATCTGTTGATTGGGGAGGCATGAAGGACACCCGACATCACTCTGGTGTAAAACCATATTTGAATTGTTTAGCGGGTGTGTCTGTGGGAGTATTATTAGCTCAAAGTATGCATACATCTACTTAGCCCTCTAAAAGAATTGAGGTTCTTTCGCCGTTATGCATAACGGAAGGATACATCAGAGCTGGCAGAGAGTGTGCTGATGTAAATGCGTCAGGTGGGAAATAGATGGCAGGTGAGATTGCAGCCCTCGGCTCCATGAGCAAGTCTACCACAGAGGATGCAGGCCCCGGGGATGAAAGGGGATCCTGTAAGTAAGAGTCTCTGTGTGAAGTGACTGTTATTAGGATTTTTTTATTGCGCAGTCGAAATGCCAAAAAGTCCTTCTGGCAAACTGAAGGAATGACCTAAACATTTCACTTTGAAGTTGTCACCAGAAAAAAAGCCAACATGACACCTTCAAACAGGAGTGTTTATCCCCTCGGGTTTTCTGTTGGACATTTAGGTCTAGTTTTCTGTACTGACATCATGCAATATGTGGCCTCCAAGTCTGAAGGGACAAATCAAAAATATGATCACGCGGTTGAAGTCAAAGAAGGCATTTCAGGCGTCCGTGCCCATCACTTCATGATCCATGCTCACATCAAAATATGCATTTTGCAAATGGAAGATTCAGAAACCTGTGTCACCATGAGCATTTGGATTTCTGTATTGGAACTCTGCAGGAGCTCAAAGAAAAGTGAGGAAATGGTGGGAAATTACACCCCTACAAGAAGAGCGAGGAAAGTATAAATCAGCATCCCGGCACAACTGTGAGTGTTAAAAGGATCTATGCAGGAGGGCAAGAATAAATCTAGCATGGCATCTGGCTTTTTGGGGGGCATTCAAACACGAATGAGTGACATTTCTTTATTTATTTTTTTCAACAGAGAGGCATTTCTCTCTGAACTCCATTTTTTTCATTCATATAAAAGCTGTTGTGCTTGGTTGTCTTGCCACTCTCAAGTTTGTTTTACATATTTTGAGCACCAGTTATAAAAACTAAGAATTTTTTATTCAGATAAACAAATCATCTTGATCACTTTTTTTTTATCCTCGCAAGTCCTCCTCCTTTCTTTTTTTCTGACGATGGCAGTCTTCTGTGCTTTCCGTGATTGCACTCCTTGCACAGTCTCGCACATCTTTTTTTTTTCTTTCTGCAAGACCTTTTGACCCCTGTTTCTTGCCTCGTGTTGCTTCAGCTCAGCACATAAATGTGGTCATATCAGACCTCCTTTGAAGCCGACAGGCACTACCGTTAATTGAAAATTTGACTTTGAAGTTAAATACTTTTTTTCCACTTGGTGTTTCTGCTTCGTTATACTGCATGTAAATGTTTCAACACTTAATTATGATGTACAAACCTATTGATCAGCTCTGGATAGGTCCAAAAGTAACACATGACCAATACTGATTGCAAATAAAATTTTAGCAATGTCTTGTTTTTGTATGGATGACAACGATATGTGTAAAATGAACAGAATGTGGGTTTGCGCTATCTTGCTGAAATAGGCAACATTGTCCCTGAAAAAGATGTTGTCTACTTGGCTGTACATGTCGCTCCAAAACCTGTATATATTGTTCAGCATTAAAGGAGCCTTCGTAAATGTGCAGGTTACCCATCACGCCATGTGCTAATGTGCTAATGCACCCCACATCATACCATCATGGAAGCTGGCTTTTGAACTGGGATGATAACAAGCCGGATGGTCCCTCTAGGAAACAGGACAGGACAGTTTTGTCCACTTTGCCTCCATCTTAGATGAATATGAGTGGCTGTGCGTCTGCATCTGGTTTATATGTGGTATTCTCTTTGCATGGTGAGTTTCAGTTGTCATTTATGGATGCAGTGATGAACTGTGGTCACGGACGATGGTTTTTGGAAGTGTTCCTCAGCCCATGCAGTGATGATATCCAGAATCCTGTATGTTTTTGATGCAGTGCCTTCTGATGGGTAAAATCATTAATTCAGCATATGTCCAGTATATGATCCATGACCCAATTGTAAGCATATCCCATGTTTATTTTGATTAATGCAACTGCTGTTTATTGACCTTAAAGGATGCACAACTTCTAAAACAATCCTCCCTTTTCTTATCATTCAAGGAATTTAACTAGGAATTCTTCAGCAGCAGACAGGAATGTGTCCTGCCGAGGAGCAAAAACTACAAAAACAGGCAAATCTTATAATCCCCATGTATGTAAGTGTTGTTTTTTTTTTTTTTTCAAGTCAAATCATCCCTACACTGAATTTCTCATCCTGTCTGTCTTCGGAAAAAAAAATCTATAAAACCGGCTGCTAAGTCTGAGAAGCAGAGCGGTGCCAGCAAATTCCAAGCTTCTATCATCTTACACACACACACACACACACACACACACACACACACACACACACACACACACACACACACCGACCAAAACAAGACAACTCCACACAGTAGCAGGCAACACAGGCTGCTGTACAAACTGCCAAAGAGCTTCTAGCTGCAGGCTAACCAGCAGTCGAATGTCCCCCACCTCCCTCCAGTGATGATGATGATGTGTGTGAGAGAAAGCCAGAAAGGAAAAACAGAGAGAGACATGGGAAGGGCTCGGATGAAACAAAAGGATATCAGAGACAAACTGGAAGGTGAGAGCGGTGGAAGGGTGTATGTGTGTGCGTGTTATGTAAACCCCAGGTGGTGCTTGTTGTCCTGGATAGAAGTATCACCGGGGGGACGACTGCTCCAGCTTAGCAGGGCTCTCCACACCTCTCTCCTTCTCTCTTTCCCCTGTCTTTCCACAAACACACAGCAGCATGAGAAAAAAAATAAATAAAAAGCATGAGAAAAAAAATAAATAAAAAGAGGGCAACGAAGGAAAGGTGAAGGGAGGAGAATGGGAGACGGGATGGAAGGGATGTAGGGAAGGCAGTCGGGAACAGGCGGGAGGCAGGATGCAGAGACGAGATGTGGAGGGGAGAACACAACGTCACTGTGGAGTTGTGTGCAAACACTGCACCTTTAGCTCATTGTTTTTAGGTCACGTGTGCAACCCGGGAGGGTATGATTCATTTTCTCCCAGTGCTGTGTTTTGTGTTTTACCCTTACTGTTTTCTTCTCTCCCTGTGACGGTAACACTTTGCAACAAGCACAGTCATGGGAAGAGCCTTTCTAGATACATCTGCATAATCACACACGTTTCCACACCCACGCACGCAAACACACCTCCCCGAGGGGCTGTTGTCGATAAACAGCCCGAGTTCTACACCTGATGCATCTGTGGGGATAGTTGTCTCGGTGCTGAAACAGCAGGAAAGAACATCAGCAGAGATGTTTTATGGTCCCTGTCCGACCGCTGACTCAGACCTCTACTACTGCTGTGGAAATCCCAACTCTGACCCCCAGATCAGCACTGAGACTGAGTTCACTCCACTGAGCAGCTATGGGTATAGGAAAACAGGCGGTCGGGGGCAGATCTGGGGCAACACTGCCCCCTAATGATTGAGACATGGAGGTGTATCTGGTAGAGATGACGTAAGGCCAGGCTGTGTGTGTGTGTGTGTGTTTGGTGATATAGCAAAAGGTGTAAATGCGTTTAATGTAGTGAATGAGTGTTCATTTGATATTATGAGTTTTGTTCCATGAAACAGTGGTATGGCATACATGTGAGATCATTAAAGGGTCAGTTCACCCCAAATGAGAAGAAATTTCCATGAACTGACCCTTTAAAACTAGAAATCATGCTCACTGACACTGGCCATAAGTGGAGGGAACACTGAGCTTTATGCAGGGTACTTGACAATGGTTAAATGTCCCTTTGACAGCTACTATTTGGAAAAAGCAGTCAAGACTTCCTGCTCCATATGCAAAAGTCTGTGTGAATACAGATAAAATATTTGAAAGAGTATGTAGGACATTTTGAGGATGTGTTTGGTTTGCAAAGCAAATAGATCCAACCCAATTTACAACTATTGATGCTGAAGCAATATCATTTGGTCATTGCATTGGGAGGGAAAGATTTTACCACAGAGCCTGAAGGCAGCTCTGCTCGAGGCAGATTCTGCTCACTAACAACCCCCAGTAGGCTGAGAAGAGGGAAACTGCAGAACTCAGGAGACACTGGAGTCAGACATCAGGGTATGGATTCAGATACCCCATAAGACAGAAGTATGTATTTACTTCATTTACATAAAGTAAAAGTACTGATATCATACTATAAAAATAAGTATATAACATTAGATTCTTACACGAGACAAAGTGACAGCGGCCAAGTGGTTCAGTGGTTAGCACTCACAGCAAGAAGGTTCCAGGTTTGAAACTCGCGACCCAACCCCGGATAAGCAGAAGGAAATGAACAGATGGATTTGACTGTTAATTGCAGTGGAGCTCATTTTTCAGGACAACAACTAATCATTAGTTTCATTATGCTAATTATTACTCGATTAATCGATAGATTGATTAGATCAAAATTAAATCAGTAAAATGAAGGAAAAGCAGCAAATCCTCACAACCAAATGTTGGGTCGTTTAGTTTAGAACAAAACATCATGTACTGCGCTGTACTTGACTAAATGTGCCACCACTGTGACTAACTAGAATTTATGTTGTCATGAAACTCACAGAAACAACTACAGTTCTTACAGTAGCTACAGCACTGTGGCTTATAATGGATAGTTAGTCTGTGTTATATTTTAGTCTACAAATATGTGAATATATTTTAAAAAATGTATTTTCAGCTGGGAATTTGAACAACACTGCAACATGTTTGTCTGTTTGCCGACGATTCTTTGATGTGCATGGGCACACAGCAGCAGGATATAGGCTGCTCTGTGTAGAGTGAATTCATAATGTCCACAGAGGGACATAAACTGGCAGGTGAAATCTCCCATAATGCAAAGGAAAGATGGAATTTCTTTCTAAAGTTTGTGTCATTTATATGCATGTGTACCACTGTGTTCGATTACCTGATGCAAGGACTATAATCGGAAATAATATGTCCTCATGTGGATCTTCTTTGTGTATTATTTTCTCATTCTGATACTTTATCAGTCTTTAGTCATCTGCTAACGACAAGGATATAGTCAAAACTGACACAAAATAATCACAAGAGTGAAGTGTACACATATGAACAGCTGCCAGAGTTTAAAAATATTTATTTTCATTCAGCAGATTAATTCCTTGAAATATTCAGTGTCTGTAAAATATCATTAAAATTCTAATTCATATCTTTCTCCTTCTTGACACCAAACCCGTTTTCATTTGAAGCAGCTGCCAGGTGGGGGACCACATCCGTAAGAGTTAACAAATTACATATTTGCCCTTTGAGGACCCATCTGCTTTGTGTATGAATAACATTTTCCATATCCGTTCTTGGCTGGTTGGCATTTCGGGTTCAGGGAACACACAGAAATCAGGACGGGTTTAATAATATGATTGAATGCCTGAGGTGAATCAAGTAACAGAAGGATAAAAGACTATCAGAAATATAGAAATAGGCTTTATTAGAGACTGTAAGACTGTACTTGAACTGTTGACTGTGATCGGAGCTGCACTGTGGGCGGATTGCTGGGTAATCAGACAAGTGGTTCTGCATATTGAATTGACTTGCACACTTGTTTCGTCCCACAGTTTGGAATAAATATAACATCTCTGATAAACATTGATGCTTAATTAAGAAACAAACTGATTTAATCAGACTGAACTGAGAATTTCTGCTTTTCTCTTGGCTTTGCCAGGATTAAGTTGTAAATGTGATGTGGAAAATGAGACGCATTAGTCTGATTTGTCGTTCTCCGATGTTGAGTTATGTCCCTGTTGCTCATTTAGCACCTCCTAGTCTAAAAAGCTTCAAGTTTCCTCACTCCATCTCCCCTTTATGTCTGAGAGGGACCGAATGCGATAATGTGTCTGGTGACCTTTGGCATGCCAGACAAAATGAAGGGTTGGTTCAACCAAATCACTTTTCTCACTTAATTTGTAGTTTCCTATTGAATAAATTGTTCTTATGAACCCGTGTTAGCGAGCTGCATTGAATATCCAGACCACGAGAGACATTCATTTGTTTGTTTGGAGTGTTTTTTAAATCAAAAGTTATTGTTTTGAGCAGCCTTGATTGTATTGGAGGTGTCTCTGAGGCTGTAACTAAATGCATGTCTGCATTCCATTGACAACATGCATTTTTAGGGTTTGGGTGAACTGAATAGAATAATATAGAATAAATAAGTTTAATGATTTTGATATATGGTTCTGTCTTGATAAAAAATGACCATAAAATACTGTTAAGTAGCTGTTTCAGTAGCTGGAATCAGAAGTAAGGGAACTTTTAAATGTCTCTGGAGTCTGACTGAGAGTTGTTTAGCACTGTTTGCCAACAGTGACAGCTAAGCAAAGCAGCATGTTTCTTGCCACCTGCTTTTCACCCATCTCAAAATGTTAGTTAATGAATTCTCACCTCTGCAAGGGAGGCAGAGAAGTTTATTCATAATATCCTCTCAGAACAGCAGTTGAAGCTAGGTGTCAGTTTGAATCTAACAACCTCTAAGGTGTTTTTTTAAGCCTCACACACTGGTTTAGACCTTCCAGCTCCGATTCTTTTTGCCGTTTATGCTATTCATCAAAGTTTGTCCTTTCCAGTCTTCTTTGAATGTTTGAGGATAGACTTGATTTATTGGCCCAAGCATCCTCAGGGGTATTTTAAAGTATGTTCAAACCTTATAGTATTGATTCTTTGTGTTGTTCATACCAGAGATCTCCACCACTCTCAGTTTCATTGTAAAAAGGACAGGCCTCATTTACTGTCTAGAGTTTCTTCAGGAGCATTCGAGGGCAGTGGACACATGATACGTCTGTGTCTTCATCCTCCGCTTCATCTCTCTTATCATCTGACACACAGCCAGAGGGTAACAGCAGTAGACTGTGGTCCAATCCTCACACACACTGCCCTGTGGATGAACATGCAGACAGGCACACACATGCATGCAAACACGGGTAGAAGAAGCACACATGCAGACGCAGCGCAGCACAGCAGGAACACGTCCATGAGGTTCATACACATGACACAGAACCGCAGCAAGTCTACTGGCTGGCGTGTTTAAGGATGCTCGAACAGGCAGCACAGATCCTGCCTTCGTGATGACTATGTTTTTGCATGCGAATACACACACTTACCCGTATCTTGTACCGCTCCCTGATCCCAACTCGTATGGCAAAAGTGGATCCAGGGAGCAGAGGCATGCACAGACACTCGCCATACTGGTGTGCTAAACTCAGGTCCAGACAGCACGGCACCACAGCCCCGAGAAGACCTGCAAGCACAAGCACAGGGTAGCACAATGTGTGTGAGTACAGCATGTGACAGAGTAAGCTCAATGAATGCTTAATGTCGGTTCTTACATAAAATTCACTTTGCAGAAACATCAAGTTAAAAAGTAGTCAGAAAGATCTGGTGTGTGTGTGCGTGTTTTCACGTTACATGTCGTCTTGTCTCCACAGACGTCAAACAAGCCAGTGCTCCAGCCTCCACCCGTCTGTGTGATGGTGGTGACAGTTGTCGTGGTGACGCCGAGGCCTGGCTGTGTGAGTACTGGATCTGTCAGTGCGGGAACTTTGCTTGACCTCCAGTTATCCTCACTTCCTGTGGTGAAGCCCCCCACTTCCTCTTCGTCTTCCTCCTTCTCCTCCTCCAGCAGCACCGATGCTGAGTCTTTCGTGGTGACTGACTGTTCTGGTCTGAAATTAGATTTTTAATGAATCTTTATATAGATGCTTGTTAATCCACCATGGTTTGTCAAGCTTCCTAACATGCCACTTGATATTCAACTGCAGGCTTATTGTTAATAGAAATTGTTTCAAATTAGCAAATTGATCTCCATTTTGCTGTCCTGTAAGCAGGAATTTAATTAATTTCATTAATTCGGCTAATTTGATTTTCCTTAAGCAGCATGTTTTGTACTCAGCTGGCCATCTTTATGAAATTTTAGCAGCACGTCACCACAATTACACCAGAATCCAAATATCATCCTTCAACTATGTTAGGCCTTCAGCGAAACTTTAATCACAGCAAATTGCAGTGAAGGCAAAATAAGTTGAAAATTTAGTAGGAGGGAGAGGAGCCGCGGCAATAATACATTTAAGGAATGTTCCTGTTTATTTTGTGTCATCATTTATCATAAAGGCATAAAAGAAACGAACGATTAAAAAGGGAACAAAGCAGCACAGGAAAAAAAAAGCAGAACAAGATAAGTGAGCTGTTTGCTGTAATTCCATTGTGCACAATGGTGACAACACTGTTTACTGGCAGGGACGACAACAACCAAAAAAAAGGAAGAAAAAAAAAAAAAACACTTACTGGTGTGTGACCGGCGTCTCCTCCATGACGAGAAGCTTCTGGCATCCAGAGAGGGGTGAGGCGAGGGGGGCGAGAGAGAAGAGGGGTGAGCAGGGAATTTAGCAGGAATGAGGAGGTAGAGGAGGGGCGCGGGAGTGACACTTCCCCAGTGAGAGGGTGTGTGTCGGAGCAGATAAACCAGCAGTCGGATGGCTCAGCCAGAAGCTGTGTGACAGAGATAAGTCTTGTAGTTGTCTTCGCTCCGAGACTTTACTGTGCCCACCCCACCTCCCACCACCCCCCGCTAATACAGCAAATGCAGAGAGGGCAGATACACATCAGGGTGCATGAACATGAATGTCTGGCACAAAATTATCTGATGCGAACGCATACATTTAACCCAAACACACCAGCAGAACAGAAGCGGCTGAAAAATCTTGCTGTTTATTTTCGTGATTACTTGTATACAAAGACAAACAAATTAATCTGCTCTGCTAAATTATGGATGTCAAACACAGGCTGGGATGCAAGGAATCAATTCGATGTTTCCTTGGCGTTCAAATAGATTCATAGTTTCTATTAAAGTGGTAAATTTAAAAAGATATACAGTTGTACTTACCCTTGAGGCAGAAGAACAGACTCGTACAGTGAAGAGCTGGCAAGTGAAAGGCGCATTTATAAAAAAAGATACGTGTGCTTTACGTTTTGAGGGGGTTGTCTACATTTGTGCATTTCCTGTGCTCTGACAGTGACCTTTATATTTAGATTGATATATTGTGTGTGTGTGTGGGTAACAGGCAGAGTGTTACAGAGAGAAGTGAGGTGAGCTTTACGTGGTGGAAGGACACGTTGTGAAACCATCATGAGTTTCAGGTCGTGCGCACGCACTGGGTCTTACCACAAAACTGGAAGACAGGAAGACATGTAGTACATGAAAAGTAGAAGTTTTGAGGATGATAAAAATGCATTATAGTGGCATTAATTCTTAGCATGCATCAAAGGTGACGGCAGTAGTTTGGAGTCTTTGAAATAAAAAAAAGTAGTGAAAATGACTTACATTTGATTATGGGCAGTCATTTCACTAATAGGAATCCTTCATTCTCCCAAAAGCCTTTGAAGCAGAGAGTTCAGGCAGAGCCAAACTCCTGCCGTGGTACCGAATTTAACAGATATGATAAGGCAGTACTCCAAATGATCACATTTGTATTTGTACAAACTTTATCATGTATAGTCATACATACATGCCAATATCAAACCATTTTAAAAGAGGAAGATTTAGAGGACAACAAACATCCTTTTTCCATGTACCATAGTTTTCCAATAATCCCTTTTCGGCTCTTACCTTCAAGTTAAAGGAAAATCTCCCTTTACTGCCCTAAACTGGCGCAAAAAGAGCGGGAACGGTTGCCAGGCAACCAGTGAAATCTTACAGTCCGACCAAGACATAGCTAGTGAAGTACATAACCACGCAGAAATATGACAGCGCTTCTTTTCTATATTTGTTTTTCCACACACAAAATACGTGTTTATTAATGAGCTTAGAGGTGTTTGGAACAGGAGATTTTGTTACCTTTGGACAGAGCCAGGCTAGCACTTTCCAGTTCTTGAGCTACTAAGCTAATGCTGCTAGCTAGCTAGCGGTTACCATACATGACAATAAATTTAGAAAGAAAGTGAATGTATATTTGCCCAAATGATGAACTTTTCTTACTTTTCATGACCCAAATGATAACAAGGAACAATTTAGTTTTTGCTACTATTTTATCTATTCAGTTGCCTTAAGGAGATCATGGGAGAAGTTTGCCCTCAGGGATTCCTCCCAGAAAGCCTCGCTGCTGGGCTTGGTTTAGGCAAGAAAACTAGTTGGTTAGGTTTAGGAAAAAGGAATGACATTTCTGCCAGAAAATCCCTGAAGGCAAACGTCTTCCATGTGCGAGTTTACTGGCCATCTTTGCACCCCTACCCCAAGTCATCAATACATATTACCTGTAGATGCCTGTATGCTGGATTCTGAACTTCTATCCTCTCTCAGCTCCACTTCATGCACATCCTCCTCATCAGAAGACTGCTCACGCTGTATCTAAACTGGAGAGGCACAGATCCGACAACTTCACCACAACCATGATGTGCTTGTGTGTCAAGAGTCTTATTCTTGGGGGAAACATACTTCTTATGTCCTTAAAAGAAATAAAACAGCAGAGAGAGAGAGCGTAACAAGAAACACGGGGCTGAATATTTTATTAGATTTTATTATTTCTCTGGAAAAGCACAAGTCAGACAAGCACCATCCACGGCTAGAAAAGAGGAACGCTTTCTGACAGGCTGACAAAACATGAGGGAACGATGTGCCTCACCCTCAATGTATAAAACAACACAGCAGACACATTACCATCTATATGAAAACAACAGGCATTGAGGAGGAAGCAGGAGCAGTCTCACAGTGTAGTAACATAAAATAAGCGGTTGGCCGGCAACAAAATAGGACGTGGTGGTAGTTGTTTGTTGCTTTCTGGAGAAAACTTCATTTAAAAGATTCATTATACAGACGCTAACCTATTCACTGTGCCTCGTATCAGACAGGAAAAAGAGTGGCCCATAGAGAAAAATTACAAGATTCAAGTTTAATATAACAGACAATGAAGAGACAGAATGGAAAACAAATTCTGTTGTAATCCTCCCAAATACTGAAGAGAAGATTTAGGATATTTTTAATTTAAAGTTTTCTTTCCACACCATTCAAGAACCCAATTTATGTACCACAGATGTGTGGTCTGTATGCATTTCTTTTTTTTTTTTTTTTTAGAGGAAGATGGAAGTAAACGGAGGTCTCAGGTATTCCCTTAGGTCACATTCAGCAGTGAAAAGGTGTAAATCAGTGAGAACCTGTATATCTGTCAAATCTCACACCACAGTAGGAAGTAGGATATGGTGCTGTAGCATACATTGTAAAACATACATATACCTTTGAGTCAGTGTTTTATGACTTTGCATCAAAATGACCCACCTTATTTTAACATTTCATGGTGCATTTGAACCTCTGATGCTGAATGCATCCCCATGTGTCTGTGTGCATGTGTGTGAGAGAGAGAAACAGTGAATATTACTCTATTGAACCAGATAAACCAGAGTGTCCCCGATATCCACAGTGAGGCCATTGTCCGCCAGAGTGACTCTCTTCTCCTCCAGACTGACGTTGAACACTGATTTGTTGGAGATGGGCAACTTGCCCTGTTCCTCCTGTCCAAGGACGGGCACCCGGCGAGGTCCCAGCATGGGGTCCTCGTACCTCATCAGCTTCACTCTGGACAGATCTGTTGGAGGGGAGGGAGGCAGAGGCAGAGGGGTCAGAGGTGAGGTGAGAGAGAGAGGGACAGAAAGAGACAAAAGAGGAAGGAATGTATGCAGAATAAGAAGTAAAATGGTGGAGGTGAGACAGGGAAAGGGATTTTAAGACGTTAGAACACTGGTTTCACGGTATGCAAGAAATCTAACATTAACTGATCGTAACATTAGCTGCAATCATCCCTCATCTTGTATTTTGATCATATGTTACTGGAATAAAGTTGAAAAACTCCTACATATAACATTGTTCGTACAAGCTTAATACATATTATTGAATCCTTTATTATACTAAATTTCAGGCTCCAAGCTCTGGTATGACATCACCCATTTTTTCTGAGCTGATGCATTGGTAAAAAAGCAAAGATTTCACTTTCGCTGCATTGGGCAGTTTTCATCAGCATAAAAAAAGCACAACTGTTAATGCGATAGAAAAAGCTAGTAGTCAGTGTTTTTCTGCTAGAAAGAATGGAAAAGGGTGGGAGGCCTGACATGAGACAGTAGTTTCAGGACAGATACGGCTGCTGGACATCAGTTACATAATGTGTGTCATTTGTTAGCTGAACCACCATGACGTGCGATCTGACCTGAAAACATGAATAATCTGCTCACGCCCTTGTAAAGTTTGACCTGACTGTTCAGAAACATTTTCCTCTCTTTAGATTCCAACATTCATTTTGCTGTGTGTCCATTTATCTCACTAACCTTTGATGAGTCTGTTGACCTTGGCTAGTCTGCGGATGATGCTGTCTCTGCTATCCCCCTGTCGGATGTCAACCTTTGTAGAGAACAGGCTGTTGGCTGGCTGAGGGTTGACTAGGTTAACACACACGCCGGGCTGTGGAGACAGAGGCACGGCATAAATGCAAAAACACACAACTGAATTGTCGATTTGAGTGTGCAACAAACACTTTGTTTGTCAGGGACACTCCTGCAGAGGGGATGCACGCAATTAAACAAGCACCTACGGAGATGAATGAGCAAAAACATGAACATACTGTGGTTTTGAGAGCAGTCAACACACAGCCAAAAGTATTTACCTCTGATCTGAAAACACTGAACGGTTTCCCTGGGCAACAGTCCTCTTTCACTTTGTCGTCCCCCTCAGATGCAAACAAGACGTCGATCTGTTCCAACTGTAGGAAGAGGAGAGATGTGAATAAGAGCCATAATCAGCTGATCATCCTACCACCTGACAGTGTGTACACAGGTGTGTTTGGCATGCACGCTGGCACAGTGTTAACCAGGCCCCAGCAGTGATCAGACACCCAACATCTGGCTTTACACTAATCTGTCACACATTCCCAGTCAGGCAGTCAGGGAGGGTATTTCAGTGTGACACCATTGTAAACTTCTGTGAACTTCTAAAACATCGTCTGCAGCATAAACCAGCAGTTACCCCTTTTCGGCCCCACGTGACACAGCACATTTCGGTACCAACTTATCTTCTGTGTGGCAGCTTATCTTTAGCTGATGATCAATCAGAAACATGGGAAGTGGAGTGTTTGATGTGGATCATACATTTTTCCTTTTCTGTGGATAAGTTTGTGCTTATCCAAAAAAAAAAAAAAATTACTTGGATTTTATTTTTTTTTCCACTAGGCTAAGCTTCTGTGCAGACAGACGTATTAAAGGCTTTCCTGACTGACAGCTGAGATCAGGACTGGCTCAGCTGACTTTTGTAGAAGTAGTGATATGCAGCTTTAAAACTGCAGCATTTTCCAGGAAACCAAAATGTTGCAACTGTGCATTACAGCCTGACATTTATCTCAGGACAAATAGAACATAATCGAGGGGACTTATGTGAGAGGATCATGGGATACGAAATACTGCTTAAGGTGAGATGTTTTTTTGCTGGCTAAGGTTTATGTCCAGCCTCAACAAACTTAAATTTCCAGGCTTGTTCTTGTCTGGGCTCACTCCCCTGGAAATGTGTGTTTTCTGATTGGGGCGGACACAGAATCGCAAAACATACCTCTAGAGAATTGGTTAAGTAGACCAGGTTCTCCATCAGAACTGCCCGCTCGTCAAACTCCAGCTCCAGATCCAACACCCTGGGCCCGTTCTTCTCCAGGTTCTCCTACAGGACACAAAGCAGAGCCCAAATAATGAGAATCAAGCATGAATGGAGGACATGATTGAATACTTCGTATGAACTCTCCTGAGGAACGAACATGACGTTAACATTCGGTATTAATTTGCTACATTTTCCAACAAGCCAGTAATTAGAGATATAAGAAAACGCAATATTTCATCCACCTTGTGAAGAAATCAGGTTTTATTTATTGCGGCATTATGCAGAGAGTTCATTGTTATGCTGATGTTGCCACCATAAGATTATTAGCGGGGAACAAATGAACAAAAGATGCCAAAACAAACCATCAAACAAGGAGAGCCGGGAGAGAAAACAAGTTGAAAGCTGAAAGACCAGCTTGAGAGACAAACCACGGACGAACACAAAGCTCATCATGACTATTTATTAGTTTCATTCCGTTTGATCCCTGCAGTGAAAGAGCAACACCTGAACAAAGCCCCGAGCACCTGGGCGATATGACAACTACAATTTTCATACACATCATGCTTCTGATCATTTATTAGCAACTTGACCCTAAGTGTATATATATCTGACAGAAATAATAACTGCTGTGACACTTTAATTTAATATTATTATTTTGTTACCCTCTTATCCTGCTCAGATGTATTTAGTGAATGATGCTATTAGATCAAAAGAGCCAGAAGTGATGCGGTTCGCAGGGTGATAGGAATTTAACAGAATCTGAATGCAAAGCAGCAAAGATGTGAAAGGTGGGAGTAGGAATTGTGGACGAAGATGTATAGAGCTACAGTCAGGTTGTTGATGAAAAAAAACAACACAAACAGTTTAAATATTTTATGACTGCAGCATACAAATACAGTAAGACGCCAATACACACTGTCTAAGTGTGTTTTGTACTCTCCCAATCAATATAACTCTCAGACAAAGTACTCCTGAAAATTCTTTTGAATTTCAATGCAACACTGTTGTTAACTCTGATTTATCACACTGGTTTTAGGTGTGTCATTGTTCAACACAGAGAGGAATGAAAAAATAGCTTTTGCAGATTCCAATCTTTCAACAGAACTACCAGGGCAGACCAATCTGAAGCAGAGCTGTGCGTGAACACAAAGGATAAGCTACATCATAGACAAGTTGAGCTTCAGTTTTATGTGTATAAAAATGACAAATATGCATTGATTAACTGCCTACGTTAGGGTTGTAGAAGGTCGGAGAGAGGGCAGGATGACACGGACACCCTCGCGTCCTCCAGATTTACCTTGATCATGGCTACAAAAGGCATGACTCTCTTCATGTACTTCTTCAGTTCAGGCAGGGCTCCCAGCTCGCTCGCTATCACTTTGTTGTCTGGAAGGGTTCCGTTGTTGCTCTGGACAGACCATGAAAAAAAAAACACAACGACGGGTAAGAGACAGACAAAAAGGAACAAAGATAGAGAGAGAGATGCATCGAGCAGCTGATGGAAAACGCAGCGTATCCTGGGTTTGGTCATTCCCGACACCGGAGTACTTCAGCGCATCACTACGACATGGACTTACATGTAACATATGTACAAGATTACTACAGTCTCTCACCTTGTAGTGCCTGCCGAGCAGGGATAAGGCACTGTGCTGCCATGGGGGGTAGCTCTTGGCAACATAGATGTTGCAGTGGGAGGGCTTAGCTGGAGGTTTTGAGTCACCTTTCTGTTGGAGGACAAACAGCATAAAAAAAAAAAAAAGAGAGAGATTCATTTATGTGTATAGTCAGGTACTTGACTTTGATGGTTTTGGTCCTTTTCGGTACAGTGGCAGCATATTTCAAAGGTTGGTGGTAGCCAAACTATGTTTGGATTATTCAAGAAGTAAGATGGGCTTATGTGTGTGTGTGTGGTGTTCTACATTAAGGATGGGGATCTGAAACTTATTTTTTGTGACAGCTGTCAGGTCTAGTCTAGCCCTGTATGCATGTTTCAACAAATGAGTCTTGATGTGACAATATATTACCACTATGAATGAAAATTATGAAAATGAGATAAAGCAGCTTTGCAGTGGGAAGTCATACAACCATTACTGTATCAATGCTACTGCAGAAGGACTTCCTAAGTCACACTTTGGTGTTATTTAAAAAGAATTGTGTTGATGCAGGATGTTTTGTGCACACAGGTAGAGCACATACATATAGAGCACACTTCTGAAAATCAATCAAAAAATGTGTCCCTGGCTTATGATGGCAGCGGTAGAGACACATTTGTCAATAATAACATACAGCACATGTATGGGACAGATTATTTTCCTCCTCCTACACCCCCAATCATCCCTAAATCTTAGCTCCAAAGAAACAAAACACTTGCAGTAAAATCAATAGCAGTGGTCTGGAAGCCTGAGATATCGGCTGTCTCAGATCTTGTCAATACTTGTTTAGCTTTTCTCCCCGCCGCTTACAGCCACTTATCGAAGTGCCGAACTGTTAACAGACAATAGGCCAGCTTTCCTGCTGTGAACACAACACAGACCTCAATCTTCAAGTGTGTCTAAAGGGACGGTCACTCAAATCTTATTCATATAGGTCAATATGACAAAAAAAAGCCTTAAGCGTCTTCTGTACAGCTATCCTGAGAGCCTATATATTCATATATTCAGGATGCAGTGGTGGAGGAAAAGCCAGACATCTTCAATAATCTACAGACGCTCTGTCAAATACTTGTGTGTGCGTGTTAAAAAAAACAGGGTCAGTCAAGTTGGCCTGGGAGTTGTAGACCTAATTTTTGTTTTGTAGATGTTTAAAGCTCTGAGTGAACCAAAAGCATCTTCTCTTTTTTAATTAGCAAATTAGCAAAAAGTGCAGAAATAATCAGATTATCATTTCTCTAGAGCAAATATGTTGTTCAACAAAGTGGGAGTTTTACTTCTTGGCTTTGATTAGTGATTAGTTATCACTCAGCCTAAATAGATTCAATAAGCGATTTGGAATCCAGATAAGCAGGTTACATAGGATTAAATGCAATGAACTCCAACTCTACGTTTGGTACGCTGCCTGATGTTTTTAAGCTTCTTATTGTGCTGCTTTTTTATCATTTTCTGCCTCATTGTGCTCCCCATCAAACAATCATGAAACTGTTAAACAACGCCCGAGGGAGAAAAGACTCTTGACACAATGCTGCCTCCAATTTAATTACCACACTTAATGGACTTCTAGACAAGTGCTGGATTTCATAAAAAAAAACTATTAAAAAGAACACTATCAATTGTGAAATCAATCTTCATTTTTACAATTACTTAAAAAAAAAAAGTCATTACAGGAGTGCTGGAAAGTGGCAGCGGAGCATGTGAAACAGCGCAGACTTACTTTGCTTTTCGGGGGCTGCATGTAAGCTTTCAATCTCAGTCGCAGGTCGTGCGCTGTCTCCATCAGGTACTGAGAGGAACGGATCAGAATCTCGTCCACTGGACCCGCCACAGGCCACGATGCCTTTGTCAGAGAACTGGTCTATCAAGGAGAAAGAGAAAGAAGAGTTTTATGTGGAGAAGGGGGGGAAAAAACAACAAGGGTTGGGAGGCACACTGGAGGTTTAGGATCCTATTAACTACACAGCCAGAGGTCGTACCACCTTCATAACAAAACGAGGCGCATGCCGTATTAACTGGCTATGTGTGAGAATCCCAGGCTGGCGTGTGTGTGCCTCTGTGTCCACTGAGTGCCTCTTAGCTCTTTAGCTGGCGGCGCCGAACACATGATTGGAGTTGTGGGGCTTTTGTTGTTGCTAAGCGACAACCGAAAAAACCCATCTCCGGCTCAGCAGCACTCTTTCATATTCATAAATTCGAGTGTTAAAAATATTCTCGGCTGTCTGTGCTGCTGGGAGCGCGCAACAGCGTGTGCGTTCCTTTCATACAGATGAGGAAAGGAAGCCTGCAGCGTGAAGACAGACTCCTGGTGGACATGTACACTAACAGAGGGAACGTGTGTGTGTGTGTGTGTGTGTGTGTGTTACTTGTCTCTTCACACAGGTAAATGTGCAGTGGGAACTATGTTTTTCTTGTTGCTCCCAGGTGCATTCATGGATGTAAATAAACACAAGTTAAAATGTTTCTTTTATACTTTCTCAGAGGGGATGAACATAAACAACAGAAGGGATGAGAGGCTGTAAAGTCACATTTTTAGTCAGAGCGCAGTGAAAAACTCAGAATGTGAAACCCACATTATGATGCCAAATCCACGCTGTCTTACCTTGCCCAGCAGACCCCAGGTGTATTCACAGAGGTGCGGGCAGATGGGAGCCAGAAGCAGAGTTTGTCTCTCTATGAACTGGAAGACAAGGTCTCTGTGCATGCCCTCGATAGCCAGCTCACGGTACTTATCTTTGGCTGCCTGCATACATACATAAAAAGCAGTGTAAAAGGTCATCATTGGTTAATATTCCTAAAAAAAAATCCCAGGCACACTCTTCAATCCAGTCAAGTCACCACATGCTCAAGATGAAATCTGAATCCTCATTATGATACGCTCCATCTACTGTTTAATCTCACTGCAGTATCCATAATATCATCTCATTAAATGCTTAGAGAGGATGGAAATGCATGCTCGTCTTTAGGATATCAAATCATTCAGAGAGTATGAGAGTGCGTTTTATAAAAGGGGATTTTATTCACCTGGAACTCAAAGAAACCACTCTTCAGAGCCTCCTTGTACATCATCCTGTCATAGTGCTGCTCTGTCTTCAAGATGCCTGCATTCATTTCACTAGACAGGACACAAAATCTTTCAGAATCAGTTTGCCATTCAATTTTCAGCGCTGGAAAGTGCAGAGTCAGAAAGGTCAAGGTTTTCAAAAGGGACCCTCCTGAACTTTGGAGGACTGGATAACTTTTAGTAGCCTGGTTTCATCTCTCGCCTTTGAGTGCCGACTGACCACAGTGTGTCCAATTTTTAGTTCTTTTCAACACAAAATCACACTGCTATGTAACATAAAAAGAAGCACTTCTAATTAAACTGTGAACAGATGTAACTGACCAGCGCTAAACATGTTAGCGATATCCTGTTTGTACTCAAAACTGATTTGTCGACCAAAAAAAATAACTCCTTTGACATGGCAAAGATCAAAGATTCAGCGGTGTATTCACAATCTCAGTGAAGTCAAAGCCCACGTATAAAGCCTGATAGAGTTCCATAAATAATTTATGTGAGCTATAAATCCACTTGTCAATCCAGTCCCACCCACCCGCTGCTGAACTGAAATGCATCTACCTGGCAAAGACCCGATCGTTGAACGTGTCAGCAGGTCCTGTTCTCAGGTTGTTCTGGTTGGCAATCATCTCCTTCACCCACTCCACCCAGGTGTACAGGCGTAGGATGCCGGCGTCAGCCATGGTCTCTACGAAGTTTGCATCCTCCACAGTGTCCCCGGCATCGGCGAGAGCCAGACGCATACCTGAGAGAGGAAATGAAGAGGTGTAATGTAACGTGTTTGAAGTTTTAGTTCAAATCTTGAATTGGCCTCTATTCTCAGTACTGAGTTTGTCATATTCTCCAATTAAATATCCAAATACATGGATCCCCTTAATCGTATTGTACAAGCAAACACTGAGCATTCCAATACTGTTCTCTTCTCTCTTCTTCTTTACAAGTGCAAAATAATTCTTGACAACCAGGTGAAGTTCAGAGGCTCTGTGAAAAATTCCAGTCTGAGAAAGCTTCAAATACCCAGCAGACATCACTCCAAGCTCTTAGACAGAAACCCAACTTAATGCGTCTATCTGCTGTCAGACCGTGAAGTTCTTTACTTCCACGGCAGGACAGTTTCTCCAGACATGTCTATCTATTATTCAGCTCGTTCAAATATAAAAACACAGCGTAGAAAGAGCTACCAAAAAACAAATGGAAAGGAAAAAAAAAAAAAACACAACACAGAACCCCCCACACAGGGTGGATCAACTAATCTTGATGCATACTGAGGACAGCAGGGATATCAGGATCCATTCATGTCTCTACCAGGTACAGAAGAACAAAGATCAGATATCCATAACTAGGAAACACAGACCTGTGCACAGCAAAACTCAAATTCTCAAAACAGGACTATCCAGAAACATTTTCAGAAACAAATTCTGTTATCGGGTCTCATTCTTCATCTCACATGAGTAAGTCTTCCTCTCATGTTCCTGTAAATATTTGCCTTTAGAAACTAGACTTTTCTGTCTGTGTCACGTTGTCCTGTGGAGACACCAACGGGAGGTCCTATAACCAATATCACCCGAGGGAGCGAGGCTGTAGCCTAATGATCACAGCTGCGATGCGTCGGTAGGTGCTGATATTCAGAACAACATCACAGCTTTGAGTGTGATATTGCTTTCATACAGCAGCTGTACACAAGCTACTTATTAGTTAACAGTAACAAGTGATAACAGATTATGATTTCTTTGTTTATTTAATCCTTAATTTGACTCCAACACAAATAGTTCCGCAACTGCATTGGAACCGCGCAGCTTTCCAAGCAACACATAAACATTTCCTGAAGACTAACTTGTGGGCTGCTTTGTGTAGATCTACAGCGGTAGCGGTTTTGTATCATGTATGCAACCGGTGAAATTAAAGTCTGTGGGCAGTCGCTTCACAGGAAGTATGAGTCTTTTTTTCTTGTCTCCGCAGACATATGACGTCCTTTATCTCGTGTTTATGTCGAAGTCTTTTTTACGGACACGTAAGGAACTGTTAAAATGTCATATTTCTTAAAGGGAGTTTGGTGTCATATTTTCTCTGCACAGCACAGAGAGCTTTAATTTACTTCAAACTACTGATGCAGAGTTTGTCCAAGATAGATAATGACTGTTTATGTTACATTAATATAAAGGAACTGTGCTCTGTATTAGCATTCATGGAATGACCAATCAAATTACTTGGTTGGAACTAACAGTTGTATAAAATATCATAAAACTTCTGGACATTAATTAGTTGTTCCAGGTGCAGAGATCATGTTGAATACACTTCGTCTTACTGGTTACACTTTGATTAAAAGCATACATTATAAATTATGGTACAGACACATTGCTTACAGTGCAGTATAAAG
This sequence comes from Nibea coibor, assembly GCA_023373845.1. NCBI lineage: Eukaryota > Metazoa > Chordata > Actinopteri > Sciaenidae > Nibea > Nibea coibor. The sequence goes on along the minus strand of CM041733.1, from coordinate 5,669,543 downwards.
GATCTGATATATACACACACACAACAGCTCATGACACCCAATATCAACACTTCAGCTAGCTTATGAAGATGGGGCGTTTTCTAATTATTTTCACCACAGGATAAAAGATGCTTATAGTATAATCAAGTGTAATGGCCCGTGCACTATGAGAGCAGACTGCAATCTGCTCTAGATGTAGCCCTGATGTGTGTGTGTGGTTTTTTTTTTTCTTAAATGAATGAAACATGACAGAGATACTGAAAGAAAAACATTAGAGAGGAGACGGCTAAAAGATATGAAACAGAATATGATAGGGTGATAAATCAAGAGGAAACGGAGTGTACCGTCTGCTGAGAACTTGTCAATGGCTTGGGTGAGAGTGAGGAAGTTTCCAGTTGATTTGGACATCTGGTGAATAGAAAAACAGATGTTAGACAGCCAGAATCTTTCGAGTACGCCCGCCCACGCGAGTTCCTTACAAAGCGGAGTGGCACGCAACCATTGTGTCACAGGCGGTCTGTGCAAATCTACAGCACGTAGTAATTAAAGTTCTTAATAACATCAAACGCTAGTAAATTACTGGTACGAAAGAAGAGAAAAGTGTTTTAAATGAAAGGCTTGCTGCAAAAATATAACAATTTTAAAATGTAAATTAACAACAAATAAAAAACAGAGATTCAGACTTCCCCCCACTGATATCTGACACACCTTTTCAGAGTTGAGGAGCAGATGTCCGTTGGCTCGCACTGCTTGTGGCCACTTCCCACTGTGGACGACAGAATGTTCTCGTTAGCGGCGTCGCCATCATCGGTGACAATCATCAGTCAACCAAATCCTGCATTGCTGCTCACTTTCTAAACCCAAATATGATACTTTTTGTGATCCTTTTTAATCCAATAGCCTTCTCACAGCAGCAGCATAAGGACATTTTTCAATTACAGATCCAATCTCCATTTCACAACTGTATGCATAATCGCTCATGAATTAATCAAATAAGTGATTAATGCAATGAACTTGGTTCCAATAAGATGCTTTACATTAGATAAGACTCTTCACACAAGTAAAACAAAACCTTGATATCTCATCATGTGTCATCATGATGCAACTCCACCAAAAGACAGAGATAAAATATTAAACAAGAAAATGTTGCTGGGCAGCTGCAAGAAGCTGTAATTACGAGTCATGTAAGAGAAACTTTATATCATCTTCCACAGCCCGGATTTTGACTGACTACATTTGATCAAGGAAGCACACTGCGCACAAAAGAAGCTAATGTTTGACGCAGAGATCCGTGTCTGTAGGGGTGAAGGTTTTCAAAAATTGCCCATCACAGTCACATTCAGCAGTACATGTCTACAAAAGAACACTAAAAAAACATAATTTGGTAAAATACAGGGTTGAAAACAACTCCTGAATTCATTCACCACACAGAACTGTGGTGAACGGGAGAGGCGAGGGCTGAACACCATTAGTCTGCGCGAGCCAGATAGTCTTGTGAAAGCAGAAAGTTCTGTCTGACAAACTTCAATTATCAGAACAGTGTCACCAGCAGCATCTGTGTGGATAGCCGCCCAGAGTCGAGAGCGATCCCAGGAGCCTCTGATTATGAGAACGCGGTGCTGAGCACTGAACCAGCATGTCTCAGAGGAAAATCATACACAAGTTCACATTCTCTTGAGAACAACTTTAATTTCCCCAAAGCTAAAGCTTGTAGCAGCAAGATTTTTTACACTGTTAGTGGAAACAGAAGTAGCTGAGTATGAGGATGTATTTGGCACAGAGTTAAAATTAAGGAGGAATCAGCAATAAATAGCAATGTTGCTATGAAGGACACACAGTGATTACATTTGGTAAATGAGTTAACTATCTGCATGAGCAGAAATGTTCCTAACTCTCAGTTACTATGGCAGAGGAGGGACAATGGGATAGTAATCCATTAAGGAGAAGCTGAGACTGATTACATATGTATTATATTTAGACACTGTTAAAATGAATGAGTCAGCCTGCATAGCTCTGCCTATCAATGGATGCTTGAAGAGCTAAAACCGTGTGTCTGAGTTTAGGAACAGGTAAGAATGCTTCAAATCGCTTCAAATTGCTTCAGCTTGCTTTGCCACATCTTCATACGCTATCTGATCACGACACACTGACGAAGCCTCAAAACAGCTATAAAAAGAGATATTTTGACTAAAATTGTTCCAAAACTATAAAAAGAGAGAACAAAGAGTAAAACTTCAGAACAGAAGTTCAAAGTCTTGTGAACATTTTAAAGTTTGAACCAAATCTGTAGCTCAATAAATTGTTTTTCAAGTAGATTTATACCTCGTCGAGTCATGCAGATGTCTATAATGAAATCATTTTCAAAAATAAAAATGTACTCGCTGGAATCTATTTGAAAAACCACAAGTAACTGTACACATCTGCTGAATAAGCTACACAGGTTTGCGCTTTGTAGAAAAGTGTGTAGGACTAATAGATGCTAAAAAGCGTACAGAAAATAAAATGTCAGAACAGGAGAACAATTAGTGTGAGAGAATGCTGACCTTTGCCCAGCGCGTGAGCTTTAGAGGTTACATTGCCATACAGGCAAACTCACTTGTCTTTGGGCCACATAGCCACATGGTTGTACAGGTAGTAAGACAGGTGGTTGGGAACCAAGTCTTTGCCAGACACACGGACGTCCACAGGGTACCAGTATTCAAACTCCCTCCTCAGCCTCTGGAGGTGCTCTTTGGGGATGTCAGTCTTGGGGAAAGGGGACGTCTTAAAGAAGATGAAGTCCCACACCTCTCTGGTCATCTGCTCAGGCCTGTGGGCAAGAAAACACGAGTGACGCCAAGAATGGTCAAGAGCAGAATGAGGAATGTGAAAAGGAATGATTCAGTGCTTGTGTGTGAAAGGGTTCCATTTCTCTCAACATTTTATCTTAGTGCTGGGAAGAAATTTGAACTATCGAGCTAGGAATTGATTTTTTAAAATGTTTCTGAAAGGCAGCATTCAAGTGTACGTTTTATTTATTACATTATTTTATTTCAGGAAAGAAGATAAGTCTGAAAAACAGCACCTGTCATTTCAAATCATTACATTCAGTTATTGCATCAAAGTCTTTCTCCTCCAGGTGAATAACGTCTGTGGTTGTTTGACAGAAAGATTCAGAGGCAGAGTGAATCAGTTAGAGCTTTATCCTCATCTTTTCTAGTGTCTAAGTGTGTGTGTGTGTGTTGCATGTAAGTGTGTGCATTGTGTCCATACTTGATGCCCAGTGGTGAGGCTCCCTGTCCGTTGAGCACACCTCCCTGGAGGAGGTGGGCTACAGTGTAGTAAGCCATGTAGATGGTGGAGTCCGATAGTGACTCAATCAGCCACTGCTCGTCCCAAGGCAGTCGCGTTCCTATGGTAACCGGGAAGCGTGTGCGCACACACACACACACACACACACACACACAAAACCACAAAACCAGAGAAAGGACACACACACACACAGCCATGAGACAAAATTATGAAAAAAGACAAGAGTTGTCTCCTCTGTGCTGACACAATGTTTTGTTGCACTTGCCATCTTGTCAAGCTGGTTACATTCTGGTGCCAAGAAAACACACTAACACAAAGGAAGCAGTCCTGGGCTTTATTATATAATCCTTGGCAAAAAAAAAAAAAAAAGAGATGGAAAACTTTATTGCCAAATAAACTAAAACACAGCAACACCTTAACTTATTTTCCACCCTTCTTCAAATATGTATTTTGTTTAGGGCAAAAGGTGTAGGAGGGATAGGAGATTTATAAAAGATATTCTACTCAATCAGCCTCAAAAGGCACTAAGCTGGTGTTTTTGTTTTTCCAGTGGGCGCTGATAGAGATCTTTGACCAGCTTTCAAAAAACTGCAGGCCTGGCCAGTAATTAATTTGCACGAGCCGTAGCTACATAAATTAGATCCCAGCAACATTAATTATAAGATGCTGATATCATCATATAAAAATACATACTCTTGCATGCCATATTCTTTCAGTCAGTTGGTGCATACATAGTTTATCTTGCTGTGAGAATACACAAAGAAACCGTATATGTTATCGCGGTGATCAAAATACAAACTTCATTTGCATCTTTACTTTCGATCTATTTCTGCCTCCACGAGTGAGACAGAAGTGAAAATCAGAGTAACTTGCATCTTGTCATACAAAAAAACAAAAACAACTTTGTGCTTCATATTCTGAAAATGTGTGGGGGGGACTTCTACAGTAGGAGTCTGACAGGCATGGACAGTACTGCACTGGCCTGTACTGTATGCCAGCTGGCCTTCAGTCTGCATTTATTCCTGTAGGAACAGGACGGCAGACTGTTGCTACATGGTCCTCTGTCTCCATCTACAGACCAAAAACATCACACACTAAAAAAACCTTAATCGCCTCATTATCTTTGGCAGGTTGCCACATTCATTGTCAATTGGAGAAACAATATAGCAATAATAATGATAACAGCTGTAGCTGTATGTCGCCCACATTAACAGTTAATGCAGTCCACTCAAACACACACACACGCACGCACGCACGCACGCACGCACGCACGCACGCACGCACGCACTCACACACACACACACACACACACACACACACACACACACACACACACACACACACACACACACACACACAAACCACAGAGGCAAACGCTCACCAAGTCCGTAGGTACGAGAGCAGGCGTGCTCCTGCAGCCAGGCCAACGTCGCCTCAAAGTTTCTCCTGGTCTCGTCACAGAATCTGTGTGGTGGTGTGCAAAATTGAACATATGAAATCACAGGAAATAGATGCACTTATTTTACTTTTTAGACGCAGTTTGTTTTCAGTTTCTAGCCTGATATTTACAGACAATAGAAGAATTCTCTACACTCCATGCTAGATTGTCTAGACCGTCACTGGAATCCCACCAAGCACGGACAAACAAATGTCTTACGTCTCCAAAGGCTTGAGGGCTTCATTAGCCTGCTGCTTCCACTCTGCATCCCCATAGTCCAAATACCTGAAAGGCATATACAGCATTAGCACACTGCTAATTAAAGAAAGCACACATGGCTTGTGATATTCTACACCTAAACAGACACTCTCCAATTATATATTTTGTCATGATCTATTTTATTTTGTTTCCGGCAAGAACCCATTTAAGAAAAAAAAAAAAAACTACCTCACAAGATAAAATCTTCATTTCTCTTTTCTGCAACACAATCCTGCAGCTTCAGATTAAATCAAAGAATTTCTTCTTGTTACTAAGGAACACTCTTGAGGATTTACAGCATATTCTTTGGCACTCACCACTGATCACACAGAGCGACCACACACTCATCAGCTGAACGCGACATGACCTGTTTTTCTGGCTCCATGTAGATCATAGCCTCTCCCTGTAATAGATCAGTACGGTGCCAAGATCATTATGAGTAAATATCAGACATATATCATACAGTGCACAGATTTTCTTTTTGCATTAGAGACAAAGAATGTTTTACCCTCTCAACCATCATCTTCTGGATGGGTTTTTTGACATCCTGGACCTTCTGCCCCTTGTAGCCATCAACCAGCATGATCTGACACATGAAGAAACATTTCATTCATATTGATGCTTTTCTTTCTGGCAGCTTTGCCAACGAAGACGCGGGCCACATTTCTGCAGTGCATTCTCCAATCATAAATGATAATAAACTTCTCAGTGAGCGGACACATATGAATTACGCTCTGCTCGACGTGCTGCTGTGCAGCCTCTTGCAAAATGCGGTATGCAATATTTAAGTTATTTCTTTCCATTTCCAATTTGCTGACTGTGAACGCAGCTGAATTTGCAAAGTGATGTTAAATCACTAATGTTATTATGTGACAGGAATTAATAGGGGCTTTGCAAAAAGTGAAAAATACAGCACAGTTTTTGCACAGTATACAGAGCCAAACTGTCTGAGGACAACACAATGCCAATAGCCAGTTAATTAATAATTTTGTCTAGCCTTAAGGTGTGAATCACTTGCTTTTTGTTTGGGTGATTAATCATACAAACTTCAAACCCAAAGTTAAACCCACAGGGGGTTTGCATTTTGCTGTTTGGCTGTTTTTAAAGTCATTAAAGCCTCACCCCTTCATAGAATCCTTTCAGATAGACTTTCTCCTTAGCCTCAGCCAGCTTCTCTTTGTCATTCTGGCTCTGGATCTTCAGCTCATCGCACACTAGAGGAGCAGAAAGGTTCCCGTAGCCTGGGATCTCGATGATAGGGACCTGACATATGCACACACGCACACACATTAAGGGCTGAGTTTAGAATTGGTGATCTCACTTCAAACTCACTGATAACAAACAGAGCAGATCAACTTACCGGCTCAAAAGGCAACACCATCTTGTCCTCAATTCCATACTTCTCCCGCAGGGCCTTTCAGAAGTGCAAGCATTAAGAGCAACATTGACAGAGTGCAAAATGGAGTGCATGCTGAGACAATGGACGTCTTTAAATGGTGATATTTTTTTGTGGAGGACTGGTGGTTTAATCCACCTGAACGTAAGCTAACAGCACAACAGAATAATTGAACAGCACAATTTCTGAAAATGTCAAAAGCTAAATTTGAAAATTGCATTTAACTTTCAGGTGGGCTCGGTTTTTCTTTCTGCAGCAGACTCTCTGAGGTATGCGGCACAGCAGAAATTTAGTTAAAGGTCACCTGTTTTTTCTTGATGTCTCTGAGAGCAGCGATGTCATCAGGAGCGTCGGAAGGTACACTGGTAACGACCCCCGTGCCTGCGGAGACAAGGCAAAAGGCCAACACAAGGCCAAATGTATTTATGCAAATCAGCTTTCATGTTTCTCACTGATACATGTCATGCACATTATACAAATTCAACGCTATTAAATGTCAATTTCCACCACATTTCCTCAACTGCTGAGCAGTTACACTGGAGCAACTATGTAACTGTGGAGAACAAATAAACATGATCTGCAAATAAATGCCACAGGTCATCCTGCTCAAAAGGCATTCAGACTGCTGCGAGCAACTCTGACACGGATGCCTTTTATCTGATACAAGGCTTTAACCAATGTGACAGTTTTTCAAACTCTCACATCTAAACAACAACACAACCTTTCTGAATAAATCTGCTATTTTCTCCAGCTTGTTGACTCATACCTTTGTCCTCCTTGATGGTGAGCATGGGCAGAGCATAGATGATCTTGTAGGAGGTCAGGGGAGCGCTCAAAGCACAGCCAAGGATGTCCTACAAATAGGCAAAAATGATGCAGCTCATTGACCAATTACATTTTGCAGGTTGGTTACGTAATAACCTCAAAACTTTGGTTACCCATGACATGACATTACTGCAAGTCAAGAAGAAGAAATAAAACTAAATGAAATGAATTAGAATTTAAGGAGAACACAAAGTTAGCACCTGTCCCAGTATTTCCATGATCACTGGCACCACTCCATTCTCTTTGGTGAAGCCCTGGAAAGACATGTTCCTGGCAGACCTGCTGGTGCAGATGAAGATGTCTCCGCTGGCCGTCTCAAAGGCGACATACTTCATGTCAGGCCTCACCCAGCAGTTGGTCTGACCGAACATGGTCTCTGGCCTCAGAGTGGCAGCCACCAGGAAGATGTTTTTGCCTTTCATGCCGCTGTGGGGAGGATAGCATGGGCACATTGAGGAGTTATACTTAAGTGCATGTAAAACTTGTCTGTGGTGTAGTATGCTTCCCAAAAACAACTGGTGGCATCGCATTGTTTGTAATTTATTACCTGCTATAAAAGACTTTGGACTTGAATTTTGCTGTGTACGGTTCAACAATTTTCATCTTGATCAGAGTGTACTCCTGAGGTCCAACTCCCTGCATGTGAAGAAACAAGTTAATTGGAAGATTCAAAGTAAGATACCACTTTAAACTGTTTTTCCAATACAGATTTTAGCTAACGCCAGTAAAACAATTGTTTACTGAACTCAATATTTGGAAGTTTCTTCATCACCAGTGAAAGAAGAAGGGTAAGTCAAACAGAATCACTGGTGATCTGATGGTCCGTGTTGATGTGTTTTGATCGTGGGATAATGTGGTAAATGTGCAATACAATACAGAAATAATATAAAAATAATTGAAACATCTGTGACACATCTGTCACATCAGTGACCAAAAATTGTGACAAAACTGTGAGTAGGTGGCCCCTTACTGTAGAACCACATTCATATCACAGGTTTTCACAACTAATACATTATCTCATTAAGCCAGGTAAGTGTACCTCTCCAGTCTGCCTGTCATGGTCCATGCATGGCTGTCCATCCTTAGGGGAGTAGATGGTATACCTGCAGAGGAGTCAAGGACAGTCACATTACTGAAAGTCAAAGCCACAACATCAAATTAAATGTCCTGAGACTAATAGGCAAACTTTAATGTCAGTTATCTATGGAAGTGATAATGTTGAATATCCACTTTGCTATTAGCCCACAAAAATACATGATTGGTGATGGACAGCCATTAATGAGAAACCGTTGATCATGATACCAACAAAGACATTATCATATTACATACTGTAGGCCCTGCTTTCCTTACTTTTCCCTGTATTACTACAAGAGACCTCTAAACTCTCTCACCTTTTGCCAAACTTGATCTTTTTTCTCTCCTTCAGTGTGACAAACTGCCACCTGACGAAGGAGTCATAAAAGGGGTTCACATCTGTGGTGATGAAGGAACGCCTCCAGTCCACCTATGAAGCGATAACATGATCAGGACTTAACACGTACTGTATGTTCAGATAATTCAGCTGCATGGGTCATCGGTACAGACACAAAGCAAAACAAAACAAATTATGATTAGTCACCTTGACTCCCATCTGTTTGAGGTCTTTCACAGCCAGAGGAGGGAAGTAGTCCAGCCAGTGTTCAGCATGGGCAAAACTAGCAATCTCCTGGTCATTCAGGCCCAAAGACTTCATAATGTCCCACTGGAAGGTGGAGGTTCCAGATTTGGCCACCGCTTTACTCTAACAAAGGAAAGAAAGAATGCAAATGAAAACATCCCTGATAAATGCTGAACTACACAAAAAATGAGCCCTGGTTGATGAAGACAAAAGCATTCACTAAATTCAGTATTTAGTGAATTCAGTATCCATTGGTATGTAGACAGTGCTGCCAATCAGACCCTGACCTTCTTGCCCTTAGCTTTGTCCTTGATGATGATTTCATCCGATGTCTTTGGCTTCTCCTTCTCTTTATCCTCTTCCTCTTCGTCTGGAAACTGCGGAGGGTTTCCATACAGCTCCATCTCTCTCTTCAGCTTGTCTGCACATGCCTGGTGGATGCAATATGGGTGTATGACAAAGAAGGACAAGCCAGCATGTGTCAGAGGACAGTTTGATTTAATTCTTAAGACAAGAATGTAGTTGGTGACGTTGAAGTTTCATGTTGCACTTTTTGAATGAAAAGTGGGAAGCAGGATAGCAACAATTATCATACCTAAAATGACCTTATTGTAACTAGACACACAGGATTTATGTGATGGAAAAGAAAAGAAAAACAACACTAACTTTGATTGGCATTCCTGTGCAGTGCAGCCCGAATGGGAAGAGGCATTTCTTTCCTTTCAGAGCCTGGTAACCAACAGCAAACTACAAGAAAAAAAGAGAAACAGGAGCAACGCAGACACCAGTGGTCGTTAGTGTTGAATGTTTGCACGTTAAGCATCTGTCATAGATTGATAGATTGATGAAGTTACATTCTCAGCGTTCATCTCTGTCTGTTTTTGTATGTGTGCAACTTACCTCACACTTTGACAAGCTGAATGTGTGGCCAAGATGCAATCGACCATTCATATACGGGTAGGGGAAGGTGACAAAGTACTTGTTTTTGCTGGAAGGAGAACAAAACAATGAATCAAAAAAAGGATTTAGTGTCTGCTATCTCATCCTGAGATAATTACTGTGATGTGGAATATCTAGGCAACACTTTTGAAGGCTTCCTGTGGAAATGTTACAACACTTACCTCACGCTCAAAGCCTCACCCACACTTGCATGGCTTGTTTGTTTACCCAATGAGGAAAACTACATTACATGTCTACTACTACAACTATAAAGAACAATGGGTACTCATGAGGAAAATATCAGTTGGAGGAAGTAAACAGCGCAGGAACTGCTCTGACATTCCTGAGCATGGCAAACGATGTGAATTGATTTCTTCACAGATGAGAGTCATGCAGCACACACACACAGCAGAAGAAGATACTCACTTTGTGCTTTCCCCAATAGTTGTTGGTGCATCCTGCTCGAATGTCTTCTCCCGCTCCCATTTCTCCTGGATCTCCAGCTCAATCTTTCTCAAAAAGTCCAACTTTGCTGTTCCCTTCCGCTCCTGGCATATATAATGACGGTATATATTCATTTATTAAGAGAGAAGCTGGTACAGTGATAGCTGCATGTGAACCGAACAGAAGTAAAAACATATAATATCCTGAAATACACAGAAATGCTGTTCAGTACGTGGTTAAAGATAAAATATCTGGCCCAGCTGACTCAGATTTCATTTAAGTCTGTTTCTGCAGCTGTCTCGAGAACTAGCTCATGTTAGCTAAGTTAGCTAATAGCTTCAGTAAGTTCATGAGCTATAACGTTTCCGCTGTCTGTAAACCAGCAGAAGCTTCGGACATTAGCGCATTATACCTACCGTCATTTTGCCCCGAGTTACGAGCTGTTTACTATTCTATTGTTTAGAGAGAAGAAACAGTAGAAATAGTTTCCAGTTTGACAAGGGAGACCCACGCCACCACCACCGGTGCCTGGCTGATGACACACGCACAGCTTCGCGTGTGGTTTTCTGGGAAATGTAGTCCTTTTTTTAGTAGCAGGCGTCGTATCTTTAGATATGTATCGAACTAGGACCTTAATTCGTGTTGTAATTTTTTTTGGATAATTGTACATATTTAATATACACATTTATTTGTGCTGATATGAGTTTAATAAACGGCGGCTGAAAAAGGATGCGGTGTAATTCTAACGTGTCGTCGTCTGGCTTGCGTTGCGACAACTCAACTTGTGTTGCCATGCCGTAAAACACTTTGTCCGACCTGCCAGTGAAGAGAGACATACGGCCTTAAAGCTTATAAATTTATAGACGATGAAAGTAGGATTATCGGAACGCACTTTCATTTTATAGACAGTGTTGTAGTCTTTCTCACGATGATCATAGAGAATGTTGAAGCCTTGAAGTCGTGGCTGGCAAAACTCCTGGAGCCAATGTGAGTGTTGAATTAAAATGACATTTAGCTCGCATGCTACGTTAGCTCGCTAGCCTCTGGGCTAGCCTGGCATCAATGGGGAGCCTGCTACAAGCTGATGGCAGATTCCTGCACGAGTTAGCTGACCACCATTGCCGCTAGCTGGCTTTTTATAGCAAAGGGAGACAGCTGGGCTTTTCTCTAATTAGCTAACGCGTAAGAATAGTAAAATGTTCACTATATATTACGTTTGTTGCACTGTTATTTTGGGATAGTTTGCCCACGATAATGGGACTTTGTCACAGCTCTGTAGCAAGCCAAGAAGCTGCAACAGATAGCCTAAGTTGTGTGCTGCTAACTGTCCCTTGTGATTAAAATGGTCAATGAGTGTTGTGCCCGGCGTCTCGTTACTGAGTTATAGTCATGTTTCATGTAAATGTTTGTTTTGGGAGTTCCCATAGTTACATACCATCTGATTTATTTTTTAAACTTCCCATAGCTCCCTCTCTTTCTCCCTGTCTTTATAATGTAAATCCATCGCATCACTTTGAATGACGAGGGCACAGAGCGCGCACACGCACTTTAATTAATTTGAATATGTAACAAAGTGATGAGAGAGGAGTTGATCCGTAGAGGAGCAGAGGTGTCTCTCACATTAAGGTGTCCTCTTGAAAAGGCGCTGCGCTCTGTCTTCTCTCAATGAGAGCAACAAAATTGTATGTAGCTTATAATTCTGATTAAAAGTCTGTCAGTCATTCCAGTTATTATAATTAACTTAGTTCCAGGCACACTAACCCCCCGTGTGTCAGATCCTTACAGTAACTCATGCTTGCTTTGGCAGTTGCATGTAAACACAGGTTGTTTGCTTGACCAGTGTTGGATCTGCCATTAGCCATTGAGTTATGCAGTTAGTTATTTGAGGTTGTGTCTGTAATATTATTCTAACAGTCACCAAGGCTCAGAGGACTTTTGATCTGTTGAGATTCTGTAACATGAAAAAAATATATATACAGTATATATTATGGGAATTCCTTTGGTTTCAAACTTTGCAGGCTGTTTATTAAAATCTTTATGATGTTCTGCCCTGTGAGCTTTGCTAGGGGTCTCACTTAGCACTGGCTTTATGCTGAAGTCTTGCATGCATGGATACTTGGACACCTCTGTTAGCACACCTCACTGACATAAATTATATTGCAGTTGAATCATAAATTTGATTTCAGTTCTCTGTGTCCTCCCCCCTGTTTCTATCAGTAAATATCTCTGCAGATGCATCTTTGTTTTATATTATTAAACTAAGATACTGGGTAACTAAAATGCATGTATTTGAACCTGCAGATGTGATGCTGACCCCTCTGCATTAGCCAACTATGTGGTGGCTCTTGTGAAGAAGGACAAACCGGAGAAAGAGCTGAAAGCACTTTGTGCCGATCAGCTTGATGTCTTCCTACAAAAAGGTATGAACTCCACACAAAACTCCTGTGCCGGCGTGAGTGAATGCAACGTGCTGCTGCTCGAGAAGGTCTGCAGAGGGTTTTACCTCCAGCAGGTTTCCACCGTTTAGTTAAGAGACTATGCACTAATACGAATCCTCATGGAATTCCAGCTGGAGGCATTATGAATAGGATACGAGGATTAGGTTAAAAAGGTGCATCAAAATAGATTCTTCAAGAGAAGAAGGTGCATCCAGAAACATAAAAAACGTCTGGCATGTTTGCTTTCACCTTTAGGTAACTGACAGCTACCAAGAGCAGTCATGTTAGCTGGTCCAACATTATAGTTTGAGATCTGTAAAGAGGTGGCACGTTAATGCAGCATCAGGTGTTTGGCTTGTTTCGTTTTATTCCTTCCACACTATAAACTTCAGTCACATACATTCAGAGATGCAGTTGTTTCCCTCACCGTGTACTACTTGTGGTTTCCCTGTGTGGCTACTAGAGGGTGTGCTGACATCATATCAAAGTACTTTGACCTCTCAAATGTCTCCAGGCTGTATTGCATGAGCACAAAGTTGTTTAGCATGAATCGAGCTGTGCTCTCTTTACTTGGGCGATTGAATGGTTTCACTTTCCTTTGAACCGTGCAGACTTCCCGCAATCACAGAAGAACAATAATGTGTTTGTTAAGAGTTTGATTGGGCTGGTGATGAATTCACATGCCTCAGCGATCCCTTTGTCACATGTTGAGAGTTCATGTTTTAAAATTAGAGTTCTGTTCTTTGGCGTTCAGCAACACTTTGTGTGTGTGTGTGTGTGTGCGCGTGTGTGTGCGTGTGTGCGTGTGCGTGTGTGCGTGTGCGTGTGTGTGTGTGCGTGTGTGTGTGTGTGTGTGTGTGTGTGTGTGTTCCTCAAAACAGCTTGAATGAATTTAAAATGACCTGTTAAATCATTCGTCTAAAGTCTTTTGAAATAACACACTTAAAGACTAAACAGACATATACATTAATACTTTTTTTTGTGTATTACATTTTCTCCTTTATGACTTTAAAAAAAATGTGTTTCATTATTATCAAGCAACTTTTCCCTGTTTCATTTCTGTGCTGTTTCTGGGTTTGTTATTCATGTAGTGTCAGACTTTGGATATATTTAGCATGGCCACGAGCAGAGAAATATTTAGTATAGTGTGATTCAGGAGGAACGTTGGTACATTTCATGCTCAGGGGGCAGTTCTCGTTCAGGGGGACTGCACATAATTCAGGTGAACGATCTGTTCATAAGCATCCTGTTGTCATTGCAGAGACAATGGGATTTGTCGATAAACTTTTTGAATGTCTGACAACAAAGAACTACCTGGGAATTCCTGCTGCCAAGGAAGCTCCTAAAGAGGAGGTCAAACCACCTGCGGTCAAATCTGATGTCGTGGAGGTAAGAGGAGCTCGTGCGAAACGTATCGACACATCTGGATAGTTTGCTGTGAAAAATCAGTTGTGTCACACATTAAAGCATAACACACATAAAATAGTGATTCTGTTACTGTGTGTGCCTTTGGTACTCTGATTACTATCATTTTAAACACACAATACTGACAAGTATTGATACTTTTGACAACCTTAGTTTAAGACAAGTAACTGTTTTTCCCCTCAAGGCTGAAACTCCAGAGGAGGAGCGAGAAAACAGGCGGAGGAGAAGTCCTCTGAGAAACCGACCTGACTTCAACGAGTCCAGGTATGTAACTGTGGCTTCACCTCACTTGAAACGTAGCACCTTTACTCCAGTCTCTCGACCACTTACTGCTGATAAAACAGGATTTTGCATTTTCTGGTTGCGTAGCGATCTTAACGTGTGCAAACATTTGCATGGTTAGTTTGACATCCCATGAGATGAAGGCCCAGGTGTCCAATAGCCCGTCTCTAGTCTGGAGACAGGCTATTGGACACCTAATAGCCTGTCTGGGGGCTTGCTTTGTGTCAGTAACAGCAAGGACAATACAGTAACTGGAATACTATCATTTGCAGCAAAGTGTTAATGATCGAGTGAAGCGTTCAGTGTGCTCCAGGCGAGCATTTACAACATAATTATGCCATATTCACCACTTGTTCTGTCTTGTCTGAGAGGAATAATACTTGTCATCAGTTATTCAGTCTGATACGTTATATTTTCCTGCGGTTTGCGTGTAAACGCTGCTTTTAATGAAACTCAGCACATGCTGTAGATTTTGAACAGCAGTCTATCGCAGAGGTTTTTATGTAAAATAGTTGAGGCTTCAATCACAGCAAGCTACAGCTTGAATACTTGAATATTATTAATATTTAAATGCTTATAAAAACAATTTGTCTCCACTAAAGGCCCTGTTCTCTCTTCAGCGCAGTAAATAAGGAACATTAGAACTAATTTCAGTTTGCATATTCATAGATTTAGCTGGAAATGTGTCCATGTGTCTCTATTCGATACAGTCTTTAAGACCACATTTGCCTTGGTGGGTTTAAGATTCAGTTCAGCTAGATGCCTGTGTCACTCGCTACTACTGCTACTTCATGCAAAGCCACTCTCGTCTCCCCTGACTTTACATGCTGGCAGTGCATTGTCATGTAGTTGATATGCAAATTGGATATGTTTTCACAAACACTTGGGGAGCTGTCTAATTCACGCAGAGAAGCTTCTCCATGCTTTTATTCAGTGGCTCTTGAGTTATATCTCATCATGCATATGCTTCATTATGCTTTGGCAGCTACGAGCACATGAGCATTCAAGCAAGTATTCAACATGTGTCTGTTGGACTGGATTTCAAACAGGCATAAAGACAGTAATCCGAATCTCTTCTCATCACCACAGGAGCCGCGATGACAGGAGGCGAGACGAGCGCAAGCGCCGCGACTTCGATCGGCACGGGAAAAGCGGCAGCGACTCCCACCGCGAGCGGGAGCGCCACGAGCGGCGCAGAGGAAGCCCCCGAGGGAGGAGCTACAGCCGCAGCCGAAGCCGCAGCCGGAGCAGGAGTGGCAGCCGAGGAAAGAGCAGGGACAGGGAGCACAGAGGAGGCAGAGGTGAGAAAGTTCCCCCACAACCAATAACAAGCAACAGCACAGGGGACCAGACCCAGGAGTGCAGAAGTTGCCGAAGCTCTTGTCGGCACAGTCGAGCTGCGCGTTAGTGCTGCTGAGGTGCTGCTGGAGCGAGGGTGCTCGAGATCGTTGAGAAGAGACTGAATGGAGCTCTGGATGTAGCAGTTTGTATTATTTTCTGTTGGATTGTTGGTCAGCGTTGGTGGGAGTTAATGTCGATGAGGAACAATGTGGACGGCTTTGCAATCATATCAGTGGGGATTCAACAACCTGGGCTGGAACTGGCCTCATTACCCACAAGGTTAATCTACATCTAAAGTGTTTGGTATGATGAGAGAAGGAGTAGTTTGTTTGTTTACGGGCTTTAAATGTCTGCCACTACTCTGCTGTAATCCTTATTCATGTTTTGATAAAGTGCTTCTTTCTGCTCGTCTTTAACAGACTTCAAGTCGAAGTTCGATTTGGAAAGGAAAGACACCGACTGCTACAACTCTTCCACCACTTCCGGCTCCCAGCAGCAGCACCCGCCGCCTCTCCTTCCCCTGCCCACACCTCCGCACCCCTTTTCCTCCTCTTCCGCATCGTCCGCTGGAGTCTCGGGAGCTACAGGCGTCCCCATAGCGACGCCGGCTCACCTGCCCGACAGCACCACAGACAGCTGGTCTGGCTACTATGGCAGCCAGAGGCAAGATGGTGTCGGCAAGCCATTCAGCAACAAGGGCGCTTCACTCAAACAGCGCTGCAGGGATTACGATGGTAAGAACAGAGTGAATCATGTCGTTTCTCTTATTTCCAGCTCTTTATCAGCTCTTCTGTTCCAGCCTCCACCTCTGAGGGTATTTATCCAGTGCATAACGTGATCATTTAAAGCTTGCTCTAGCCGTGGTGTCAACTGCACCATTA
Source organism: Nibea coibor (assembly GCA_023373845.1). Classification (NCBI taxonomy): domain Eukaryota; kingdom Metazoa; phylum Chordata; class Actinopteri; family Sciaenidae; genus Nibea; species Nibea coibor. The sequence continues at coordinate 5,652,949 of CM041733.1, read as the reverse complement.
TCTTCCCATGAGAGTTATTGATTGCCTTGTTTAGTCTCATCGCTAATGACCACTGTTTAGCACTCCCACTCCTCTCCAGAGACACGAGAGGGTTAAAATTTACCCACTGTCCCTGAAGCACACCGCTATCTGTCACAGTGCTCACACACAGCCACCAGGGACCCAGTTCCTTAATGAGACTGTGGGGTAAATACATGTACTGTAGGTCTAAGCGGCTTTGAACTCGGGCAATTCTTTATCTTGTTTGCTCTTTCATTTTTTCCTTCATGTTCTCATGAATGGTAAACCTCTTTTCAGTTGTGTACGAATAGATACTGAAGAGAAACCACCTCGAAGAAGGTTTGTTTATGTTGCCCTAAACTTCTCACGTATGCGTCTTTCCCTCACACAGAAAAGGGATTTTGCGTCCGCGGCGATCTTTGTCCATTCGACCACGGCAACGACCCCCTCATCGTCGATGACGTCAATCTCCCAAGTATGATTCCGTTCCCGCCCCCGCCGGTTATGCCCCCCGCTGGCCTGCCCATGCCCCCGATCACTGAGCCACCCCCTCCGCTTAGGATGCCTTCAATGCCACCCTATGGCCAGCCACCACCACCAGGCGTCTTCCCCATGACCGGTAAGTAGCATCACCACACTGCTGCATACACGGCAACTTGTAGGAATCACATATTTGATGCAAGTAACTGTGGCTAGGTATTCTCCTCCTAGTCACTTCTTTGCATTCCTTCCTCCATAAACTCCTCAAAGCGGATATATTTTGTTATATTTGTACATTTCCTGTCACTTCTGGTCATCTCTATGAGACTACACTACTTATTTTCTTAAAACATACAGTTTGCTGTGTTATATGTTAGATCTGCTGAGAGTGCTGTGCCGATCAGAAATCACTTCTTGTTGTGTAACCCTTAATTTTATGCAACATTATATCTATAACTATGTGAATATAGGTGAACCACGGTGCCACAGTTGTTTTTATATTTATTGTTTTGAATATTTCTTTCATGGAGTAATTTGTATAGACTGTATTATGTGTGAAAACACCCTTAAAACGTAGAATACACACTCTTCAGGGGGAGTTTATTTTTTATTTTAACCTCTTGACCGTGACTGTTGTGCAACTTGAAATATTCACATGGAGAAAAGAGTATTGAGCGAAATAGTGTAGTTTACTTCCTAGATGTTATAAATCAGTGTGTTTCTCAGTGATGACTGAGCTTCTGTGTTTTTGACGCTGGTTTATGTCATCAGTGATCAGACCTCAGTTTGGGCTTTAGTGCACAGAGTTTTAGCCGTTCAAACCAAAGTCTCACTGTTATACCTGCGATACACCTGAGACATTAGCTTGGGCTTGTGTCTCCCTCAGGACCCCCACTGATAGCAACCAGTGGGATTGATACCCCCAACCACCAATCGGCAATCACTTCTTCCCCTCCTATCGGACCGCCTGGTGTGGGCCTGCCACCTACTCTTCCTCCTCCTCCTCCTCCACCTCCTCCCACCTCGTCCTCATCTGTGTCTCTTCGTCCCCAATATGTCCAGTCTGAATGTAAGCAGCGATGCTTTTCCTATTCAGATTGGAGGCTGTGTGTTTGGAGGCAGCACTGACGTGGCTCCGGCTTTATTTCCTGCTCCTTTTCTGTCAATTATAGTTGATTGTTAATTTATGAAGTGAAAGTTGCCTGTTGCTTTTTGTGGACTTTGTGTTTTTCGGTTTGTGTGTGATGTGATGTGTTTCATCAGGCTGCAGTAACGGCTGTTGACCAGAGAGTAGCACTGTTTATTAACCTAACAGACACAGATGCTATGAGCAAATAACATTACGCCTGCTATGGCTTTATTCTGTTCCCCATAATTCAGCTCATAAATAATTAGTTATGCAAAAAAGCTGAGGCAGTTCAAATGGAGTGAGTCTATTTTTAGTTAATTACAAACTCTTTTGAACCTTAATTCAGCTCAGACAGGAAAAATCCCCACTGTCATGAAAAGTCTTATTTTCTGTACTTGATGTTGCCTTTGTTAGAGTAGAGTGTGGCTCAGGATATGAATGGTCATCTTATGAAGTTCCATCTTGGTTATTATCTTTTGATCACATTTTTTTCTGTTAGCATAAATGTGCTTTGTTTTCTTAATTTGTGCATTTGTTTATATGTTTGTGTACTGCATGCATATATTTTAATTACTACAGAGCTGTATTTCAGGTTGCTGTGACTCTGTTGGACACATTTAAACTCAGATACCAATTTTCTTTGTGCTAGATAAATCACTAAATAAACTAAGGTTAGTCCGTTTCACATTTTTATGGCTGAAATGTTTCATGTTCCCTCTAAATCCTGTGTGTGTGTGTGTGTGTGTGTGTGTGTTCATTTTTACTCACTAGATAACTACGATCCAGAGGGCTATAACCCAGAATCCCCAGGCCTGACCGGAGCAGGTCGTAACCAGTACCGTCAGTTCATTCCCCGTGTGCAGACACAGCGCTCCAACCTCATCGGCCTCACCTCCAGCGAAGGACAAGGGTCCAGAGGTAGAAAGTATTTGCCTTCTCAGTATTCACATTTTTCTCCAGGCTAGTCCTGAGCAGTGGGCTCTATTGGGTGAAAAGTGTGATAGCCTTTGTAATATAGAATGTAAACACTTATTTCTGATCATGAAAAAATCATGAATAAACCAAGGCACTCGCCTTCTGAAGGTAGCATGTGGTTAAAAAATATATTTTTGATGTGTTTTGGCATTCAGCCCTCTTCAGGAAGTATGTGGTAACACAGGCTTATTTGCAAAGGGTTTGAAAACCAATGGCTCAAACATTTAGCTGTTAGTCATGTGGTGTTCACCATACCACACACCCCCACCAAACGGTACAGTTTTTTTGTACTATTTAGAGTTTGAATAAGCTCCCTCGTTCTGTAATGTTTCATTGTACTCATGTCTAATTAATTGGGAGTAGGATGAAGGTCCTGTATGAGGCGTGTTAGCCCTGTGGTGGATGTAGCAAAATTGCAAAAGCTCCTAGTGTTTATTATTTTTTTGTCTGCTTTTGTCTTGCAGCTGCCAACATTGTGATCCAGACAGAGCCTGCCACTGTAGCCAGCATTCCTGGAAGCAACGTTTCCCGTTTCAGCACGGATCAGGACAACAGGAAGAGAACCATGGGACCCAGTACAACTGAGGGACCGGCAGCTAAAAAACCCTGGATGGAGAAGTAAGAATTCAGTGGCACACACATATTTCCACTCTAAAATGAGATGTTTGTCATGGCTAACTAAGAAAATTCACAAGATCACATGTGATCTAATCACACAAACTGAATTTCTATGATCCAAGCCAAAGGAATTGGCACTGACTTCACATGGCACTTATTGCATCTTAACAAATATTTTCACACCAATTCAGAAGCCATCAGTAAGTACCTCAGTGTGATTATCGACACATTATACCTTTACAGAGCAGGTTCTTGTTTTGCGAAGAAACTCGAAGAAACTAGCTGGCCAGTTGAAATTTGATCGAACAGATTGGTGCCTCCCCCTATTTCCTGTGACCTCATAGCGAGCCTTGTTTCAAGCCAAGGTGAATTATAGGTCAGGAGCCTCTCTCTGATCTCAGCTGTGGGAAGCAGGTGCACTCAAACATGCCCCATAACAAGAATGCTTCTATTGCAGAGGCTCTACCTGTAACACATCTTGGGTGTCAAGCAGATTGACATGTGGTCAACTTTTATGGCTTGTAGAAACTCCAGTATGGAGGCAGAAACTCGAACCTCAGGTCATCAGTCTGGGTTCCATTTCACTGTCTATCATTGTTAGCAATCTTGCCCAAAATGTTGATTAGCTTGTCTGCGTTTTCCGTTCATTTCTCTTACAAGCGCTGTGACAAACTTCTTCTCGTTTCAGACCAAACTTTAACAACCAACATAAGAGCAGTTTTCCCAAGAGGTATCACTACGTGAACACCAAGTTGGAGGTGCGCAAGATCCCACGTGAACTCAACAACATCACCAAGCTCAACGAGCACTTCAGCAAGTTTGGAACCATCGTCAATATCCAGGTAAAATGCATAATTTGATGCTGTGCACTGAAGAAACCAGCAAAAGGGGCAACAGTTTTCATTCCTAAAGGGATCACCTTGATATATGTAGGCAAGATTAGTATCATAGTAGTTTAGAGCTGAGAATTGGAGAACGTTTGAAAAAGAAGAAATTAATAGCTCAATGTTCAGCGTAAAGTTCAGCTCTGCAGAAGAGTTTGTTTCATCATATAATTGTACCTAACCTTCAGGTGGTGTTTGGCGGAGACCCAGAGGCAGCATTAATCCAGTACACAAAGAATGAAGAGGCCAGACGGGCCATATCCAGCACAGAGGCAGTTTTGAACAACCGCTTCATTCGAGTGTACTGGCACAGAGAGCCGGGCACCAACGCCACAGGGATCCAGCAGCAGGAGCAGGGCTCGGGGAGCCAGGCGGTCGGGTCAGTCCCCAACCAGGGCCCACAGCACAGCAATGTGCATAAGGTTAGCGTAAAGAGCTGAAACATGTAAAAGTCCTCTAGTCTTAAAATGTTTCTGAAATTAATCAGATTTTTAAAACAAATCTCCATTGTCTTCTGTCTGCAGGGGATAAAGCAGCACAGTCCAGCCGCTTACGTGCTGAACAAGACTGTACTCAAACATCGGCTGCCAGCAGGAGCTGGGGTCGCAGCTACAAACAAGTCGGACAGTCTGAACCCGAACACGGACGCTGTGACTGTACGTCTTAATCTCTGTGCATGTGTGATGATGGTGCAGACCTGGATGAAAAATCATTTTCAAATATCGAGTAAATGATTTGTTTTAACAGGCCGAATTACACAGCACCATGAGCTACATGCTAATGTATCATGCTACCCTGTTAATGTAAAGCAGGTTTAATTAGCATGCGACACGCAAATACAGCTGAGGCTGACGGCATGCCGTTCCAGTATCTCTATTGGATAAATCAAACTAACCTGCCCAGGTTATTACAGTCCATCCTCAGGGGAGCATGAATGGACCAAATTTTATGGCAATTGGTTCAAAAAGTGTCAGGACATTTCACTAAAACCCCAAAAGACATCATGGTGGTGCTAGAAAAAAGATCAGAAGATCATCAGGATTCAGCTTCTGGGGATCATGCATGTCTGTACATTAGTACAGTCAGTATATGACAGTCCATTGGACATTCAATTGTGCTTGTTTCACTTGTCTACAGGCTCATCCTGATTATGTAAATGTGTCGTCCTCTCTTAGGTGGCTCCTGCAGTGGCAAACACCCAGAAAGGCCCGTACACTTCCACGGCCCTCAAGTCCACCTCAAAGAGTCTTGGGAAAACAGGAAAAGCATTAGAAGCACAGGAAGTCCTCAAGAAGAAACAGGCATGTTTTTTTTTTTTTTAATATGCATTTTGACTGCTAATAGCTGAGATTGGCCGTTGGCCGTAGGGCTGTTTTTCTTGGTAGGATAGAGAAATTAAATGTCCACCAACCTCCATGAATCAGTGAATGTCTTTTATCTAATTGTCTTTGTTTTTCATTTAGGAGGCATTAAAACTCCAGCAGGACATGAGAAAGAAGAAGCAAGAGATGTTACAGACACAGATCGAGTGTCAGAAGGTAAGACACGCCCTCCCTTCTTTTCTCTCACACTTTCTTCTCCCACTTTTTACACCTTCTTCTCTTTATATTCTTCCAGGCCTTGATAAACCGCCTGGAGAAGAACCGGGGGATGAAGCCCGAGGAGAGGGCCAACATCATGAAGACCCTGAAGGAGCTGACTGAGAAGATCGCCCAGCTGCAGAACGAAATGAACCCTAATCCCGCCTCCCAGGTCCCCGGTGCCAAACCCAACCACAGCGGGTCCAAGACCAAGACTGATGTAAGTTTGGGCCATCTTGGACAGGTGTGCCTCCCTCCACTCGTACCATACATATTGTTACTTTGTAAAGCAGTGGTACCACATGAACCCCTGGTATAATCTGTAGTATATGTCTGTAGAACAGTCAATACACACATTGATTACTTCTCCGTATCTAGTAAACAGAATGTTTTCTGTTTTTACGTGATATGTGACCAGGCTCAGAAGGAATTGCTTGATGCTGAGCTGGACTTTCACAAGAAGATGAGCTCTGGAGAGGATACAACAGACCTCAAGAGAAAACTGGGACAGCTACAGGTGGAGGTAATGCATGCACACACACACACACACACACACACACACACACACACACACACACACTCATAACCACAACCAGTCAGTTTGCGTCATCAGCATTTTTCTTGAGGGCTGCATTTGAGGATGTGATACCAAGAAATGCTTTAGAAGCCCTACAGTGAACAGATAAGAGTGTGGTGGCGGTGGAGGTACAGAGGATGGTTGTAGCAACTGTATACAATGGATGCTTTCAAGGATATCTCATTAACGATTGAGTTTAGAACCAAACAAGTACGTGATTCGTCTTTGCTGAGGCTGAAAAAAAAATAGCTTTTCCTCAGCGAAAAGAAAAGTTCCCCTCTGCCGTCTAAGCTAGTGCACGAGCACAGACAATGTCGGCTGTGTCACAAGATCAGCCTAACAAGGACATGGCTTTTGTTAGCAACACCCTGCCTGGCATGTTTTTCTTCCCCCCTCAACCCCTGTGGGTTCTAAATTAGCTCATTGTTAAAAATGCATATCAGCACCATCCATCCAAAGCCACCGCTCCTTCTGCACATTAAACTGCAGCCACTTAAGCAAGCCCAGAGGAGAGGCCGCAAATGAAAGCCAAATCAGACACGGGTCCTACGCTGATGGAGCCTCGTCTCATTAAAGTTTGAGCCGCTGGTCCTTGTAAGAAATGCGCGGGACGACAATTAGAGGGAGAAGTGAGGAAGGGACAAATGGAAGACAGAGTGGTTGCGAGGTTGTGGAGTGGTTAGGAAGCGAGGAGATGTCACTTTAAAAATAGAGGAGTGACAACTAATGGTAAAGGACAGAGAGCAGCGGAAGAGGAGACCATGTAGAGTCAAGGCTGTCGAGTGTTTAAACTCTGAGGAGAAGGAAAATGTGTAATATTTTATGTGTTGTACAGTTTAATGTATATAAATTTAGATTTGATTGTGTCCTTATACTAGATACTTTCTTTTTTTGTGTGTTAACGTGTGTTAAATGAGCACTCTAGTGTCCTGACACGTCTGTTTTTCACATTGAAAAGCACAACAGCCCAGCACCGAGGCACAATCTGTCTTCCACATCTGTTCGTAATGATTTTTTTAACACAACCAGGTGGCACCCGTGTATTCCTATCTGTGTGTATTGGGGAGTAAAAAGGCAGCAGTGGGCCAGTCCGCCGTTTTCTAACATTAAACCTCCTGATCTGTCCTCTAGGCATCTCGGCTGGGTTTAATACGGCCTCCGGTGGGCCGAGGTCGGGGCCGTGGGAAGATGGCGCTGGAGCCCGGCGCGATGCACATGGGCCGGGGCAGGGGCCGCAGCAGGGAGATGATGGGTCGAGGTGGGCCCGTGAACCGGATGGTGGTCGATCACAGGCCAAGAGCCCTGGCTATTCTGGGGGTCACTCAGGAGGAGAAGGAAGAGCTGATGCCGCACTTTGTGGTGAGGACTGTCTGTTGACCTTTTTTTTGTAGTATTATGATATAAAAATGCAAGATTAAAGAGGAGTTAATCGAATTTGAACTTGATGATTTACACTGACATTTTTTATCTTAGAAATTTGGTGAGATCGAGGATGTCCGTGACCAAGATGCCAACAGTGTCGTCATGACCTTTAAGACCCGAAGCGAAGCAGAGAATGTAAGTCACATGACTCTTTCTTCGTTCCTCCCTACTCCTGGAAAAAAAGTGTAACTTGCAATTGTCCTTGTTTTGTTTTCTAGGCAGCTAACCAGGGCGCTAAGTTTAAAGGCCGCGTGCTGCAGATTTCCTGGTACAAGCCCAAGACGCCCTCTGTAACGACAGAACCAGAGGAGGAAGAAGCTAAAGACGAAGACAATACGGTATGACACATGACACACAAAGGCACTTAATGCAGAGCATGGCTTCACGAGCTATCATTACTAACAATATAGCCACCCAGAAACCGGGAAAGAAAGTCTCGTGTACAGTGCAAGTTGAACTCGAGGTGGAGAAAGTTTTAGTTGGATTCACAGATTTCACTTCAGTGCTCCTACATTTTTCACTGCAGCTCCCAATGGAAAATCACGGCCAGCTCCTCAGTACTAAGAGCATTTTAGCCCTTTGAGTAAAACTGCATTACTGTCAGGTGAAATCCTCGTACTGTATTTTCATGTTTCGAGGTTGCAGCCTTGTGTGTGTGCTAAGTTTTAGGACCTAAGGGCCTGATCCTGTCACTTCAGCATGCTTTGTATAACGTTTAGACTCTGAGATAAATATTCTGAATCTTAATATAATCCACAAAAAAATTCAATACTTTTGATTCAATTTACCTGTTTTGTGGAGTGTTAGGGTTGTTTATTAAGTATCTTCCAGAAAAGTTATGAATTTTCCACCTCAATTCGACCTACAGACGCTTTCTTCTCATCGCATGATTCAAAAATGGCAGCTCAAGTTGAAATATTTCTACGATAGATAACTATAAGCTGGGTAGACAACGAGTGCTATAACAAAATGAAACAACGTTGTGATGCTCTCACTAAGATCCCCTCGATGCGTCAAATATCTCACACTGTAAAGATTCAAAGCTAAACAGGTGATGTGTGGTTGTTTGCAGAAGGAAAGTAGCTCTTATTTGCCCGGTGAGGAGGAGGAAGAGGAGGAGGAGGACGACGACGAAGACGACGAGTACGAGAGCCGATCTTGGAGACGGTGAAGGCATTGATTCGCCGCGACCCGCCCTCCTGAAGAACCAGTCGTTATCCCCCCCCCCCCCCCCCCCCCCCCCGCGTGCAGATGAAATCAACTCAACAGAGGAGCTCCCATTTGTTTTTTTCCTTTCCAGTATTTTCAAACGAAGTAATTTTAGACTCTAATCAAAGTAAAAACGTCTTTACTTTATTGTACATGAGAAGAAGTTTAGAGGGCTGATGTTTTTTTTGTTTTTTTTTTGTATCCCTCGACTAAACAATTATTTAAAACATCTCACTTTTGCTGAGAAAGATAAATGTTAAGTTGTTCTTATAGATAGAAAAACCTATGTAAGTTTCCGTGTGCTTACCAGATGACAAATATCAGTAATGCACAACATTTGTGTCTACTGTGAATAGGTATTTTTATACATACTGTATTTAAGCTCTTTTCTCACCAGTTTTTTGAAAAATCTTGTCCTCAGTTCAGGGACAGCCATTCCTTCACCGATAGAACGTTCTCTGTTACTACCAGAGAGATATTTATTTATTTTTCCACTGCATAAATGCACTGTGCGGTGCCCGTGTCGGCACAGTATGGTGTGGTTTTCCATTTCACTTTGCCCACAGTTGGTTTTTGGTAAAAATGTTCAAAAATTTTTATTTTTTTTTTTGACAGTGGCTCTCTATCCTGGCATGAATACATGCTAGTTTGTGCGTGTTGTTGTTCTTAAATAAACAGAGCCACCCCTGCCCAGCACCCGAAGGGGCTGATGCTGTACCACAACCATATTAGAGCCCGTGCAGGTACAGAACAATACCAGTGCAATAGAAAAATCCAAGCTATGTTTACAAATGGCCGTGTCCACGCGCACGTCAGATACAGTCTTGTAGTAAATCTTCAAATTTTCCCCACTCTCTTTCGTTGCTCATTAAATGTCCGGTGCCACTCTGTGTGAATATAAACACCCGCACGGGTGTTCTACGTTTTCTAAGAGTGTGTAACATTTTTCACTTGTTTAAATTCTGTCTCCTGGTCGTCCAAAAGGGCCGGACAGGACAAGGATCAGATCACCCATTTCAAATAAATGTGAGATCTATAGACAGGTGTTTGAATGTAATACTGAACAATTGATTTTAATATATATAAATATATATATATCTATATATATAATTTCTTTGCCTTACACAATCAGCGGATGGCTGACTTTTTACAAGATTTGTGATTTACTTTTGTAAATTTTGTAAATGCTTCAAAGAGAAATTACTGTTGTACTTTTTTTTTTTGTTTGTTTTTTTGAGTTTCTTTTTCTGTCATTTTAAACGAATGACAAGTTTGTGTCAGGTAGAAAAGGTCAGGCAAGAGTGCTCAGCGTCTCTGCTCATTCACAAGCGTTTTGTTTTTTTTTGCATTTGTGTTAGACCAGTCCACCTTGTTATTTCACTAAATTTGTCATCGGAGTAGCGCGTTTCTTTCAAAGACACTTTCCAGAGCTGCTGTGGAAAACACTCTGTCGAAAGGCACCGGGAGCACTCAGTCACCCACTCTACAAGTGCAACCACAATGTGCACCTTTCAGGACGAGCTTTTGCGTTTTTGCCTTCTTTACATATTATGTGTTTTTGAATCCTCAGGGTGGGAGGAAAGTAACTAATTCACTCAAGTTCACATGGAAATGTGCTCGATGCTTCTCTCTTTTTTTTTTTTTTAAGTTTTTACTTTTGTGCTTCTCTCAAACAACTGTTTACATACAGCCTAATGAATTGTTTGACGTATGCTTATCATAAATCAACTAAACGGATCATATCCAGCAACATAACCAGTCAGACGGAAGCACCAAAACAAAGGGGAGACGTTCACTTATTGGTCAAGTGTAGCAGGCGCACTGCTTTACACAAAACACGCAGGCAGGAATCCGTGTGGATGCCGCAGGTTTCTGCCTGCGTGCGAGCACAGTCGGCAAAATGGAACCCGGCACGGCATGGGGAAAGTCTGCAGAACCATTTGTGTGATTTCCTCCCACCTCCAATGACGGCAGCGCTCTTATCTAGACCGCATATTTCACTCTTGACTGATAACTCAGAAGCTTCCTGCCAGTGACCTCATTATCCCACTATTTTTTTCCCCCTTCACTGTCAAAATGAAGTTCAGGCATGCAATGGAAGGCAAAAGCTTTTCCCCTTTGCACTTAGTACTTTAAGATGATTTGCTCATGTGATTTTAGTTTTTTTATATGAGGTCACCGGCAGTTCAAAAGGACAAACCTATACTGGCAGGGTTCTTGCTTGTGTAAGTGAGGATTCAGGGAAGGTCTCTCTCCTACTTTTTGTACTATCTTCTGTATGCTACTATCACACAACAGTGTAAAAAAAAATGTAAAATGTTTATGGATAATAGTTTTGGATTTGTTACTGTTTATATTTGCAGGATGTGGATGTATTTTCTTCATGTATTTTGTTTGTAAAAAATGGATTTCTAATTTACTAGCATGTTTGCTTTTGCCAATAAAGATGGAGGAATTGGGTGCTTGTAAGACGATTAAAAAAAAAAAGAGAGAGAGAAGAAAAAAAGAAAGAAAAAAAAATCAAATTTTGAATTGGATCTTGGAGAGAGGGAAAAAAAAAGAAAAAGAAAAGAACATTTTGAGTTAAAGAAAAAAAATTGACCAAAAAAGAAGTTAACATTGGTAAGGGGGGGGAAAAAATACAAGCAAAAGCATTCCAGAAAATATTACCTGAAACTCTGTGTGGTCTCCTTCATTTCGCGTGTTTTCATGTAAAAATATGTAATTGATGCTAAAGGTTAGAAAGATAACTACAATGTAATGCAATACGTCGGTATCAGTACTGTCAGAGAATAGACTATTTCACAGGTTTCAATATGCACAAATATGAAGACTAGTCACTTGGTGAAATAAGGGGAATGGCGGAAATGGAATCTTAAAATGAGCCCATATCTATATGAGGAGCGGGGCTTCCTCCTGAGGGGTTTTCAGTTGGTTGCAGTCTGTAACCTCACCACTAGATGCCACTACATCCCACACACTGGACATTTAGGTTTGTGGCATTCAGTTGTCATAGACAACTATAGATTACATACACTGGACTGATTATTGGAGTACATTTTATTATTCCACTTTCCTGATTGGCTGGGAAAAATCACCTAAAAAACCCACCAAAGTAACACTGTTCAGATCACCATTAACTGCCATTCAAAACTGGTGCATGACTCTAACAGTCTGTTAGAGTTCTTACTTGTTAACAGTCTGCTGGCCAGCTTTTAAACATGAATGATCATTTGAGCACAGCCATGATATAAGAGTGATAATACTAATAATAATACACTGTGTTCTTTTATATGTAAATATAACAAGGTGCAGTTAAGCCCTTGGACCTCTTTGTGATTTACTGATTCTCAACATTGAATCACAGTGAATATAATTATGGTCAACAGGAAATACTCTAATGTAAAAGTAAAAAAAAAAAACATGTATTTAAGTATATGTATTTAAAAATGTATTTAAAGTAAGTATAATTTTTGATTACACAAATACATAACCCCTTTGTTATAAGTCACCACTGGGGCAGCCATGTTTTTAGAAATTTCATAATGAGTAGAATAGAAATCACGTCTGTGATATTAGCATGACAGGTGAAGGTAAATACATCAACCTGTGAATCAGTTTGTTCTCATGAAGTAATAACGCATGACCAACTAAGCAGAACGTGCTGTGTCTGAGACCTGAGACAAGGCGTCGTAACATACAAAAATAATGGCCTCTGCTTCATTCATTATTTTCATATAAAAGAACACACTGGAGTGCATTATCACTCTTAGCACAGAGAGAAAGTGAAGCTGTGCTCAAATTATCATTCATGTTTAAAAGCTGGTTAGCAGACTGTTAACAAGTAAAAACTCTTAACAGTCTTACTAGTCATGCGCCAGTTTTAAATGGTGGTTAATGGTGATCTGAACAGTTTTACTTTGGTGGGTTTTTTAGGTGATTTTTCCCAGCCAAGTGGAATAATAAAATGTACCCCAATCCAATCAGTGTTACGATTGAGTAATTGTCACCAACTGTCACAATTGGTATCTAGGTTTAAGAGTTAGATTATAATTATATGTGGGGGTTGGGCACAAATATATGATAGTCAATATAATTTGATACTTCCATTGTGTCCTTTTATGAAAGAAAATAAGCCCATCATTATTCACACACACACACTCACATTGACACCCATGCCCCGAAACAACTCCCACCACATCACAGGAAAGGACCTCTGACGCTCAGTTTAATTACAGCTGCTACGACATATTAAAATATCGCTGAATAATGCATGAGCCTTTCTTACTTTAGGAAGTCAAGTGAAAACACTCAGAGTCTGTTTCATTTAATGCAAGGACTTTGGGCTCTACCCGGGGGAACGGATTTCAAACTGAGGCCTGAACACAGCACCGCTCCTGGCAGATCCTGTGGCAGCCTAGTGACTGGGAGGTGAAGGAACAACTGCAAGGGGCCATATGGAAGTCAGTTTCCGTTAGAATGAAATGATATGAATATAAAAATAAAATTAATGGAAATAATTTGTCAAAAATTTGAATGATCTCAGTTATGAGATAGTTATAAGAAATTCATGAGTTTTTTTTGTGGATGATCAAACAATTTGTGTTGATTTTAATCTAAATCAAACGATTCAGTTTTGATTTGATTGCAAAGAAATTAAAAATAGATTCATAAAAATATATATTATAGGAGTATTCTCAATGCTGAAAATGCCCATATTTTCAGCATCACATTTTCAGCAGTCATTTCTTTAGAAGCTGAAAAAAACTGCGGAATCGTAGTAACCTTAAATGACTCGTCACAGTGGGTATGAGCAAGAAATGCTGTGACAGTAGTTGGGTCGTCTGGAGTCTATACAGGCTAGATACGGGGTGAAAAGAGAGGTCACATTTGGCCACATATGTAACAGCGCTCTCCATAAAACATGTCACATGCAGTCTTCAGAATATGAACAGCACAGAGATGACAGGGTTGTAAACAATAAGCACTAAATTATGAATGACCCCAGCTATTAAGGAAAGAAAAGGGGAAGGCTGATGTGAGGGTGAGAAAAGGAACTTTAGATCCAGTGGGACTGAAAGCTCACATGTGGCCCTTCCTCTACAGGCCTCTGACATTCTATGAATGCTCTGTGGTTACATTTCTTATATGCAATCCTGAAAAATAGCAAATCAGAATATTCAGTTTGTGATTATTCCGTTTCTAACAGGAATGCAAATGTACAAATTTGTGTTAAGTGTTTTCTATCTCCCATGAAGCCAGCCTACATGCACCTCTTTAAAAGTTTGGCTCCCCAGCCTGCAACAGGTTTTGCATGGTGAGAAAAAAAAGGCCTCGGCTGTTTTAATCTGTGTAATGAATAAGAACATGCCAACGTGGTAATGGATGCCTGCCACCGTGTTGCTAAATTATTCAGAGTCTGGGGAACCAGAGAGGCGGCCGGCAGGATCGGATGGACCCGCTGTGTCATCAGTGCTCCTCTGCCCGCCTGGCTCCTCTTTCGACCAGTCCCAACACCAGCTCCTTGAGCTTAAACCGGGCGGCCACATGAGAAGTCTGTAAGGCTGCCCTTAGGATTGGGGCGCCCACAGAGATGGAGAGGAAGGCCAAGGCCCATCGGGTCAGCTGGTCGGCAACCTAAAGGCCCTGGACACAATTTGAGTGATGTAGCACCAGAACTGTTGTCCAGTTACTGAAGTTTTTAGTGGGTGTGTTTTACATCTCACAGAATGAATTCTTCCATCCATCCATCTATGGAGCCACCTGCTCTGAGCCCAGCACAGCTGCCCTCTCCATGGTGCTGAAATAACTTCAGGCTTCAAGCTGACTGAGTCCAGGCCTCATTCTTTGAAACAGAAAAGCTGGCGTGATAATGTTGATATCTTCCATGGGGTGCAAAGGTTAAAGTTCAAACTTTACAAGAAAACGCTTAAAGCGTATGTTTGCTCGACGCTTGCGCACAGAGAACCGCGTTTTGCAACTTGTAAGTTGAGCGCAGGGGGTACGGTGGGAGGAGGAGGAGGAGGAGGAGGAGGGAGGCTGAAAGAAGAGGAGGAGGAGGGTGAGGGGGGAGAGGGAGGTAGAAAGAGAGAGAGAGGGAGAGAGAGAGAGAGAGAACGGGACGCCGGGAGGCGCTGCTGATGTTAACATCTCAGTCTGGTGAAGGAGAGCAAGAGGAGCTCTTGTAGCTGTCCGCTCCCCGGCTTTCATGTCAGGGGCCACACTTCTTGCGAGGTGCTTGCTGGGAGGAGGATGATGACCATGAACGGCAAGCAGCATTTCTCCATGCACCCGGCTCTTCACGAGCCCAAGTATCCCGGCCTGCACTCAGGCTCGGAGGGCATGCGCAGAGTCTGTCTGCCCGCCCCGCAGGTACGTTCAGGTTCAGAGGGAGAGAATGGCTTGTGGAGTATTACTGGGTGAGAGGAGGAGGGGGTGGGGTGGGGTGGGGGGAGAAAAATATCACACTGGAAATGTCTGTAAAGTTGATTTGACAGGACTTTGTTCTACCCTCTATCTCCCACTCTCTCTCTCTCCCCTCTCTCTCTCTCTTCTGTCTGTGTTCCCCCTCCCAACACCCCCCCCCCCCCCCCCCCCTCTCATCCACATGTCTATTCAAGCAATGCTCTTGCTTTCATATTAATTTTTATGACCTGCGCTTTGAGGAGGGCTCTCTCCTCTCCTCTCCTCGGCGCTGCTTGCCTTTGGAAAATGTTTTTTAGATCCTGAGAGCTGCTTGACACAATTCCCCACTGACTCCAGTATGCGCACTCTTGCTTGCAGCTGCAGGGCAATATATTCGGAGGCTTTGATGAGAGCCTGCTGGCACGGGCAGAGGCTCTGGCGGCTGCTGACAGCATTGTCTCTCACGGCAAGAGTCACCCATTCAAACCAGACGTGACTTACCATACCATGAGCAGTGTCCCCTGCACCTCAGCCTCCTCTTCTTCCTCCACCACCGTGCCCATCTCCCACGTCCCCTCCACCATCGCCTCCCACCATCACCACCACCACCACCACCATCTCGGACAGACCCTGGAGGCCGGGGACCTCCTGGATCACCTCTCCACCAGCCTGGCCGTGACCGGGATGGGTGCTCCGGAGCCTCCCGGGATGACCACGGCGGCGCATCACCACCAACACCCTCACCACCACCTGCAGACCATGGGGCAGCTGCACCAGGCGATGGCCAACATGGCCCACCCTCACTCTCTGTCGGTGCACGGCGGCATGGCGTGCGTCAACGACGTGGAGTCGGATCCAAGGGAGCTGGAAGCCTTCGCCGAGCGCTTCAAGCAGAGGAGGATCAAACTCGGGGTGACCCAGGCGGACGTCGGGTCAGCGCTGGCCAACCTCAAGATCCCCGGAGTGGGGTCCTTGAGCCAAAGCACCATCTGCAGGTTCGAGTCCCTCACCTTGTCCCACAACAACATGATAGCGCTCAAGCCGGTTCTCCAGGCCTGGCTGGAGGAAGCTGAGGCTGCGTACCGGGAGAAAAGCAACAAGCCGGACCTTTTCAACGGGAACGAGAGGAAAAGAAAGCGCACCTCCATCGCCGCGCCGGAGAAGCGCTCTTTGGAGGCTTACTTTGCCATCCAGCCTCGACCCTCCTCGGAAAAAATTGCGGCCATCGCCGAAAAACTGGACCTGAAAAAGAATGTGGTTCGAGTGTGGTTTTGCAACCAGCGGCAAAAACAGAAACGAATGAAATACTCTGCGGTGCACTGAGTTTTCACGCATCATGAATAAAATAGCCTACTACATTTTTGATCGAGTGATTAATAATAGCCTAAGTAGCCTAACTAACAGGGATTTATCGACAGCTCTTCACGTCTTCATCTGGGATTATCTCCAAAAAGATTTTCATTTTCGTGTCACTCACTCTTCGTTATTGCACTTTCCCCCCCCCCCGATCTTGTTCTTAATGTGGGACTTCTAAATGATGTTGTTAGAGATCTGTGAGGGGGCTGGTTTTGATGTTGTTGATCATGTATGTTGCACACACTAAATGTGAACTTCTCAGTAAATCCACCCTGACAGTTTGTCACATTCAGGGATATTAACTCACTCTTTCTTTTTTTCTTTAAACGTGAACTGACTGGAGTTTGGAGGAGACTTTTATGGGCTGTCAGAGGTGTTAAACTGACGAAGAAAAGAAAAGAGAATTTATTTATTGTTTGATTTTTTTTTTTTTTTTTTTTTTTTTTGTAACGTCTGAAGTCAGAGTTTCATCCTCCACATCACCGGCTCACATGTGCAGAAGTACACCACCATATTTAAGTGTGTTCACATTTTTTTTTTTAAAAATATGAATTCAAACTAACGTGAGTTTAATGATAAGGAGTTTAAAAAAAAAAAACATGCCCACATTTTTAAACCTTTATTTTTTCCCCCCTCTTCGTGACCTGTGTGCTAGTCCTTTTACGCACAAGTATGAGTAATTACCGTACTTCTTTCCACTGAGACACACTGAGTCTGATTTTATCTTGAATTATTATTACTAAAAAAAAAAAAAGAAAAAAATGGAAATGACACCGTCATATATGAGGCACATCCGTGTGGCTTTTGGCTGCTGCTATATTTTAATATGTTTGATGTGGAAAAAAATGTTTTTGGAGCATTTCAGGTGAGCTGTATATTTATTATATAGCCCAGATATATACAGTGTATAGGCCTACATCACATAATTTAAGTATTTATTTATTTATTTATTTTCCTCACTCTTAATTTCACTTGAAAAAAAATATGTGTGAAGTTTAAACTGAATAAATTATTGGTTATTTTCTAAAAAAAAAAAAAAAAATCTCTGAAGCTGCGACTTTCTTTTTGTGCTTTCTTATTTGAATCAAGGCCTTTAAGTTGTTTTAGAATAATATTATACTATTGTTTGTTTTATGGGAACTCTTGTTTTATTTAGAAATCCCCAAACATCTGCTGGAATTAAATATGTATTGTCTTACATGATATAAGCGCCACAGTAACTGAACAGGCCTCCATCTTCACAGCCGTTTTCACGCCGCGGAGCGCACGACGCGCGTCCTGTACGCGCCTGTTAATGGGCCCCCTTTTCCTCTCTGTAATTAGTGCAGTTTTTTAATTATGGATGGCCTCATGTCACCGGGTTATGCCGTGCATGGGGGGTTGAAATTATTAAGTAATGACGATGCAATATTAATTATATATTGGTATAAAACGTAATGTGGAGGAGTTGGGAGTCTGACTGGGAACTCCAGGGAGAGAGGAACTGGAGACACAACAGGTTAACCGAGGAGAGAGGGACATTAAGGTAGTTTTTTTTTTCCTCGTTTGAATGAGTGAGTATCTCCCCCCTTATTATGTTTTTTTTTTTTATTATTATTTGTACTTTATTTTATTTCAGCGGATAGGAGCAAACGTTCTTTTATGTGTTTAAAATAGGCCAAAAAGATGCTATCATTATTATTATGGCTGAAAATAAGTGTGCATTTAATATTTGTCCTCCTATTTGCTAAATCCACGCCGGGCCCACATTCATCCTGCTAAAAAATATATTTTACTCGCGGTCCCCGCGTGTTCTCCTATGCGCGCAAATCCATGACAATTATCTCCCAATGTTAGCCAAACATGAGAAAAAGTTTCCACCGGAATCCTCCACATCACCCGAGGCTGTGTGATTTTCCCACTGAGACTGTGGACTTGTTGTCAGCCAGAGGATCAATACTTTGCAATTACACGGAAACGTTTGT
Source organism: Nibea coibor (assembly GCA_023373845.1). NCBI lineage: Eukaryota > Metazoa > Chordata > Actinopteri > Sciaenidae > Nibea > Nibea coibor. The sequence continues at coordinate 5,634,350 of CM041733.1, read as the reverse complement.
GGCTCTTATTAATATTCTCTTTGATGCTGAGATGTGATTAATAAGCGTGTATAATGTTCTTTTTTTCTTCTTTTTTTGGGGTAAAGGGGTGAGAGGATAAAAATGTTAAATGTCATGCCTCTCCGTGACATATTGGTCCTGATATTCATCTGAGCTTTCGTCATTAAAACAACATTCTGAGCGATAACGGCGAGGTTCCTCAAACGCACCACGTGTCCGCGTTCCTGACGTAAATGTGAGGTTAAAAAAAGGGAGCGCGTGAATAATTGATCTTTGTAATACCCCGTATTGATATCATAACGTTACTCGCTATGTGGTAAGTTGAGCTGAAGGCTCGTGAGCGTTAGCGGCATGTGGAGACTGAGGGCGCTTCAATTATTCAGCAGCAGCTCAAAGGTATATTGCGTTTTCTCATGCAATAATGGAGCCGTGCTGGGCCAATTGGTGCATTATGTTTAATATGAAAATGAATCAGACCTGATATGGAGCTAAAACAAAAATAGAAGTAAAGGTAAATAATAACCTCAATTCACGGGCTAAAGTGTGTGTGTGTGTGCGTGTGTGTGTGCTGGAGGTGGGGATATTAAAAAGAGAGAAGAAAGAAAGAAAGAAAAACAAAAAAGAGGAGGAGATGGAGAGAAAAGGAGGAGGGCTGAGAGAAATAGAGATGCTGGAGATGTTTTCATGCAGGGAAGAGCATTTTGACAGAATGAGGTTCCCTTTAATTGCTGAAGTGCATGCACATACAGTACATATAGTCTCTCTCTCTCACACACACACACTCAGGGTGGCTGTCATCCCTGGGAGCGGAGTGAGGGAATGTGAGGGGAGGGGTGGGAGCCCCAAAACACCCCAAACTCAATAATTCATCCGGTGCCAGATCGCAACAAATGTGACCAGAGCGAAGGGAGACAGCTACCTCCGCGCTCTCTATTAGTCACCTCCTATTATCATCAGAAGCCAAACCAGCTGCAGCACCATCCTACTGCCACACACACACACACACACACACATACCTGGTCACCCACCCACACATACGCGCTCTTTCTCTCCCTCTCTCACACACACAGTGAGATTGTGTTACTCTCTGGAAACCCGAGGCCAGGGTGATGGATGTCTTTTAAAATGTATAGCAGGAGATGCTGTCCATCTGTAGCTCCTGTTCCCTTCTCCTTTCTGCACACTTTGTTGTGTGAATGCCCATTATGTGTGTGTTTCCTTTTTCCACTCAGATGACAGGAGCAGGAATTACACCCACTAGTATATAAACCACTGAAAAATATGCTGCTCATACTTAAATGTACTTAATAATGATCCGATGGTAGAATTACTACTTTTACTACTAAAAGTATCATTTTGAATATTTTTACTTGTAATGGAGTATTTTTTTAAAAAGCGGCATTACTTTTACCTTAATCAGTAAATGATCTGAATGCTTCCATACATACTGGCACAATAGTGTCACATAGTTGTGAAACAATTAATTACAATTAATGAATCCATCCACAGATAGATTAGTCATTTTTCCGGGTCCAGCATCTCAAAGGTGAGGCGTTCTCCTTCCCTCATCATTATTAAAGAGATATTTTTATTCATAAATATTATTTTTAGATTATTAAAAGTGCTTTCAATAATTAGAATAAACGAAGTGACTTGTGTTGCTTTTTACTGACACATTATCAAATAAACCAAACCATCATTGATTTATTAGTCAAACAACACCTCTATGAAATATCGACACCCTCCTCTTCCCCCAGATCTAATCTGATATTTCACTAAGCAGCAGCTCTGCAGAGAGACCGGTGAACTTCTGTGACGGGGAAACATTTAGAGTCTCATAGTCTGTGTGTGAGGTCAAGCTGTCTGCCAACTAACACACCATGCATTATGCAGAGACTATTGAGATGTGCGCACACACACACACACACACACACACACACACATAATGCGAGCACAGCAAGAGGGAAACGGTGACATGTTTCCTCTAGTTATGATAAAATTGTGCGCTTCATAAGCGCTCTGTCATCTCACCTCTCTGCTGAAAGAGCAGATTTTTTTGTCAGAATTCCAGAAAATATAAAATAAAAGAATTCAATGAGCGGTGCTATATTTGAGACAGTCACAGAAACTCACTTATAGGCACTTGTTTAATTTATTCAGTGGGTCTGAAGAACAGTATTATACACCCCATTCATTATTCAAGTCCTCTCCATTATCAAAGTGCCCAGAGAAATAAGATTAACCCAGCCAGAAATAACTGACTGTGGCGTGATTTTTTTTTTCTTTTCTACAAAGCACTTAGCTGGTCAGGTGCAGGTCTGCACCCAAAGTCAGATCAGAGTATATGAACATATAATCAGCACACAGTCTGCTGAACATAATAATCCCCTCTAAGAAAATGTGGCTATAGTGAGATGGAAGGAGATGAGGAAGAAAGGAAGAGGAGAGGGGAAAGGAAAGAAGGATAGAATTGTTGGAGGGAGAAAAGAGTTGAAGAGCAGAAGAAGGAGGGAGAGTGATCACAGGCAGAGAGAGGAAAATGAGGAGGTAGGAAGGAGAGGAGGGACTGAAGTTTGAAAATGAAGGAATTAAATGGGGAAGGAAATTAGGAAGGAAGAAAGGAAGACGAGATGAAAGGAGGGGTGGAAGGGTAGAAATGAAGAAGGAAGCTAGAGAGAGAGACATGCGAACCTAAAGAAAAATAAAGAAAAGAGAGGATCACAGGAAGAAATAGTCTAAATCCCTAACAGTCCATGTGTCTGTCATCCTGACTGTCTGGATTTGGCTCTTTTCATATCCAACTTGATCATGTCAAGGTGAGTGCGTCCCTGCCGGCCCCGAGCGGTTTGAGACTAAATCCCTGTGACAGCAGGGGCACCCAGAGGACCCACAGCCGAGAAGAGAGGAAGTACAGGGTGGCTACACCACCCTACACAGGAGGGACAGCGTCCAATCCAAAGTCCGTTTGCACAGCTTGTTAATTAGCTCTTCACTCCGCCTGCTCTAAATATAAGATACCACAGTTTGGACCACGGAATCATCTGTTTGAAAATATATATGCTGTGAGCTGCTTGTTTCATTTCCAAAAATGTAGATGCAACATTGTCACATTGCTGCCACCCACTGTTAAAAGTCTCTACTCCACCACAGAGCTCAGAAAAAAAAAAAGATCTGTATGTGTCGGCAGACCAAAGAAATGATTTTGCATAACTAAATAAACAGAATATTAAGTGGGAAGAACCCTAAAACATGTGATGGACAGATTGCCATAGAACATTTACATTCATTCATTGGGTCTCTTCATAATATTTAAAGTACAGTATGGATAGAAAGCACAGTGCGTTTTGCTGACCAATACAGCAGCTTATTTAAATTCTGCAGACACACATCACCTGTGTATTTCCTCTCTGATAATATCCGATGAATAATTAACACTTTATGAATAATAATTCTGCTGCTAACATAGCAGTATATAGGTCAGAGTCAAGTAAAATGACACTAAATCATAATGTCGGGTGGAAACATCTGCAGATAGAGCACTCTGCATCGAGAGTGAAAACCATGTAAACAAGGAAGTGAAAAAGCAGCTTGGTGTTGACACACTCTGTCACACTGCCGCTGACAGTACACTGACTGAGGGCACACGGGAAAATAACAATGTCTTCACTTCTCTCTCTCCCTCTCACTCCCTCCCTCCCTCACGGGGCCGTGCTTTTGAAGACAGACATGAAAACCGAGCCAGGCCACAGCGGGGCCCCTGAAGCAGGTCCCCTGGCAGATGCAGCCACCCGCCCCTTCCCCACGTCTGTTCCCACCGGCCCCGAGCCCCGAAGACAGCCCCGAGGCTAATCGACCAGGAACACAATAAAGAAGCAGCAGAGGCAGCCAGCGCTCAGTGTGCATGTCTGCGTGCGCACACATCAGGAGGAAGAGCGCGACAACATTCATCAGGACGCTCTAATAATAGTCTAATATTAGTGATGATCCTGATCAGTTACACACCTGCAGAGCGTTGTGTTTATGCGACGCTGATGAATGAGCAAAGACTTGAACTGAGCTGAAGGCATGATACAAACTGAATCCAGTCCGAGCAGGTAGAAGAACAAAGCTGCTGTGATATGGTTGAATAACGGGTCAGGTTAGATTGCCTTGGGGTGATTCAAGCTCATCTGCATACTTGTAAACATTCCCGCATGGGGTTTGAATTGGTAGCCTTGATAGCAGATCTAAACAAATCTTATTTTATCCTTTAATGAGGCCACTTGATACTACTAGTAACACAGATGACTTAAATGGCTTCATTACAAAATATAACTAGAGGCTCCAGCCCCACTGTTACTCTGACGAGGGCAAGCAGCTACAGATGATGGATGGACAAAATATAACTGTATATGAGATTTGAGGCTGTACCAGATTGTGATACTCATAATTAATCTTTCTGCATCTGTCTGCTATTTAATATAAAAGCCAAACCCAAACTGTATGATTGCACAAAGGAAAAGAAACTTACATTATTCACTGTCCTGCTCAAGGGCACCTCAGCAGGGCCGCCGCTTGTTCCCGCGGGGACTTGAACCTTGACCTTTTGGACCGAAGACACGTCCCGCACATTCATGACAGCCGACTAGAAGACATCAACGTGGCGTGGGCTTTCAACCTGCGTTCAACAAACACTTACTGAAAACATTAAACGCTGCATACATGTTAACGCATAAGTAATAATACAGTCACGGCAATCAGCCATAACATTATGACCACCTGCCTAAAATTGTGTAGGTCCTCCTCTGCCATAACAGCCTAGACAGTATGGACTAGACTAGACCTTCTGTGCTGTCTGGCACCAAGGTGGCACCAGGTTTCCCCATCAGTGCTAAAACATGATTCATCAGACCAGGCCGATTTCTATGGTCCGGTTTTGTCGGCGCAGTGTTTTGGCAGTGCCCCATAGGCTGCTGTGCATGCACGCTGCTCCATATGCAACAAACTGTGATGCAGTAGCTTTAGTTTCATCACCCTGTCACTGCTTCCTACTTCGGACTGCATTTGACCACTGCAGATCAGGAGCATCCCGAGAGAGGAGCTGCAGTTTTTGGAGATGCTCTAGCCTTCATAATGTGGCTCTTTTCACAGTCATATAGTTTCAAAGTATGTACAGTAATAACACTGACAGAGGAAATTCTGCAGCATAATGACTAATCTAACCTTTGATATTACTTTCATATCCTCGCACTGTGACTTTTACTTTAGTAAAGGCGCCGACGAATTCTTCCATCAGTTTTTAATCAGTCTTTTGTCTGGGTTCATCCTCTTACAGAAACTGAGAGTTTATTTGTTCTATGAAGTCTTTCAAGAAAAGCAGAGGGAAGGTTAAACAAAGGATTGGGAATATTCTAACCGTTCTATAAAAAGCACAGTTGAAAAGGAGAGAGATTCTTTTTATTTAGTAATGAGGGTGGGGGGGCCCACGGTTCAGTGGCACACATACACACAGCATGAACACCACAGAGAGACCCGGGCCACCACCAAGAGCAAGCCTCCCCGTAGCTCTCACATTGCATCAAGTCACTGAGTGACAGGTACATTGTCCAAAGCAAGGGGGAAAAGAGTGGCGAAAAATGTTTGTCTCGGAGAGCCCCTCAGCCAGTCAGGAAGGCAGCTCACCGCAGCCAGGCAGAGAGCATCTACGCAAATGTATTTCTAAGGGCGCAGCGACTGGCTGAGTGCGCTGTGTGAAAACAGGGTTCTTCAGAAGTGAATGATTTACAGAATGATTAATATTTGAGCGATCATTTGAACCTCTAAACGTTTCTGCCTGGACATTTCTGCACACACACACAATAAATGACAAACTGTGTGGTTCCTGCTGCCGATCACGGACGTTAGAGTCAGTGCTCACACAAGTTCAGGTAATAATCATCTATAATCCATTCTGAACAAATAAAATATGCGACAGTAGGTATACTGTGAATTGTACAGTCTTTAAAAAAAGTACATGAAAACATAAATATAGATATATATTTATTCATGTACAAAGTTTAATATAATGCACAGTATTTCCATTAATACACAACAAGATTTACTTTTCTGTAAACACCCTACAATTGTATTCCAGTGCTGTATGAGTCCAATAAATATGTCAGTGAAATACATTTAACCTCAATTTAATAATTTATACTTATAAAAAATAGATATAATAATTTAAATACCATCACAGCTTCCACGTTAAAATACAAATATCACATTGTTCCAGTGATGCTGCTTAGCTCGGGACTCGGAAGTGTCTCCGCTGGGCACAGAACTTGACAGATTCCAAAACTTTGGACATTTTAATCTTGTCACCAGTTGTCGTTGCATTTTCACACTGCACCTGGAAGACAGACAAGAAATGAGGTCAGACCTTCGACTGTCAGTCCAGATTGAAATTTCATTTTTTTTTTCCTCTTTGGCCTGTTGAAAGAGTGTGGTACTCTAAACATTTATTCCTGGGATCATCGATTTCTGCCACGTACGTCAGAAGAAACCAGTTCTTACGTTTCTGTTTTTGATGTACGCCTTCAAGGTTCTCATCAGCCGTTCCCGATTTCTGTCTTCACAGCAGTTGCGGTGGGCATGCAGGATGCTGTGCGTTTTGCAGAAAAACGTATCCTGTATGGAACATACGCAAGAATGCATAGGAAAATTAAATCTCCAACATAGCTGTGCGTTATATGTGACCAGATAATGCAGCAGAGCAAGAAGACATTAGATTTTAAGAGTCAATAACTGATCAGACATAAAACAGGAAAGAACAGGTCATTGTGTAAAATAATTGGCTTTTTCTCTGTAGCTTCTGCGGGCTGATTGGCAAGAAATGCTATTACCCTCCAGTTACTTTTGTTCATTTCATTTGGTTATCAGAATATATACAGACTAACAAAAACATGCATAGGACAGTGACTGAACACAGAAATAGAAATAAGAATGATTTTAGACTAAATATTGTGAAATCGTATTATTTTCATTCCAAGACGACAACAGTTACAGTGGAAAGGATTTTACGTCAGAATTACTGGCAGCGTAAAGGTCTTTGGACCACATTTGAAATGAGGGAAGTGCAATTTGAATTGTTCTTAAAACATACCCATTAAATAGATTTGGGTTGGAGGCTAGTCCATTCATTCTCAGGCTGTGGTCCCAAAGTGTGTAACCCAAGTACAAAATACTGCTACTGGTTCATAACTGCAACATTTCAAAAGCATGAAACTCACCCCACAGCCGTTCTCGCCTTCAGTCAGATGAGTGACGTCGTCCACAAAGAAATCCTGCAGCGTGCAGAAGAAGAAGAAGGAGTTAAGTTAATGACTTAAATAATAGCTAAAGCTATCACAAAGCAAGAAAACAGTCAGTGCTTATTGCATGAGCTCTTACCGGAGTGGGAGACTGAAGGCAGTTTTCAACCACGTCATATATATTCTTAAAGTCAGTCACATTTTTCTTTTCTGGCTGGTGAGTGTGAGCGAGATGAGCTGGACTGGCCAGCTGAGCCACAGCAGAAACCAGCAGAAATATCCTCACTGCCATGACACAAGCTCGTAAGCGGGCGACCTCCAGACGAAGTGGTTTCAAGACCTCCTGAACTGATGCCTCAGGTTCTGTGATGCTGATGCTGAGATGAAACGCTTTATACCTCTTTTGCCCACGCTCTTGCGACATTTCTTGACTCATTACAAAGACGTCGTCATTGGGCAGATTAAGATAAAAGATACAACTGATTGTGGTCGACAAAAAGCAAAGGCAGTACTTTACCGACACTGTCAGATATTGTCGGTTATAGCCTGGGTGTTTCTCAGTAATTACATACTGAATTTTGGTTTTGAAAATAACTGAACAGACAAACTATTATTTTTTAGTTGTGTAAGACAAAATCCTAAAGCATCAATGTTTGAGAAAGTTATTACAGTGCGACTGTCATAACACTTATTTTAAAACTTTTGGTGTTTTATTTGTTGCAGCAGAAAGCACTAAAGTTCAGTGGACTTTGGCTGCCTCCAAACATACCCATATATACCTATACCTATTTTTTATTTTTTTTTTATTTTGTAAATACATAGCCATGAGAAACAGCTGGGCAGTTGAATATGAATAAAGGTCGTGGAGATTAAGATCACGGTGGCTGCAAAACGTGTGAAACATGTATAAGGCTGCATGTCGAGTCAGTGTTTGCAGGTGTCAGCCTGTTCCACAAAGGGCCGGTGTGGCCGCAGGTTTTTGTTCCAACCAACCAAGAAAACACAGTTTGACTAATCAGCTCTCTAAAGACTGAGGCATGTCTGGGGGCACCGGCGTTCAAATTTCAGCATACTTTAACTGCTTGACTTTCGTTTCGTGAGTTTTCAAGTGCATGTAGTCCCTGAAAAATGGCCCAGAAGAGTACAAACATTTGAAATTCAATAGGACCGCAGTGCTCGGGCCCTAAACAAAGAAGGATGCAATAGGGCTTTCGCTGCCCGAACATTGTTTGGCACTCAGGCCCTAAAAAAAAAAAAAAACAATGATTCTCATTCTCTGGTGATTATACACTAATGAAAACAAAGCTATGGGAATTACATGCAATTTCGACAAGGACGTGGATCATCTGCAGACCTGAGGTGGGCTATGTGATGGCTGGGTACTTTGAAAAAGTTGAACAGGTGAGCTCTATAAAAATGCACCCTTAGTACAGTTGTCGTGTCAATCAGCTTATACTGTATCAAGTTATTTTATATAAACGTAGAACCATCATGAAGTGTCATGTAAGCATGTAAGCCTTACATTCGTATTATTCGTATTATTCGTATTATTATACTACTATTACCTAAGGTAATAGTAGTATACAGAATTCCTGAACAGACTACTCTCTGCTACACTGCATGACTGCATAGTTTCAGACATCGAAAAACTTGTTTTCCTCTATACTAAGAATCATCTTGTCTCTTATCTAGTATGCTCTCAAAAATGGAAAACCCTCATGTGGTTTCAAGTGACTGCAGTATAATCACCAGGGACCATATATGGTTGACAGACAATTCATAAAGGAAAAAAAAAATAGGGGGCAGACAACTCCCTATCAATCCGTCTAACATCCTGTTACTTATTACTATAGTAAAAATTCATTTGATGGCGATCACGACCGCGAGTTGCGACCTCTAATGCTCAGGATATGACTAATGACTTTACCTAGTAAGTAAAGACTGAAACGCCATGGAAATGATTTGGTCAGAGTTGGAAACATTAGCTCTAGAAACTTTTAAGACTTAACTAGCTAGACAAAGTTCAAACCTACCTAAACCCTATACCAAAAGAAACGCCAAAAAGACAGTTACTAAAACCTCCTGAGCTTAACCAAAAACAACATGGTGACAACATACAAAAGGGACTAGTGACACAAAAGACTAAATAAGCAAGCAAATTACATATTATTGAAATTACATTTGTTTTGGATCCAGTGGGAAAAAAGACAATAAAAAATATATCTGCCAATGAGAAAAAATACTTTTGACTGCCGATGGAATAATGTACTGATGAACAACTACAAGTGCATCATGAACTTTGATGAACAGATTATTTTTTAGATAGTGTTACAATCCAAGTCTTTAGGAAAAAAGGAAGGAACACAGGAACCTACGAATATTTGGCAGTAAAGTAACTTAACGTATAGCAAGGGGAGCTATAAAGGCAAAGGGGCTATTTCAAACTCGGGTCGTGAGTTTACAACAGCTAGGAAAGACCACTAGCCAACTGAATACCCCTCGCTTCACCGTCGCATGTAGGAGATCCAATGGTGGGCACAAGAAAAAGTCCCTATCCCAGACGAGCCCCCAATTCATGTTATGCCCCTGTCTAGGGTTGCCTAGGGCATAGCGTGAAAAGGCCCCATCTCCCCCAAGTCCCAAGTAGCCAAGTACAAGTTTCAGATTTTGAATGCAAAGGATATACAACTATAACTAAGATATCATCTTCAGGGTGGACCAAGGCCAAAACAACAACCAATTCTAACAATTCTATCTGGAAAGTAATCACTTACCTCAGAAAACGAATGACAGCACACTTACTTCCCTAACTAACAAAACAGGAAAAAACAGGATCAATTCAAAAAGGCAGTCCACCCCACTACTTCCAATCTACAACAAAGGCTTTTCACAAAAGGACGTGTGGCTGGTTGGGAGAGGAGGAGGATGAGGAAGTGCTGGTTGTCCCACCACCGGTGGCCATCTTGGCTTCTTATATATTCCTGGGGATTCCTGGGGTTTCCTGCTGCAGCCAGTCACAGGCTAGGGCCTGGCATCAGTCCACCAATCATCTTTGGGGATGGCACATTCCTGTTTACACAGGTGATTGAAAAGGAAAGGAAAAGAAAAGCCACACACAAACACAGCAGACTACAAAACTATGACCACAGTCATAACAGTGCCAGTGTTGAGTTTGTCCATTCTGGGCTAGTAGAAACATAGCAATTCAAAATGGTGGACTGTGGCAGTGGACCCACAGTGTCTGGATTAGATTAGATTAAAGGCACATTCTAAGGTTATAACAGCAAATATTATAAGATTATTCTTACTTTCAAGTGATTATACATTTATAAGTATTAGTTTTGTCAAGTCTATGCACACACACACACACAACAAATACAAATAGAAACTATGATGTGAACACAGAGAAATACAGACAGAAAAAATGAATCATGAAGATTATTTATCTCCTGCCCACTCACCAACACACACATACTCATAGTGAGAGAGAACGAGACAGATACAGACAGAGAGACAGACAGTAGCTGGGTATAGGCATGAGAGAACAGGCAGATAACTGGCCAACATTAAACAAAAAAAAAAAAGAAACTGTAAATCTGCAAAGATGACTTTTTCCAGATAATACATTATAAATTATAATTCAAAATAATTATGCTGCACTATAAAGGAGTGGAAGTCATGCCCCTGTGTTTTTTCCTGCAGTCTGATTGAGACAAGATGGATGTAGCTTTGGGAATCTGAGTTAGAAAATAAGTTTTCTAACCTGCTCAGGGGTTTCAGACAGAGATCAGTCTGGAGTGGATCCCGTCATCTTTCTCTGAGCTCTAGCGCCCAGCACAAGAATTTCAGTCTTGACTTTAAACTGCAGGAAATGAAGGCGTCTCATGTCACACAGCTCCTGAAAGTTCCTGTCTTTGTCAGCTGCTCGGCAACCAATAAAATATTTAGAATGAAAGCAAAAGAAAAGGAAATGATCAATGAACTGCATGTGTCATTTTCATATCGTTATACCAGCATTCTGCATTTTAGTTTCATTTATATATTTATAAACAAATATCTAATTAACTCTGACAGCACCAAAGGTGCAGTAAGTAGTTTGAAAAGCTGAATGAGTAAACAGAAGAAGAGGGCGTCATCAAAAACAATGTGATAAAAGTATATTTTTTATTTAATGCTGCATGAGAGGATTACAATAAATATGTCATTCAAATACATAAAACCGCCATAATACATTTATATTAACAATTTATGTTAAATACAATGAAAAAAGTGAAGATGAAGGTATATTTGATAGTGCTCATATCATGATCACAACCTTTGTTTGCACTTGGAAAGCTGTTCACGAACCCTTTATGAAGTTGATACGGTGATCACTATGCCGACTACAAATAGATGAAACTAAATACTGGTTAAATGACTATTTATTACATGTGCTACATGTACACTGTGCTGGTTGCTGGAAATGAAATGAATATGATACCTCTACAAATCTGCAATATGTATTTGCTCCTGAAAACCAATCCATAAAGAAAAAAAAACAACTTATTTTAAAGAACAAATCATAAAATAAATTCTATATTCATATCCTCCAATAATTTGTTATTTGTCATTGTCAGTTACACCACCTCTGAAGATGAAAAAATGACCAGTCACATGATCCAATGACAGTTGGCTCACAGGTATTGGGGAAATTCAGTGATTCAAGGAGCCACATTTAAGTTCCTGTACTGGATGCAATCGGTGAGGTGTTGTATGAGGTCGGGTATTGGTTTTGTATTTCCTGAAGACACCACGTCCTCCAGCAGCTCTGCACAGGAAACCTGAAAGACGAGAAATCACGTAGGATCAGTGGACATTTCATTAACGCTCCTCTACGTTGCTCTGCCGTTGCTTCATCTATCTAAAAAGGTGCAGCGTGTGTGATTTTAAACCTTTGTAAGGCAGATTGGACCTTTTTTGTCAAATGAAGTTCTTACATTTCTGTTATTGAGGTATGTCTTCAGGTTCCTCACGAGTTCCTCTTCCTTCTTTCTGCCAGGGGCATCAGGCTTTTTTCCGAGCACATTCAGGATTTGATGCACTTTGCAGAAGAACTTATCCTGCATGGAACAGAAGCAAGTATATATTCATATAATATAGTAGCTTTTATAAGATATGTCACACACAGAAAAATATGCTAAATGGCAGCTGCTACTTTCATGGGTCTTCTTTAGTTACTGTCTTATCTCCTATCATAAGTCTAAGAATGCTGGTGTTCAAAGACAGAAACACCCACCTGACATCTGTTTGTCCCTTCAGCCAGAGGTGACACATCCTCCACAAAGAAAGCCTGAGGAAAACAAAAATAGACCATTTATTACCTCAGGCAGCTTTCTACTGACATTAAATGTTTTAACAAGCTAATGCAGCAACAAGTTAACAAGCAGTAAAACAGCGGTGATTATCAGAGGAGTTCTTACCTGAGTGAGAGATTCATTGTACTTGTCAGCCAGATCAAATAAATGGTTCAAGTAATTTTCGGGTTTGCGATGATGAGGACTGGTCAGAGCCGGGCTGACCAGCAGTACCAGAGCGGATACAAGCAGAAACATCATCATCTTCATGACACAAGCTCGTCTGGCTGTCGACCTCTGAGAGAAGGTTTGTTAAGATGGTGTGAATTGATCGCTCAATTTTCAGTTGGCAACCTGTTCTGCAGTCTCGGTTGAGAACGCTGAGAAGATTTATAGTTGCGCTGCCCACGCCCTTAATACGTTTTTTCCCCGTTATTACAAAAAAGAAACAAAAAAACTGAGCGAGCATGCAGCTCTGAAAGATAAGATTCGCTTGATTAACCTGTGGTTGACGAAACGAAGCAAATTCTCTGAATTACTCTACAGGGCTGGGTGGCACAGAAGAAGAAGAAAAAAAAAAAGAGGGAAAAGAAACAACTTATGTTTTAAGAAATTTAATGACTGAACACAAAATGCAAAGTAGCAAACAGATCCTTCCCAAACAACAGTGCAAGTCTCAAAATGACAACATGAAAAGTCTTCATCCAAAGTATGGAAGCTGTCATGGAAGCCTGCTACAGATCATTAGTAATAGTGTCACTTTGTCTTTGAATCAGTTTGATTTGTGATGTCATCCAACGAGCATTCAGACATGAAACAGATCGCAGCGTACACTGAGGAAGTACTGGAGTTTTTACCTCGTACTTTCTCGGTGCCATTCAGGATGTGATACTGTTAGAGCACAAAGCTATTTTAGAATATTTTATGAAGCATTAATGAAAGAGGATTTCTTCACGCTTCAAAAACCCTAGAAAAATCATTATTATGTTTTCTATGCATTGTTATGATGTTATTACTGTGTTATCACTGTGTTAAAGTAAATAAACTGAACATTTACTTTTCCAGGCTGGGATGAAAACAACAAGCTCAAAGATTACTGTGACAATTACCGCAGGAGTTCAAAGGTCATTTGTCCTCTCAGTGGAGGTAGGATGAGAGGGAGCTGATGCTGCACTTTGTGATCTCAGAGTTCTGGTCCTGGTTTTTACGGATGCGGTAAAAGTGCTCGATGTAGCTGGAGCGTCCCAGCAGCTCTACGAAATCCTCGTCATGGGTGATGATCAGCAGCTGGAAGTTACGCTGACGAGAGCGACTTTTAATGATTCTGGGGAGAGGGAGTGGGAGGAGATAGAGGAGGACATGAAGTTAAACAAAGTTAGAGTGTTTGCTGGATAATGCAAGAGGTAAAACATTCACTCCAAGTCTAATAATTCTTGGGAAAATAGTCTATATGTCCTAATGAAACGAAGGTACTCATAATTAATCCTTAGTTCCTTTCTGTGTAGATGCAGCACTGTGTACTGTCTGTGGTAATCAGATATGTGTAGGATTACACCAGACAGTTTTGCACTGTCTTGGATTCCATGGTTTGTTTTTATCTGCTCACCAGTATCTGTAACAACACGTCCACTCCACAGCAGCCCTCAGCATCAAAGCTGAACATGCGGCTGAAGAGGCTGATACATTACATTATCGTGCAGCAGAATCACTGTGTCTATTTTCTTTGTTTTTCTAGCCTTTGAAGACCTTCCTGATTTTGAGATTGTGTGTGTGTGTGTGTGTGTGTGTGTGTGTGTGTTTGTGTGTGTGTGTGTACTGACTCTACGAGAGCATGTGCCAGTGACTCAATATTGTCTCGGTCCAGGTTGGTGGTGGGCTCATCCAGGGCCAGGATCCCACAGTTGAGACAGAAGGTCTCTGCCAGAGCTAGACGGATGATCAAAGATGCCAACACCTTGACGCACATAGACACAAATGGAAAATAAACGAACAAAGATAAAAACTGGAATGAATTAATCGGTTCAAAAATGCACAGGCAGAATTCTACCCCTCTAATGCACCTGCCTATTCACTGGAAAAATGATTCTTTAATCACACAAAACACCTTCGCGTGATATAATCAACAGACGTGGGAAACTTTTCTGGCACCTTCTGTCCGGCACTGCAGCGTCCTCTCATATCCAAAGCCGTGTCTCCTTTCACCATGACCACTCTGTAGTTGTAAACCCTCCGCCTCACTCCAGCGGACGAGTTTTCATCCACATCAGACCTGATCTCCACGTACTCAATATCTGCAGGGGGGGGGGGGGGGGGGGGCAAGAGGCTGTGTTGAAATACTGCACACACACAAATACTGCATACACATAATAGATTTTTTTTTTATGTATATAAAAAGTGAGATGCACCTTGACCCCTGTAGGTGCTGCGCCACAGGTCTCTGATGATCTTATTGATCTCGCTCATCTTCATGCTGTGGAATTTCATGATGGTTCTGAGGAAAACAAAAAGAAAAATAAAGCCTTCCCAAACGCTCAGCATCTACAAGACACTGTTGATGCACCCTATGCTGTGTCATTGCACTTTAGAGGTGACGAGCTTGAGACAGACGCAGACTCATGATTTTGAGTTCCAAGTATCAAAATGTTTAGTCATGCCACACTGTGAGCAAAATAAATGTAAAGATTCGAAATGTGCAACACAAAAGCAGGATATACAACACATGTATTTATGTTGGGTGTCCCATAACTAGAGCATTATGCTAGATTAAGCTCTAGACTGGAATGTGTGTGTGTCTACATGTTCACATAAGTAATTTTAATTCAATGTGACCCAAATTATAGGAGGTTAAACGTGTTAGTGTTAGTGATACATGACAGAGATGCGTGTTGATATAACAGATTTGGAGGCCACCTGGAAGTTGTTTTCCGGCATACTGAGAAGTGTTTTGTCTATCATCTAACAAACTAACAAGAAATTCTGATGTGGTCTGTGAATGGTAGCAGCTTGCATTATCAGCAGCGTTTTTTTCCGAAGCCCATATGTGGTGGATAAATAGATTAACATTGAAAAGAGGAAGAAAAGACAGAGGGAGGAGAGCTGTCCTTATCCGTCCATCTGACCAAATGCCATATTTACATAACTGTTCATGCAGCAGAGACATGGCTGATGACTTCCTATTGTTTTGCATGGTATTTAATGTGCACAAATGAAACTTGGTCATGCTCAAAAGAATAGACATGCAGCACATTGCACACATTTATTACTGCAAATAAAACATGTTGTTCATGCTTTATTTATCCTCTATCATGTCTTTCATGTTATATTGGTTAACCATAAATTAAACTAGGGTTATCATTCTCCCCATTCATACTGGATATTCTATGCTTCCAATGTAAGCAATGGGAACAAAATCCACAGGTGAAAATGTAGTTTTCTCAGCAGTCTGAGTCAGGCAGATCAAGTGGGCATCTTGCAAAGTTACAGTCTGTTTGGTAGACATTTATTTTTAATTGATCTCTTTCTGAGATGTGGTGGATAGACATACGGAGCGTGAATTCCACCTTCAAAAGTTTAAGTTTGGCTTCAAGTGGGATGATAATCCTAATACTTCAATGATGGCAAGTAGTACTAGCTAATCAGATGTGTCCATAGTTTAGTGCTTAATAAATGTCATCAAGATCAAGATAAAGCTGCACATCTTAGAGTGGCCTTTTACTCTGCTGTTTAGTCAGAATCTTGATATGCTACAGCAGTCGGGTGGATGGATTCTCTTGGCAAAGTGCTCACTAACATGGACTTAAATGTGCAAACAGAATTTCAGAAAAGCAAACCTTTTGAGTGTTTCGATTTTTTTCTTCGACTCATGACAAAGTGGCAGCAGAAACAAAAATGACTGAGAATAAAATTGTCTTTGTACGAACTGTCATTGTTTGTCACTATAGTAAAGATGTTCAGAATAGAGACAAACACGTGACTGCTGTGACTCAGTAACGTGGGTTGTGAATTCTCTAAATGTACGCGTCAGTGTCGTAGGATTCAGTTTCAGTGTCGTAGGAAATACATGGACAGCTACACTCGTGCTGTATCAAACGACTTTTGACACAAGACCACGAAACGAGACCAATAAACTATTTAATTTTTAAATGAAATAAGCAGAAAGCCGCGCTAAAGTTTTAACAGGACACCCAGAACATAATTATTTTACAACATGCTTTATGCTCTTTATGCTCTGTTTTGGTTTATCTTCAGATTGCTTTGAAACCGTTATTTTTTTCCTGTCAAAATCACATAAGACTAGTTGTCCTGCTACAATACTATATGAGACTGCAGGATTTGGACAATTTGCATGGCTGTTTTTAATGTTATTGGAGATTAATATCTGCTACCCACTATATATAAGCAATTAAGACAACACCACCACATTCACACAGTTCTGACTGATTTTACAAGAGTGAAACAGAGATTATAGTTACGTGACATAACAGCAGCATTGTCTTCAAGATTTTGACCTACTATTACAGGGGAAGTTTCATATTTCACTCCCAAATCAAAGCATCTCACCATATAAACTTTTACAGTGTATTCAAACTGAAACTGTGACCTGGATGCTGAAAGGGTGTTAAAGCCTGCTTTTGATCTTGATAATAGTGCTGACACCGATGCCTCGACTAACCCACATACATGGGGAAATGACGCTTTTGCACTCTTCTAAGACGTGTGAGCTCACACGTCCAAGGTGAGGTTTAATTATTAAGGCTTGCATCCTCAGTTAGCATCTCTGTCAGACTTATTCATAAAAATGGTTTGCCACCATGACTAGAGTACATTCTGACTGTTATTAGATTTTGATTTTCGATTTCCATTTTTGATGGAAAGAAAAGCATGAACTTTGGGAAAGAAAGCAAGCCTATAAATGCTTGGAAATGAGAAACATATTGGTTTTGTATTTGCAATCAATATTTTTTTTTTGATTCAGATTTCTCTAGTGCAGTTCAACATTTGAATATGTGCACTGTAGCGCTTTGCAACCCTGCTGACAATCTGCACAGTTTTATCTGAGATCTGCACTGCAAATGCAAACCTGATGCCACATGACAATGATGCCAATGATAGTAGCTTGGTCATGTTTCTAGAGAGGAGATTTTGTGATAAGTCTTGTGCTTGACTTGCACAGCATTGCTTAGTAATCAAATTTTCATGCAAGTCAATTTTCCACACATGATAAATTAATTTCAATTATCAGATGTATTTCATAGATTGTACTGCTGACTTTCATTTTTCAACATGCCTCTTGTACACTTAATATCACCGTTGAAAGTGTGAAATGTTTAAATAATGATAATTATTTCAGAATAATAAACTAATTCATTCGGCCAGCAACTACAAATTCATTTGTATAAATATATAGATAAACGTCTAAAACCCCAAACACCCGTACAGACGAATTTCAGGAGAATTGACGTCACTGTTTAAACTTCCACCATGTGGCAAACTGGCTGCCTAGCAAGTTGGCACTGTGATGGATCTGATGACCTTATGAGGGTTTCATAAGGAAGACTCATAACAAGAAAATTACTAATTACGGTTAGAAAAAGGGCGTGCGCTAAAGTTGACGTGTAAGTACTGTGCCTCTTTCTGAAACTAAATCAGTTTTTTTGAAAGAACTCATTTTAGAGCTGCTTTTGATACTAGGAAAATAAATAAGGGACAAACATTTAACATTTGTTTTTCTTTCCTTTCAGCATTTTCTCAGTGTTCTCCAACAATATTCCCACAAAGGTGGAGGGAGGCACACTCTGTGGTGTGTGGAGATGCAACATATGTGTTAGTATTATAATATTATCACATAGTAAATATGAATCATAGTATGTTTTTATTTTTGTTGTATTTGTTTGTATGTTTTTTTTTTTTTAGATGTTTGTTAGATGTTTTTTAGATGTAACTCTATTATAAAGTACAATTCCTGTCAGTCATCACTATCATCAGATCACTGTATAAAATATACAATACCAACCAGACCTAGGCATAACTCATTCAGTATTTTTTATTTTTTATTTTTTTTGCATATTCATCTATTAGGGTGTCTAAAGTGTTGATATTTAGCAGATACCATGTGTTTAAAAATGACCATGTCAACCCTTATTGTGCCAAACTTAGACCATCACATGTCCTCCTCCTCCTCTATGTTTCATAGTGGGAACCACACATGCAGATACCATGCCTGTACCTCTTTGTCTCACAAAGATATGACATTGGAACCAGAAATCACAAATTGACTCTCATCAGACTAAAGTAGATTTCCACTAGCCTCATGTCCATTCATTGTTTATTGGCCTAAGCAGTTATCTTTGTCTCGTCAGTGGTGGTTTCTTTGCAGTAACTGAAAGTCTGATTCACACGGTCTCCTTTGAACACTTGATAGAGATGTTCTGCTACTTGAACTCTGAAGCATGTATATGGGCTCTAATCTGAGGTGCCGTAATTTCCAACTTGTAAGATAATAAACTTTACTCTGCAGCAGAATGAACCCTTGGCCTTCGGTGGACTTGACATGACATGAGAGCTTCAAGTTATATCATGCACTTGATGGTCATGCAATTGTACTTGAGTTAGTTGTTAAAATTCAGGACTGACTGAGCTTCATGTCTTTAAGAAAAGATGTTGATGTTGTTTCAAGGAACACCTGTTAACTGAAAACCATTCCAGGTGACTACCAAATAAAGCCAAGCGCATAAAGTGGTCTTCAAAGCAAAAGGTGGCGACACTGAGGAAACTAAAATATTGTGTTAGTTTTGATGTCTGAAATAAAAAGTTAAAAAAATAAAAACAATTAAAAATGAGAAGGTGTGCCAAAACTTTTGATTGGTACTGAACTTAGCCTCGGCTAATACCTATTATAAGTGTGTGTGTGCATACATGTTAGTGTGCATTCACACAGGATCAGGGATTGCGACAACTTGTAGCAGGGTTGACCGGTGTTGTGGGGGGGTGGGTTTTTTTGCTGACACTCCTGTGTTGCAGACTGCCGGTGCGGCAACAGACTACCCGCACTGAAATCAATGTAAAAACCTCAATTTTTCCCGGCACGCCGGATCCTGTGTGGGTAAACACTTAGGCCAGTACACTTACTGATCAAGGGCCTTGTAGTAGAGATCCAGATCTTTAATGACCAACTCTGTGGTCTTCATTGTGATCATCTTGTCCTTGTAGCGCTCATCAGCTTTGTCATACTGATCTTCTCGCAGCTCTTTTCTGCAAGCAGTCAATTCAAAGAAAATCACACAGTAATTATAAATAGAAACCTCAGAAATAATGAATACTTAAGTAGCCACTGGGTATAGGGCTGGAAATTAAGTGGTGAAGATATTAAATGAAAATGCTATTTTCTCAGTGTTCAAGGTGCACTCAGTCTAGTTGGTAGATTGGTGCAATAACATCTAAACCCAACACATATCTGCATATCTCACCTGTAATGCAGTATCTCCTCCTCAAAGCCTTTTTGACGACCTACTGCAATACTGCGGTTCTTCTTCAAGTCTTCCAACTTACGTTCTGCTTCACGACGTTCTCTGGAAAAGCACAGAAAGCGACAAGGTGAAAACACTACATCAGATTACGATTATCCTGACCACCAGTGCTTTGCCAGACGCCGCAAAGGTAAAAGAAACTGGGGCTGTCTTTCTGGTTCCTGTGGAACATGGTTATTGATCTTACACATTACTGATAACAGTGCAGCGCTCTTACTGGCGTAGCTGCAAGACTTGCATGTTGCCCATGTCTTTCATTAGTGCCTCGCGTTTGGCCACAACTTCCTTTAACTCTTCAACACGCTTCCTCAAGGTCAGGTTGTCCTGCAACCACCGCTCCTGGACCTGAAAAGTACCAATAAAAATGTAACTACTACTAAGTGTTTTGCAACTAAATGGCTATGGAAACATAGATCATTGAAGAAGCTGTGTAGGTATTCAGAGTAAACAGAGAAAAAATGATGACTTGAGAAAGCGTTACCTTTTGAGTGTCTATGTCCTGACGGATGTTTCCCATCTCCTTGGTGATCTTTTCTTTATTTCTCTCAGCCTCGTGGAGCTGAGTGTTTGTTTCTTGAAGCTCAGACTCTTTTTGCTGCAACATCAAGTCAATGAAGTTGGTCGATACTTTTAAATAATTCACACAATTCACAAACACTGAGTGACTGAAGACAGCGCGACTGCATGTCCATATGTGGGGCTGCAGCTGGCCGACAGGTTGGCCTGGACAGCAAACATCGACACATCAATCTATCTATCGATCTGTCACAAAGTGACACATGGAGGAACCATAAACACAGATGTAATCAAGCATTATGTCAAACATGTTACCTCTTTGTATTCATCTTTGCCATCATCTACATATTTGGTGATTTCTCTTTCCAAGGTGGTGATGGCCTTCACTCTGTCTTTAATGGCACTGATCTGTCAGGGACAAAGAAAAGAAGAGAATAGTGGTGAGAATAAGATGAAAAAACATGTAGCAGATGAAGTTGCTGCTTTGAGTTCATCCATCCTTGTATTTGTGTGTTTTTTGTAGATATGCTTTTAAAATACACTGATACACCACTTATCATCAGGAAATGTGACTGGATCGACATATTAAGTTTTAGTTATCGCAGCAGAAATAAAGATGATTCACTTTTGGGCTAACTGACAAGAATATGTAAAAATCCAGCAACAACAACTGCAACTTGAATTCAAAGAGAGATAAAAGTGATAATATGGCCACCTTCTCCTGCCCCTCTTCCTGTTTCTGCTTCTTACGCTCCAACAGCTCCTGCTTCTCCTGTTGCAGCTTCTCTAGAGCAGCAGACAAAGGGGACAGCTGTTCCTTTGCTTCCTGGTTGGACAGGAAGTGAGAGGACAACAGAAAAACAGAATTATTATCTATATGATACTGTCATTTTTGTGTCAGCTAGTAATTTACAAATGCCTCCACATCAACAGGTTACACGTAGTAGCTTGCATAAACACAACAATAAACTGTACCCTGATGTCTCTGGTTAACGCCTGTATTTCAGTGGTGAACTCGACACATTGGTCCTCCAGCTGCTGCTGTTTCTGCATATCACTGCTCAGCTGGAGTTTCTCTGCTCTCGTCTCGTTTACAGCACTTTTCAGTATCTGAATCTGATCCTGCTGGTCCTGGATCAGCTTTCGTTTTAACTCCATCTTGCTGGAGGCTGTAAGGGCAAAAAAAGTTACAAACAAGCAAAGACAAAAAAAAAAAAGTTACGATTGCTTCGACACCAGTTCTTCTTCCTAACTCATGATGTGAAGTGAGAAATGTGCAGCTGTGCAACAGCGGGGGAGCAACAAGAGATCTAAAGATTCATTTGGCATTTGAAAAGATCGGCATTCATTTCAGTTTCAGTAAAAACTGGACTGGAGAGACAGGATGTAACAAACTGCATTTGGTTTAGCTCGACTGGAAACTTGAATTTATTTTGTTCCTTTAGTGTAAGCTGTGGTGGACAATGATGCAAGCAGAAAACAAAAACAGAAAATATGGAAACATGGGACTACATGTTATTTGAATCATCAAATTTTAAAGAATTTTTAATTTGAATCATCAAATTCTGTAAAAGTCTGTTCAGGTTCATTCTTACTTCAGTTTTAAAAGTTCTGATAATTCTGTTTAAGTAGGATTGTTTTAAATTGGTTGCCTTGACCCCTCCATTGTTGAGCTGTCTGATACCTTTGGCCCCACAGCAATTAAACTAACAAAAAAATTACAATACAGATTGCAGGAAAATTCCCATCTGTGTGGGTGGATGATGTCATCTTACTGGTGTCTAGCTTGTGCTGAGTTTCTTGTTTCTCCTGACTGACTTGCTGGGTGGTTTTGGTCAAGTCTACTCCCTGGAGTTTGGCAGCATCTTGAGCGATTTTCCTCTCCACCTCTTTAAGGTCCATCTGGAAAATGTGGTAAGGTGAAGAAATGCAGAGTAAGAGGCAGTCTCATAGGTTCTATCTGGAATAAGAGGAGATGGACTAGGGTGGAAGGATTAAATAAAGAAAAGACAATCAGGAACTGGTCAGTGTGTTGAGGATATAAAGAGACAGTCTGAAAGAGACTGTCTCTTTATATCTGTATCTGTCATAAAGAGACAGATGTGAGACAGTCAGGAGGAGAGGATGGTACCAGGTATCTGTCCATGAGAGAGATGTCCTGCAGGCAGGCCTTAGCTGTCTCCTCCTCTGACATCAAGGTACCAAGCAGAGTCTCCTGCTCCTCCACATCACCCTTTAGCCTCTCGATTTCCCTGTTCACAGTCTGCAGGCGGTTTCTCAGCTCAGGCAACTCCTTTTCCTGAAACTGCACGATGGACTGCCTGGGAGGGATGAAAGAGATGAGAAATATACTTTGATAACAGCAGATCATTAAGTTTGGACACATGATACATAATAATATATAAGTACATAATGATGCAGGAATTCTATTGAAGATTTCAAGCTCACACAAACAGTGTTTGTTCATCTTCAGACCTGGGTTCTTGCTGTAAGGCAAACCACTGGCCTGAAAAAGTGATAAAAACTTTCCACTAGGAATGTGTTACTAGTTGACACCAGAAATACTAGCTGGGTAAACTAATTATTAATATTTTATTAATGTACAAAACTGTTGTGGTGCCTCAGATGTGATGCAGCCACCTGACTAGCTGTGGCTGCAGCCTATGCATTAAATTGGCCTTATCGAGGGGAAAGAGGATGATGGAAATGGCACTGAAAAGAGTGTGCGAAGTTAAACTGAGCACTGAGAAACTAGCAATTTAATTTAATTTTAATTTAATAGCATTTTAAAATACCCGTCAGTCTCACTGTTCTCAAATCATGACAGATGGAATCTTGTCTGTTTTATTGTTCTCATTACAAAGTTGTCTAAGAGGAAGATACTGATGCCTCCAGCTATAATCTCACTGTGCTGTTTTCTTTCTTCTAGTTAATTAGTATAAATTAAAACTTCGATTTGGGAAATTGCTTATGAGGAATATTCGTACTTTAAGATATTTCAGGTCCATTCTTAACCTTGGAAATGACAAAATCATCCTATAATTCCTAATTCCTATAATTTGCTGATGACAGCAAATATTTTTCAGGTCATGAAAAGACAGTAGAGAGAAGATGAAAGATAAAATTTTCAATCATATGAGAATTTAGCTCCATCTAGTGGGGTCACAGAGCCTGTGCTATACTCTCAAGAAGACAAGAAGTTGTTAATCTTACTCATTTGACCGAGAAACACGTGATTTGTTTGTACTCACAAACAGTTAATTAAGAGTGTGTCTTTTAATCTTTGGCTGTTTTTAATGCAATTATTTCCTTGTGGTAGTGATAGCCTTATTTTTTTTACTTTTTTAATTTTTTTTTTTTACTTTTTGGTGAGAACAATGTAATAATGACATTTACTTTTACTGAGCATAAATGCCATATTCACATTCACACACGATGTCCCCTCGGGCTGTGTGAAATTCTATATTTTATGACATTTTACAGATTAAACAATGAATTGACTGATTAATTTTCAAGAGAAAAGACAGCATGAGACAAGCAGTCAAGAGGTGGACAAGGCTTGCTAAGAAGTGTTAGTGAAGTTAAGTGAAGAATGAAAGTTTAAAGTCTGCATACTTTCCCGACAAGCACTTTGTATGTCTTTAGTTGCAGCCCCCTTTAGAGAGTACATCTATTTTTTCTCCAACACACCAGTACATTTGTTACACTATCACACAATCTCTGTCTTGCCACAGACAGATATCTCCATACCTGACAGGTCTGAGAGCCACCATGTCATCTCTCTTCCTCTCCTTCCTCTTCAGATCCTGCTCGGTGTTTTTCAGCTTGTCTGGTACCAGGCGCAGCTTCGACTGCATGTCACTGATAACTTCCTGCAGATCGGACTCTGAGGGGAATGTCCGCTGGCACACAGGGCAGCAGGGTTCTCTCTCCTCTGTCAGCTGACTGATGAACTGGGTGTACACCGCTGTGGCTCCAGCTAACATGGCTATATAAATACAGGTGGATGAAGAGAGAACACATTTATGACTTTACTAAGAGGCTGAAATGAGTGATGAGAGAGAGATTAGAAACATCGTAGGACAATGATGACCCTCTTAATTCAGAGCAGCAGCAAATTGCAGATCCTTGATTTGTCTGTGATCACCTAGTGCTGCACTTCTGTGTATGAAGGTCTTCTCCAGGTCTTTATACACAGAATTGCCTGTAGCCATCTATTTTGGATCATTCACCTCTTTGTTTGGAGATCTTCTCCAGATCTTCCTGCAGTTTGCCGAGATCCTGCTCCAGATCCTGACTGCCACACACATTGAAGAACTTCTCTTGGTCATTGGCTAGCTGCTCTTCCTTCTTCCGGATCTCAGCAGCAATGTGGTTCTTATTTTGCTCATTTGATGCCAGGTCCTTACTGGGAATTGTGAAAAGCATGACATAATACTAGTCAGTGTCACAGAAAGTCATTTTTTTTAATATGTGTGAGGTTTTATCTAAGTAAATCTTACTAACTTGAGTTTGGCAAGTCTGTCCCTGGTACCGTTGACTTCCTTAGACTTGGCATAGATCCAGTCCTCCAGCTCTCTCTTGTTGGGAAAGTGGCCCAGCAATGACACCAGATCCTCGCTGTGCCGAGACTTGATCTTACGCACCTGCTCCTCCTTCTCTGCCTGGAAGAACAAAAGAGGAAAGATGAGAGGGGAGCCAGCAGAGAAAGGATGGATAACAGCAGCAGGTACGAAAGATGGGAAAAGAGAAAAAGCAGAGAGGAACACACAGAGTTAATTTATCACCAGTAGGGGCCACTCACATTTACTGATGATCGTAAAAGAGAAGTGAGGAATGTGTGTTTCCAACTATTTGTAACACTTCCATAGTATGAGAGGCCTCAGTCTGAGGGAGAATGTTCAACACCAGTTACCTTCCAGTGAATTAGGTTTAATGTTACCTTTTCCCTTTTCAACATGTCAATCTTTGTGCGTGTGGTGGTGTGTGCGTTGAGCATCTCCATCTCTTTGTCAAGCTGCCTTTGTGTGCGGTCAAGTTCAGCCTTTTCTCTCTGGAGCTCCGTGACCTCGGCCTTCAGCTCCTCCACGTTTGAGCTCTGAACTGCAGTCTGCAGCTCTCGCTCCTGAGGCAGAAAAAACATGGTACGTGGCATTGAATGATAAGAGGAAGCTGTATATTATGCAAGCGTAATTAAGATCTTGAAGATTCAAATCGTTTTATTCACCGCTTTGGCCAGTTCACTCTCCAGCTCTTGCAGTCGGCTAGATGAACCCTCCAGCCTCTGCAGGTCTCCCCTGATGTTCCTCAGTTCTTGCTGCTTCTTTCCCTGCAGATCTCTCTTCAGCTCCACAGTTCTCTCCAGGCCAGTCTTCTTATCCCTCATTTCATCAATGGACTGCTGCTTCTGCTGCTCCTTTTCCTGCAGGTCAGCCTGGGAGAACAGAACAAGGAAGAGGACTCAGGCATTACGATCATGGATGGTGCGTTTATTTGTGATGCGACTGACTACTGCTGCTCGCAGGTATAACTGTAAAACTGGAACAAACAGTTTTGGTATGTAGGTGGGCACACACACCAACCTACATATTTCAGTAGTATTGCAGAAGAGTGCTGAATACATGGTTATTTATGTCAAAAAAAGACACATCCAGGAACAAGGTTACTGGATCCTGATCAGGCCTCAGTGAGATTATAGCTGGAGGCAAATTTGCAAACATTATTCCCATTCACATAGTGACACTGCAGCAACTATTACTCTGGAAGGACAAACTCAGCTTCTGATATTAGTATATTAAACTGGTATATTAAACATGTACATTTTAAATCTCTGACTATTAAGATTTGGTTTAAATATAAGGGGTTGAAACAAATCAGTTCTACTGCACTATTTAATTAAAGAGGTCTTCAAAACATCAAACAATAAAAAGCTGCATCCCGTCTGTGATAAAAAAAAAATACTATATGTATCATTTTGTTTTTTCAAGAAATCAAAAGGAGCATTTCTTACCAGAACCTGACTGACTGTCTCTTTTTCCTGCTCCAGTCTCTCTGTGACGTGACGATTAAAGCTCTGAAGCTGCAGCGTGGTGAAGGGCGTTCGGTCGTAACCCTCCATCTCCAGATAGGATGCCAAAGAGCGAACCTGAGAAAAGATACTGTATGTGAGTATGCACTTCAATTATGTCTCAGACTTATCTTTAGGCACAGTCCATGTGCTTAAAATGATGATACTATTCTTACAATTTGGAAGCAAGTGTTCAACATACTGCAGACCACTAACAATTTTTGTTCCTCTGTAATTTGTGGTGAAGAAATGTGACTTAAATGTGACAGAAAATGTAGGTGCATCCCTACGGAACAAACAATTCAGGGTGTGCTCAGTGCTGCAGTACAAGTAGATACATTTTTTTCTCTCTCACCTGAGTGTCGCGGTTCTTGATGTTCTGAGAGTGGCGGTCAGACTCCAGCTGTAGACGACCTGCGAAAGAGAAGGAGTTTCAGCAGCTAGCCGAGTTTTCAGGAATAATCTCTCCGTATCTATCCTCTTGTCTATCACTAGCATGCCTTTGCTCTTTTTCTTGAACAGCTTTGGAGTAAGAACAGGTTGGAGTACTTCAGGTCATTTTAGGGTTAATTCTGGTATCCTGCCCATGGAGTTAAGGATGTATGCTCTAAAAATGCTGCAACATGAAAAACATACAGGTGTGCATGGACTGGTATGTCTCCTGGTGTATGTGCGGTAGCATGTACCTACCTTGTTCCACCAGGAGATCAGCCTTGACTCTGTTGAGTCTCTGACACTCCCGACCAGCTTTCTCCAGCTCCTTCTGGCAGTCTGTCAGCCTCCGCTCTTTCTCCCTCACCGTCCTCTGGTGGTTTTGGTAAATCTCCTGCAGCTGCTCATCTGAACCCTGAAACACCTGGCGCATACACAGTTCACTGGCTTAGTGTGGTCTGGAGCTCAGTGAGTACAGCTTAGCAAACTGTCAGGGTCAGAAGTTTGACTCAGCTGGGGCCTTCCGGGATAAAAATATATGCACCAATGGACCTTTAAAAATAAACTGAATAAAAAGGCGCAGCTTATACTTCAGGTGTTACAATGCCTGCATACAGAAAGAGCATTACGTCTACTACTACTACTTGTGAGCCATTGCCGACACTTTCACTCTCTCAAACACAACAGAGAAGCACTACAAAGACAGAGGAAAGAGTTTCATGGCTCCTGTATGGAAACCTCCAACAGATGAAAGCCATTCAGATCAATACAGGCCACTGATGAACTGGCTTGTCATTACATTACATTACAATTGTGACAGCCTCATTCACCATCTGCAATCTTTCCATTAGCTTCTCATTGAGGGTAATGAAATGTCATACAGAGTGGACTCTAGATAATTATTGTGCAGGTGTTGAATAACACCTCAGACAGAGGGATGTATAGGAAGACAAATATATTATAGTCTTTCACTGACAAACATCTGAAAGGCCTTGGGCTCTCTGGGATGCTCTTTTTAACCCAACATCATCATCATGTTACTGACATGTTACCTCATTCATTGTGAGATGTGAGATTATCTTTCAGGCCTCTTGTCAGGTTCATCATGGTCATGGTTTCTCATTTCGATTGAAGCTTTCTGTCAAATTCTCCATCATTAAACTAAATAACCATATTTTTGCCTTTATGAATGCATATATGTTAGATATTGTTGTTACCTGTTCCATTGTTTCCTCCAGCTCTCTGTTATCTTCCTCCATCTGCTTCTTCCTGCTATCTAAAGCTTTGATGTCGTTGTCCAGCTTCATCACTTTCCCCAGTTTCATGTCGATATCATTTAGTCGATTCTGAAAATGATAATAAATGTTAATAAATGACATGCAAGGCACCAGACATGCCTACACGTGTGAACAGTACATTGCAGTAAGCATCCAGGATCTACTGTATACTGTGTATGTTTAAATCAGGTGATTTCAACTGCTTGTCTCTACACTTATCCAAACACCATCATCTCCTTCCTCTAAGATAGTGGTCCCCAACCCCCGGGCCACGGACCGGTACCGGTCCGTCGATCAATTGGTACCAGGCTGCACAAGAAATGATTAATTATTTCCGTTTTATGTATTATCTGAGTATGGACGATCTTTTATTTTGAAAAAACTTTTATTTTGAGAAATGATTCTCTCTGTGATGTCTGGGTCACTTGCGCGGCGTAACGGTAATGACAGCAACCAGTCACGACTCAGAGCTGAGCTCTGAGGCCGACCCCCCCTTGCCAGGTCAAGTACAATACAGTGGCAGCTGTAAAATGGAAGTGTTCACTTTTCTTTGTGTCACATCGTTAACCTGCGGTTTAAACTTTGATATTCCCACAAAATGACAGTGTCACTAGGGTGGGATTCATTTGAATACCCTCTTTATTGTACATTATTTCTTACATCAGCATTTTAATTCTCCAGCTTTTGTTAGCGTTACTCAAAATCCACTTTAATCCGCTCGCCTTATTTTACCTTGCTTTAATACTTTTGAATCTTTTTCATATTGCATTGTGTTTATATATCTATATAAGTCATCTGCTTTATCAATGCATCCCTCAGTGTGTAAATATGCATGTGAGAAAATAAACATACGTCATCAACCAACCTCCAGTGGATCAATCTGGTTCTCTATCTGGAGGATGCTGTCTTTAGAGGCCATTAGCTGAGCCTCTTTGGTGGCAACCGTCTCTCTAATCTGCTGGGCTTTCTCCTTGTTCTGCTTCAGGTAGCGCAGCTCCACCTGACACTCTTTGACGGTCTGACTCTGTTTCAGACGCTGCTGGCGCATCGTCTCCAGAGCTTTGATATACCTGAGAGAAACACAAAGAGACACTGTAATACAGAGTTTCTGTTCTAATGGTACATGCAGCTTGATATTTTTACTCAACGTACATGTTTGATTTGAATTCATTGAGGTAATGTGATGAATAAATTGGCTTTACTTGGTTGCAGCAAAGATGGAGTCGAACTTGTCTTTGAGTGCTTTGCCCTCGCTAAGTGGCCAGTTAGACTCTTCTTGGTGACAAAAGATGACGTGATTCAGCACAGGCTTCGATACACCCAGTGAAGAAATCATCTCCCGATCCAGTTCACCGCACTTTGAGGACAAGCTCACCTTCTCGCCGTCTCTGAATGAATGATGATGGAGGTCATGTAAATAAAGGGGTTGTGTAACATTAATAGCTTTTAAAAAATAATGCTAATAAATATTGAATAAAAACAGTTTAAAGAGATTCTGACTTACTTTACTCTGGTAATAACTTGCTCCAAGCTTTTGAAGGAGTAGTTCTTTGCTTTCTGTGTGCAGGACATGGAGCGGTGGATGGACACTTTCTCTCCATTGACGTCGGTGAATAAGAGCCGAATCTGTGCTCGTACATCTGTTTCATGTGCGTCCTGGAATCCACACAGCATCAATTTACTTTAACAGAGAAAGTCTCAGTAATCCTCATCTGAGAGGACTTTGAAGAAAATGCTCTTGTAGATTTAATAGTTCCACACAGATCTTTAGCAAGAACAAAAAAGGCTTTTGTGAAAATACAGAGGTCTGTCACTGAGAGAGTGAGCTTACCTTTGGATCATGAACAAAAGCACCTCCTTTAGATCCAGGGGGAAGTTCTCCTGATGTTGCATACTTCAGGCACTCAATAATAGTCTGGAAACAAAACATTGTATAAGAATTAATATTTTATTTATTTATTTATTTATTTAAATAATATTCTATACAATATTTGCTATGGCTACATGCAAAATCTGAAAAAAAGAGATCCCAGTGCATGCAGATGTGTCATCTGAAAGGCATGCTGTCAATGTCCTTGTTCACTCTCAGGTCATGCTTCACAGCCAACTGTTGGCCACAGCCTGTCCTCATACCGTTTTCCCTGCACCGTTGGGTCCAACCAGCACAGTCAGAGGATCGAAGAAACTGATGACTTGTTTATCTTTATCCTCAATCCCAAAGCTCCTCACCCCCAAAATGCTCATCTTGTCTATCTTTGACATGTTTGCTTTCTGAAAGAGAGGGAGAACACATTGTTTCAATGAGTGCTGCACCATCAGACCTTATTGCAAGAGTGGACGAACACTGACTCCAAACTCACAATGTCACCTTGAAGTTCAGCTGCAGCTACACTGACAAGGATCGTTTATCTTGGTTACCAATGCTCTCAGTTCATCCGCTGACTGCAGTATTTGGTTTCTGTCAGTTTGCAGATAACAATTCACACTGATAAGTCCTTTTCTACATTCGGCATTTTCGAGCTGACGCATTTACAATGATAGAACACTCAAATATGGGGACACAAACAAATTCATTTACAAGCGCTCTGGTACATTCACACTATGAGAAACACATTTGTGTGTAAGAACAGCGACAGTTTAACTTTAACAAAATCTAAATCCTACTGAATTACGTTGTTTTGAAGAGCTTGACAGGTGGACAATAGACGCTGCTCATCCCAGCGGTTAGAAGTGAAGTTAGTTTTTTCAACTTTTAACGTGGCATTAGCAGAGCGAGCAACAAGTACTTAATCGGCAGATTTATCAAACTTGATTAGTCTTTTCTTCTGCCACAGTCAGCACAAAAAAAAGTAAGTTGGCAAGGGGCTATTTTAAATGTCAGGTCTGAGAAATCACTTTTAATTCTTTAAGTGATTATTGAGCACAATAACAAGTTTGCACAGCGCGAATTGAGACAAAACTGCAAACCCGGTGAATATGCAAGCTGTGTGAATATGGTTCCTATGTTCCACATACATTTCATTGAGATATTTTTATGTGCCAATGTGCAATCTCATTGACTAAGTGAGCTGTTCTGCACAGATTGTTTTGTAGGCGTGACCTACAATATTTCAAATGTAGTGTATCATTTTTATTCTTTTTAATCTTTCTTATTCTATTTAAACTTATTTTAACCTTCTATTCCACTTCATTTTTATACTTTTAAATCTTTTTTTTTTTGCACAGCTGCACTGTTTCTTTAATGCTGTTTTAAGCACTCCTCCTTCTGACTTCAGAACATCACCTGTACAGCTCCTCCCAGTCAGGATTTGCTTCTGCTAACAAGCCAACACCATGTCGACCACTCAGCTTCAATACTAGTTCTTAGCATTAGAAGTACAGAGCACTCATCTCTACTCCATATATGTTCCCGGTTTTGTCATAAAGTGCAGAGCTGAGATATCTTTAATAACACCCCGCCCTGATGTTACTGGGTTGAATGTGTGTGTTGCATGTCCATGTTGCTAACTCACCTGTCAACTCAGCAGGCTAGCTGTTAGCTAACGGCGTGAGTTAGTTAGCAGTACCTGCGTGCTACGCTGGCGTGTTTACCGGTGTTCAACTAAGAGCTCATTCGTGCGGTAAAACGAGAATAGCTATTGTTGGTAGTAGTAGTCTCCAGGTGTGTTTGTGCCAGGAATTCAGCTCACCTCACACTGCTGTTATGGCTCAGACGTCAAAGTGTATTTTCGCGCTGCGGGGAAAGTGACGACAAAGCAGCAACTTCTGACTTCCGGGAGCGGGGACATGGACATAAAACGTAAAGAGCGGTAAGTAGCGCTGCTCGATGAATGTCCTGCTTCTTGTCACTGGTTAGTCCGCTGTCCACTCATTAAATAAGTAATAATTTACATAATGGCATCACCAGTTATTTAATAGAAAAAGTTTAACTGCAACATTAAAAATGTTTACTTATCTAGTCTTTCCATTTCTATGACCGAGGGTCGGCTCAGGTCAGTCTGACTGAGTGACTTCAATCTTAAAGAGTAAAGCTGCTCTTATTATATTCCATCTTCTCTTATTGTCAACAAATCCTGTTACTTCACTATTTTCAGCAGTGGGTTAATACACATTTGGTGCTCTGGCTCTGAGCATTTACATCAACAGTGGCTTATTTATGTGGTTTTAATGTTTTTTGAACAACAATTGAGCTCTATAGCACAAAAAATATATGCTATATCAGGCTTTGACTTTGAAAAATATAGAATACAGTCAGTTTTATTCTTCAAGGATTACACAGTTGGAGCTTTTCTTGTTTTGAGTTGTTTGTACTGCATTAACAATATTTGTAAGTTACCATCACCGTGTTTGCAGTTTAGAATGCCTCGTAGCAAATTTTGTCTGTTATTAGCTTGACATACAGTATACATGAATCATATGTTTCCATTGTCCATAACTGACCCTAATCAGTCCTTAAAGGTCCAGTGTGTAGGTTTTAGTCGCATCCTGTAGTCTAATCACTGCATTGCAATCTCCTCACATCACCCTCACCTTCTTAGTGTAAAGAAGAACCAAACATTATGTGGGCCCTGTCTGGAGTCAGTGTTTAATTTAGTCTGTAGAATCATGATGTTTCAATATGGCGGCCTCCATGAAAGAGGACCCGCTCCCACTGTAAATATAAAAGAAAAATTAACAAAAGTAAAAATATTCTTATTTTCAGGTGATCATGCATGCATGTATATATAGATATGAATATGATATTTCATGTCTGTCTTATTCTGAAAATAAAGGCCCCACATTTACACACTGCACCTTTAAACATCTTTTCTCAATCAAGTGGGGCTACAGTATTCATATACACTATTTACAAGCGCTCATCTCAAAACATTCAGGCTACCACCAGAGGACAGTGTTTCCCTGTGGAGAAGCCACTGCTGCAGGAATCCCACAGATCACACAAGAGCCCTTTCCTTTCCTTTCCTTTCCTTTCCTTTCCTTTCCTTTTCTTTCCTTTCCTTTCCTTTCCTTTCCTTTCCTTTCCTCTCCTCTCCTCTGTTCTTTCTTCAGCAAAACACATTTTCATATTTTGCATTACAAATTAGATTGTAAGCCCAATTGTAAAAACTAGAGTAATATTATAATAAATTATATCCTAATATTATCTGTGAGAGGAGAAGATACATCTATTTCTTTACACTTTTAAATGGACACATAAAAGGAATATCCCTTTATTTCCTTATGTTTTTCTTAAGCTGAATTGAATAAACGCAGATGGTATGAGTAGGAACATAAAACTACAGCAAGCAAAATAAAGGAAACGTGTGTGTATGTGTATGTGTGTGTGAGAGAGAGACAGGAAGGGAGAGAAAATAAATCTAATTGGGGTAAAGGGACATGAGTTATTTTAAGTTTGTGTTTGGGGTTGAAGAACAGTTTGCGGATGTCCACAGGGACCTGCAAGACTGGTGTTCACCACCCCCTAAAAACCTGAGAACATCATCTCTCTGACTTCCTCTCTGTTCACTCCCCCTTGAAAGAACACATGCACGCATGCACGCACACACACACACGAATGCTCACACACACACCCACAAGCCGCCTTCTGCTTTCAGCCCACTGATTCAGTCTGTCTGTGTTATCAGCCCACTGACTCATTGTGCCTCAGTCTGTCCAGCTCATGGCCCTCTTTCTATTTCCATCCCGTCCTGACATGTAAATGTCATGACCTTGTGCCTTGTGTTGGACCACTGGAGGTGTATGTGTATGTACATGTTATTATGTGTATGTGTTTGAGTGTGGAAGCCTAATCCCACATGCCAGCAGCTACCCTCCATGTCTAAATGGCTAATGGAATTGGTTTACTTGGTGTTTTAATAACCATGTGGCCAAACAGGAACCATCTGGTTCTCTCCTGCTTAATCTAAAAATATAGCCAAAATGTAAGTAAGGATAGGGGACAGAAAATATGAAAAAAGAGGGTGTACAAAGGAGCAAGGGGGAGAACTTAGAGGGGGAACAATGTAGAAACAGTAACAAGAAAAACAGCGGAGAAAGCAGTTGATAGAAAAAGCAATATTTTCCCTCTAAATACATAAATGAGAGGTTTGGGACTGACAGTCAGCAGCAGTCATCAGATATAGACACAGAATCAGAAATGACAGCTTTACCTTTCAGTGAAATGTCTGTATTTTTATTGTTTATTTTTTAAAACTCCTTTCACGGAAAAATTGCAGCACCAATATTTTATGAAATCCTAAGGGACCGTTTGGACGGCAAATCAACCTTGTGGTGCCTACTCACAGGAAACCAGAGAGAGAGAGAGAGAGAGAGAGAGAGAGAGAGAGAGAGAGAGTTGAGATTAAAGAAGAAGAAAGGCTCATTGATTTGGTCAGGCATCAGAGTGCTCTCTGTTATAGATTGAAATTATACACTTTCACGGCAAAGAGACCAACAATAATCCTTTAAAGTGATTTTATTTTTTTTTCAGAAGCAACCATTTTTCAATACAGTCTTTTCTTATTCAGTGGATTATTGCTTCACTTAGTTTCTACCCCACTGAGTGCTCTGAGGAGGCTCCGTTTTGGCCATTGGCATTAAAATGGTTCCGAGCCCAAAATAAAGGCAGACTAAGCATCACTTTTCCCTCATTTCCCCATCATCCAATAGCTCTCTTCTCGCCACCATTCGCCCTGCATTCCCTGCTGTTTTCTTTTACAGCCATTTCTAAAGTTATAATGCAGGACAATAAAGAATACAATCACAACGTTTCACTTCAACCTCACTGCTGTAATACCTGTCCAGTAAATACACACGCACACACACACATTTGTGTATAAATCCAGCAAGTTATATACAGTACGTTGTTGTGGATATATTTTGATGTTTTTCCACAAAATCAAAGTGGCATTTTCATCTCTTTGACCTCACGTTTATGATGTGCTCAGGGCTTTAAGGTATGAGCATTGGAATGTCTTCTACAGTTTCTTTTTTTTCTTTTTGATTTAAGGTCCTGCTGCTTGTGCATATCTAGCACAGCACCTCCCAGTCAGGATTTGTCAAAATGAGTTTGACTATCAGCTGAGGAGGCTGTCTTTAAAACACACACACACACACACACACACACACACACACGCACACAATAAGTTTCAGTTCCGGGGAATGAGAAATAAAAATAGAACAGAAACAAATTGCTTTTGAACAATTAAAGGGTTCAAATGTATTTATGTGATGATAAAACAATATCATTTATCTAAAACACTCCAATATATGTTTCTGTGGTGTTTTTTTCCTTGACCTTACTTTACTCCCATCAGCTAATGTGAACAGAGATGTACCCTTGGCAGTTTTTTTTTAGCCTCTTTCAGCGTGCACTTCAATAAAGACCTTGTGTTTTTTTTTTGTTTTGTTTGTTTGTTTTCATGCGTGGCTACACATTTATTCACTCAGTTTGGGTTAAAAGGCAGTCAAGGACATGGCTGATGACAGTATTAAATATGATGTAAGGATACATGTAGACTGCCCTCGGCTCAATCTGTCTTCAATAACATACATGGAACGTCGGTGGTTCGTGTATAACAATAAATTGTATAACAAATTCATTCTGAAAACCGACCGTCCAACATTAACTCCCACTTCAAGCAGCAATTTGCTCGGTAGGCGGAGGTGAGAAAATATGCCTGGTTTAAACTTCTCTCTCAAGCTTTCCACGTTTATTATTCACACAAATAGGTCTGTCACTTTTAATATGGACAAACAAATCCAACATTTGCTTCTGAGGGAAGATTGTCCCCAACAGTGATCACCCCCAAACCTGTGAAATATGCACCCACCATAGTTGGAATGTGGCTCACACCTTACACTGGCGGTTGGGCAACACTTGGGACAGATTGTATTTATACCGAGTATCAGATGATGTCAAATTATGTCATGCTGATTGCTACCCACTTAACATATCCAACATATTCATATGCTGTGTACTTCAAAGACGCCCTTCGCATCCAGATAAAGTTAAATCCATAATTCAACAATGAAGCGAGGGAGGGTTTGTTTTGCTCTGAATAGCAATTACACACTTCTTACTAAGCAACTGCTTATCACAGAGAAAAGCTAGCATGCTTGCTGCTATGCCTTTGGGTGCATTTCCACTTCTGGTGACTTTCTAATCAGCAAGACAAGTGGATGCTATTGATCTTAAAGCAGGCAATTATGAGAAGATGGAGAGAAAGAGAATTTGTTCGATATAAACAAGTGGAATGGAAAAGGCGTGAAGGGAAAGAATGAATGCACAGGTGATGGCAGTATGTCTAGTTCCCAGTCTGTCTTTCTTTCTAACTCTCCGGTTAGATTACTGTGTGCTACATAACTTTAATAATAGTGTAATCTAAAATGCATATACACTGTATAATGGGCAGCTGCAACTCATAAAATCAATAATGGTCGCGCTTGATTTTCGAGAGCCAATTATCAATATTTGGTTAACAATACAACTGAGTATTGTCAGTGCTTGCATATTGGCTCCCTCGAATCACATGGACCCATTTCATTGTCTTATTACCTGCAGCTGTGCTTATCTCACTCTAACACATGTTTGAAAGGGCTTCTGTGATATTATTATCGTCTATAAGCTATTCTGTAGTCACACAGTAAGTTTTGAATATGACCCGGGTGCCAAAGCTTTTGCTGTCCTCATCATCTCACGTCCTCGTCCCGTCATTGGCTGCATTACTATCAGTCTTGAGCTCTGTGCTGGATACGCAAACAACAGCGGTTGACAGTTCTTTAAAACTTTAAACTTCTTTAAAACCTCCGTATGCCATGAGACAGTTGAATAATATATACAGTATATAAGTATGCTTATTGGATTTGTTTGGAAATGTAGGGAGATAATCTTTGCAAAACATTGTGCAAATGTATCTGTCAATTAGCAAAAAGCTAACTAAGCTAACTCTGAAGCTCATGTCTGGATAGTAGCGTCGAGTTTAAGACTCCTGGAGGTTTCATCATGTCTGATGAATAAGAGGATGCTGATACTCCATGCTTCCGCCATACAGCTCAGGGGATAATTTTATTTTAACTTCAGCGTGCGTGATCAGTCTGTGTGCTGCACGCCAGACTTGAGGCACCAAATGAAATCTATTCTGAGAGGTAACAATACCGTCAGCACTGAGAGGGAAAGAAAACGGTCACGACGGAGACAGGAACAGAGAACAGAACCACCAGAGAGCAGAGGGGTTACAGATACCTTCCCTCCACTCCTCTTTCTAATAACAGAAAAGGTGAAGGTGACAGGAGTGACTGCTGGCAAAG
Organism: Nibea coibor; assembly: GCA_023373845.1. Taxonomy (NCBI): domain Eukaryota; kingdom Metazoa; phylum Chordata; class Actinopteri; family Sciaenidae; genus Nibea; species Nibea coibor. Next base: position 5,596,643 of record CM041733.1, on the reverse strand, counting down.
AAAATGATATTGAATCACCTCGGCACACTATCACCAAACACAAGAGCATAAAGTGGAAGTGTATTCTGTGTATTCAGTCCTGGAACTAATGGCATTAACAGAGGCCGGCGTGCACAATAGGCATCTTTTCCCTAAAGTGTGAGTATTATTAATAATATGAGTGATATATCTCTGAAGTGTCCCAGTCAGTCATGACAGTGAGCCAACATGAATAACAGAAGTGAAGCAGCTAAATAGAAATCAGCCTTAATAAATGTATTATTATTTACACCTGTGTTTTTCCTACCATATCAAAATGTCTTGAAAAAAAAGCCCAGTAACAGCACTGGAATTGGCACAGGCAACTGGAATGCAGCCATTATTAATGCCATTAGTTACACCTCAGCTACCTCCATGAGAATATTGCAGGGATTTTAGAGGCTCTCAGCACCTGACTGGATTATAGTTCTGCCAAATTTATAATTTAGCAGTAAATTTATGTGTGGCGAACTGCCCATGAGATAAAGGTCAGTATAATTATGATAATTACTTGTTGAATAAGAGAAACAGGGGAGGGATAACAGATATAAACGCGTATTACGCAGGCAAACACACACAGAAACGCACACGCACTGCTCTCTCACAAATACTGCAGAGAGGGACCACTGCAGGCAGAGATAGAGTGGGCGAAGCAGATGTGAGGCCAGTGAGGGGAGGGTGGTCATGTGCCTGTTAATGGTAACGGGAGATAAATTAGCCTCCCTCGTAGTGGGAGCATTGATGGCAACTGGGCTATCACAACAAAGAAAAGGAGGGAGGGAGAGTGAAGATTCAGTCTGCTTTGAATGGATCTGTTTTGAAATTTCAAGTTTACTTACTACCATGAACGTCTTGAAGAAGCTGCCAGCCTCCATTTATCTCAGTGCATTTTGAATATTGACTTCCAGAGTCTAATAATGTGCTTCAGTAAAGTAATCTGTCATGGTAAACCACTATCCACTTCGGTATATCCACTTTATTGTATTCAAGCCCCGATCGGAACTTGTGAGTCCCGTTGTACCAAGTATGGATTTGGCTACACTTAGCTATTAAACATATATTGCATGAGCCACAGTTTCTGTACCACATTTTCGCTCTCAACATGAAACAGAATGACAGCTGAGCTAACAGCGCACTGCTGGTTTCCTTGTTTTGAACTCCTGCAGACAAAAGAAAAAATGGATGTATTGAGCAGATGCTTCAGGGCCCATTGTTGCTGTTTCTCGCCATATTGTTTGTTTCTTCCATCTTATCTCAGCTGCGAGCCTGATGCTCCACTTTGATGGAACTTGTATGATGGAAAATGAGCCGGTGCGTGAAATCAGAAGAGGTAAAGTTGCCAAGTGAGCTCACCCAAGACAGCCTGCTAGAAGGGCACAATTATTACGAACAAGAGAGGTGACTATGCTGTCTGGATCTCGCTGTTGCTGATCGAAGGCACTCATCTGTTCTTTGTTGATATGTATACTGATGAAATGTGGTGTGTTTTTATGTTTGTGAGTTAGCGCATTCATGCAGAATCCAGTGCCATAAGGAAGACACAGATATAATATTACTTGTGTTACGTTGATGTTGTTGACTAACCCTGTGTCCTAGAAATTATATTTCTATACAACTAATTTACAGAATACAGGGTTCACACACCCCTTTATATCCAGAAAAAGTAATAATAATAATTGAAAAATCAACCAATTTTTGACAAATACAGGGGGTCCAAAAGTCTGAAACAACTAGTCATGGTCATAGTACTTCTATTTTGCATTTGAATGTAACACTATTTTTTTCTGTACAAATAATAATAACAGTTTAACATTTGAAAAGAAATGTTGAACCTTTGAATATAAAATTAATATAATAATTTTTTAGTGTTTGGTTTGTTCTGTACTCGTTTTGTAGCCAGTCCCAAGTGGACCGCAGTTTTTGGCACTTGGATTGGCCTCACTTCATAGCCACACAAGTTGCCACTTTGATTGGACTTCTGCTGTAGTTTAAATTCTTCTCTAGAAAGACTAAAATCAAAGAGTGAAGCATGTCTCTGAAGAATGGTGTGCTACTTCTCCCTGATCAAGATGGAGTCAGTTTGGTGCAGGGGTCCAACTCCAGAGCAGACAGAACACCCCCGATCTTCAATATTCTCACCACCATGTTTTACTATGGGTTTGATATCATTCTCTCTCCTGTTTGCCATCCACCCTTCTGCCATCAATCTCAGTCTTGGATTCATCAGCAAATATGACTTTCTCCCAGTCATCCGCTCTGAAATGCAGGCATTTGTTAGCCTAGTGTCTGGCCTTGTTTTCCCTCCTGTGGTGCTTTGGAAACTGCTGCTCATCCTCTATATCTGGGATGAAATTGCCTTTCTATCTCTCATGGAGAGAAGCTTGACATATTGATCTGATGGTGTGGTCACTTTCGGTCTGCCTGATTGTGCCTTGGATACAACTGATCCAGTTTCATGCACTTACTGGTTAAAAAAAAAAAAAAAAAAAACTTGAGACCAACCATGATCTAACGCTGAGAAAAGCATTAGATCATCTCTGATTTTGACATTTTCCAGGTTTACATGAAAATATTCGAGGTCTCATATTACATTTAGTCTTTGTACCAAAAAACTACTTTCACCATGAGGCTTTTTAAAAAAAAAATCTAAAAATACAATACAGGTATAAGAAGACTCAGAGCTCCAGGCACTGAGCGTGTTATTTCCACCTTAAGCACACATATTCAAGTGATTAATGATTATTGGGGTTGACCGGTCAGTCAGTGGCAACATCTAACGTATTCATCATACTACTATGTCACATATTGTATTCACCAATCCCACATACCTTTCAAATGATTAGCTTTTTTCAGTGATTTTGTCAATATATGTGTTTCTCTTCATATCCATCTTGCTGAGCATACAGGTGCTGACAGTTCCTCTGAGGCTTTATCAAAGACAATACTCCAGGACATACTGTGATGGCCTGGTATCAGAGTGACAACAGCATTGATGAAAGTCTGGCTTTCACAGCAGTGGATAAAAACAGCTGTATTGATGTCTTTCTGAGTGATGTTTTGATCTGCAGCGCGGCCAGGTTCACTCCCTTCCTTGAGTCAATTGGGACCAGATAAGAAACAGCACTATCGCTGAGACTGTGATGGATGAATGCAAAGGAATGACAAGCTGACTTAAATATTGTCGGAGCTTAACAGCTTATACGAGTAAGACTGATGAGATGGTTGCTGAATGAATCTCATTTAAGTTTATCTCAGAAAGTTCAGTCTGGGTTCAGAGCATTTTGTTTTCAGACCGAATGTTGGCCATCATCCAAATTTGAATGTGAAGCTTTGCTTTGCATGTTTTTAAGATACAAATCCATGATTGGAAAGCTGTCAACTTCTTTTAAAGTAATCCCTTGCCCTATTTCTTTTTCTTGAATACATTTGTGTGTTGGTGTGCGCCTCTCTGTGGTGTTTCTGGATCTGTCAAACTGTGTCTGCGTGTTTGACATACCGTATGGGGGGTGCGCTGTGGTCCTGCAACAGTAGATCACAGCTTCTTTTTAAAGCTGCTCATCCATATACCAGCCCGGCAATTATTCTCTGATACACTACCGGCTCCTAACAATGACACGTCACTTCCATTTTGTTATTGTAATAAACTCTCACCCGGAATAATCATCTTTGGAAAACTTATTCTCACTCTATGTCATTTCCAATTCAGCGTTTTTCCCCACAAAATGGCTGCCCAGCGTTGCCGTTTCTACTTTCATTGCTCATTGCTGATTATCCCTGCTGGTTGCTTCTCCCCAGACTCCCTAGTTGAGAGGCATAGATTTCATACTTTTTAGTTTATACAGCCAGAGGCCTTGTTGCAAAGATCCCTATTATGAAGAACCATATTAGGCTTGTCAAGAAGGTTTCAAAAGAATATGGTGTTACAGTAATATGCTTCATTTGTCATCCTTTTTGCCTTGTTTCACATCACTGCACTCTTGTCTCCTATAATACTGCTGCTTTAACAAATAACATACGCTCACGCCGGCAGGACAACCCCTAGCCTGGAGTTAAATGAGGTTAAACTTTTTGTGTTACCTCTACAGCAGGGTGTAAGTGGCACTGACTTGGATTTAAAGCTATGCACACTTAAGCTAAGCTGTAAATCCTTCATGATAAAATGCACTACTTTGTGAAGTATTACTACTACTACTGCTACTACTACTACTACTACTAGGACCGAGTCCTCCTGTATGGTGTTATGTGGTGGATGTGGGGGAAATAACCAGTGATAGACAGCTGAAATGTGCCAAACAGAAACTAATCAATCCCCTTAAGGAATTAAAATTCCAATAGAAGGCCATGACATTTTCAGACAATCTCAAAACACGGGGTGGTGTCCTGCCAGGCTGCCACAGCAAGATCAAGAGATGGAAGTCAGTTAGTTTTAGTTGTCTGGTCCTTTGGTGAGATCGACCAGCATATGGTATGCTTCAGGATGTCTCAGGGACAAACTGACTTCAAAGTGTTATTGAAGATGCAAAAATTTTAGTTAAACTAAAATACAAACAGTGTTACAGTTTAGCACAGTCAAAAGGAAAAAAAAATTATAGACAATTGTGAGAATAGAAAAATAACAGGACTCAAGTTTACATAATCATATTCAATCTCCCCAGGCCTGTGATACAACCATCCAATATCTGTACAAACAAGGAAGGCTCCCCTGTCATAGATTTGCTGGCAGACAAGACAATTACTGACAAAGGATTTTGAAAATAAAACATCTGAAAGATTAAAAATTGTCTCTGTCTGTAGCACTTGAGAACAAGCGATACTAACGGCGGTATAATCACATTTTGCTGTAGTGCTTTCATGTAGGTTGTCTTTCTGGGCGTGTTGCACAAGCTAAAAAATAAAAAAAAATACCTTTTGAAAAAGTCAAACCAGATTATATTGGTACATTTCTTTTTTCAAAAACACGGAAACTTACTGTCCAAATATAATCTCACTGTAATGCTGCAAACACGCGTGTGAGACCTGCCACTGACACATACACTCTCCAGTTATTACTGGTCTATTAAAATGCACAATTTACTATTTGTTTATTAAACAGAGATTTGTCTGAAAAACTCAAAAGTAAATATGCAGTTATAATTCTGCCAGGAGGTGATACATTTGGCTGATAGATAGATAGATAGATAGATAGATAGATAGATAGATAGATAGATAGATAGATAGATAGATGGGTGCACGGGTGTATGTGTGTGTGTGTGTACACCCAATATATTTAGAGATTAACCTTTCACTTCTTTATAAACCTACTTTATCAAATGAAAGTGCTGACAGATGGTCCAAATATCATCAACTGCACTGAATCTTTTATCCTCTGATACAAAGGAACAGAGAACGAGGAGTGCTTGCCAGCGTGTGTGTGTGTGTGTGTTAATTCCCGGCAATATGTGCGCTGTAGAGAAAAAAAATATTCCAACCGTACCACATTATAGATCATCCACCAAAGTAAACGCGCACACAATTTCTACGCAAAGCTTTACGAAGACTTAAATAAATAAAGCATGTGCAGCACTAGAGCAAACACAACCAAATAAAAAAAATGGGTCGCCAGGATGCCAAAACAGAAAGCAACCAAATAGAGAGAGGCACTGCAAGTAGCGTAGACGACAGCGGATACTGCCTCCAGGGGGCAGCAAAAAGTGATGAACACGGTTGGGTCACACCCGTTTTTGCCATGGTTTATTATTCATGAAGTTATTGATGTCAGCTATCCCTAAGCAGTGTTGCAAAAGTGTGTGAAATTTTACTCGATTGAATTGATTTGAATTCCTTTTCTGTATTTAAAACATTTTTTTTTTAATTGCTGCACATGTCGATGATGTATGTACGTATGTTTCTAGAAGTATGAATTTCGTCCATCTTATTGATGAGAATGACTTTTTATCCTGGTCATTGCCTGTCACTCTTTACTTGCACAGATTCCACGTCTGTCTCCATTATTTCACACAGTGTAAGTAAACATCCTTCTAGCTCTGTGGGACTTCAAGCACAGCACTAATTAAGGGCCTCAATGAGATCACTTCAGGGTCCCTATGGAAGCAACAATAAGCTGTCACACAGTGCAAAGAGCAGCAAATACATGTGATGACGCACGCACATGCTCTCAGGTCATAGGTTTTGATTACACCGCCGCAGATTACAATGAGCGTAATTATGTCGCTATTGTTATATGTCATAAAAGCTGGTGGTGCGCTACACTTCCTTCATGCTGGGTGTCTGGTGGTGAGAAGCTCCACAACATCAACAACCTGAGACCTGATGGATGTCACACTGACAAAGAGGATTTGGAAGAGATTGAGTGTGTGTGCATGTGTGTGTGTGTGTGTGTGTGTCTGTGTGGGACATCACTGCGGATTAGTCTTCTTTTCATCCCTAACCCTATCTCCCTCTCACCTCTCACACATAAAAACACACACACAGAAGCTGCTCCATACCCTGTAACATGTCAGTGAAATATTTGACTCAGTAATGTCTGACAGCTCTTGTTTTTTAATACTATTTTCATGTGGTCATTTCACAGAGGATAATCGAATGCCGTTGACAGGCTTCCAAAACGGTGTCATCTCGCAGCGATCACCTGGATAGAAATCGCATCAGTTTGGACTCATATTTTATTATCGCTGCTTACTTAAAATGAGATTTCTTGTTCTACACCTGAAAAAAAAGGCAATACCTCCTGATAGTCTACATTAAGTCTAAGAAAAGATGTTAACATCGTTAAATTTGCTGCCTGATGCCTAAAAGCTTCTGACTATAGTTTTGTTTGTTTTGTTCCCTTAACTTTGATTTACAGATGCCATGCCATCCTGATGATGCCATCTTACCCTATAAAACTGTCCAACATGAAAATCATATCACTGATATATTGTCTCTAAACATCGCTCTGCCTTTAAAATACGATACTTTGCATAAGAGGTCATGTAAGGTTAAGCGAGCGTTGCAGGATTTTCACACAGAGGCTGATTTTAGAATTTCGAACCAGATCCGTTTCACAGGAGTATTCGCTGTGTTTTTTAAGCAATTGCCCCACTTATCATAGAAGAAGATAGCTAGGCTCCGGCTGAGTGAATGCCGCCTCTGGTAAATGTCATTAAAAAGCTATAATTTTAATTGGTCTCCACATTAACTGCTGAAAATTTACAGCGCAAGATTTGAATTTCAAATGAAGGCAGCCACCTAACATTTCCCTTTATTATGTTGTTACCCAAGACCTTTGTTTTAATAGAAGGATCTCACTTTAGAGCATGAATACCAGCTGTCATATACATTCATCTGCCTGCCACAGAATGATGCAGTTTGGCTTCACACATCCCTTCTGGCAGATGGTGGCGGTTATCCTTTATGATGGCACTAATATAAAAGTATATGCGTGTAGATCACTGCTGTCTGAACCTTATTCAATATTTGAGTGTATTATGAAACTTGTGGTGAGTTCCAAAAATTAATCTTTGAGCTGTCCCCTGCAGATTTTGGCCAACCGAAAGCCTTAAATCTTTGGCATTTCCATGTCGGTTTGAATGAGTGAATCTCCGCTTGTGGTAATATTTTAAAATTGGACTGGGTTTAGGCTGAATCCTTAAAAATGAAAGGATGGCCCACAGAGATCAGCCTGTACCACACACGAGTGGTGATAAACCTTTCCAGAAAGTTTTCAGGTTATCTCATCCAATTGCCATTGCCTGTAGGAATAACTGAGGGTCAGCAGAATGGCAAGTGGAGTCACTTGATTAACTTCATGTCAGCGGGCGAGCTGCAGCACACTCTCTGGACATGATGAAAAGTTCCACAAAGTTAATTCACAAACTTGCTGCATTAATTTCAATTAGACCAGCAGACGTGTCAGAAGACTCTTACCGCGCGCTCATCTCGAAATTAAAGATTAATTTAATGTAGGCTACCACATAGCTGTGTTCAGAAAGACTGAAGGCAAATTAAGCATCTGACCCATATAAGTAAGTGGCCAAAAGTCGCCCCCCAAAAGACATTTCTCCCTATTCTATTCTGTTCTATTCTATTTTGTTTGCTTTTTGGAGCAGACATAAATTACACTGCATGGCTGGTTGTGTCGGCGTGTGAGTGAGCGAGCCAGTCAGTATGTGTGTGTGTTTGTGACGTGGTCTTGGTTTGAACTTTGTCGGCTGCACGCACACCCCGGCTATGTGCTACAGGGAAATGTGGGCGTTGTGTCTGCCAGGCCTCTTACACTTGGCTTGTCTACATGCATTACTCTCTCTCCCTCTCTCTCTCTCTCTCTCTCTCTCTCTCTCTCTCTCTCTCTCTCTCTCTCTCTCACACACACACACACACACACACACAACAAACAAATACATGTGTACACCTTTACAAATACACACAGAGACATGCACAGTCATAGATGCAGATATACAAAGTGAGATACACGCGCGTAACACACACACACAGGCACAAGCATACACATACACAGTCCATTGAGGATTTCATCTTGCTAAATAGTTAATATGCAAACTGGCCAGGCCTGTCAGGCAGCTAGCGGCATAATAACATACATACGCATGCACACACACACACACACGCGCGCACCTCAACACTCAGTGTCTCTCTCACTCCACGGGTCTTCCTGCTGCAGCGTGGCTCATGGGACTCTAATCTAATTCAGAGTTGTTCAGTCATGTTTATTGAGGTGATGTTAATGTAACAGCGCTGCAGCTTCCACTCTCATCTCCCACGAATCTTGCATCCAGTAGATGGCCTCATTGTGCCTCTGAGTGCATGCCTGCTGGCTACAAGTGCATCTCAGGACATGGAGGCACCTTCATTTTTTTGAGCCCCCTTTCTGTTTTTGACTTTTCAGCAGTAATATAGTATTTTTTTTCTCTCAGTGCAGGTCAAGTCTAAAATATAGTGCAAGTAGATAAAAAAAGTAATGCCATCATCACTGTTACTGTAAAACATGTAACGGTAAGTTGAGGATGTTGGTAAATCACCCAAATCTGACAGCAGCTGGTTGTTAAATTACATCATTTGAAAAGCACACAATAAAATTTTCTTCCCTTTTTCCAAGTTCTACACCGTGTGCCATAAATTTAGGTCTTACAGGTGTCACCATAAACCATATGACTGCACTCTTTAGTAAACAAAATGTGTGCTGAGCAGTGTGACTTTGGGTGGCTTTACCCTCCACAGCCTCTCCCTGGATAGATGGGGCAGTTGTGGCCGTGGCGCACAGCAGCAGCAGCAGCAGGCAGCAGCTGAGCGGAGAGAGAGGAGCGCGCATGAAAACGGTCTTGGAAAGACCAGAGTCATTTTACATCACTTCTCCGCCGGACAGCCAGACCGCAGACACATTACGGGGTAACTGAATGTTGCTCAACAAAGGATGGCCCTAAAAGGAGAAGCATAAGGACCGATAAAACACCTGCGGACCGTCGCAACAGGGGAGCGTGACTGACTTCCCATGGAGGAGAGCGCAGAGAGGGTGAGCTCCTTCTCCTTCAATTGGTACCAAGGTGCAAGTTGGATGTCTGGATTTTTGGGGGACTGAATAGTTTTTATTTTGTCCGGAGTTCATTTTTTTTTTGGATTCAGTTATTTCCAAACCAAACCAAGAGGCTGGTGCGGGACGTGAGCTGTCCACATCCACGGAGCGGAGCGCACGCTGCAAAATTAAGAATTTAAATAAGACAATAAAACTGCGGATTTGTTTCAAAGGCGTCAAACCAGGGATGCCACTGTCAGAGATGATTTAGGTGGGTGGCCCAAAAATAACCTGAATGTTTTTGAAAGCTGAGCTTTGCTGTGTGAACACAAATGGACACAAACTAAACTAAAAGAGAGAGAGAGAAAAAAAAGAATGCATCGCATCTGGATTAAAGCGACATGTGAACCTAAAAAAGGGGATTTGATATTGATGTGCTCTCGTACATGTGATGAGCCAAACGTTTAAGGTATCAAAACGGAGCGTTGAGACTGTTTTGTTGTGTATTTTTTTTTTTTTTTTGGCTCACCACTCAGGTGGAAATGTTGGCTGGAGGTTGTGCCATTTGCTAAAGAGGGAAGTGCGTTCAAAGAAACAATAATAAAATAAAAACACCCAACTGCTGTGGTGGATCAGCTCCAATTCAGGCACCAATATAACCACAGGGACACGCCTCAAGGATCATTAAACAAATCAGATAAACGCAGCGCGAAAACCATCAATACAAGTTATTGATGTGGTGGTATATAAGGCTAATGATTGGCCAAGCCTCTGTTTACTCAACGGCTCTGCAACAATATGGTGTGAAACTTTAGCTGAGGGCTTGACAAGCAGAGGCATACGGCAAGAGGACAAAAAAGGAACGAGGACTTTATTTTTATCCTAATATATGTATTTTTTTTTACTGCTGCGTATCACTGCAGTGCTGATTGGAGAAATAATTGCAGACAACCTCTGGAATATCCCTCCTCTCCAAACTAGAATGTCTACTGTCTGCACTGCTGCTGCAAGAATTTACAAACCGGGCATTTTTGTGGGGCAAATTTCCAAAGAGGTCTTTTTGAGATATTTATAGCAGCTCTTTTGCAAGGATGGTGGTTGTGACAAGGAGCCTATGGATGACCCAGACTGTGGGAGAGCTGGTGCCGAGACAGTTGACCTCTCCACCAGCCACGCCGGCCGTCTAAAACCCCTCCCCAGGGAGGCACAGCTGCTGCAGGCTGGGGATGTGATGGGGTGACTGTTGACACCCCCCTTCACCCACCCCCTCTCTCACTTGATTAGCAGTGTAATATAAACAATGGATCAGAATTTCTCAACGGTTCGAGATGGCAAGCACCTGCTACCAGAGAGAGACTCGTCCAAACGTGTGCTGACAGGATGTTTCCTCTCCCTCCTCATTTTCACCACGCTGCTGGGCAATACGCTCGTCTGCGCCGCCGTCACCAAGTTCCGACACCTGAGGTCGAAGGTCACCAACTTCTTTGTCATCTCGCTGGCCATCTCTGACCTCCTGGTAGCTATCTTGGTAATGCCATGGAAGGCGGCGACTGAGATCGTCGGGTTTTGGCCGTTTGGTGCGTTCTGCAACGTGTGGGTGGCGTTTGACATCATGTGCTCCACTGCCTCCATCTTGAACCTGTGTGTGATTAGCGTCGACCGTTACTGGGCCATCTCGAGCCCATTCCGCTATGAACGCAAGATGACCCCTAAGGTGGCGTGTCTAATGATCAGCGTGGCGTGGACCCTGTCCGTCCTCATCTCCTTCATTCCTGTTCAGCTTAACTGGCACAAAGCTCAAACCACAAGCTACGCAGAGCTTAATGGAACATACCCCAGTAATCTTCCCCCTGACAACTGCGACTCCAGCCTTAACAGGACCTACGCCATCTCCTCCTCCCTTATCAGCTTCTACATACCTGTGGCTATCATGATCGTCACGTACACCCGGATCTACCGCATCGCCCAGAAACAGATACGGAGAATATCTGCCCTCGAGCGGGCAGCAGAGAGTGCCAAAAACCGTCACAGCAGCATGGGGAATAGTTCGAACATTGAGAATGAGAGCTCATTCAAAATGTCATTCAAACGAGAAACCAAAGTCTTAAAGACACTCTCAGTCATCATGGGAGTGTTTGTGTGCTGCTGGTTGCCCTTCTTCATCCTAAACTGCATGGTTCCGTTCTGTGAGCCGAACGTGGTGGACGGTGCGGCAGACTTCCCCTGCATCAGCTCCACCACCTTCGATGTGTTCGTCTGGTTTGGCTGGGCAAACTCCTCGCTCAACCCCATCATCTATGCCTTCAACGCCGACTTCCGCAAGGCCTTCTCCATCCTCCTGGGCTGTCACCGCCTCTGCCCGGGGAGCAACGCCATCGAGATCGTCAGTATTAACAACAACATGGGCGCCCCTATGTCAAAAACCAACAGTCAGTATCATCCCAAGAGTCACATCCCAAAGGAGGGCAACCATACAGCCAGTTATGTGATCCCCCACAGCATCCTGTGTCAGGAGGAGGAGTTACAGAAGAAGGATGGGTGTGTAGGGGAGATTGAGGTGGGCATGGTGAACAACGTCCTGGAGAAACTCTCCCCAGCCATCTCTGGGAATTTAGACAGTGACACTGAGGTCACACTGGAAAAGATCAATCCCATAACACAGAACGGACAGCATAAAGTCGTGTCATGTTGAGAGATGGATCAGAGTACACTGAGGCATGTACGTATGCACAAATGGAAGAACAGCTTACACGGGAAGGACAGCAAAAGAAACAACAGAGACAGAACATGCCTGACAGGGACACAGTGAGTGGGATATGCAGGACCTTAAGACTGTAAACAAACATGGAAAAACCTACAGAATGTTTCAAAGTAAAGGCACTTTATCCTAGATCTAACTATCTGCAAAATACTCTCAGCATTTATTGATGAAATTGACTGATTTGATGATAAATGTTGATCATGTGAATATTAAAGCAGAACACTAGCTATGTGCACATGTATACATTTTTTTCTTTATACTTATAAAGATGTATACATCTGCATTTGTATTCTGTACAGTACTGACACAATCCTGCAAGGACTTAAACACAGTATATACAGTGGAGGAAGATGTAGTAACTATTAGCAAAATGTCTTGTAGGTAGGTGCTTTGTACGTGTTTCATGCAAGAGAGAACAATGTGGGTAAATTGTTTTTTGGTACAATATGATTAGTTTCTTGCGGTTATTTCTCTTCAGTACTTTTTTATTGCAGAATCAAAACATCTGTCTTGCAGTGGTGATTTATTTGAGTTAAAACTTATTCAGACACCCAAAGTAACATGATTATGATTCAAACTAAACAGGCAGAGGGAAGATAATGGAGTTCATACTGTAACCCAAGTTGACGTATATCTATAAATATTTGATTTTTGACAACACCCCCTCCCAATCCTTATAATCTTGAAGGTTTTTTTTTATAAGACCTAATATGTTCAGAAGTCCAACTGATATGTGTGCATGAGAGAGAGAGAAAAAGAATAGGATAGAAAAAGTCACTCCTATGATCTACTTTCCTTCCCTAGTATCCTATTATGATCCATCCTCAGTCATGCCCACCCGGGACAGATCAGGCAGGCTCACCTGAAATTTCCTTGTTTCTTCTCCCGACTCTCTGTTTTCATTAGCTCCGGCTACCCTCTCTGCTGCTCTTCAGCAAACCCTCTCTAGGGCCCTGCAGTCTCCTCTCCTTTCCATTTTCCTGCTCTCGTTTCCTCAGTCAGCAAAGTCCCTTCTTCCCTTGCGTTGCCCCTGTTTCTTCAGTGTTGTCATCCTCTTCCCTCCTCTCTCCTCCCCACCGCTGCCCCTGGTTTAGCCCAGTCCTTTACACCTGCACCATACCTCCTTTTTATGTTTTTCTCTTCCTGTCTACTGTCTCCTCACCGTCCTTTGGCAGCCCTCCATTTTAAGTCCTTACTCTGCCTGCTTAAAGTGCCACTAATGTTTCTATTTTTGGCTAATTCCAGCCAGTCCATAATTAAAGACAAATGTAAGCGTGTGAACTAAAAAGTCCTGTACTTGGACAGAGGAGGCAGAGCAGCCACAGCAGAGTTTACTCAGCTGTAATGCAAGGGACACTTAGTGACCTTTTGCAAACTTGCAGATATCTGATTTTGTAAATTGCTCATGCTGTGAGCCCTGCTGTGCTGTAGTAGCAGTGTGGAGCACGCGGAGTGACAGTCGCTCTGCTTGCAGTGGTGGAGTCCAAGACAGAACCACCACGATGGGGGATTACCTTCAAGATATCAGATTTTCTATTGCCTCTCCTCTCCCAGCTTGTTTTTGTGTGGCTACATGAAAAAAAGAAGAAAAAAAAGATGATACAGCAAAATTTATAATTTAAATGTTGAGGTTAGGTAGAATGACATCTTTCACAAAAAGAAGCTTTGAGGTGGTCAATCCTTAAAGTCCCATTAAATGCTCCTGATCATTTGTTTATGACTGTATAGTAATGCTAATAATTTTTAAAAATCAACCGTCCTCAAATTAGCCTTTTCAAACTAATTTCTGTGCTTAGCCCCTCTGCTGACTCGCGCTAATTGCAATATTTGATATTATCTGATTGCTATTTCATAGTTTACAAAAAGAGCAGAGTTTACGTGAACAGTTTAACATCCAAGGTTTGAGTTTAAAGACAGTGCAATTGCTATGAGAATGCTAAATGCTAAAACAGCTAAAGTGATCTCGAGTTTGCTATCATGAGCTAAAGTTAGCCTCCAAAGTTACTTGGTCATACCGGATCAAGTAAGGCTATCGCAGCAAAACTCCTAAGTGTATTTAATTGTGCAGTGGTACATCGTGTTGCTTATGAATTTAAACTTTTCATTTGTGAAATGAAAACTGTCATTCATTCTTACAAGAGTTGTACAGTCTAGTTTACTAGTTTTGTACGTCAAAATATGGAGAACATCGGAATATGAATGTAGGGAGTGAGACAAGAATTAAATTACATTTGGTGTATCTTAAGTCAGCAGTAAGCAGTAAATCAGTGTGTGTGTGTACATAGCCAGACATAATTAGCCCTCTAATTGGAGCCTACGCAACTAGTTTTGCGCTGTGTTCAGTGTTGCTGGGGAAAAGAATGCTCAACAGCATGCTTTCTGACATTGTATGCCGAGCATCCCCTGTGTGCTGTGTGTGTCCACGATGGCGTGAAACTGTTTCACATCAGGGAAAGGAAGAGCTGATCCAATAGAAAGCAATTGGTCTTGAACGAAGCATTTGATTTTCCTGCTCTGGAAAATCCAATGCTATCTAGATGGCAACAAAGAGAGGGAGGGGGGGGCTTTTAGCTCAATATGTGGTTTGGCTTGTGACACAAAAGCCACTCATTGTCCTCTGCCTCCCTGTCCTCAGCTCCCGCTGATTGCTGCTCCATCAGTATAAAATGGACATTCATGAACTGCAATTTTAATTTTTTTGTCTTTTATTGTACATTTTCCAAGTGCTCAAATTCTATTTCAAGTGCCACTATAGACTATAACTTCCTCCTTTATTCTAAGTTCTCGGCCTTTTTACAAATTCTCAACCATATCAGTTCACCCTCCCTTTTCTGCCTTCATCAGCCCCTCTTAATTTACTTCCTAATTATTCCCAAAACACAAACCAGCTCAAACATGCGATAAAAAGTGAACTGCACATAATCTGTCAGGATTGGACATGGAAGGGAACTGCCCCGGGGAAGATTTGTCGCCATTCTTCCTCAGCTCCTCTGCCCTCTACCCTTCTCTCTCTCTCTCTCTCTCTCTCTCTCTCTCCCTCTGTCTCTTTTCTCTTGGCTGCCTGTGTCAACTTGATGAGCGTTCCTGATGTTAACACAGATTGAATTTATTATTAAACAGACAGGGCCTACTGTTTCCCATCTGTAGTCTAAGTCAAAGTGATGAATCAAAGCCCCACCTGGGTATTATTATTATTATTATTATTATTATTATTATTATTATTATATTTTTGTATCGTTGTTGCCAAAATCCAGTGTTTTGGCTGAATGTGGCTGTACTGTAGCTTATGCCGTGATTTAACCAGTGTTTTATAAGCTGAAACTTTGGGGGGGGCGTATGGGTACTCTTAATGATATAGAGATTAATCTGCCATTTGTTGTGACATCATTGGCATCTACAGGTTTACCAGATGTTTTTTCGTATATGCTGTATGTACACATTTGTAGAAACATACCTCCAGCTGAGAGTTGAAATGATCCACAGATTTGTGGCTCCATGCCCTCCCCCCTCCCCCCTCCCCTCCGAGCCTCCACCTTGTCAACTCAGTGAGCCATCTTTCCAGATGCCACTGCTTTGAATTTGGAGTCGGGCGATGTCAGTCCCACATGCAAAATGTTTTGTTTGATCCAGAGTATTTCCCCCAGGCTGTCCTACGAGTTGCTCTGGGGAGCTTTGGTGACAGAACACGGACTCTCAATCAGTGTAGTTACACGGTGTATGACAACATAAGCAAACCTGACAGTGCAGAATCTCTCCCTCTTCTTCCAATGGCGGGCCAAGGGACGTAGCAGACGTCAGGGTCAAACAACTCTCCCGGGCACTGGGAACGTGGAGGCATTTCAACGGTGATGGTTCACCTTGCTTAAACTGTCTAGGCTAACGACGGCGTCCCTACCTCGACATTGATTCAGTGACAAAGCTTCATGTAAAAAATAAATGACATTGCAGCATTTAGGGTTGGGGAGTGCAGGGATAGAGTAATGTACAATGATGTTCAAAATGTAGTTGTGATGAACACAAGTGCTTTTTATCTTCAAAACTCCTTAACGTGTGTAGCAAACTTACATGCCGTGTGTGCGGGATTATAATTTACAGTAAGACGCGACAGTCACTGACTATTTATATATATTTATTTACATGTCTCTGGTGTTCAGTCATGAAAGTGATGTCAAAGATTATAATCCTCAGAATAACTACAGTATTTAGTTTACAGTTTGTACAAAAAAAAATGTGCCCTTCTTGTAAAATAAACATGTATGTATTTTTTTTTCATCCGTGCTCGCTGTACTTGTCTGAGAGTGGTGTGTGGATGATGGCGAGCGGCGTTGTACCTCTGACACTGGGTGGGTATTGGAAGATCATGTCACTGCAGAGGATCGATGGAGATTGATTTCGAAAAAGTGACGCATATTTTTTTTTCCAGCTCCCTCAGCGCGGTGTCCTCGCTGTGTTCCTGCCTTCGCCCCGCATTTACATAACCTGACAGCCACTTGACAGTTGACACGTCCCCTTCCTCTACTCTCTCACCCGCCTCATTTGTTAACTTCAGTGTGGGCACAAACCCATAGCAACTCAGATGCACACGCGGTAAAATCTTAAGAGCTAAAACCCAGCGCAGTGCAGGGAAAAACACAGGTTTTTATCACATGGCAGCGTGACATGAACACATTTTTTGTTAAAAGGCGTAGTTAAATTACGCGTATTAAAGCGTAGATGCACAATGTACTGTTTTTTTTCCTTCCTGATCAGTGTTTTTAATCTTACATATAAGCAGTATCTGAATTGGATTTAGCCCACAGCCAAGAGGTCCCCACCTCTTTATTTTGCCTCTATACAGACTGGAATGAGGATCAATAATCTCTTTGCAGCTCACTTGGTTGGAACTTGTTTCATCAGTTTTTTTACCTGAAGGCAAAAAATAAATCAAGATCAGTAGGACTCAGAAAGACTCGACAAAATCTATGACCACCATATTAAACTGTCTGATCACTGGGTTATACTTAAAAGCATTGCTTTACATATCCCTGGGGAATTCAGCAAGGTAAGAATCATCAGTGAACACATAGTTTTAGTGCTTAATCTAATTTCAAACATCCTTTCATTTTCTTTATACATCCAGTGTGTGATTTTGGAGCATGTATTGGCAAAATATTGCAGAAATGAAATGTAATATTCAGAGAATTAGGGTATAATTACCTAAAATATAAGTATCACTGTGTTTTCATTACTTTCTTTACTTAATGAGTTCTATGTGTTATATTCCTCTTCTGCCAGAATGGTAGGCCAGCTGATCCATGAACCCTGGCTCCAGATAGGGGCTTTTTTGTCTTTTGTGGGCTTTGCAGCCACTGTAGGTCCTCCTATGTGGAAGGACAGGTGAAGTGAGAGGCATTCAGTTGGCTGCAATCTGAAACCTCACAGCTAGATGATACTTTTTTTCCCCAGCGTTTCAGTTACACAGTCATACTTGGGAGCTGCCCAGTGCAACCGGCGGTAATCTGATCTGCTGACCACTGGAGCAGCTGCACTGGAGCAGCTGGGGTTAACGGGTAAATGTGGACAAGAAATTGTGAATTTGGTACAAAATTGAGTGAGAGCACTGAAGCCAGAAGCTGTGAAACAAGCTACAGTGTAATCCTTGCGGGCAATTACGCCACTGACCGGCTCAGATTATTAACACGGGTCTACGGAGGGATGAAGCGTGCTGTGGTGGTGTACAGTAAGCATATCTTTGTGTTGTAATGTAAAATATTTTTGATTTGATTGACAACATAGATGGCTTTACATATTTTAGTATGCGGATGAAGAACTACTTCAAACTAAAGAGCAGGTGAGGAGAGAGAGAGAGAGAGAGAGAGAGAGAGAGAGAGAGGGGCACGAGGTAGAGAAGGGTGAAAGAGCTGCTCGAGGGACTGGTGGTGTTCCACAGAGGAGATTACACAGTGAGACCTCTCTTTGAGTGAGACACAGACTGGTCTATATATATATAGTAACAAACATAATGTGAGCTTGCAAAAAGAAACGATTTTTAGGATTTAATTTGACTGTCGGTAAGTTGTGCTGTAGAAAATTGGTTTCCCAGGTTGAAAAATATCTAAGTTACCCTCTAAGGGCAGTACTCAAGGGCACCTCAGCACTGGTAAGGAGGGAGAAGCAAGAACTTTCTAGATTCACCCAGTCAAACTTACGGTCGCAGTCGTGCTTCTCTAACCTATAGGCCACCGCTGCCTTAAAATCCTACACACTGGTCCTTTAAATAAGGCTAAAAAAAAAACAAAACTGGGAAATGTGCCTCAAGATTAGTCTCACATACAGGATGTTTTTCTTTTGGCAGTCTACAGTGTGGGTCGATGAAGTCTGGAGAAAAACTGCAGCGTCCCCTTGGCTGACCGCTCTGTAGCTGCCAGTGCTGCTTTAACAACATCTGTTTGATTTTGTCTCTCACACACACTCTCGCACACAAACTTGTTGGAGTAATTTCAAAATGAAATTGGATCCAGACAGGAGAACTTGCACAATGGCGACTGAATTCAATAGCTGTTATTTAGAAAATAGTAGAAGGGACTTTTTAAACTTCTGTGATATAATAACCAGAATATCTGTATATGGAAAGATTCACTAGTTCATCGGTGCTCTATCCCACCTACAGTAACCAAGAGCACATTCTCAACTGCAGTGATGCCAGGAGCAATGACCGGTGGAAGTACAGGTCAAATTAATGATATTTGGTATGTTTACACATGCAAAATGTCTGCCAAAAAGAAGAGCTGGACAGTGACTTGCACAGGCTCTCAAGCAAATCAGGAAAGATTTCTTTCCTGATTTGTTCTTTTTCTGTTGTTAAAGATGTTTAAGTGAACTTTCAAGTCCTGTCAGTCACTGACTCAAGCCAAGAGATGTTGAAAGTTGCGGTACCACTGAAGAAAGGTTGCAACAACCAAATTTTCAAAGATTCAAACTTACTCTCACTCATTTGATTTTACAGTGAAGCAACACTTAAAATAGGCTCATTATCCTGCTGCATTTTCTCACACATACCTATAGCACAATCATTTCAAACAGCAGGATAGTCAGATAGAAGTCTAGTCAGATAGAAACAGAATTATATGTTCTGTTACTAGGGCTGCAAGACATACTTTCTATCAGGTTTAATTGGCAAAACCTGAAACTGTAAAGAGAGATTTGCCTTGTAATCCTGAGAGTTCCTAATCCTGAGTTTCCATAGACAGGGCAAGTTTATTTGTATTGCTATTGATCTCCAGATGGAATGTGTCCTCTTTCAGTCTGCATGTTTTCAGACACGCTTGGAAGGGCAGGGCTAGACAAGCAATGTTCAGTTGGTTGCAATCTGCAACATCACTACTAGATGTCATTAAATCCTACACACTGGGCCTTAAATAAAAGGTAGTGGCAGCATGAACAGTATAAAAAATGTTGCATGTGGTATCCGTGACATCACCCATGGGTTTCTAAAGAGCCGATCTGAAGCTGCCACCATCTTGGCAGGTCTGCCTCTGCCGTCTCCCGGCTAATCTAAAAATGGGCAAAGATGTGGATCATTGGTGGAGCTGAGGTGGACTAAATGGTGCCTGCATGCTCAAGCAAACCACCTGTAATGGCATCCACCTGTCAATCAAAGCGGACATAGCAGATTTAGGCCTTAATATAATTTGAACAGGTGAGTTTGATAAAAATTCAACTTCAGTACTTGTCATGAAACTGCAGTTTTTAGCACTTCCGCATTGACTTTACTTTGCATCCACAGAGTTTGCCACTTGAGCAGCAAACAGAATAGTTGTCAGCCTTTACTTAAGAATCGAAGCAGACCTGCTATTTCTTTCTTCCAGTTATGTGGTTCATAAAAACTGAAAGCTGCCTCTTCCATGTTTAGTTTTGAGTTTGAGGACAGAATCTGTCCCAGATGGCTTAAGAGGTCTAAATGGTTCAGAATGTAGCTGAAGATCAGAAATGTATTTCTAAACCATTCAGTGTTATATAAGCCAACAGCAGTATTTTAAAATCGATTCTTTGACAGCCAGGAAGTCAGTGTAAAGAGCTCAGAACTGGAGTGACGCGATCCACTTTTTGGTCTTAGTGAGGACTGAATCGGCTGCAGCCATCTGATTGATTTTTTTGGAGATTGAACTGTGTTAAAGCCTGGTGAGAGCAACAGAGTGGCATGTTTATGACAAGTAAAGCTGTCAGTGTGGTTATGCTATTCGAAGGGAAACAACATTCATAAAATCCGGATTGCAAACAGAACAAACAAACAAAAAGCAGTGACGACGAGTCCTTTAAATGCCAGTATTCCTGACACACTGGCACATCCCATGTCTGCCCTCTGTATTGATATTTAACCTAAACTGATCCAGCCTGTGAGAGACAGAGGCAGGAGTTGGGTCACAGTGGAAATACAGTCAAGGTTAATGATAGACTGCAGGCAGCGAAATGCAACATAGTGTTTGTCTCGTGTGTGTGTGTGTGTGTGTGTGTGTGTGTGCAAGCACACTGCTGTAATGCACTTATGTAACTACACCACCACTCAGTCGGCTCCTTGTGCTCATTCCCAACTTCACAGAAGCAGCAGGCAGCATCTTTTCCAAGATTAAGAGACCCCTAATGTTGCTAACTCTAACCCTAACCCTACCCTCATAGAAACATGTCCATCTTAAATTGCAAAATGAATTGCCTCAAATTAATACAGTAATTTTATACGTGGAAGCTGAAGTTACAGGGTGTTGTTGCTTTAGTCAGTTATGGTGGAGCACCCAGAGCTTTAGCAGCAGACTATTGGTCCTTTTCCTCTCAATACTGTCTTTCTCTTATACAAGGATCAGCCATAACGTTGTAGCCACCTGTCTAATATTCTGTAGGTTCCCCTCTCTGAAGGTGTTATCTGTGGTATCTGGCACCAAGATGTTAGCAGCAGATCCTTCAAATCCTGTATGTTATGAGGTGGATTGGATTTTTTTTCTATTACACCACAGATAATCAACTGGATTGAAATCTGGGTTGTCCAGAGGCCAGGTCAACAGCTTGTTGTGTTTTTCAGTTGTATTTTTGCCATTTTTATTTTGTGGCAGGGTGGATTGTCCTGGTGAAAGACACCACTGCCATTGGGGAATATTGTTTGCGAGACAGGGTGTACATGGTCTGCAACAATGCTTAGGTAGGGGGTACATGTCAAAGTAACGTCCACATAAATAGCAGGACCCAAGGTTTCCCAGCAGAACATTGCCCAAAGCATCGCACTACCTCTGTCATCACAGTTTGGCCCTTGTCAAAGTCACTCAAATCCTTACAGTTGCCTATCTTTCTATTTCTCTGCTTCTAAAACATCAACTTTAAGGACTACATATTTATCTGCTGCCTAATACATCCAACAACCCACTTCACCAGTCAGTGGTCATAATGTTATGACAGTTTATTTCTGATGTTGCTTTGGACGTTATATATCAGCCCCACCTTTATTCCATTTCATTACTATTTGCTTTACTCATGCCGATGCATGCGGTGCAAAAAAAGCAGTGCAGGTTATCAGGTCATGTTTAATCTAGGGACCATTTGGGTTCAATACAGTTGGATAAGGGACATGGTCCAGGTATTACCTGCTAAACACTAAATAATCCATCTCCAGTACCTTCTGGGTTCCATTGTTTCGTGACAGTGATTGCTGGTATTTTCACCTTGTGAGTGTGTGTGTGTGTGTCATCATGACAAAATGTGCTTCTGGAGACACCTAGCTGTAGCAGGAACTACCACTGAGTCAGTCTTTCATTACTTTGTCAGATTTCGTCAATGTGATAGTGTCACAGCCGTGCAGCATTCCGTCACAAACCTACAGGTGTGTAGTTGAGATAAAAATGAAGGCTGAGTTCAGTGATGGGTGTAGTCCAACCCATGAGTACTGAGCATTGTCAACATGTTGACAGGCGTCACAGCTGGTGTGATCCCATTGCAGGATGGTGTCCAGTTTAAGATTACATCTGAATATTTGCCTCAAACAGTGTAAACGACAAGTAGTAGTAGTGGATGAATTATAATCCACAGAAATGACTTTTTTTCTTGAGCCAGATGGAGATGTGCTTTTCCTCAGAGAGCCCCCCCAAGAGTCTCCGAACTGCTGATCTTGATTATGCTAACAAGTCATGATGTTTCTAACAGCCTTGTCTAACCGCCGTCGCCCATGGGACCTGTGTTTGATTTTAGTCATCTTATTGCATCTTTTCATCTTTTTATGGCTTATGTTTAAAGCCTAAATTCTAATTTAGCCTCTTATCCTCCCCTCTTGTTTCCTTTCCTCTCTTCTCCTGCTAAACATGCCCTTGACTTCCTTTCCCATCCCCTTTTTTAATCCTTTCCCTCCTCTACTTTCCTCTCCATCACCCCAACCAGTGCAATGCACTTATGTAACTACACCACCACTCAGTCGGCTCCTTGTGCTCATTCCCAACTTCACAGAAGCAGCAGGCAGCATCTTTTCCAAGATTAAGAGACCCCTAATGTTGCTAACTCTAACCCTAACCCTACCCTCATAGAAACATGTCCATCTTAAATTGCAAAATGAATTGCCTCAAATTAATACAGTAATTTTATACGTGGAAGCTGAAGTTACAGGGTGTTGTTGCTTTAGTCAGTTATGGTGGAGCACCCAGAGCTTTAGCAGCAGACTATTGGTCCTTTTCCTCTCAATACTGTCTTTCTCTTATACAAGGATCAGCCATAACGTTGTAGCCACCTGTCTAATATTCTGTAGGTTCCCCTCTCTGAAGGTGTTATCTGTGGTATCTGGCACCAAGATGTTAGCAGCAGATCCTTCAAATCCTGTATGTTATGAGGTGGATTGGATTTTTTTTCTATTACACCACAGATAATCAACTGGATTGAAATCTGGGTTGTCCAGAGGCCAGGTCAACAGCTTGTTGTGTTTTTCAGTTGTATTTTTGCCATTTTTATTTTGTGGCAGGGTGGATTGTCCTGGTGAAAGACACCACTGCCATTGGGGAATATTGTTTGCGAGACAGGGTGTACATGGTCTGCAACAATGCTTAGGTAGGGGGTACATGTCAAAGTAACGTCCACATAAATAGCAGGACCCAAGGTTTCCCAGCAGAACATTGCCCAAAGCATCGCACTACCTCTGTCATCACAGTTTGGCCCTTGTCAAAGTCACTCAAATCCTTACAGTTGCCTATCTTTCTATTTCTCTGCTTCTAAAACATCAACTTTAAGGACTACATATTTATCTGCTGCCTAATACATCCAACAACCCACTTCACCAGTCAGTGGTCATAATGTTATGACAGTTTATTTCTGATGTTGCTTTGGACGTTATATATCAGCCCCACCTTTATTCCATTTCATTACTATTTGCTTTACTCATGCCGATGCATGCGGTGCAAAAAAAGCAGTGCAGGTTATCAGGTCATGTTTAATCTAGGGACCATTTGGGTTCAATACAGTTGGATAAGGGACATGGTCCAGGTATTACCTGCTAAACACTAAATAATCCATCTCCAGTACCTTCTGGGTTCCATTGTTTCGTGACAGTGATTGCTGGTATTTTCACCTTGTGAGTGTGTGTGTGTGTGTCATCATGACAAAATGTGCTTCTGGAGACACCTAGCTGTAGCAGGAACTACCACTGAGTCAGTCTTTCATTACTTTGTCAGATTTCGTCAATGTGATAGTGTCACAGCCGTGCAGCATTCCGTCACAAACCTACAGGTGTGTAGTTGAGATAAAAATGAAGGCTGAGTTCAGTGATGGGTGTAGTCCAACCCATGAGTACTGAGCATTGTCAACATGTTGACAGGCGTCACAGCTGGTGTGATCCCATTGCAGGATGGTGTCCAGTTTAAGATTACATCTGAATATTTGCCTCAAACAGTGTAAACGACAAGTAGTAGTAGTGGATGAATTATAATCCACAGAAATGACTTTTTTTCTTGAGCCAGATGGAGATGTGCTTTTCCTCAGAGAGCCCCCCCAAGAGTCTCCGAACTGCTGATCTTGATTATGCTAACAAGTCATGATGTTTCTAACAGCCTTGTCTAACCGCCGTCGCCCATGGGACCTGTGTTTGATTTTAGTCATCTTATTGCATCTTTTCATTTAATTCAATGTAGTCGAGCATCCATTTAAAGGAACATGTCCTTGAGCTGTGTCTTTACCTCAGTCTCTGCCAGCAAATTCTCAGAGGCCTTCTTGACAGCTACTTCAAACATTACTCAAGTGCCTCTGCTCAACTCTGAGGGGCTGGGGCTTTTGATCACTTTTATAGCATCTGCTTGACTCTTCTGCTCCCTTGAGGAACAAAAAAAAAAGAAAAAAAAGAAAGAAAACAAAAAAATGTAAGACATATGGCCCTGCTGTAGTTAGACGACATCATTACGATGCTGTGAAAGTTGTTAAAATGTTAAAATACCATTAAGTGTTAAGGATCAGACTGACTTTTGACCTCGTTTTGAGGAGCTACAATCAATTGGAAACACTTCAATATTATTGATTCACCAACACGCAGCGACTGTTTTAAAGCTGTGAACAAAAGATTCTCTTCCTTTGACAGGACCCTGCTGTTAACAGTTTGGTTGTTATGATCAGCTGTTTTGCAGCCATTAGTTCAGGGGTGTCTTGCATAAAGACCTCCATCTGTCCTGTGCACATTGTTTCTGCAGAGCTTTTTGTATAAACTGTTAAAATCACACACTGCAAGCATTACAGCCACAAACACCTGCTTTAGTTTTTTTTGTTTTTTCTAGGCGACCTGCAGGTTTCAACAGTACTTGAAAATGGCATGCCTTTGCAACCAGGCAAGATTCACTTTTTGTTGGCGTCTTGTTTTCCTCAGAAGACATATTTGCAAGAAGCACAAATTCTGTCATTAATCTTGTTATACCAATCCCACGCTGTCAAGGTAACCAACAAAGTTCACAGGCCTGTCAGTAAAAAATAGCTCATACTTCTACTCATACACCCACTCATCTCTGTGAAGTTGAAGAAACTTGTTTTTATTCTTGTTCCAAACTTGAAGAACTTTGAAAAACCTGACATTTATAGCCTAAATTACATTTTATGGCTTATGTTTAAAGCCTAAATTCTAATTTAGCCTCTTATCCTCCCCTCTTGTTTCCTTTCCTCTCTTCTCTTGCTAAACATGCCCTTGACTTCCTTTCCCATCCCCTTTTTTAATCCTTTCCCTCCTCTACTTTCCTCTCCATCACCCCAACCAGTGCAGTGACTCACGCTCCCTCTGGCGTGAAGTGCTTTATCTCATCAAGAAATGGATCTAGCCGGGCATTTTTATTACCTCAGTAAGACTGCTCGACTCAAACAATAAAATAGTAAAACATTAAGTCGCCTATTTCTTGAAAAGAGGGTTAATAAAAACAGACATTCTTTCAGAATAAAAGTCTCATTCCTTTCATCGGGCTGCACTGAAATAAGAATGTGAATGCATCATCTTACAAAAACAAATTCTGGACTGCGGCTATTGAGTTTCATTTCAGACTGACTGACACACATAAAGAGGCTTATAGTATTCACAACATGTGACATATTGAAAGCATAATAAGGCTTTTTTCCCTGAAGAAGGAAAAAAAACAGGGTTATGGTTTGATTGGCAGTTGCCCGGTGGCTTTTTCTTTATCACACTAATAAAACCGAGGAGTCCCTTGAAAAGACAAAACAAAGATGCTGAACTTTCCAACTCCTGGAAAACCGAGGGCAGAAGGAAGCACTCTGTCTCTAAAAACTCAAGTTTTACTGTCTTATTGTGATTCAATGTTTTATTCATGCACTCTTTCTTTGCCATGTCTAAGTTGTATGCTCACTCTAAACCCGATATGCATGGTGAGCCCTCGTAATCATACTGTCATAATTTTAATGTGTGATGTGTCAAGTTACATCAGCTTGCTATTCTAACCCTTAGATCCTGCCAACCTTTTATTTTGGTGGAATATTTTTTTTATTTATTGCATCGTCACTGAAAAAGAATATTTGGTCTTTTCCAATGTGTGTAAGAGTGAGTATATTTTTCTCTATGTACTGCAGAACAACACTACATGACTATGAAACCAATTCACAAAAAAACTAACTCGTGTTTGAAGTTTTGAAGAGTACAGTACAGTAGTTTTAGAGCACCGGTATATCCTGTGACATACAGTGGAACAATAAGTCATTGCATGGATACCAAACTCATTTTACAAACAAATAAATACAACAGTTACAATACCATAAAGCAATTGCTGCCACGTGTATACAAAACTTAAATTTAGCTACATATATATTCTATTTTATAGTCTATTGAGCGGCTCTGACTGCACGGCTCTGATATTAATTCCAGCGCAGTTTCCCTTTGCTATCAATCAATTTTGCGATCGTTAGCAGCGACTGGTGGCTGTGCACTTGAAGAACACACAGACAGTAACTCAACACTTCAAACCTCAGAAAATCAAATAATGGAAGCAAAAATTGATGACATTGTAGAAGAAGCAGGAAGTATTTGATCCTGTAACGTTCCAGCGTGGAAACTGTGTAGGTCTGCAACTTGAGCTTGAACCTGATGGGAAATGAAAGTATTGACGTAACTTAATTGTGCCTTAACAATGGATGACATGGCTACTTGTATGTGAACAGAGTTGCTCGTAGTGATGATTTGTTGAGTATTATTGGCTGAGTCAGCAGCTCCTCTCAGCTTTATGGAGCTTAATAGCCTCTTTCAGCGTATTGTTTTGGCTTTAGGGTCCAAAATTAACTCATAGCGTGGAACTTGGCTGCAGCAGCCAGCTGTGTTATTGAATGTGTTCAAACTGTTATGGACCAAATAGCCAGTAGATAAAATTAATCTCTTGCTGGTGAACATACTGGAGTATTTAGCAACTAAACAGGAGCTAAATATTACCAGGAGAGATCAAAAAAGGTCATTCAACTGGGACAATGCTTCTATGAGGATAGTTGTACACGTGTTTGTGAATCCACCCATAGAGGGTTGTTATGGGTAACCATAGCTTGCAGAGGCTTGCAATCTAATATCAACTTGAAAGGTGATGGTGTGTGGTGTCAGATTGTGGATCTGAGCGTCATTCGTGCCTTCCCACTCTCATTTGTGAGTGGACATGTTGGAATCTTCTGTTGCCATTACATCCATAAACAGACAGACTTTCCTCTTTTCTCCGCTCTACCAGCCTTCCATCTCCACCCTTCGCCAGAGAGCTTGGGGCTCCTTACTGGGACTCCTCCTGCAAGGCGTTCTGCCAGAATCTCACAATCTCATATTCATGTACGGTGAAGTCTCTTCTGATTGAATTAAAGATGAGGTCCATCTCACTCTGAATTAATTCATGCAGCTCTACATATCTAGAATCCAAAACTCTGAGGTACAGTAAATGGCTGGCTGCCATTTAAATGAAGACATCTGAAAATACCTGTGAATCTGGGAACACTGGGAATGCCTTAAGTGTATAAAGTGATCGTACATACAAGCATGTATATTGCATGTATCTACTGTCATTAGAACATAGTGTATGTGCTGTGTGTGTGTGTGTGACTCTGCGGTGCAGCTGCTGCCATTTATCTACTCCTGCCCAGTGCTGTGTTTGCTATGTTCTGTGCTACACTGGGAGAACCTGTCTCCTCTTTGCTTCCATTCATTTGTAATGTAATGATTTATGCCCAAACCTCCTGAGGCATAGCCGGTGTGTCCTACTTTAGACTGAGCAAAGATGTTAGAAGGAATTAAATAATAATTCATAGCAGTTATTACTCCCTCAAATAAATTGCTCCACTGACCAGCCTTTCCTCTTGGCAATAGCAACCTTTTACGTCAAATGACATACATACATTGCTGCTCCCTGCCATAAAGGTTGATAATTAGTCAAAAATCCCATTGGTTTGAAATGAATCATCCAGACTGTGCATTACTTCTCATATGTGAGTAAAAGCATGTTGTAGGTATGTTGACAGGTTTTGTTTTAACCCGAATATGTCATTGTCCCATTGCCCTATAAAAGTTCACTTAACTTTAATTCATCGAGTTAATTTGCATTTGGAAAGGCTGGAAGTAAAAATGGCAAAGGAAGTTATTATTCCGATAAATATCTGTCACCATCAGCAGCAGGGATATCCGCAGTCTCCGGTTATTCTCATGCATTTCCTATGATTTTATGCACTGCTTGCACAGCAGGTACCTACCATTATTAATTTAAAACTTTCTAACACACGGGGATCTAATGAGAGTTAACCTTCATGCAAAAATCCCTAAATCTCATCTCTGCTGCATGACCAAAATAAATTCTGTCGCGTCAGCGGGATTATTACGCATTTTTAGATGTAGGTTAACTGTTTTCGAACTTTATGTATGCCAACACAAGTTTCTGCCTCCTCCCTGAAAAATTCGACATCATCGCGTCCTAAAACCATATTGATGTGAAATGCTGTATACACTTATGCCTCCCAGACATGTTTCCTCCAGAAGGGGCCTGAACTCCCCTCTTGGTTCATTAAACTGTTAAACTGTGTACTGCTTTTAAACGGTTAAAGAGGATGAGAGGAGCAATATTTGGATCATTTTAAAGAAATGTTTGCTCCGTTTTTTGTTTTTTTTTGTTAATGCAGGCGTGCAAATTGAGGACGACGAAAATTACGCCGTTGTCTAACATGGACATCAGACAGGAAACATGGATTTTTCTTCTGTTCCACTCAGCTTGTTGTTGTTGTTGATGCCTTTAGGCAAGGTCACCAAGCAGATCCTGAGCTCATCTGTCCGCCTTGAATTTTTCATTATGTTCCTGTATCAAAGTTTTCATCAGCAAATCCGAAGAAAATTGCTTTTATATGAATAAGGACTTCAAATCACACTTATTTATGTGTTGAACTTATCGCTGTTGCTTGCTTACCTTGCGTGATGTGTTACCTGCATTTGATTGAATCTGTTTCAGAAAGCGCACAGGCTTTCACATTACAATTATGGTATATGCAGCAGACACCAGAGGCAGCATATTGTTATGTCAACACACGTAGAAAAGGAAGAAATGTTTGATCAGAAAGCTGACAAGTGGAAAATAATGTATTTACGATTGTTGCCGCGTACCACAGAGACGTCAAGTGGCCGGTCTAATCAGTATAAGTAATCTCAATCAAATAACTTGGACTTGTTCATAATGTTATTATATTGATGTTGCTTAACTAATTGCCAGCCTATAGGGTCAACTGGCCAACAGGGAAAACTCCTGCTCTTCCAGATGGCCAGTCTGGCCCTGCTGATGGGGTAATTGTATTTTGATATCCTGCCAGTCATGACTAATTGGCTGGCTAATTCATCATTTAAAAAATATAATCTAACATTGAGTAAATCAGGAAAAAAAAGATGTATTTTCTTTATGGGGGTTTATTTTTCTCTCTTCTGCAGAGTTACTATATATGGACGTATAAACCAACTGAGTGGGTTGAGTACAGACACTGCAGCAGCTTGGTTTACATTGATATTCTGAAACTGCAACATATGCAACAACAAGCTGCTTTACGATAACCTGCTAATACAGCTTGGTATAATGGCTCATAGCGCCGTCGTGCTGATAATAGTGGATTGTAAATAAAGCACTCTGCAGTTTTAATTGCTTTCTTTAGACGTTGCCATGCATGAGCAGTCACTGGACTTGCAGGCTTTGCTGTCTTCACAGTGTCATTTTTCGCTGTGTTGTTGTGACAAATGTTCCCGTCATTTAAAAATCTTGGCAGAGACCATGCTTAATTGCTGTGACAGGACAGTCCTCTCATTGCGAGTGGAGCTCACAGAGCATCTTTTGTCAGCTTTCTTCATGGAAAACCCTGAAGCGCAGCACTCAGCGGAGAGGAGAATGAAACAAGGCACATGTTCACCGATTCCTGAGCTATTTTAAATCTTCTTCTTCTTCTTTTCCTCATCTAAATTTTCAGTGTAAATATGAAACAATTGCTGTCCAACTATTTAACTGGATTTTCATCAAAGCAAAGGGTGCTAACTTTAAGTTGTGACTCATATAACTCGACGAAGGTCGTGTGTTGGTTTTTGAAAGTTTTAGGGAGGAAAGATTTACGATCAGCTTTGTACACCTTCATTTTTCATACCAGCTGGAGATCCCATTTCCCATCAACCCTGTTTGCTCCTGTCAAGATTTTTGCATCTTTGGTCAAATGCTGAAATTGAGTGGCGAGCTATTAATAAGATAAGATAAGCTTGTATTGATCCGTTAAAGGGAAAATGAGGTTGTTGTATGTGGGAAGGTGACAGTGCAGTGCGGGATTTCCAGAGTCAGCAAGTCACAGTAAACAGTGCACACCAGCCTAATACGTAATATAACTAAGTAATTAAGTGATGAACATTCCAGCGGGGATGCTGCTTTAAATTCACAATAATTCCAGAGGGCGTTTCCATCGTGGAAACACTGTGACTTTGTAATATCTATGATGTATGCGACCTGTGGAGACCTCTAGGGCCAAAGACAAAAAGCATAACAGAGTGTGCTACTCGATCCTTTTGCATGCATGCGTGGAAGTGTGTATGGGCACTTATACCGCACGCTGCTTCACAAGGTGATGAACATGACTCTCACATGAATAATTGAAGACACTTGAAGAGGCTCTGCTCTTTGTAACACACACTTGACCTTTACTCTCCTGCTCCAAGGTATGAGCAAACCCCCCCCCC
The DNA here is from genome assembly GCA_023373845.1 of Nibea coibor. Lineage (NCBI taxonomy): Eukaryota > Metazoa > Chordata > Actinopteri > Sciaenidae > Nibea > Nibea coibor. The sequence continues at coordinate 5,565,674 of CM041733.1, read as the reverse complement.
CCCAAAAATGCAAGCGTAATTAACAAATAAGCGAATGCAAAACATGAAACGTGCCATCCATGCGATTTGTTAGTTCCTTTAACTCACAGTACAGAGAAGAATAGCATTTCCAGCAGCTTGAATCAGAGCCTGTGGGTGGCGTTGATGTTAAAACTGAGGTATACACATACTGAAAATGTTTTCTGAAGATCTCAGGGTTCACTGAATGTCAAGGTAACTTCTTTGTTTAATGAACACAAAACATAATTTGGCGTGAGAGCATTCAGTTCACAGTGTGCATTAATAATCATCACTCAATGTTTCCACCAGTTTAATTCATGCATTTTCCCACCACAACCATCCCTGCTCATAAACATACCATTTGCACTATTTTAAGACCTGATCTCCAGAGGCGGAACAGATACTATGTAAAACTGACACAAAAGCCTCAGTAACTGTGACTTCAGTTTGGGCCACACAAAATACCATTTAACCAAGGACTTTGTGTTGTACTTACAGTACAGTAGATACGCAGACAAGAGCAGTCACATTGCTGTCAGAGTGCCTTTTCTTTCCTTGGTGATTTATTACCTCAGAGATGTAAATTCTCTGCTGAAGGAATGGCCTACCTTTGAAAGCTTCCAGAGTCTTGTATCGCTAATGTGGATTCCCAGCCGTGTGGGACATTTGCCCTGCGTTTGCACAGCAGGTACTTTATTACCTCATTAGCTTTTGTTGGATATAGTTATGGCTATCTTAATGAACAAAACTAAGTGCCATGCGCGACTTAATAATGTGGTAACGATCGGCCAATTTACTTAAAGATCAGAATCAGACAGATTTTATCAGCCGCATTGCAGTACAATCATTTAAAATATTAGCTCGGCTAAATGGGTTGAGTAAGCTGATAGCAACCCCCAAACCTTGTTATAGCAGTGAGCTCTGATTGCATTTTTGCTTTTGGTTTGTGAAGGCAGGTAGAGCAGGACTACTCTGAAATGAACAAAATGGGCTTCTAATGTGCATCAGGTGAATGAGGACTGCTCTGCCTTTACTTTGTCTCCTGATTTCTCTTGTAAACCAACAACGCTCTCAAGGTTTCAAGGTTTGTTTCGCTCAGATGTAATTTAAACTGTTGACGATGATGTTGGATGATTCTGCTAAACTCTGATTTATGATGAATAACTTTTTTTTTTGTGGCCATGCCATTGTTTTTAAATTCACTGTCTATATCTGCATATGTCAAAGATCAAGTCATGTAAACTAAAACGGTCTAATGTGTAAGATTTAGTGGTACTGAGCAGTGAGGCTTCACGTTGCATCACTAACCCCTTCCAAGCATGTAGGAGAAAGGAGTGGGCATGAAACTTGTGCTCTCACAACAGCCTTATTTTCAAGTGTATATTCTATAATGAAAACACACACATACCTTCAATGTAAAGTTATGGATAAGCAACTAAAACACTTCATAAGATAGAGTGTGATCATAAAAAGGCAAACAGGATTGCAGGATGCAAATTCTTATCTCTACCATGAAAGTCGGACTTGGTACAGAACAAAACATGTGCTGCACAGAACTTCTTGAACTGAACATTTCGTACGTCAGCGTGAGGTGCCAAATTGTCTAATATGAATGTAATTCCTTGGATACTGGGCTGAAAAAAAGAGGCATGCACATTATATCATATAATATTGATATTTCCTCATATGCACATTAGAGGTAAGATCTGGTTAAGTACAGTCTCCTAATGCCCCCAAAGGCCATGATGACATTCTGTATTTGTATTTCACGTCACATAGTGTCACTTTTAATATTTTCAATTTTAAAAGGAATGTTTTTCCACATGTTTGGTTTTCCCTCGTAGCTCCTCTTACTGCGGCTTTGTCTGCGCAGTAGACCTTTGAATCCCAAGACACAATGGAGCTGCCCAAGCCTTTGTTGATTTGTAGCTTTGGTAAGTCATGTGAGCCAATGCATCAACCATATCATGGGATTTCCATTCTGGCTCAAGTGTTGGCTGATATTGACAGTGCAGAAGGACGGTTCATTGGAAAACAATACACACAAAGAATGGCAATCATTCTAAAACAACAGAGGATTCCCCACAGAGCTGTAGCCAAGATTTTATAAATACTGACCAAATACAGAAATCATGAGTCCTAGATGGATTTGTGGGCATAACCCATTCAAGAAAAATGTTGAACAGGCAATAGTATAAATCTAAGCCTTTTAATTCCAGAGTATCAATAATCACTAAGGAAATAATGTTATAGATGGAAATTTGACTAAAATCAGACAAAAATATAACATAAGAATGTATATAACACAAATAATATGTATACAGTATATTGTATAATATATATATATAATTTTAAGACAAAAGACAAAATTAATAAATAATACATTTGATCACTTTACAGAGTAAAATAATCAAAATATCAAAACAATACTCTACACAAGAAATACTGTAGGTTAAACAACAACAAACAATGTTACGTACGGGGCAGCAATGGAAAACACTTTGGTACGGAGCACGGTCTTGTGTGGCAGAGTCGGGAGGTTTGCATTGGAGGAGCAGGGGCTGCAGGATGGAGTGTGTTGGTGGAGCAGGTGTGTGAGGCAGGAGGGACTCTTATGTGTGAGCAGGAGGATTTTGAACTACGTCCGCTGTGAGACTGAGAACCAGTGGAGGTTCTGGAGGACAAGTTTAGTTTCAGTTTCCGTTTCTTATTGCTGCTTATTGTTGATACACACACCAAAAATGGATTAAAGTTTTTTTTTTTTTTTTACCAAAAAAGACTGCCATCTTCCTCACATCTAAGGAAGCCAAATACAACTGAAATAACTATAATACAGTATGTCTTATTATATATTCTGTAAGTATACACCTCACCTGGAGTGAATATAAGACCATACTGTAAAATACCATACACCAACTAGTTTTAGCAATTCATCACTTCACAATAAAAATATCAAGTGAATATGTATTAATATGATGTCTTTACAATAGGTTATAAAGACAAGTATGCATATTAATTAATATATGATACATGTACTGTACAATTAAGGCAAACACATGTCAGTAGACACGGTTTAGCTGTAATTTAGAAATGGAGAACTGGATGGATGTGAATCCAGTCAGGACACTCTCTACTGTGCCCAGCCCATATCTATCTCAATAAAAAAATAAATAATACTTGACGAGCGCAGATTGCCTATTTTCCACAAAGGAGAAAGAAAAAAAAAAGAGTGGGTTTGGAATGTTAATCAGAGCAAGACTCGACTCTTAAAAAGGGCACGAAAGCCCACAAGGACACATGTGAAAGACTAATGCCATGTTTGTCTATCTGTCATCTGTCGCTCTCATCGTTCTTTTCCGCCTTTTATGTTTTGCTGTCTGTGTGTGTGTGTGTGACAGAGTTTGTGTGTGCATGTTTATGAGCTTGAAAGACTAATTTAACATGCAGACGTGGTCGAGGAGCGGCCACAATCATTAGGAGGACGTAAATCGCTCCGAAGCTGACCACTGCAGAGAAAAGAAAAGGGGGAAGGAGGGAGGGTGTGTGCTGGAAGATTGAGGACACTGAAGCAATAAAGAAACCAAATGCATATACAGACTCATTAAAGAAAGAGAAAGGACGCACGAAAGGAAGGAGGAATGAATGACAGAAGGGAGAACAAAAGAAGCACTTATGCCCTTTCATTCACTGAAATATTTATTTTGAATGGAAGGTCTAAAACTCATCGTCACCTTCAGATACTCTCTCTCTCTCTCACCCTCTATCATTTACATGTTCTCACAGCGAGCTTTGTTTATCCATGCTGAGATCTCCCCAGCCTTTGCTTTATGTGTCGCAGCCTGGTGTTTGAGTCAAAAGTTCACCGTCTCTCAAGGTTACGGCGTATTACTTCAGGTGTATCACTTCAGAAGTTTAAGCACTCGTTGGTTGTACAGAGATGATTGTGGGTACCTGGGCAGAGACTGTGAAAGCACCTCAGTGTTTCGTTTTGCAGTGAATAGACTGATTGAATGACAAGAAAAAGACCTATTACGTTGAGCACCACAGTGAAGGAAATATTCAATGTGCCAAGCTATTTCTGGGTTGAGTAGTCACAAGCACCACAAAGGTGTACGATACATGATGATGCCTGCGGTTTGTTTGTTTTTTTATTTTACTTGACTGTCCATAAAAAAGTTACTGTTGTTTGATATGGGCTATAATAATCACATTTTGAGACTTTGATGAACTTATGCTGTGATAACAGCGTAAGACCTGATAGGGTGTACATTGTCTGCAATGATGTTTAGGTAGGTGGTACGTGTAAAAGCAATATCCACGTGAATGGGAGGGTGTAAGGTTTTCCAGCGAAACATTGCCCAATGCATCACGCTGCTTCCGAGAGCTTCCCTTCTTCCCATAATGCATCCTGCTGATATGTGTTGTGCACCAGGCTGTGCATGTGATGATTCATCAGACCAGGCCACCTTCTTCCATTGCTCCGTGGTCTGGTTCTGATGCTCACTTGCTCATTGTTGGCGCTTTTGGCGATGGATGGGGGTCAGCATGGGCACCCTGACAGGTCTGCCCCATACTAAACAAACTGCACAGCACTGTGTCCTGACACCTTTCTATCAGAACCACCACTAACTTTTTCAGCTATTTGAGCTATGAGCTAGGTCACCCATGACTCTGGTTCATTGGTTTTCCTTCCTTGGACCAATTTTCATGTACCCCACACCCCACAAAAGCTGCAGTTTTGGAGATGTTCTGAGCCCGTTGTCTAGCCATCACAATTCGGCTCTTGTCAAAATCATTCAGATCCTTATGATTGCCCATTTTTCCGGCTGCATGACAACAAGATAATCAGTGTTTCATCTCTCAGTGGTCCAAATGTTATGGCTGATCGTTGTGTTTTGCAAAACAGTTCGGCTTCCTTGTCTGCAGCAGATCCTTATTTAATCAAGCTTGTCCTCTGACTCACTTTCGTCTGATTGCAAATGTGTCATATTAATCTCTTAATCTTTCTATTAATCTATGAAAAGAACAAGAAGCAAACAGGAATAGGCATGTGAGGAAAAAAGAGTGAGATAAAGAAAGAACAAGAAAAGAAAGAAAGATGGAGGTAGGTGGCTGAACGGCAGCATGTGAGTGAGGTAGTTTTCCTTGAGTTTATCCGTTGTCTCCACAAAGCAAAACGCAAAGACCAAAGAATTTCATTGTTATTTTTTGTAACTCCCTTTTTGCAAGGGCAGACAGATCTATTTCATTTTATTCATCACCTTCCTACCAAACTCTGCATTGCACTGAAATTTGCATATACTAGTATTGCCAATCGGATTAGAGCAACAAGATTCTCCTTGTATAAATGCCTTTTTTTTATCCGCAGCAACTTCACTCCCAGAGATTTCACTCCTAGCATCCTCAAACTATAAAACTGTCTCACAAAATCTAATACAAAGCAGATTTACTCCTTTAAAAGCGTCACACCAACACCATCATGAATTCATTATACATTCTCATTTCCAATGATTATTGAGTTTTAGAGCAATGCAATTTAAAGACTTCCTAAAGTGCTCCTTGGAACACAGCAGTAACAGTCTATTACTGAAGGTGCTTTCCTGTTCCTACAGAGGTGTCGTGTTGGGGGTCAGAGTCATCCTTCTTCTGGCTTGCCTTCTCCATATGTCTTGGATAATGCTCACAGCAGATCTTGCACTCAGGATGCTTTTTTTTGTCTCCTTGGATCACCACTGCACTATTACTGACTGATGCAAGATGTCAAGGATGGTCAATGTGATCAGTTCTTTTCAGCTACTGAAATAAAGAGGGAAGGATACGATGATCGTTTAAGAAGAGCTTTGGCTGTATCCAACAATTTCTGCTTCTCTGTAAGTGATACTGATACAGCATTCACACAAACACTTTACACTGCAGTTGGCTAGCTGTGTGGAAGTGAGGTTCTGTCACTTTTTGTAGCATATGTGTGGTCATATTTACATGATTATCAGCTACCTTATAGTGTGTGTTACATTCAACCAGCAAACACAAATGCAGAACACAGACTCGATGATTAGATGAAAAGGACTTCGCTGCAAAGTGGATTTGGATTGGATGTTGAGAGGGCCAGCGAGTGCTCCAGCTGGCGAAGGTGGAGGACAAAGTGGAAAGTGGAGAGTGGTGGAGGCAGAGTTGGCTGAGGGGGGTTGAAGGCAGAGGAACTGGCAGGCGAGACCAGGCTAAGGGAACATTTGAGGCCGGGGTGATGTGCTTAGCAGTGAGCATGGCAGACGGAGAACTGGGCAAGCTGGCAGGTAAGCAGATGATGATGAAGCAGAGGGAAACAAAGTATGAACACAAAGAGAGGCAAAACACACAAAGAGATTAACTTGGTATGCACAATACTGAGGTGGCTGAGTGAGTGCTTGGTACCAAGCTGGATGAACCAACAATTTGGCAAGACGAGACGATGGACTGGGGTTTAAGTGCTGCTGGGCTGATGAGCTGATGGACAGCAAGTGAGTCAGTAATGAGTCTCTTCTGCGGCAGTTGCAAATGAGAGCGAGACATGAGCACAGGCAAACATACACAGAAAGAGACGGGCAGAAGGGAGAGCAGAAAAGGCCAGGAAAGGGGAAGAAACACTAGAAAAAAAGGGGGAAAAAAAGGACTTGGCACCAGCCCTTCATTCAAGCTAGCATAACCATTATCTCCAACATGGAAAAGTGTAATGGAACAGTCATTCAAGTTGGAAACTTGGGCAAGATCCGTGTAAGCACAAGACATAAACACACCTGATATCACAGCAATATGGCGGCGCGTATAGCGTTCATCAAATTTGTATTATATGTCACGTTTGCTGTGAGGTACAATTTCGTAGTTGCCATTTCAGTTGTCATTCAGGTGAACTGAAGTGCTTGAGTGACGTCTTTGTGCTGGCTTAGTCTCATCCTCACGTCTCTTTTAAAGTGTGCCAAGCAGATGCTTTTACAGTTCTGACACTTGCCAACAAACACCACTTTGCTGTAGATGTTCAAGCACTGGGATGCATTTGGACCGTAATTTAGAAAAATCCACTCAGAACTATCGACTTCTTACTTACAATGGACTGAGTCTTTTCAGACACAGAGTGACTGAGCCACTCGAGTTGCTTTCAGTGAGAAGCTATAAGGTAGGGCACGGACTCATGGACAATATAACAGACGGAGCAACATGCAGATGTGATCTCTGTCACGATTATGTTTGTCTCACACATAAAACCACTCGCTGCCAAACATTTCACCAACGTATTAATTTAAACTAAACTATAAATATACTACTACTATATAACTACTATATGACTATAATAATTTACTTAACTTATAGCTATAGCAGTCTGTGGTGATCAAACCAGGATTGCCATTATGTGTCAACAAATCAACCTGAAATTAATCTCACCACAAACAGCTAACTTAATGTTATTTCCTTTGATTTCTTCACTTGGTTGGTTACTGCACGAACACCTGAGGTTTACTTGCTCTGTGTTTGTCTCACAGTTGTTTTCTTTTTTATTTCTTACTAAGTTTGTTTTTTCCACTAGATAATTGAGACATCGTTTTGAAAAGACATTAAATCTCATATTCTCATGCTGTGTAATATAAGCTAAGACAGAGACATCCTTAGTGTAAAAGACAGAATTGATAAAAAGAGAAAGAGGGTGCCAGTGGATTAATGTAAACCTGTCGGGGTGACAGATGTGACATGAGTTACAGTGCAATGACAAGTTGAAGAAATGCAAGGAATGGGCCCAGCTAATGCCAAACAGCATTTACTCAAACCTGAGCCATATTGACATCATGCCGATCGAGGGTAGTCCTCCAGTGCCTTCTCCATAACTACCCATCTCCCCTGTGGAAATGTCAACCTATAAATTCATCTTCTAGACTAGGTTGTTGCTCCCCCTGGAAGATTTTGCTGCTTGAATTAATGATACACAAGACTAGTGTAGCTTATCCACATAGTGTTGCTTCCACCATCTTTGTTATGCCAACTGGATGTTGACTGCGAACACTGACATCTAAGTGGTTTGCAGCCAACTGACTGTTGCCAGTTTGTCACCTAGGTACCGTCTATCCATCATATTATGCTAATGTAAAGTTCAGGGTCATCATCATCTCCAAAGTCATAATTTACCCACTTATTACCATAGAAATTGTTTGCAATGTGCTTTCAGCAATCCATTGTAAATTCCCACCTCACATACAGGTTACTAATCACCTACTGATGATTTAAACATAAATCTTGAAGTAGCTCTACTTGTATACCTAAACAGTGCACAAACATGTTAAAATAAATATCATGTATCATGATTTGTCTTTGTGTGTACTGCAGGTCAATGTGGGCCCACTTTTCTTTCTCTTTTCTTTGTCCTTGTCCTTATAATTAGATATTAAGATTGGGATTTCCTGGTAAGCCAACAGTAATGAGACAAAGAAAGACCTGCTGGTCGAGAGGAGGCTTCTGAACTGTGGGAACTTTATGACCTTTAATGACCCATGGCTATGCTTTTACATAATCCTGGATTACAAATGTTTGAACTGTCAAATTGAGATGGGGAAAAAAGTCATCTGATTATTCCTAACACGTAAGGCTGATGGTTTATACGTTAGTGTGATGCTGGTAGTTTACTGCACAGTCACTGCCACTACACGTGCAATGTATTGTTTTTGTAAGCCACATGTGTTTATAATGTTCAGATGGAGGATACATGAATTTTAAGATCATGTTGGCAACTTTTAAATATAGTGAATGCTTCATCAATGACTGAGTTTATTATTCCTTAGAAAGAACAATATTTAGTTATTATAGTATACATATAGTTGTACATTAATTATATTAAATAAATTCAAATCAATTCACTGATTAATGTGAATGATTGTCACAGAATCATTATTATTTCATTGTATTATTTTTTTATTATTACTATTTAAACTAATTGATTAACTAACTGATTTTTTGTTTTTATATCAATATTTATAATATTTTAATATTTTGTTTTTTTTCTGGCCTTTCCAAGCTTTATTGATAGAGACAGCAGAACAGTGACAGGAAATGCGGGGAGAGAGATGGGGAATGACATGCAGGAAAGGGCCACAGGTTGGGACTCGAACCCCGGCCACCCGCAGCGAGCCTTCGCATATGGGGCGGCCGCTCTACCGACTGAGCTAAGCACCGCCCCTTGTTTTTGTTTTCTATTTTAATCTACACACATTCAATTAATAACTATAAAAAAGACCCATTTAATTTATATTTAGTATTCATATTAACTCAATACCTGTAATGTAGAGTAGATATGTAGCTTTTCTTACGGTTTAGTGCTGCTGTTACTGAGGCTTGTTTGTTGGTTTGTTGTAAACGAAAAAGCCTCTCTTTGTCCAAACATATGTCCTCCTCACTAAAGAAGGAATGACTAAAAGATAACATCTAATTGGGTATTTCTGTCTCCGTTTCATGCCTGTTAAGACCACTAATGAACGTTCAATCACTTTATGGATTTCCTGCTCAATCCCTGCTTATAGATGTCAGTTCAAACTTGCAAGCCCTAAAGATATCAACAAAACAGGGGGGGGGGGGGGGGGGGGGGGGGGGGGGGGGCGCCCCATCAATGTAATTTATTTTACTCCCTGCTTTATAGAGCTAGCAAGTATGGGGATTGAGGAGAACCTTTTTTAAGTAGAAGTGATTAAGCCTGATTGATGAGACTGTAAGGAGTCTGGGGGAGGCTGAACTAGGCCAGTGGTGCCGCTTGATTCAGTTCCCACGGCGCATGAGCTGTGAGAGATTATCCAGCAGTAAAGATTCAACTGAATTACATTTCCTTCTACTGCCGCCTTATCAAACCAGCTCACATAGATTTATTGACACTGGCAGTGGTGACCCCTAAGGGGAGACAGGTTGGTTATCCCAAAGTTTTTTATTAATTTTTTAGCAATTTTAGATCACAGCAAGCTCAGAGAAAATGTGAAGTAAGAGAGTGAAAAGGACGTTTTTCAGAAGGTTTTCTCACAAAAGGTCGATTAAATGACAGATGTTTATAGAGGTCGGAATGCCATTGCTAATGTTTTTATGTATCTAGTCTAGTGTTTCTCTGAGTAAAATACCCATAATTTATTTCTTCTCATGAATTAGTGCCTAGCGCTGTCAAGCTAGTTGATTATCTTGGCATTTGCATAGCACTAAACATAAAAGAAATACTTCTTTTGAAATCCATCATTATCCCTGTTTATGTTAATGTTCTCAACGCTGAACAAAGACGGCAGAATGAGACTCCCTGTACTCCCTGTCAATCACTACAATCTATAGATCGGTGTGACACAGAACTTACATAATTACCATATTAAGATTTTTGTTGTTAATTTTTTTTCTCACTAAATGTTAATTTGACAATAAACAAGGAGAACGTGGAGTTTTTAAGCAAAACAGTTGATACATCTATATGAATATGACCTACATAAAGAAGGCCATGTGCAAAGCTATTTTTGTTATTATGTTATTTTTAAAAGGTAGACACTGGGTCGGATTCGGTCGGATTCCCCTTGAAACAGATGAAACAAGGTGGTGGAAACACAGGGGATCGACACAAGAGGAAAGTTCTTTGTAGCTGCTTTTTTTTAATCATCAAAATATCTACAAATGTGTGAAAGTGATTGCAGCTTTAAATTTGTGCACAGTACCCTCCTATTTGGCTCTGACTCTGTTTCTAGCCTGTGTGTGTGTGTGTGCGTGTGTGTGTGTGTGTGTGTGTGTGTTGTAATCTTCAATCATGTGCCTTCAGCGTATCTCTTTCTGTCTGGTTAGCAAAAATAGCTGTTATAGACTATTGTAACATTATGTCACTAATGTTTGGCTACCGCTCGCCGCCATTCAATAAAAGCATAGATTGGTTATTGATTTTCAAGTTAACATTTACATTACCAGTCGTGGATGCAAAGACCACCTCTGCACACTGACTGGAAAGGCCCCCACATGAGGATATTTTTAACCTTTACACCTATCCTGTTTGCAATTCTGTTGAACAACCTTCAAAGGGGGTGATAGGGGATGATAAACATGGGATTATAGTGTGAATTTAAAAAGCCATATTGCTTTAAAACAAAGAAGACATCCAAACAAGCGTATGATATCACGTCAAGTAAAACATACACCTTTCATGTCCCATTAATGCATGTTACTAACACCATGAGTTGGGTCCTGCTCAGTGTTTCTGCCTCTTCAAAGGAAGTTTTTCCTTGCCATAGTTGCCAAGTTGTTGCTCATGGTGGGAATTGTTGAGTCATGAGATTGCTTCTGCTACAATTTGCCGCCATATAAATAAAATTCAACAGAACTGATTTAAAATTGTTTGCAAGTTTAAAAATGAGTTAGGTGTAGCTGCTGGTTTCCCTACGCGTGTCCACGTATTGCAAGTGCTGTGAGTGTTGATCACAGAGCAGACGTGTTTTTGGAGCATCTCAACACTGAGGCTTGACATTCTTTTTTTAGGGAGCGTGTTTTTCATGATTGTCGACAACTAAGACACTTTGGATAGGGGGTTAGTTGTTGGTGATTTAGGAGGGGAGGTTTGCTGTCTCCTGTAGACAGTTAGGGCTGTCTTTTCTATGTCATCCAATGAAGCTGCTTCCTTAGGGAGTTGGACAAAACCTTGGCGCCAGGGGAGGACGAGATTACCGCAAAAAAAAAAAAAAAAATGCTAAATGTGTATAGGTGTTCATGTGCTACTTAAAAGGGTGGGAAATGAAAATAGCTTGGATGAATGAAAATTTGCATGCCTCGTTCGAGTGGTTACCCCTGAGTTAGGAGCCTTTTGTGTATCATAGTGTTCACATATTGTTGTTGTTGTTGATTGTCATGTAATCATTTGAAGGCTCTAGTTAAAGGTTAAAATCACATTCTTGAATTTGAGTCATTGTGTCAGCAGAACATGAGCCAGCGGAACATGAGTCAGCATACCTCATGTTAGACCTGGGTTACTGGAAATCTTTGGGCCGTACTAGGACTAGATAAACTAGAAAACTAACTAGCCTAATAACATTAAGTTTGCAGTATCCACTCCATAATTCGGCACAACATTACTAAAGTAACTACAAGGAACTTTCATTTTTTTGTTGATTTATTGTTTTCACTGCTTCGAGTCCTGAAGATCTTCATCTGGCTTGTGAATGCATGAATTTATTTTGTAATTAAGTAAAAGATGCAACTTGTTTTTGACAGTATTTTATGTCTTCACATTTGCACTCTGGGATTGCAGTAATCACCAACCTTGCAGCACCCCAAACACCCTAACACTGGCTCACCCCCCTTCACAGCACATTCCCCTTGTGAAATTAATATAATTAACTGTTTAAACGTGATTCTCCAGGCTCCGGTTGTTTGCACTTTGAGTTTGCCTCTGTTTGATATCGAGATGCTAATCAACACTGCTTTTGTTGTAATTTTAGGGTAGGCCAATCACAGGTAGAGAGGGATGGTCATGACTTTGACCTCCTGGGGGGAAACCTGGCGTCTCTATGTGAAATTTTCACAGTTCAAAGCCTAATACAGATAAAATGTATTGTGTGATAGTTATAATTCTTAATCATTATCTTGGCAAAGTGCTCACTAACACAGATTTCTATCTGTGAAAAACCTTTTTTTTAAGAAATTCAGTAAGTTAAGTCAACCTCTGTACCACTGTAACACAAGAACCAGCCCATTCAAAGAGATTCTGCTAATGTCTTCTTCCCAACATCAGTTATTTATCTAGTACAGTCTTTATTCCTTCATTCAGGCCAGTCAGTTACTTAATTATTCCCTTTTGGAGACCGGCATGCAAATCAGAAAACAAAGTGAGTCCTGTTCCACAAGGAAGACAGGGTGGTTCAGAAGTTTATTTCTAACATCGGCTAGCATCTGTGCGCGCTGTATGATGCCTCAGGCCTTTAAATCCCGCTCTCTACCTTCCCGTCCTTCATTTTCTCTCTGTTATCTGCTCTCTGTCTATCCACACATACACCCACACAAAATTATCACAGCCTTACCACCCTCTGTGTTTCCTATTACTCCAGGTGTAATGGTATGGACTGCTGTTGTGGCACGTTGATGTATAATAACAGTAATAGCCTTTCTTATCCCGGTGAGGCACTTGAAGATAACACACACACACACACACATTTGTAGGAGATACTTTTGAAGGCTGGTAGAAAAAGCTTACATGCATAACAAATGACATTGTACAGGATTCCCATTGAGGTTAATGGAAATGTATTTCAATACATAACATGTGCATGCCGTGCTTAACCTACTTGGTCATAATGGTGACTTAATATGCTGTGAATGCTCATGAATATCATCAGGTTCTCAGCACAGAGGGTCAGTGATACACATTTTTTTATCTTCATGTTGTGAGGATGATAATAAACCCTTTCTCTAATCACATATGTGCACAAATTAGATTCAATGAACCAGATCTTTTTAGTGAATCACAACCGACCTAGTGTCTATATTGGATTTTTCTCTATATACTATTTAATGTGTATAATCATTTGTAGTATAATTATTTCTTTGAATGGTCTTTGGATGGGTTGGACTCATTTGCCGTGTGGACCCTACAACCTAACAACAAGAGCGCTTCTTGTCAGAAGAAATGAAACACACTTAATCAACTAGAAAGAAATTAAACTATACATGTTTTCTTCTCTTGTGACCTGGAATAACCGCTTTTATCATTGGTTCATGTACATCTGCTGAAATATTAGTTATTCTAAACTGCATGTCATGTCAGTGGACTCCTGTGACCCATTTCTCACTGAAAAATGAGTTATACATGTTGAAATTGCTTGGCCTTTTACTAGGTTTGAAATATATTTTAGTAATTGGACAATATATGACCGTTACAAGGCTATTCTACAAAAGTATACTTTAAATTTTCATATTTAAACTACAAAATAAAATTGTGTATTCTATGTATTTCAGAGCACAGATCACATACTGTACTGTATGTAGACATCGTCATAGTGATTTAAGCTTTAGAAATCTGATTAAGATATTAGGAGAATTTAATTAGAGTCAATATGCATTTGTTGGTCATTGCCCTTCCTTTTAGCTATAAATACTTTAATAGCTCTCCCTCCAATAAAAAAGCTCATTGAAGAGCAGGCCAATTTCTGCTGCTCCAGTGAATCTCATAATCTTGCTCTCTCTCTCTCTCTTTTGTGGTTAAATTTAGAAAACAACAAATGAGGTGACTGTCAGAGTCAGGGTTGAAATGCTTTAACCTCGTTAAATGAAGACATGTGAATTAAGAAAATTAAGAGAACAAATCTCAGGTCACATTGTCAAAATCTTCTTAAATGCCCATTTGGCAGGATCAGAACCCTTTCAGATGTTTATTTTCAGCCAGTCTCAGATCTGCATTTGACAGACACAGAAATATTTAACACTGCTGTCTTCCATTCTCATCCTTTGAGATAAATGTAGTAATTAAACTGATATTAATGCTGCTACTTTTGGCACGACTTGATGACTTGCCGCAAATGTGTTTTTCTCTAAAATCCTTCACGTGGTATCAATAGCATGTTAGGAATCAAAGGACAACAAAATGTGTTTTTCTAATCAATTGCAACTTTGTATGTCAACTAGATTTTGAAAGTCTCCCTGGAAAACCACTTCAATGAATTGGCATTACGCTCTGATTTCCATTTTAATTCACGATGCCACTGATGTTCATTTAGAAGCTCTGTGGTTTGGAAAGAAGCCAAGATCAGCACAAGTTGGCGAGAGTCTGGTGGTGTAATGGATCAGGTTAATAAATAACAGCACTCATACAGTAACTGATTACTTTAAGCAATGTGTTAGACAGGTTATTAATATCAATCATCAATAGTTGTTTTGGCGTAACATTAAACAACAACAAATGTGAAAACGCATAAGCTGTTCACTGAGCACTGTCTCTGTGGACCCCTTAAGCCATGTGTCACATTCCCTGAGCACAGACATTCAACTTGATTGAATGTGTTTTAATGTGTTGATGCAATTTCAGGAATGTGATACAAACATGATATTTTACTTCTCTGCCATCACTTCAATTACACAGCTTTAACAACTGACAGTGATGTGCTAAGTGCTAATAGTGCAAGAAGAAATGATCAGCCAGACCATTGCCTTTGATTTTATTGTTATGAACAAATCTAAAATTCAGTCTTGCAGACACCGCTGTAGAGCAACTTCTTGACTTCAAATCCTACACTGATACTACCAGTAATACTTAAATATACTATAATTATTTTTTCATTAAGTGTACAGTATATTCTGCAGCAAGGACTGAGCCTTTTCCCTTCCCTTTTTAAGGAGCTGGATTCCTGTATGCACCTATTGTCAATAACAAATTGAGTCCCGTGGTTTATAATATTACTATATGTCAAGAAAAGATTGGAATGATTTGACTCTCCTTAAACTGTTCTTGAGTTGAAGGTGAAAAACTCACAAACAGCTAATTAAGATGGCATTAGCGCTGCTAAGGAGTGCTGCTAAGAATGATTTCTGTGACCTCCCGAGGAACTTAATCCAATCAGAATCATTATTCTGTCCAAAGCTTTTTACGTTTGCCAAGTTTTCCAACCACTCGTGTAAAGAACTCACATAGAACCAAATTTACTTAGCTTTATATGACTGTTATAAAGAAGACACACATTTAGAACAGCACTTCTTATAGTGCTGTTCTAAGTTTGTGTCTTCTCTAATGGTGCTTTGACACACATATGGTGATCACTGCTTTTATAAAGCATTATTGGTTTAGTAACTCAGCAGTTCATCCTGTGTTTTTTTTTTTCTTTTCTTTTTTTAAACAACATCGATAGCATCTGCTCAAAACCCTTTCATTAATCCTGCCAACCAGGCATAAAAAATGAAGACAGATCACAGTAAGCACTAGTCCTATTTTAGGGGTAATTTATATGTTCTGTGTTTGCCTCTCTAGGCAGTCTATCGAGTTTATTGAAAAGCTGAGGAAAACTAATTGCTGGTCTGCGCTGTGAAACTCTCTGTGTATACTGCCTCTAAGATTTTATATAGATGTGAGGTTTTTGCACACAGTTCAGAGCATTATGTTAATTAGGACAATCTTATAGACTGCTTTTCTTACAGCCTTTCATGAGTTTAAGTACAGCTTGGAGGGTTATGCAAGTCAATCTACATATTTATTAGTCACTTTATCGCTTCAGACTATATTTATATTTAAAACAACACACTGTATGGCCTAAGAGGAAGAGGAAGATGAGTATTTTGTATGGATGTATGCATCATCACTTAAGGATGATAACTGAATTTCTCAAACTGGATTGATACCTGGGAAAGAAAGCCCACATTTTTACACACACATAAATATAGTTCAACTCAGTTAAACACACTTGGGTCATTTTGGCCAGAGTCCAACATAGTGCCCCTTCCTCCACACATACAGTCTGACCTGTTAGAGGTCACCTGAGACCATGGGTATCGCTTGAGCCTTAATTGGCCTGCCTGTCACCATGGGGTTTCCATTTGGTTTCATTTGGTCAGAGTCAGTTCTCTTCAGTACAGCCTGGTGTATTGGGGACCACAAGATCCCAGCAGGGTCCCGTGGGAAATTAAAACCCTGCTTAGATGTCTTAGACTGACTCTATCTCTATCTTTCTGTAGTCTTGTTCTCTCAGTCTCCCAGTCTACCTTGCTGACTTTTTCTCTCACTCAACTCTTTTTCTTTGGGCTGAGGCACACCAGTACATCTGCTCCAGTGAAATGGATGACATTTTATGGAACCATGTTTTCATTCTTTTCCTGACATAAGGGACCTTATTGATGTCTACTTCAGCATTTTATTAAAAGACAAGCTGGTAACTCTCAAATTTGTTACAGTTTTAATCCCTCAGCTCACACAGGAATGTTCATATTAGAAAAATTACACGATGAACCGGAAATATTGATAAAGGTGTTCACATTATCAGAGGTAAAAACTATACAGGACAACTTGGTCAGAATAACTTGTGGCCTCCATGGGGGTCATGATAATACACATTACAAAGAGCTTTTTAAAAGACTAAGCAAGAACAAACAAGTAAATGAGAGGTTTGCAATATCATAAAAAAACGACCATACAGTAGAAAATCTCATTTCTGCTGATAAGGTTTGCTTTAATGGAAACAAGTTGATGTTGTTTCTTATCTATTTTATTAGTATAGCTTTTTGTGGCCAAACTCAACCCCACCAAGAAAATGCTCTGTCTAAAACAAAGACCCTAACCAAAGCAAGATATACTGGATCTACAACCATGCTAGCAGCTCTGTGGGTTTGTAATGCTCAAAAGATGGATGGATAAACTAAAACAGTTGTTGATGTATGTGATGTCACTCTGAACCCCAAATGTCAACCTGTTGATGATGCTGGAGGAAAAGTAATGGGGTCGTCAAAGTCAGTAGGCTTTATCCTGTAGAAACAATCAATGTAGGAAATGTCATGGCAACAGCAGATTATATCCCATAAACTAGGCTAAAATATTTTGAGTCAGCACCTGTTCAAACCCTTTGCAGTCTTCCAACAGGGAACAAAAGCTTTGTTGAATGTCTTTAAGACTCTACTACTTCTTTGGCACTGTTTCGCCTGTTGAATTACTTGAGTGACGATTATAAATTGGCCATTTTAACAGCAGACATTTGTAGTAGGAACGATTGATTGAATGAACAGTAACAATGGCTTTGTTCTATTCTCTATTGGTCATGGCAGTGCAATAGTGAGCATGTACAATACACCTAACTCAATGAATCAATCAATCAGACTTTTTTTGTATAGCACACATTGAACACATTGTGTTTCACACAACCCGTTTTGACTTTAGGGATAATTAAAAGATCATTCTAGAGGGCTCACAGTGCTTGATTGATTCCAAAGCAGGTATCCAGAACAAGGACTTTAAAATGTATGTATTGTGTGATCTCTTAATTGGTCCTTGTCAACAGACATGCAGCTGAATTTTGAAGTAACTGAAATTCTACTATGAATATGTATGCCTTGTCTCCTGATGATGTTTCTGAATGGCAACATGTAAAGTTTAAAATGAGTAGGACCTAAAATTAAACCTTGGGGAACACCACAGTACATCTTCTATCATTTTGATGAAAAAAAGAAAGTTGAGAAAATATTTGTCATTCAAATCAATATTAAAATCAATATTAATATTTACACCTTGTCCCACTATGAAGTATTTTGTGAAAAAGCCTATTTACCTATTTAGCCTATTTAGTGCAGTGCAATGAAGGAAATAGGCACAGATCATCACCCATCTAAAGCAATCCCTTCTGTGAGGCATGGTAATGCAGCATCATACAAGTTTGTTCCAGCAGCAGGGGATCGGGGGATTTATTGGATTAGGACAGAGGGGATGATGCAAACATTTATGCTGTTCCAGAACAATGACCTCAAGCACATAGTTAAATAACAAAATCTGTTTTGAAACAGCAACATATTTAAGTCCTTGAGTGGCCAGGCTGGAATTCAGGCTTTTATTTGATAGGCATTTAATCATTAGAATGATAGCTGTTTATAGATACTGCTTATCCATTTTGACTGAGTTTCAGAAAATCGACAAAGAAGAATGGGGACCTCCAAATATGCCAAAATGAGAGGCATATCAAGGGAAACTGCTTTTGGCAGCCAAATGTGCTTTATTGCAAATTTGAGCCCTGGTTTAATTCGATAAGCGTTTTGAATACATCTTGAAGACAGTGAAGCTACGGTTACATTCCACATCAGCTAATGGGAAGACAGAAAGGATTTCCTCCTCCTTTTTATTCGGGCATCAATCATTTGCATATAGTTAAAGGTCTTCCCATTAGGAAACATGACCTTCTCATCATTCTCTCCCCGCTTTTTATTTGAAGTGCAGATCTTCCCTCTTTTACAAAAAGGTTCATTAATTCCCTTCATCACTTTCTTTCCTTCCTCTTTACTCCTCTCTTTTTTCAGGCCCACCCCACATCGCTGACTAACTTACTTTTTTGTTAGAATTTCGAGAGTGAAAACTATGTGTAGACGCACCATACTGCTCAAGGAAGTCTGGGAAGTCAGCTCATTCCTGTGGTGTCCACAGGAGGGTGACAGTGTGGGCAGATGCTCCTGCCCTTTCTATCTTGGGTGCCAACGTGCCCTTTTCAAATGGTAAATCAAACTGTTTTTCTCCACATGTTTCTTGTACATCAACTGACTGAACTGAATTACACTAAATGATCCTTATTTCGCCAAAAAATCTTGGATGGCATTTCTGACTTGCCATTTGTGCCCTGCCTGCTAACAACGTGTCAGCTCTTTCACACCTAAGTTGTTTGATTCGGTTAAAAGGAACTCTGGAGCATTTGCCAAGTTATTGTGTTTCATTTGGTTTTGTTTGAAAGCTATCAATCGAACCATGTGGTGGACCAAACAACCAGACAGTCTCAGTCAGCTTGCAAGTGGACTTTGGCGCAATTCATTTGTGGTGGGAAAGCAAACAAACTAAACGCGGTATTTCAAAAGCTAAAACAGAAATAAATCCATCTGCTCCAGTCTTATATATATATATATATATATATATATATATATATATATATATATGAGTAGGTAGTAGGTCAAAAGCTGTTAAAACTGCTGCATGTCCATTAAAATGCGTGACAAAAATCATACAGTGATCATACCTGAATCATAACTGTAAGACGTCTTCATTTCCTGTCTCTACCCACGTTTTATGAATATCATTATTCATAATATATTTGCACTCTATAATCAGTTCTTTGTCTGTCTTTCTGAGCTCTCTGTGACACCAGAGAACATAAATATACATATCAGAGGAATTAAATTGCCGTCAGAACTCATATCAGTGGCAAGCATTTGATTTCTGCACTTGGATCCTGAGGATGACAATCATATTAAATTAGAGTATCCAAGCAGCAGAGTCAGTATGTTTTTTTTAAGTTTAAGTTCTTCTTGGTTCATTTTTTTTTTCGTTGGTTCAGACCCAATGAACCGAACTACAGTTGTGAAAGCATCTAAGCCCACAATGACCCATCTATCATACAGCATGGGCCTCTTTGCTCCAGACAGGATTACAGATAGACATTTTATTTTTTTAAGCTACCTACCTCGACTGTATATGCACACCACTGACCTCAACTTAAAAATGATGAATGAGGAAGGTTGGTTCAACCTGAGAGAAGCACCAGAGGTAAAATTATTTGTTTGCCCCTGGTAAGATCTGCTTTATAATATTGACAAGGAAAGTTTTTTTGCTGTTATGTAACACCATGCAGAGACAAGCGGGGTTGTCCCTGGGGCTTCATAATAACTTTATTATCCCCACCAAAAACAGAGGAAGAAAGAGAGAGGAAGTGACTAGTGTCCGAAAATAGTTGCTCTCTGGAAAATATCCTCCTCTCCTCTTTGGATGTGAAGCTATTTTATGCCCGTGCTATACACTGATGGTGCAGTTCCTGCCTGGAAAACAATTCATCTTTGCAAGTGGCTCAATATACAGTAACCGTGACATTCATTCATCCATGCAATAAGTAAAGTTTCGTAAAACTACTCCATCAATGTGTGTGTAACGCTCGATATTTCATAACAAAGCCACATTAGTGACAATGCCCCCTTCATCTGCCCCATCTCTCAAGATTAAGCCCGAAGAATTGTAATTTCCAGCAGCCATCCAACATATTTCCATACCAATCTCATGCTGTTGCCTGGTCACCTAGGCCTGATTAATATGCAGGATACTGGATGGTTATTTGGCGAGTGCTACAGCATGTTACTGGCCTGTATCATATACAACAGATGGGAGAAACATGAGAGGTCCACTGAATCCCGGTGGAATGAATCCCGCAAGCTTATTACTATCCCATTCAGTCCTATTTTAAGCAAAAGTACATGCAATCAATTTGTCATGTGTCACCTTCGACCACCTGGTGTATGACCTCTCTCATTATGCCGGTGAAGTCCTTGTTGGGAGATGGTGCTGAGAAGAAGAAGAAGTAGGTCAAGGGAAGCATGAGGACGATGTGGTTGGGTAGATCTGCACATTTCCATTAACCAACCTTATGAAGTCAACCCAACATTCACGTCGTACATTGTTAACATAATGCATTTTCTCAATATATGTCATATTACTCCCTATGCAATTTGAGGAGATCTACAGATCTACAGGCGAGGAGCTAAATTGCTGCCATATTTTCCAGCAGTTCAACCAGCCTTGGCTTGATTTTTTGATATAGAAATTAATTTGTCATTAATTGTTTTTGGTCAATATCCTGTATATCAAACAAGATTTTTTTTTTCTCATTACATACAATGTTGAACTTCTGAGGCAGCATGGATAGGTTTCATGCAGCAGTCCTATGATCATCATTTAAGAATCCCACCTACATGAAGGGAGTAATATCTCTAGTAGAAAACAAAATCCAGCCACGCCGTGTAGTAGAAATGAGCCATTTGTAGCCACAGAAAAACATTATGAGCGAGCAAGACCTTGTGTGGTTTCAAATAATTCACGTGCTTGACATCTGGGCTGGTCATCAGGGTTAACCTCACATACTTTGCTATAGATACTCTGAACATTTTAAAGCATGCCCACTTACAAGAAGACGTGGCAGAGAGGAGAGCTGTAGTTTGACTGCGCTTCAGAAGAGGTCACGTGTTACACATTTCTCTCCCCCTTTGTTCATTCGCTCTTCTTCCCTTTGCCGCAGTCTTACACTTCATCATATAGCAGCAGACCACAGTTCTTATCAGTTTTGCTATAGCTGTTTTGTACTCAGGAAACACACTGTACAACAAAAAAACAAACAACTTATTTTTGTGTATGGCTGCATCAGAACACAGTCTGCTCAGAGAATAGCGTGTTGATTACGTGCTCAGGGCAACACGCATAGAGGTACAGCTTCACAAAAGGCCAGAGACCGCCTACAACTTTATACCTGAGTGTGTGTGCGTGTGTGTGTGTGAATGCAGTGTTAGGAGAGGCAAGAACTGAAGAATCATTTGCCGTGGATGTAGGTGGAAATATGACTTGATTCGTCATATTTCACCGTATAGCCCCCCTCAAAAAAATTCAACTGTGTGAAGCGCAAGAGTGTTTATCCAGCTGACTTTGTTACACAGAGAAGCTGAAACAAGCTAACAGCAGGGGAGTGGATCAGTGTGGCTGTAAGTGGTTTCAGAATGTAGGTCTCAGTGTGGTGTGTATTTCGTGCCTGTGAGACGAGCGAGGGAGGGAATGGAGAAAAGGGGATAAATTGGATGAGGGGAAGAGAGAGGACGGGCGTGGGAGAACGTCGCAAAATGAAACACAGGCTCTGTCTTATGGCTGCAACCTCCAAATTACCACATGCTGCCGCAGAATTTCAACGTTATGTACGAGAACTGTCTGAATGAATGGAGCCCTGACAATAGCACTCCAAAAAAACACGGCGATTGCATGCGAGTTTGCTGTAGGATGATTTAGCTAATTAGTAACAATCTGTTGTGACACCGTGGACTGCTACATGTGTGGTTTCCAAGGGTTTTATTTATTTATTTATTTTATCATGGAAGTGCAACCTCTGACCGCATCTCTTGTCCCTGAGCTGCAGTCAGGGTTAGGTTCATTAGCAGAACAGGCAACACGGATGATGAATGAGCTGTATTTGCTCTGTTCCACATAGACGAACACACGTACAGAAATAGCGGCGCGCGCACACACACGCGCGTGTGCTATACACACACTCCGGGCTAGCCACAGTCAAGAAGATGAAGAGAGCCCCTCTGAACGAAGAAGCTAGAAAAAAATGAAACTTGCCAGAGAAGCAATTTTTTTTTTTTTTATTTGAAATTCTTCCCGCGTGTTAGCTTTTTTTATACAGAGAGTAAGAGAAGTGGAGATACGACACATTTTGAACAAACAGTTGATTAGGAATATTTACAGTGACTGAGAGAGAGAGGAGGCTGTCTAAAATATCAGTATTTGCTCATGTTTTATGTATTCAGTGCATTTCTGTGCCGTGTATTTTTGTCAGCGATGTGAAAGTAAGCTGAAAATTAAGCATGTTGTTTACTTGTGTTTTCTTCATTTTTCATTGTAAAGTAAGACACAAGGGGTAAACATGTTTTCTTTATTTGCTTTCATGTTCTCCATTTGCTCGGCTTTCCTTAAGTTGCAGTATGCCGAGCTCTCTCAGCCATAACAAATGTTTTACTGGGGTTTCCCAAATTAGGTTTTAGTACAGATACTTCAGCAGGAATTGGTAGGAGCCTTGTGGAAAATTCTACTCAATGATCAGTTCAGTCAGGGGAGAGAAGGTGCACAGGAGGCCAAGATGCCTTATGCTTAGAGGTTTATTAAAACCTGATCAAAGAGAAGGGATCAGTATGCTTGTCATGACATGATGTCACCATAAGAAGCTGTCCTCTCTGGTTAGTCTATATGCCCTTTATGTTCATGTTCACATCTTTAGTCTACAAACAAGGACATATGTTAACCTTTAGTGGTCTGACATTGTCATGTGACTCTGTAGAGGCTACTGCTTTACCTATTTGTTGTGTCGAGGCAGTCAGACAGCCCTATCTTCTGACTTCGGTTACCATAGTAACGATCAGGATGGCGCCTGTTTTCCGAAAACACAAGTATAAGGCTCCCCCATGCCTCAAGGAGAAGGGGTCAGTGTCCCTAAGATTTGACATGTGGCCTGCTGGAATAGAAAATTCCCTCACAAATAGCAGCAAGAACATAAATCTTCTTTCTCCGTTAGCTCCAGCTAAGGCAAGCAACCATCTAATTAATGCAAATTGAAATGTGTACAAAAAAATGCTAATCAATGTGCGTGTGCACGCGCGTGCATGTTGGCAGGCATGCGGTCCAGTGGAACATGTATGTATGTGGGTGTACGTATTGATTCTGCTGTAGCCTCCTTATATGGTGAACATAATCACAAATGTTAGCAATCACAATGTATGTGTGTGGGCTGACATCAAGCTGACATGGTACAAAATGATTTATAGGCTGTCAGCCTTATTTACGTTAGTTTGTGCATGTCTGTGTGTGTGTGTGTGTGTGTGTGTGTGTGTGTGTGGGTGAGATATTCTGTCATATGTTTAATGTAGCTACTGGCATCAGCTGTCAGATCAGAACTGTGCAGGAGCACAAGTCATCCATTTGGGCCAAAACTACACATTATGAAAAGCCCTACATAAAGATAAAAGCATATTGCGTAAGGTCAACAGCCATACTTTCAAAGTTCAATGTAAATTAGATAAATGTGAAAGCAATCATTTCTCACAGATCCTGCACGCAGATGAGAAGATGACTCCATTTAGCATCCGCCAGAAGTCAGTGACCTGTGAATCAGTGGGTTTATAAGGTTAGATCCGGATCCTATAATCATACAGGCGGGGTTACATTACCTAACCCTTGTTTTATTTCACGCGGGATTCTCCCTCTTTCAGCCTCTGTTAAGCAGGTAATGAAGACGCATCCCACAGAGCAGGCAGAACAATAGCAGAATCAGATATGTACACAAAGCTTTTCCCGGAGTTAAGTTTTATAAATAAGGAATGAGGAAAAAGACAACTGTTTCCTTTTAGGGCGTCTTTATTGAATGTCAATAACAAATATAACTATTTGTTCACTAGAATCTCTACGCGTACAACAGAAAATATCCATCCTGCAGGTGAATGAAATGTTTTGTCCTCAAGGCTTTTCCTTGACCTTAATGGAAAACAACATGGAAGGAAGTGAAGGAGAATACACGAGGACTTAAGAACAAAAGGCAACCACTTTGCTAAGGGAATCTGATTATGCTTACAACAGGCTATGTAATTATGCAATGGCAGCTGCTATTGACAAGGTCCTGCCACATTATCTCTTTTCCTTTTGTAAATGGTGCTCCAGTGTACCCTGCACTAAAGGAGATTAAAAAGGACAAACTGAAGCCTTCCTTAGTATTTCAAGAGTTCGATCAGCTGTCATTATGGCTGTCACTCAGACACGTCTGGGTAATTTAGTTAGGAACCTTCCCAAGCAAGAAAGAGCATTCACGCGCAGCCCCAGTTTTCCAGGAAGAGAAAATTGTTAGGCATGGCATAATGTACTGAACGAAAGCATTTTTCATTTCACTGCTACTTTGGTCTGTGTCTACAAAAAGTGATTCACTGATAACAAGCAACATCTGACATTCTAGAATATAGATTGGACTGGATACATTTGCTCACACGAGTTCATTAAGGTGCAGCTGGGAAACACTTAATCTAGATAATGAGTCCACTCGTTTTCTTTTTTGTTCAAGCAGTCACTCCAGGTGGTACGTACACATGGCCAATTAGCGTAATGTATGAAGGAAGTAGCGAGCACTGCATATAGTTTCTCTGCGTGACAGTGACAGTACTCCGGTAATAACGGTAGGCAGGCTGTGGACGTGGATCGTACAGAGCAGCTACAGTCTGTGGATAAAAGCTGTGTCTGATCAGATACAGCAGTGTCAGCTGGCCAAAAATATGAGACCTGAAAGCGGCAGAGTGTCCAGAATGCATCAGTGAAGGATATCCTAACCATGCATGGTGCGTAGAGTTTGATTTGTTTAATATTTGATATTGCATCAATAAATATAAATCTGTTATTGTATTCTTTATATTTCTCCTGGTTTGATTTACAGTTTCTGCTGCAATGTATTTCCACAGCAACACCACCTCATCAACTTTCTCATTCAGCATGTGAATATTTATTTCCATGACAACCTAATCTGAAACTTACATAATTTCCACCTCTGCATGTACAAGTTTACTTGTTCAATACACCCACAATGTGCTCTAGCAACATAAAAAGTTTAATGATTTTTCATTGATTGTGTGATTCCAATTGATGCTCATTTATAGACATTTACAATTACAGTTCAGGAGTTGAGTCAAGTGACTTACAAAGTGCATTATGTAAGCAGAGTGTTGCATATTGTTGTATTATTTAGAAGAACGTAGGGTTGACATGGATTATATGGAAGGTTATAATGTACAGTAATTAAAAACTAATTAAACTGCCATATGAAGAATGACAGAAAGGTGAGAAACTGCTCTACCCGTCATGTACATTCCTGCTGCTGTGTCTCCTGTACCTGAAAAATATTGCACTGCACAATGAGGAGAGACCAACATGGGGACAGAAATAAATGATGACTATCTGAACATTCTGACACACACACACGCGCGGTGTTCACAGCACAAATTACTGGAAATTCTGATGCGTGAATAAAGACTCAGCGTGTGCTCACACTGATGTGTGCTCTACTGTTATGTAAAATATTAATTTATACAGTTTATAGAGCTCCTCCCAAAATCTTCTTACCTGAAGCTTTCATCGCAGCAGTTACATGTCTTTCTCTCTTTCTTCTCTTTTGTACTGCATTTCAAACTCTGACTGTAAGTGAGCAGAAGAAAGTGAAGAAGATGGTGAAGAAGAAATACAGAGATGTGTGAGCCCATTTGCTGATCCATTGGCAATCCAGGCAGTGGTTGGGAAGAGATAATGAACATATAAGGTGTGTATGTCTCTCGCTATCGATCTATCTTCTCCAGTCCTCTCCCCAGGCCCTCTCCGCTCGTGGCAGGTCAGTGTCTACCATGAGCGGGGTTCTGCTCATGGGCTCTGTCTCTTAAAAGAAAAGTTTCTCCTTGTCACCGTTGCCAACATCTTGCTCATGGTGGGTATTGTTTGGTCTCTCTCAGTAATACAATAAACAATACAGTCCAGACCTGCTCTGTATGGAAGGATCTGCATCCATCCATCCATCCATCCATCCATCCATCCATCCAGCAGATGAGCATTTAGTGTTAAAGCTGCACTTGGGTAACCTAACTTAACCCTTCTCAAGATAGGTGGATTTGTCATGCGGTGTTAGCAGTATCTAATTACACGCTTGAAACCCTCAATGGAGACAGTTCCTGCAATCTTCTTGCCTCCATGTGGTAAATTTCTCACTTGACTCCGTCCTTGAAAGCATTGGGGATCTTACACCTTCTTATTTGCCCTCATTCTTTATTCTTGTTTAGTACTTTACTACTTACTTTTTAATTCAATTTGACCTTTTCTACTCATAATCATCCCTCTCACACCACTCTCTCTCTCTCCCGCTGCCTCCTTCAGATCTCTGAAAGGAAAAAAAAAAATGTTTTGCAAATCAGAGGGGTGGCGTTGTTCTTTCATACATCATAAAAGGCTGAAAGGTGTCTTCCCCAGTCAGACGGGGCTTTTCATCATCTATCGTAGCTTCCGTTTCTTTTCTTCGCTCCTCTTGTCCCCGAGGGAAGCTTGTTTTTAAAATAGCATCGTGGAGCTAAAGGGGGTTTTCCATATAATAAATTGGGTTCTTGTTTAATCGCTGTATATTTCGATGTTTTTCATTTACAACAGAAACTTGTTCTGGCTATCTTGATTACATTTGCACATTCAATAAGCGATAGTGTCTAAGGGAATATTGTGTATGCAGTTAATGTACTGTAGAACGCTGGAATGAAACACTGTTATTTCTGTGGAACATGGGACTGCTCCTGTAGTCTTATCAGGAATTTCTTGCATTTTACATGCCTTGCCCAAGGGCATAGGGTGGCTGTGGAATGACATCTCAATTATCTGTGCCTTCCAGTCTACCAGAGGGTTACAGGTGTGTCTCTTTCATTTGTTTCAGAGGGAACCATCACAGGGAGGTGTTATTGCTTTATATCTGCAATCCTCTAGATGCCAGTTTAGCCTCATTGCCTCTGTTTCTCTCCCTCGGGGGTGTCAGCAGTGAAGGTGAACCAGGGACCTTCTGAAACATGTTTGTTTTTGTTTTTGTTTCCTCAAATCTGAAGCTTCCTCTCTGTAATGTTACTAAAGAATTACATTGATAGGGCCAAAGAGAAATCATGTCAATGTGGCAAAGGAAAAAAAAAAGAATTTAAGTAAAAGATAGCATGGACAAATTTGAAGGCATATCATCCAGCGAGGGTAAAATTCTCTCAACACTAGAGAAGTTACCAAGCCCCAAGGAACAACACTGGGCTGTGAAGAGATTTAGGAAACTTCCCCATTTATTATGGGGCACACATCAGCCAAGAAAGCATTTTCCCCACACACACAATTGTAGGAAGTCCCAGCTACAAAATGGTGAAAACTGTTTTTGTAGTGGTCACACCCCCCCCAAAATGATTATTATTATTAATGAGATCAGAGAGCCAACAGCAAGTCAGGAGCGGACGTTTTTAGGTTTCTGATCAGTTCTGAAACAGCCAGTGCTGGGTTACTATAATACTGGCCCACCAATCCAAACTGTGCTCCCCAACATAAATAAACTTCATAAATGTGTTTGGATAGTTAAAAGACCAGTGTGTGGGATTTAGTGGCATCTAGCGGCATAGTTGCAGACTGCAGTCCAGTCCATTCACTCGCCCACTCAAAGCGTAAGGTTGAAACTATGGTGGGTGCAACGATTGAAAACCAACCACAGTGTTTAGAATAACAAAAACACACTAATTACAACTAATATATCTTAATTTCTGCCATATCAGTAAATAGAGCCTGCTAAAACACTGGTAACAAGATAGCATACATCCATCCATTTTGTTGTTTCAATTTGTTCATTATCGGGTTGTGCAACAGTGTTGCATCATAGACAGCATTGGTTAGGGATCTGACAATGCTGCTTTTTTTCATTAAAAATATTACAGTAGATACATTTCAGAAGTGAAAATGTTAAAAATAAATAATTGTTGTGCTCTTATAAAAGTAGCATTGCACTCTGCCCTCTCCATTACTGTATTTTTTTTCCCAGGCAGATCTTCTGAACAAACATTAATTGCATGAATTAATTCTGAGTTAAGTCTGAGTCTGATTAAGGCTGGGTTAATACAACATGCAAGAAACTGAAGATATCTTAGAATATCCTTTTTTTTTTAAAACTTTGAAGGTATGCTATGTATGAATATTTATGAGGGGTGTGATGAAGGCTTGCTTGGCACAACTCTAAGGTTCCTTATCTTCTCATCTTTTGTAACACTTTATGAATGAATAAAATATATAAAAAAAATGTTTGTGTTATGCACTTCTTTGCTGAATATCTTCTTATAGCAGGGCAAGTGAAAAACAAGTGACTTACGCCTCTGCTTGTCTCCACTTGCAGGTTGCAGTAGTCCCTTGAGTATCTCCACCACCTACAGCTATTTCTATTTCTTCTGACTACTACAGCTAGAAAACACAACACAGTCCCCAGAATAGATTGGAGAAAACTAACTGGAATGTTTTAGTTGAATTTTACAAGTATATATATTTAAAAAAGAAAAAGGTTGGTCATTTGGTGTAGTTGACCTCAGGGTAGCTGTTAAGTTGAGCATAAGGCCAGAGCAAGATAAGAGCCATGGGGGTAAAAAGTTGCACAACTTAAACACCCTTTTTTTTCTGTCCTCAAGGGCATTCCAGCATACAGAGGCAGACAATCTGTCTCTCCATTCTGCCTCCACTGAGAGTCACATCCTAATAACATATCTCATGGTGAAAATGTCTCTTGCAACAAACGGTTTGCCTTTCTATCTGCCGCTGTCATACTTGTTGGGATTCTCCCCATGTTGATTACCTCAACCCATCTCTTGAATTTTCTTCAGTCTTGTGTTGCCTTTCCACAGCGTTCACCGATCGAATCAGTTTTCTCGCTGACCCACCCTTGATTGCTTTTAAGATCCTCCACGGGGAGCAGGATGTTGTTTTGTGTGCTGTTTGTTGTCACATGGCATAATAATTTCCCAGTGAGAAAATAGCTCATGAGCAAATGTGTGTATTAAACCCAATTAATCTAAAAAGATGTATATAGTAATTAAATTGGAGTGAGCTGAGCCTATTGGCCCTGTGCCATCAGACACACAGGGGAATGAACCTTTCCAAATGGATGATTACATAATCAGTTTTGGGTATGTTTGCCTATGCATGTACAGGGGTCAGTTCTTCTTGCCTACAGGCTTACAATCCCTCATTCCCCTTACTGAAATAAAACACATGGAAGTGATGAAGGGCAGCAGAGTGGCCCAGTTGTTATTACTGTTTTTACACAGCAAGATGGGTTCAGTCCCTGATGATGCGATGTTTGGATAGTTTTGGTTATAGGTCATTGATAGCATTCACATTTATTTATGTAAGGCAACATATGACACTGTTAGGAAAAGAACATAAATTGGCACTTATTTTTAGCATTTTCATAGCCCATCAACATCTATCGGTAAAGATGACAGTGCATTTTTGGCATACACGTCTAAAGAATGAGAGAAAGAGAGACCCAATCTCACATCATCAAGAGAGCAAACTGTTTGTTCTCCCAGTGGACGCACATTCAAAAATATCCACTAATTTCCCATCGCTGTAAATGTTCATGTCCTGATCCTGTACTGGACTGGACACCCATTGTTCATGGTATGGGTAGGCTTCAGCCATTACTGTGACCCTGAATAGAAATAATCAGGTATGAAAAATTCTTTGGACTGATGGTTTGACTGGATGCTGCTCTGAATAAACAAAGTATGAAAAAGAAAAAAAAACTCAAGCATATGCTTTGTCATGGGTGTGTTGCTACCAGCTTGAGTAAACCATCCAGTCCATCCAGAGGGCTGTTCAGACACATGGCACATTTTACTGCAATTTATAATAAATAATAAAAATAAAATACTATGAGGCAAGATGAATGTAACTTTTCTAGCATGAAATAACAGATTTACAATCATTTTGGGAATGGGGAGGCTGACATAGAGCAGAGCCGGTGTCATGCCACCACCAGAGTTGGGCAACTGGGCAATGTAACTGGCCTCTATGGACATAATGAGGCGAAAAGATATTAATGGACGAAGCCAAGAGAGTGGCCGAACAAGGAGCTGCCAAATAAGAGTAAATCTGTAACTTTAAACAAATGATAAACTTTATATGTACTATACTTCATATAGCTCCTTTTTGATCTACCGTCCGCTGAAAGTACTTTTACAACACTTTGACATTCACACACTGATACCAGAGGCTGCCATGCAAGATGCCAACTGCTCAACAACAACAGGAAGCGGTACAACACTTCCTACGGACCCACAGACCAAGTGACTTTCCAATTAACAGAGGACCTACTCTACCCCCTGAGCTGCAGCTGCCAACAAATTTGGAAATACATCACAGCATCAACTATTCATCCTTCCTCTTGCTAACTGCAAGGTATACAGAAGAAGTACACAAACTTAGAAGGTATTGTACAGTCAATTTTGCACTTGCCTGTATATGCATAGCCAGAATGCCAGATAATGTTCCAGGTAACTTTGTTCCAGCCTCTGCATCAGAGCCCCTACTGTGCCAAAGGAGTGGTCTTACTGAAATTAATGAGGAGCCTGGTGTTTTTTCATACATTTCTGTTGTTGGTGTGAACACTGCCTGGGCACATCAAAGTACTGCATGTGTCAATTAGTTTCCATGGAACTGATTTATAGAGATTTATAAAGAATACATTTACAAAGAAGGACAGGACAAGATTTATCTAGGTAAGGATATTTTTTTAAATGTTTATGGGGGTCCAAATATTCCACAGTATTTCCTAAAAAGTTCAAGCATTTCCTATATAATGCAATAAAAATGTCCAAATATGTGTCTGTTGATAACTGCTATCTGTGATATTTTACAGGAGCACAGAACTTTGTTCCCACCTTGTCTTTCACATTGTCCGAGATGTTTTGTTGAGTTATATACGCCCGTGTATAACTTCGATCGATCCACACGGACCATGGTGACCCGAGAGCAGTGACCTCAGTGTTTTTCCAGACCCTTTAGTGACACTGCTGCTGCAGTGCTAACATGGCATAAAGCTTCCTCCCTTAAGTGCTCACAGTGCCTACAGCTACCATATCCTGCTCTTTTGTTGCGCAACTGCTCCATGAAAACAAAAAGAAGACACAGGTATGCCTGTGATCTTACTGCAGGAATAATCAGACATTTTCATCTGGGGCTCTTCATCAGGACTTTCATCTGGGTGGCTACTGCTACAGCCACAGCTTTGAAATGCCCTCCAGCAAAGAAGAGTGCTGGCTAGATAGTGTCACTTTCCATTACCACCATGTCTGCCTTCCTAAAATTAGAGAGGACGCCTCTGTAAACAGTGTAGGGGACCTTGGAATGACTGCCAGCAGGAGCTTAAATATGACTATAAGGATTGCAGGTTGGTAGTTGGAAGAGGAAAGGATAAATCAAGTTCAAGAGGAGACTATAAATGTTTGGTTGGTTGCTGTCTATATATCTATCTGACCTCACATGGCCACATAGAGTCATTAGGTTCAGATCCCAGACAGTAATGAGATTAGCTGAAGTGCAAAAAGTCCATACTCGTATCTGCATGCTATTACCCTCCATCTTTGCTGGTTGAAGAAGGGCAGCTAACTGAAAAGTTAAAGCTCACCAGACCTCACTAACTTCTTTTGTTCAGACAACTCCAAGCATGGATTTTAAATACCTGACAGAGCTGTTGAAACAGCCTCATAGTATACGACTGACTGACCGACCAATATTGTATTTGCTATGCCTGCGAGTAATGGAAAGTGCAACAAAGCGCATGGCCAGAGAGAGAAAGACAGAGAGAGCCGGAGAGAGAGACAGGGAAATAACTGTTAACTGTGCAGCCAATATCTCTGTCCCTGTCCCTTTTCTGGTCTGCATTGTGTGGCGTTGTGTGCTAGCGGTAATCAATGTTTGGTTAGTTATTTGTGGAGTCACATCCTGAGTGCTGGCATAGAGGGACTCCAAGGTCAACACACAGTGCACACAGGGTTTCACCACAGATGCTCATGCACACAAGCAGATGCAGACAGCATAACAGGATCACTCAGGATATAATCTGATTGGCTGATTGCCCCCCTGAAGTGACGGGCCTTCATAGTTTCTCCGCTATCCATGACGGCACAGAGCGGGGATGCATTGTTTCTAGACTTTTCTGTTCTGACAGAGATGTGAGTCGACATTTATTTTGTAGAAGGGAGAGAGTCACGGGGAACACAATGCACACAGGCGTACTTGCCAAGAGAGACTGTGTTGCCGATTATGTTTGAGGAATACACAGCAGTTAATGTGATGTCGAGCTGCTTCTACAATAGTGGTTACAAATGTAGCCCACTTGATATTAAAGGGGATCTGTTTATGCTCATTTCAAGCCCTGTATTTTTATTCCAGGACTCTACTAGTGCAGCTTTGCATGATTCACAGTTTTAAAAAAATCCTTATATATATCCTATACTGGACCTCTATTTCATCCTATGTCTGAAACGAGCCAATTTAGTGTGTGTGTCTCTTTAAGACTGGCCTCCCTAAAAGCCCACTTTGTTCTGATTGGCCAACTTCCCAGGAAGCCTGAGGGCTGCAACCATAGATACAGAACCATAAATGCCCCATTGGTGATTTCATTTCATCATTTAATGATTACCACAATAATAAGATAAGAGACAGCTTCATAACACTATTGTGAGATACGATTGATTTTTTTCATAACCTTTGAAATGAGGACATTTTACCTGAAGAGAGATTTATGTTTGTGATTACTTGGTATTTATTCTGTTGATTACCTTATTTTTCTCAAGTTTAGAGATAGCAACATTGACACAAGAACTTAATGATAACTATTTGTATTGATTAGCTTCATTTAGAACACCAACAGCCTTGCCTGTAATGTAAGTGATGGCTAAGATTGCCGATTGATGCGAGGTAAGACCGTTGTCTTAGATGATGTATCGTGTTCATCATCGGTGTTCAGTTGTCCTGTTGTTGAAGTGGACATTAAAGGTGATACAGAGGAAGCAGTCCCTCAGTTTTTGCTTGACCCACAGCCTGAATGTAATTTCTATAAAAATTTCTAACAGTAACCAGCAAGACAAGACACACAATCATAGATACAGAAATGGACATTTTCGGAGAAACCAGAAAAGCTGAAATTCTGAATAATTTACACTTTATGTTGCCTGCTCATCGATCGGAGCCTGCATGTCCCAGCGGAAGCTGTGGCAGTTCAGAAGATTAATGTTTTATTATAAAGCTGATTAGATTAACCACCCTCAAATTTATAATAATACATTTATAAATTTCATAAATAAATTTCATGAAAATCAGTTAAGAATTAAGCGAGTTACAGCTGATGTTCTGCTATAGAATGTTCTTTCATATTGTATATTGGTGCATTTTGATGTCCCTAACAGGGCGGCTGAAAGTAATGTCATACAGCTGTGGCCAATGAGATATCAACATTTCTATATCTATCACAGCAACTATAGCTAGAGCAAGAGTACCACCTTGTCCTCTATTCTCCCGTCCACTTTGTCCTTTATTCACAGATTTTGGTAAAACTGTTGTAATTGTATTTATAAATATTGGGTGGTCTTTCTTCTGACCTTCTTCTGACCTCTTGCTAGTAAGCTCAGTCAGCCATGCACCTAGCAATCCTATTACCTCTGTAAACAACGACATCACCAAAGTGCTCCGAGTTCCCATTATGGGTAGCCAACAAATAGAATTGCTAGCTGCTCGGACTAAATAGCCAACGGCAGCTACTCTTAGCAATTAGCTACTTTAGCAACAAGTAAAGGTCCCTAAGGAAACTTAGTAAGTCACTGACAGTTAAGGCAGAACAGTCAGATGTTTATACTGAATAACCTCTTGAAACTAAAAGTTGAAGAGTAGTTGTGAGCACAGCAGTAAAGTAACAGACTGAACAGGTGGACGGACATGTCCCTGTGCTCTGCCATGCTGTGTCTGGAGCAGATGACCTTATAAAGAAATCTGTGATCATTTTACATAAGCTGTCTGCGAAAGTAGAACAAAATGTTGCATTATGAATTGCATTCTGAGCTTCATGCACACAGGGATAACCTATACATATTTTTACCAAATGATTCGAAACTTGGTCACATATAATATAAACATCAAGATGCTACCCAACTGCTTATACTGTATAGGCTGTGGTTATTTTGCAACTATACTATTGTTGGGCCTCCTGCCTTGCACACTGAAACCTTTTCAGATGATCTAGAACGTGGCAGTGCGCTTGGTCTTTAGTTATTGCTGCACTAATATGTACTTGTTGGACTGCACCTTGTTTGTTTTCCCATTTTTAAGGACACTTTGGATAAAGCTTTGGTCAGTGTAAATGTTAATATATAGTATATGACAGACAATGAGGGGAAGCATAATAGAAAACTGATTTATTTCATTCCTCTTTCTTTTTTCTCTGTGTATTCTTTTGATTGTAAAGGGCTGCCAATAAACATTTTGTACATTGTGTTAGTTTAATCTCAGTCCTGTTTCAGTATCTTTGATATATTTCCCTTGCTCAATGTGGCTTTGCCTTTTAAGTGGATGGAATAGAAATAAGTCCAAGTGAGTTATTTTTAAGTCAGCGGTTTGCACTTGATGCATTGTTTGTTTCCACTCGGCCTCCCCTGTCACACATGGGCAGGAGCTTGTTTGGTTCGACAGCGCTTACCTTTCGCCCTGGCAGCCATCCACTGAAACATATCAAAACCATTCAAGGGAAACAGCCCACTGGGCTTACAACATGGTAGTCTGACTGAGAGATTTCTTCTTCTTCACCTCTTTGAGACACAGACACCGAGTCTTTTAATCACCTATCATAGTTGCCCAATTTCATTTATGTATTGAATTCACAGTCAGTCTCATAGCACACACTAAATAGGCCAAATGTTTTCGATTCAGACATTATATTTTCTTCTATTTAGCAGTTGAACACATTTCATCTTTTACAAGCCAAAAATTACAAATGTGGTGTGAGTCCAGGTCAATGCAATATCAAACACATTTTGCTTCTGAGTTTGCATTATTATTGAGGTCTTTTGACCTTATTTCTATGCTCTGAGTGTTATTTTAAAAAGAAAATCATACTTCTCTGTGGAAGATCTAAAGGTAACAGGGTCACAATTTACATGGCAATAGAACAATAGCAGTACTGGCTGTGCAATATCTTGTCTCCAAGACAACTTATGTTGGTTGGCAGGGAGGAAATTCAGTGTTGTCAGTATCAAATTCCATCCTACATTAATATTTTTTAAACATAATTACTCACTTGTTTATACATACAACAAAAATCTCTGAGGATTTTTCAGTGTTTCTCCTCTTTGGCAGATGGGCAAAAACAGAACCGGATTATAACACCAGCAAGCTCCTTTAGAGTACAAAGCCTTTAGTTGTGGATTATATTAAAAAAAGGGAGACATTTTCCACATGTAAAGGTGTCTCAGTGTGTCTTTATGTGAGTGTTTTTTGAGAGTAGACTGAGGACAACCATTTTCAAGATTGTAATTAGTGCAGAACATGACTTCACTTGTATGTCACTTTATATTTTTGGGGTATAATTATTATTTTTACCACTAATTAATTTAGACTAGTGTATGATACTACATATTCCACTTGATGTCTCTGGTGGAGGCTGGTGTTGGAGGTTAAGAGTTGCGTGAAATGCCAGTTTCACGAATAAAACTGAATTTGTTATAGTTCAAGGGCTGAAGGCGTGACAGAGCTCAGCACGTTTGAAATATACGCACCAATATCAGATTTAGAGGCCATATGGGTGAGATGGTTTATAACGAGAAAATCAATGTTCTACCCCCCCCCCCTCTCTTAGCTGCTGCATGCGAATGCCACAGTCTAGACATATAGAATGAGGTCAAACAGAGGTGCAGCATCTTATCAAGAATGTACCAATGTTATACTCATACTTACAGTAGCCCAGTATGTATATGCAGATAATATCCATACTGTACACAGTATATACATATATGTTATCTGTAAATAACTATTTTTTTCCCCTATTTTTCCTTTTCCTTTATTTTCCTTGACAAAAAGCTAACACATTTAAAATTTCTCAGTGGATCCTGATAAACTGTCAATCGGGAGACACGTCTCGGGAGCACAGTCCATATTTTTTCTTTAGCAGAGAGGCCTCAGGGTCTGACACAGCGCACACACACATCATTATTACAGATCAGTGGAGCTATATTTAGGACGAGTTTGATTTTCCCTCACAGGTCTCGGCCCTTTGAACCCACGTCCCAATCACCTTTTAACTCCAGACCAAAGGAAAACACCTTTGTCTCAGCATTTAAATTCATCTCCCGTCTTTCATAGTTTCTGTCTTTCTAAGTTTATTTCTGCTTTGCTCACTTCCCATACAACCTGTCACACTGTATAAACCCACATCCTGTTGTACAACAATCTGTCCTCATTGTCCAAGCAGTAGCAGCAGCAACAGGACTCATGCTGTGACAACTTCAATTTTGTAAAGCAAACAAGTTCTTTATATTTCCCTTTCTGATGCTGTCAAAATACTGAGTACTGACATTGTTTTTTTAGGGAATGCTGTGATGGGATGTTCTTAGATGGTCTTTCCTTTGCTTGCTTTTGTAATGGCTGACAGAGACTATTACAAGTGCTACTGACAGGTAATAGAAAGGAAAGTTCACAACCCTGTGCAGGTACAACAAATCAAACATCTCCTGAAAACTGGTACAGTAATGACTGAAGGCTGTTATTTTTAGAATGAGTGACTAGCTTAGTTCAGAAATATCTCAAAGACTGAGCACATGAATTCAGAAAATATTTTATGCCCAGACTTAATTAAGATCTGACTTCCCTTACTTTTACATTTGCTTTCTTTTCACAAATGTTCCTATTTGGGGAGACTGAACTACTCAATACACACTGTTAGATTTAAATACAAACTGGACTCATTAATGATTATTAATGATTTATCACATAAACAGTTATTCTTGTGTATTTGTTATAGGCTTTGATTTTTAACATAGATATTGAGCATCATACCTAACCTTTGTGTCAGCCTGTCATGAACTGTACATGTGAAAATCCCTCTGGCAATGCTAAGTACTGATGTGACAATGTGGCCTCTGGCCATCTTATGTGCTTATCAAATCATGAAGCACAATATGTTTTAGATTTTAGGTTCAAAGTAGACATCTTCATCTTGAATGGCAGTTTCACTCGTTGCATTCTCTCAGTCAGCTTTGTGAGGTAAACACCTGGATGGCTGTCCCGACTAAGCCTGCTAAGAGCAAATCAGAATGCTTCAAAGAATCACTGCTTGGATTCTGAACAAATCTCCAACAGTCTCACCAGAAAAGCACCTGTACATCATTACACCTCCTTCTCCATGCTTCCCAGTGGGAACCACACATGCGGCACTGTTAATCTTCTCTGCATCTTACATAGATATGGCTGCCAGAACCAAAGATCTCAAATTTGTGCTTCCTGACATAAGAAATTCTCTTCTTCTTGTCGGTCTCCCTCAGTGGTGGTTTCTTAGTAGCAATTCGACCACGAAGGCCTGATTTATGCAGCCTCCTCTGAACAGTTGATGCTGAGATGTGTCTGCTACTTGAACTCTATGAAACATTTATGTAGGCTTTAGTCTGTCAATTTGTGAGGCTGGTAACTGTAATGAACTTCTCCTGTGCAGCAGAATTAACTCTTGGTCTTGGTTTCATGGTTTTTGCACACATTCAAAGTTGAAATTTCCTGGATTGACACTTTCAAAGTAATGATGTCTTTCTCTTGTCTTTGTCTTTCTCTTACTTGAGGCTTTTTGCTGTACGCCAACACTAGCTCTGAACAACATAACTGATCTCAAACGCATTAAGATGGCAAGAAATTTCACTAATGGACTTTTAATAACTACCTCATGAAGCTGATTGAGAGTGTGCAAAGCTGTCATTAAAGCTAAAAGGCGGCTACTTTGAAGAACCAAAAATATAGTTTGCTTTGTTTGCACTTTTTGTGTACCACATGATTCCATGTGTTATTTCATAGTTGTTCCATGCACCATGAATGTCTACACAAAATTTCATCTAAAAAAAAACATCTACTGGAAGTAGTTTACTTAACTGCAAGGCTCACGTTCTATACTGTATATTCAAAAGAAGCTATTTAATGTTCACACTGACACATAGGCAGTATTCAGGGCGTGTTTTCTCTGCATGTGCCCACTTGGTGAACAGACTAAACTGCAGAGGCATCTTAAACCACAGAAAACAAACAAATCCATCAGAGATGCCTCGGCGGCTCCACATTCTCCTCTTCTTCCTTATGTAATGTAGGTCCTGTCACAGGGAGTCAACTTCACAGGCTGAAGCTTGCACGGCAACAACATTGGTCTTGTTAATGCTGACCCAATTTAATGGGTAGTCAAAGGGGATGACAACTGGGTGACGGCATGATGTTTACTTGGCCTGCTGACTGACTGGCTACTATATGACTGAATGTCTGGAAGAAAAAAAGTATTGTAATGGTGCCTTGCTTTCATAATTCAACCAATTTCTGTTCAAAATAGGATTCTACCGGAAACATACAGAGGGACTATTTAATGATCGTTTTCACATAATCACTTCATAGTCTTTTTCTATATATAACATCATGTTATCATAATAATATGTCAATAAGCCCAAAAACAGCAGCATGTGAGAAAAAATAATTCATCATCATTTCTTTGTCATTTTAGTGATTTTCTACCTGCACTGTAATGGCATTGTCTGATTAATTAAGAAAAATAGCAGTGCCACTTGTGAACAGAATGACTCGTTGTCCAGCTCATACAGATGGATGTCTGTGTTGTGTTGCATGTGTGATTTGTGAATCACATTAACTACTTACTGCCTAACCGATGGGTTGTGGTACCTGTGGTTCAATGAGAGATTTGTCCTCAAATGTCTGACTTGTAGAGTGATTGGAAAAAGGGTAAAACACAATTTTCCAATATCTGTTTCTAAACCTTTATGACTGGCTGGCTTATCGATCGACAAATCGACAGCGTCTATGAATGACGCGTCGGTTGGCCGGCTGACTGATTTGCAGGCTGCCCGATGAACAAACATCACTTCTCATCAACAGCAGTGTCAGCACATGTAAGATTTATGACTTAGTCCACCTGGTAATTATGGAGAGTCACTTGTTTAGTGAAACGAGGTGGCATGACAGCTGCCACAACACTGTCTGGAGAAGGGGAAGGACTGCGGGTGGGAAATTAACAGAGTGGAAAGGACTTAAAGGGAGTAAAGCAAGGGTGAGAAGAGAGGAGGGAAAGGCTGGAGCAGCGAGGAAGAGAGGAGAGTGACAGAGTGAGAAGCAGCCTGGGAATAAGTGTGTGTAGGTGCGTGTGTGTGTGTGAGAGAGAGCACGAAAGAGAAAGATGTTGATGATGAGGCACTGAGGAAGTGCTCTCTTTCTCACTTTCTCTTAGCAAATGCATCAACACATTGCCGTACTGCATCAAAATAGTGTTATTATATATCCCTTCTTGACATGTCCACACACACACACACACACACACACACAAATTCACAGGCACGTGTGCGCACACACACAGGAATAGGAGTAATTTAACATTTGCACTGCGCCCTGGCTCCTCAATGATTCATGCATTTCACACATTACTATAAATGGAAAGAACCTTTGCACTATCAAACTTGAATTATGTAAATGTGATCAATTTAAATAAAACATTCAGTTCCTTATTTTTAGTGTTTTTTTCCGATCAATTTAAATAAACATAAGCAGCTGAAGGCTCTACGCCCATGCAAACTGTCCTCTAACCTCGCTGCTTACTGCCAGTTTAATTTGACCAAAGCATTGCTACTGTTATGAAGACGACGCAAAAATGAAATTTGCCTTCGAAAAATTGCCTCAAGTGATGTCACTTGAGTCAGGGTGGAAAGGGTCATGAAGACTGCACATTTTAAAAATGCAATATCTGGAGTGTGGAGTAAGAAAGAAGTCAGCTCGCCAGAAATGTGTAGTTTGCTGCTCATCTCAGCATGAGGCGACATTAGCCACTACTAGCATGGCACACCCAAATCTCCATATAAAGTGTCTGCACTGAAGGTGCCTTTTGAGTAACGTAAGAGCCGGAACATGGAATAAAAATGACAGCATCCCTGGTTCTGCTGCATTGATTTTGATTCTTAAAAAAAAATAAAAATAAAAATCTGTCATGGGCATAGTATAAGGAAAAAATGATGTGCTGTAGTGTTAATATAATAATAAGTTAAAATAACTTGAATGGGTGAGTTCTATAACTATTGAATAGAATAGAAACTTCTTCTGCAGTGAAATTGGGAATTTTAACCCTTTTGGGGAGTGACTCACTTCTCGAGCCAACCTCAAGTGGCCGCTCAAGGAACTGCAGATTTTGGCATTCAGCTGTTGGCTTCAATCTTGAAACCTTTCACCTGCTCAAAAAAAAAAAAAAGAAAGAAAAAGCCTCTAGGTCAAGGACGTGTAAGAAATTTGGTGATTTGGTGACTAGAATGGCTGTTAGAGTTGCACTGTGTCACCTGACAGTTGTATATCAACGCTGAACCATAAATGTATTGAACATTAGCATCTAAACACCTACCCAAAAATACTCATTTATTTGTTAAATTCGCTGCCAATTAAATGAGTATTTTCTACAATATTTACCATGTCATCTGTGCTGTGTGACACACACACACACATACATTCTATACATGCACACACATGAATGTGTGCAACACTGAAGCATGATTGTGCAGCACTTGGTTTCTCCCATGGAAATATCTGATTTGGTTTTGAGAGTGATGGTGCAGTCTGTTATAAATAGTTCTCCCTAAAAGCTAAAAAACACTATCTGCTATTGATTAGCTGTCAGCACATGTTAAAGCTCACTGTCACTGGTCACACAGTCTGCCCCAGTAGGCTGACACACACACACACACACACACACACACACAGTCATGCAAAATGCATGTACGAGCTCTATCTTCCTCCATAAATGTGTCTGATGCTCTGTAACGCACATATTGAGTACATGCATGCAGTACACGTGTGCACACATATAAATGTAAATATGCATTCCATGTAAATACAATACAGACACAAGCACAGTAATCTCAGACAAACTGTCTCTCTAGCCCACACGCTCACATGTGCTTGTGCACGCACTGCAGCAGTTCACCATTTGCTCTGCTTCCTCTGACTTGCATGATTCATGCGTTTGACACTTCCATGCTGAATGCCAATGTGAAATGATTGGTTTATTGCCACATCACATGACATTATTTACTACAACTATTGAATTCTTCCCTACCGTTTATCTTTACTTAATATGATGAGAGCAATTGCACAAAAATCCATAACCTCATGGGCTATGTTGATTATCCAAATTATTAGGATGTGTTTTGGAAAAATAAAAAAAAGCTTCTGTTTTTTGTGTCTTTTGACTTCTTAAAACAGAATATTTATGTATTTGTAAATTCTCACGGGACACAAAAATGTCATCTGTCTGGCTAACTTTGCTGATGTCCCGTGTAAACAAAGCAAGTTTCCCATTTTAGACATTTGTTTAGATATTAAAAGCAGCTTACCATATTTGAAGCTGCAATATGTTTTGACGCCTGTTGCCTTACAATTGCTAAACATTGCAAGTATTTCAAGGAATGCAAATATTACCGTGCACACCATATACAGTTTGAAACATGTCTGGTGTGGACAGAGGTCAGGGTGGTGCTTGACCTCTTGCTCCCCTCGCTCTAATGGTCTTTGCAGCCACTTTACGATACGAGGAACATAGTAACAAATGGAATCTGGACAGTTGCTTACATAATGAGCAGAAAGCTCTGCTCATACATGCTTTACACTGCTCTGCCAAATACTCCCGTTGAGCTGCACAGTGACGGTACATGATAGTGATTGTACTGGACAGCTTCCAGGTGTTCCTGTGTGTGAAAGTACGGCCACGGAGCAGGGTGTTGCTCATTGTTACATTTGGTCGATGTTCAGAAATAACTGACGTTTGCGTCATGTTTTCATTCCAGCTGTCCACGTTGTTGTGTAACGTCTTTGTAAGCCTACTGGCTGTAATCAATTAATTAATTAGAATGTTTGGCAGCTACACAATAATTCCTTGAACTGATATCTGTGCTACTCTATGATACACTTGTGCATTTTTTTTTCTGTGGTTAGCCACACCAGAATAAGAAGCGCTGAGCTCACCAAGACTCAATACTCACTGGCAAATGTGATACAATACAGTAGAGAACCCATGCATGCACATAAACAACAAATAGAGTATCAAAGGATAAAATAAGAATAAGAATAAAATACATTAGATTATAAACAAATTTCAACAGGATATGAAATATAATAGGAGGGTCATTGTATGATTATAAAAGTCATTATAGGTCTATTAGAATTCTAAACCGAGTATCATACTATGAAGCATTGTAAAGTCTATGTATAAAATGTGACGTGAACATGCAGCGCTTATCCATATCCGTGTCAGTGTTAATATTCTGGGAGGGTAAGCGTAGCTCTCTTCTAAACACACATGCAATCTTTTTGCCCTGAGGTGAGCTTCAGAGGCAGCTGAACTACAAAACAGGCAGTGCATGCTGCCTGAGAGGCTTCATAGAAGACAGAACTCATATTTACTGCAGCAGCCTCAGAAGCATTCACATACTGTATATCCATCCAGATCCAGAAACACACTGTAACACCAGGAACAATGGAAACATTTTCCGGGGACAATAAAGTGATGAACATGGCTGGGATAAACTCGCTGTTGCCATTTGTGACCAGTATGGCCAATTTGGAGACCCTCTTAGCTAATTTATTTCCAGTAAGCGAGGTGAGAAATATATTCACTGTTATGTAGTGATTCATTCACGCTCTTCAAACAGCACTGGGGTCTCTCCCTGTCTTCTGTTGTGCTCACGGGAGGTGGTAGATGTGGTGTTTGGGGCAGGCAGGTTTAATCAGAGATGCTTCTCTTTAACTCTTCAGCTCTCTGGATTCTGATGTTCCTGCAGCTTGTAAAATATTTAAGCAGTTCATTTGTTTTTCTTCTCTGTATAGATTTTGTCGAAAATCTATAAAGGACACGGGACACAAGGCACATCAAACAAGCATCCACCATTTCCTCCATTTAATGGAGTTGGTGTTGGAAAATTAGCTGTTGTAAGTTTTTTTGGTGGAACAACTACAAAACATGGGCCTAGTCTCCGAGACATTAAGTCAGGTTTCTGAAGAAACTGAGTGTGGTGGCTCTGCCCAATGCCATCTTACCAGTTCTGCCACTGCTGGGCAAATACAGTACATGGAATGGAGGAGAAGCTGATGTGGGCTGAATGACGCCAGGGTGCTCAAACACGCCACCTGTAATGGCCCCCACCTGTCAGTCAAAGTTGTCATGTATTATTTATGTACAACTAATATAGTTTGAATTGGTAAGTTGTATGCACAGTATTTATATTGGAAAAGACA
This sequence comes from Nibea coibor, assembly GCA_023373845.1. Classification (NCBI taxonomy): domain Eukaryota; kingdom Metazoa; phylum Chordata; class Actinopteri; family Sciaenidae; genus Nibea; species Nibea coibor. The sequence goes on along the minus strand of CM041733.1, from coordinate 5,521,336 downwards.
ACAACAAAAAAAGAGTGAACATGATTTCTTAAAAGTACAACCAACAGTTCTAAATATAATGCATTATATCTAATGTATAATATAAACAATAAGATAAGTAATTATAATCTTTTGTTAATATAGTGATCTTGACCTACTATACAAGCTGAGAAACCAAACAAACTATAGGGCACATGGCTACAATACATCTCAACCTGATTCCAGCCTAGAAATTGTTTTTGATGGTAATGTAAGAAATATTCAGATGTTTTACTTGAATAAAAGATGACAGCAATGTAAAAAATAATGATTGTGAAACGTTCATAGACTGAATGAATGAAAAGTTCAGTTTCAGAGGCGGAGCTGTTCAGAAAGTGTGCAGCCACTGTTGAGCTCTATTTGGTGCATAGCTCTGATTGTTGCAGTTAGTTTATGCAATTAACAGCCAACGGTAGTGCTGATACAGCAGACTGTGAGCTGCTAGTTTCACAGGTAAACACTCTTCACGCCGCTATTCTTCGTTAGGGAAGTGTTTCTAGGGTAGGCAGAATGGGTGACTGCAAGGCGGGCTGTCACCAGGCTGCTCATCGGTGCAGTCCGGCAGCTTGGAAAAACGATTGACGCAGCCAGACCTAGTTTCGGCGGTGGCAGGGCGGCTTCATGCAATGCTGGTTTCACATGGGTTCGGGCAAGTAGTAGATGGAAAAACCAAATCTCTTTTTAGATTAGCTATGGTTAAGTTAGAGTGGCAGAGAATACCATAAACGGTGGTGGTAGAAAGTTAAATGTTTTTTTTTATTGTTTTGCCAAACTCCATTAGAATAAAATGTGGGGCAACAAGAAGCAAATGAATTAATACATGAATTACATGAAATAATAGACCCAAAATGATTCCATCCTTTTGTGAACAATAACATCCCCGTAGCAACATATCATCAATTCATTTTGCCGTCCTACTAGTCTGTTGGACTGTTTTTCGCACACTGTTCAGGTGTTATCCTATTTTCTTATAATAGGCTAAAACAAACATAGCCTCTGTGTATAAATGTTCATTACAGTGAACAGTGTCCATTACTGTGTTATTTTAACATGTCATCCAGGACATCTGGTGCCCCTCTAACCAGAACAGTTTACACAGGACACCAGGTGGCTCAAGAACTGGGTGGTTAGAGAGTGATCTGTCAGGAGAATCAGGAGTAAATAACACACTTGTATTTTAAGCTGAAGGTCAAGCACACACTCATGCACATTTAAGATCAGGCCTGGAGCAAAGAGGATTTGAAGATATCTTTTTTTAACTCCACTTAGAGACACCAGATGGTTAGTGTTCGTCACATTGGACACATATGGTTAAACGCTGAATAACTGAGCAACTCAATTTATATTCAAGTGCCATAAAATGCTTCATAAATCAATAAAAACAAGAGCTGACAGACAGAAACTATTAAAAAGGGATATCTGTAAAAACAGACTTTCAGACTGTGTTTAAAACATTGCTGACCAATCAAGAATATTCGAGCTTTATCTACTGTAAGTATCTCATGCATCCGAGCGAGAATGCAGTGTTGATTAGCATTTCTTCTGCTGAATCTTTTCAGTCAGTCAGCTTTAAGCTGACACAGACAGTACGGAGAAACATCCTGTTCTCCAGAGTGTTTCCTCTCAGCAGGATTTGGTAGGGCAGATGCTGTGTTACAAGTAGTAACGTTCAAATGAATTGTTTAAAAGGAATGACCTCTAAACTGTAATTTGATAAACAAAGAACTGCATTGTACCCTACGCTCTACAAATATAAATATGGACAACCTGGTGAAAAATGTGACTTCATCCGAATTGAAATAATGAAAGAATATTGTCCACACGAGTCCACAGAAGTAAAATGATGCCGGTATGTTCGCTCACACTCTTGTCCACTCATATATAAACATATTAGCAGGTTATGGCAACAATATATGCTTAATAAGCAGTGGTGACTTCCATGATAATCTACAGGACGCTGGATGTCACAGTTAGAAAAGGTTTTTACTCTGTGAACGCAGCTCCACAGTCAGCAACACAGAACAAGGAATTGTGGGACGGCATTACCTCTATCTTTTGTCCGGTGTATCCAATGCTGAAGGAGATAATAAAGGAAGCACTGAAGCTCCTAACAGAGAATTCAAACAGCTCTTATGATGGCGGCTACATTAACACTTCCGGGTTATTTCAAACTTGACTATTTGACAGCACCCCCTGTGATTTTGAAGCCAATTTGACACACAACTTTGTAATGACTGCAATGGTTTCTGTCATGTGACGTACACTGACCCAAAAGGACTTTCCTATAAGCTATTGAGGGTCAAACACCTTTTGAACATTTGGAATTCTCTCTCAGTCTGGAAGTATATAGAATCTGGGTAATTTTATGCCCAGAAAATGAAAAGAAATGTATTTATTTATTTACTTTCAACACTCAGTTGTCTTTGTACATCCATCTTTGCCCTGATTAGGTTCATCTTTGCCCCTGCATCAAGCAGCTGAGCCATTTCTCCAGTGTGTTCCTAGTGATGTTGGACTTGTTGAACTTTGCCTGCTTTATGGACTTTACATTTTACCTTCCCGTTGGATTTGTTTGCCTTCTTTTGACTGCTCTTCAGGAATCGACCTTTTCTGACCTCATACTCCCCGTAAGCCTTTTGTTCATTGACTTTTGCAATTAAATTACTGCTCTGCGCTAGCTCTGACTCCATTGTCTGCATATAGGTCTTCTACCTCATATTCCTGGTTACAAGTTTTTTTATGGAGAAATATTTCCCCAAAGCTTTAAAGAAGTACGTTAATGCTGCAAAAATAAAGCTCAACACGTACTGTATGGAAGAGGCCAAACAGAAGTTGGCTACACTTACAGGGGTGAAGAATGCTTGTTTGTTTGGATCCTCATTAGTTTACTGAAAGAGACAGCTTGTTTGGGATCCCTTCACCTACACAAACATTATTCCACAAGACAAATATGAATATATTACACAACATAATGACATGATATGTCTCACTGATGTCAATGGAAAAATAAGAAGGCAAATTATCCGAAAGAAAGAAAGATCTCAATTGTCCCAGGTCTCACGAATCCGTGCACGCTTTTTGGAATATGAATAATAACTTTTCAGTCAACCCGGTCACTACAAAGGTATATTTACATGCGGCTCATTTGCAACACATTCATTTAGAAAGAAACATGTCAACTGTATGACATTTCACTGTGTTATAAACATAGTGAGGAACAACAACATGCAACCAAGTTGCGAAATGTTCACGGCAGTTTATTGGCAAAACAAATGAGTAGTACAGTGTAAATGTGGATTCTAGGAGACAGGGTTGTGTGAGTGCACGTGATTCACATTATCTCCCAGTCAAACCATTCTGTTTCATTGTGCTGTAAAACTGTTTGGTTTTGATAACAGTTCCCCTGTGCATCCCATCGAAAGTTTTTGCAGCAAGGCCAACCTTTATACAGCAGCTTCTGCATCCTTAATCTTGATCCTGGGCATTTATTGCACACATTTTTACTCACTGTGTATATATATATATATATATATATATATATATATATATATATATATAGTCTAATTAGTCTGTAGACTGTTGTCATGTAACTGTTCTGATCTGAGAACAGTGTGCCATAGCTGTCTAGTTGTGTTGGATCTTGGGAGGATCGTGATAGTGTAAATGATTTATTGTTTTGTGAAATGATAAATGAGACATGTACAAAGTGTTTTTGATGGTGGAATGCCACCGTTTTTCCTGTCAAAAGTGTCTCACATGACCGTTAAGGAAAATCCAATTGAAATCCAATTTGAAGGTCATTTCTGGTTTCACAGTTTTGATAAATGGTGTAATTTTGGCAATTTCTAAAAAGAAAACATTCATTTCAAAGCTGGCAGTGGGCTGTCCATAAATTTGCAGACTGATTAAAGCAGCGCAGCACTTATCTATCAGAGGCATGAATATCATTAACCTAATATAAAGTTTGCCAACTTGTCTAGCTTTTATTTATGCAACTCATCTGGCTTTAATTCATGAAAAAATATCTGTCCTATATTGTTGTCACTGGATTAAGAGGGAATCACAATTTGTTGTCTTAAAATTAAGAAAAATATTCACTCCCATGATTCTTAGATACACTTTTTTCCTTTGTTTTTTTCATTTCTCTTTAGCAGTAACCATGAAGTACAACTGGGGATGATGTAATTTGTGTGTTTTCTTAAACCAAGTACAGGCCTGTACCAAACTAAATGACAATCCATCCAACCGGACATTTCACTTAAAACCACATGTCAACCCCATTGTGGCACTGAAGGTTAAGACTATCCATTGAGTAGTAGTTGAGATATTTATGAAATTCTTGATCTTGATCTTGATCTGGAAGCAACAGAGGACAAAGGTTTGTACCAAATTTAAAGGTAATCCATCCAGTAATTATAGTTAGATATTTCAGGCTTGTGCAAAGTGGTCTGGACTAACATTGCTGTCCATTAAATAAAAAATATGAATATTTTAATGTTGAGATACTGCCTTTAAATCTCATCTGCAAATTCATACTAATTAAGATGAACCATATTCCAATAGATATTCCATTATGCTTTCATTGAGCTATGCTACTTCTCCCTTATATATTACAAATCGACATAGAGTCTCAAAATGTGTCATAGTGTCAACACACTATACTTGCCACATACTACCATATTGGTAACATTTCCTGCATTCCAGTGAAAGTGTCACTCGGTGGGGGCTTTAAATAGAAGCCTAGACTCAGGTGATGGTGCAGTTCATCGCGCACCATCTCATCATCTGGGGTTTTCCAATATACTGAAATAACAATATTTCACAGCTTTGAATGACACATATGATGCAAACATAATAGAATCTGGCATACAGCACAGAGCAACAAGGCAACACACCCTGTGCATGGTGGAATATACTGTATGTATCATTACAAATATAGAGGGGAGGGATACAAATACAAGTTAGCGCATATTTAATACAAATGAATGGGATTTTGCATGCCACCGCTGCCCTTTTGATATTAAACATTAGTTAAGAGGAGAGACCAAGATGATAGACAGACAGAGATAGTCACGGACGTCCTCATATCTGACAGGTGATGTCATAATGTTGTCATGCACGCTGAGGCTTTGTGACATTACAGTGATCAACCCTCCAGGCCATTTTTGCTCAGACTGGTTTGGTCTGTTGTTATATATTTACATAACTCCGGAACCTCAAGGTCAGTATGCCAAATTTCAGCATATTTATATTGACAATGAAACATTACAATCAGTGAAAGAAAACAAGTCCATTGGCCTTGGCATATTTCTGTATTTCTATATTACCAGGCTGCAGATCTGGTAGCATCATCCCATAATTGGTGAATCCAGCAAACCAAACTTTTGACCCTGTAAAGAGCTAAATGTAAAAATGTTGGTCGATAACAGCCATAGTTAAGGAGGTTATGATAAGTTTGCCAATGGTTCACTTTATGATTAAAAATGTATGATAATGTAAAATAATAAGATAAAACACACTGTGAATAAGAGCTCTAAAGATAAACAATCAAAAGTTTAATCTGCCCTTTTTAAAAATATCTGTCTCAAACGTTGCATGTCACCATGACTCCATAATCCCCATAACTCTAAAGTGCTAATTGTTGCCACAGATATCATCATCAATGAAGTAAGTTTACATTTAAAGGAGCGCACAGATTGTGGGCATGAAAAGTGGGTCTCATTCTGTCAAGATTGTATCGATATCAACCCGCTTTCATACATCCAGACAAATGGAGACATGCAAAACACGATGCACTTGGGGTGATGATTTGGAGGAAGACTTCTCCAAAGTGAAATGGTTTTGATAAGGCAGGGCAACTATTTCCCGTGATCTGAACGGCCACACTTGAAGGTGTATAGAGGGACAAGACGAGATAAAGGTTTAAATATCGGGATAATGGCACACACGTTCAGTCTCTCCTAGACGGCTCTCATATTGTTGCACTCATTTGCACACACTAGAAATGACAAAAATAGATGCGACAACTGGCAGAAATGCACAGAAATTGCCAGATGCATTCCCACAAATTACAGGCACTGCTGTGGGACTATACTGGTGACTTCATGCACACTAAGTGTCACACCCCAGTGTCACCCAATTGTTTAAATGTCAAAATTGCCTTAGAAAAATATAAGAATATTAGTATTTAGCCCCCTTTTTAATGAGATGCCTCCACTTTCAAACGTTAGCTATATAAAAAATAGTTCTTCTCTTGTAGCCTTCACAGAATAATCTATTTTAGGACATTCATGTGTTTCTTTTATTTTATTTTTTGTATGTTTTTTTTTTAAATATATCTGTTTACATAAACATATTATCCCACTTAGATAAGAAAATGACTGATGAATCATATTTCACTGTCCATATTTTAAGAAGATAATCCTGAAATCCAGTCCAAATTTCTCTTAGAAATGATCTTATGCTTAAAGTTTAACAGCCAGCTGCCTCCGTCTCAGCAAATTTAAGCAATGCAGCAGAGACCTGCACAGGACAAACACTGTCGGGGTTGTGGCCTTAACACTGACCAGAGTGAGTGACAAACTGACAGACAGTGCAGCAGGAACAGTGAGCTGGTAGTCAGAGCCAGTGGAGCTAACCGTAGAGCTAACAAGCCATGAGCAGCTGCTGTCAGACTCTCCGTGTCCACAGTGGAAAAACAGTTACCAGAAGCACATCCCCAGCCATTTGTAAACGTTTCTTTGTGTCACCTGAGTTCTTGCTAAGCTAGAAACTGTGTTTTAGCTACGCTAACAGGTCACAGAGGTTAAAGCGAGATCTACGGAGGGACTGTCAGTGGGTGGAACAATCATCAAGGGAAAGGTCGTGGTACAGCTGTGCATCTAGGGCCTTTAAAGGTCTGGTACCTCAACCAAAATACTAAGTATATAAAGGATTATCAAAAAGTAATGTAAACTTCTGTGAATGAGTTTGATCGTTCAGCGTACATTATAAAACAGAAGCAGTTACTTAGAGGGGGTCAGCAGTCTGTTTTTGATATAAGTGGCAGGATGTAAATTTGCCCCAAATGGTTAACTCTGTGTCAGCATTGGCCTTGTCAATGTTCAGACTGGTTTAAAACAGGCAATGTTGTATCGAAACATTGTCGACCCATGAAATCTTTAAAAATGTAATATGAATGTCAATATTAACCCCATCGTTGTTTACAGTCCTATAATTTATTTAACAGCTTAAAAACCTACCTACAATCTACAATCATCAGCAGCATTCATAAATGATGGTCAGGTTTTTCACCATTTTGGACTGCATCATGAATGGAGTCACCTTGAAAATAATTTGCACTGCAGAGCTGTTACCATCCAGTAGTTGGCAGTAATGCAATAACACTTTGGGATGCCAACTGCCATAAAAGCTCACAGAAGAAGAAGAACTGATTTTTTTTTTTTTACAAAATAAAAGCTCACTGTTAATCCTCATGTTGTAACCTCGTCCAGGATTAACAAATCAGTCTTCAAAATGCTCTCAGAGAACCAAATTAGTGAGTTCATGAGAACAAACAGGATTATTTTGGCCTTAAAACAGCATGTTGGACTGAATTAGTAAAGCCACATTTAAAGTACAAGGCCCTGTTTGTAGCATTTCACAAGGCAGCTAGCCAGACTATAATCTGACCATGTTCCTGTAGGTTCGTCAAGGGAAACAATGCTTGGAAGATCCTTTCACATATCACCTGTTGGCCTCAAACGTCACATCAAGCAGACAAGGATGTATTTTTTCATCTCTGTCCGGTTTATGGCAGCTTGGTTCCTGTTCCCAAAGGGATTACTCTCCACTTAGACGCCGCAGATCACTGCTCCACATCACCAAGTGACTGTAAGTACCTGCAGCTTGTGCCAACGTGTAGTTTTTGACTCATAGTAATAGCTGCTGCCCATTGTTTGTTAGTGAACAGTGTTTGCCATCTGCTGTTTTATTGCATTTATTTGCATTGTGATTAAATATGAATGCTCATGTCTGGAAATCATGGGCTGTGCTGAATTTGCACATATTTCCTTCTAGGTTAATGCATTAAGTCTTGTTTGTTTCCTATTAGTAGGAAGAACATTGTATTGACTGTCTGGTTCAAACTCAGTTTTAAGTTTCACTTTAAAAAAATGGTTTTGTTGTTGAGCTGTTCCATGAAATATGTTTTGCCAAACTATTTATCTTTAGGCTGTTTTTACCACTCTCCCACCTTCTCCCACCATGAGGGACAGCAGGAAAGCAGTCAGGCCCACACGCTGCTCCGCTCTCTGTTTTTCCTGCTAAAATTGAGAAGAAAATTGAACTAAATATAAATAAATATTTCCTGCGATATTTCCCCCCACTGAAAACACAACATGGGAGACACATGCGAGAGGCAATCACACTGACATTTTCAAGCCCAAGCAGAGAAACTTTTCCACTCAAAGTAAATCGCTTGCCGTGTGCAATTTGCAATTATAGCTACACTCACTGACAAATGTTCAGCTTCATTCCGCATTTTGATGGTTGTCTGCTGCATATCAGCACTATGTGAGATATTATGAGAGGAGCTGGTCTACTCTTAATCCTAAAATGTAGTGATTTTAATACAGGTAAGGTCACAATTATCTAATGGTGTGTCTTGGTGTGCTGGATTGCTAGGATCGGATGTATTATTGCAGGGTTTTGGGGGTTACATCACATCTTAATCTCTGCTCTGCCTCCCAATCCCTGCTGTGCATGGTTTGGTATTTGCTTTTAGGGAAATTATGATGTTAGACCACAGACTTCAATAGGAGTAGGTGCTTTTATTCATATACATATTGATGCGTAGAGGTGACTGACTCAGTGCTATTTCACTTTGACAGCGCAGGCATAAAGCTGCGTACATGAATGAATCATGCCGGCAATCTTGTGGCAGAGGATAAGCCACACAGTTAAAGATGCCGCAAGTAGATGCTTAAGCGTAAGAGCGCTGCATGTGGGCGCCGTCTCAGTTGCACGCTAAATAATAAGCAAAACACAATAAATAATAAAGCAGAAGATCTACTTTTTTCTCATCCAAACTGTGCTGAGCGTTGCTGGAGCAAACACCAGAGGTCAGAGTGTGCTTTTACGCAATCAATCACACTGTATAGATTAAACGTTCAAATCACGTTCTGCTCACGTTCATTTATCATTTTAAACCAACAGTCAAGTTCGATTTTGTTTAGCATTTTTCAGTACGCTCTGCCTCATACCTCTAACAACGGTGACCCACTCTCCAACCTGCAAGGTCTCTTAACAGTCTTTCTTTTAATCATTTATCCTGTGAGTATTCTGTTCTGAAAAACCAATAAAGTGTTTAGCGTGCAGTCATTGATATATGGTTTTCTTATATAAATATGAACTCAGTGTAACAAGATAAAAAGCTGTGTCCAGGGGGGCACGCAGCAAATTTCGGCCCTGTCTGTAGCAGAAATGTCAAAAGGTTACAAAGAAACGATTCTCAGTGAATGTACCATTTAAGAAGAACACCATTCATTTTCTGTAGATATGGGCGATAAATCATTATAGCATTGATGACAGGATGTGAGGCTCAGACAGCACTCTGTCAGGTTTGATTTCTGTAATACTGAGATGTTTTAAATGCTGCCTTCTCCAGCTTTTCAAAGTTGAATTGCAGTTATGTTGTTATTGGCTCTAGCTCGGCCTTCAGTGATAGATAAGGCATCTAAAGTATTTAGGACTTGATTTAAGGTGAGTATAAATGTCTTACGGTTAGGCATGGATCCCATTTCGTCCACACCCACTGCTCACATACTATGAAATTGCCTCAAAACAATAGTATAATAATATAATGCATTATTAAAAGGTCTGAAATAAAGAATGAAACCATGTACCTGCTATACTATTGTATACTATAGTATATTACACTCTGCCTCTGTGTGTTGGATTATATGTGTGATTCATGACACCCCCACACCTGTCTTACCCCATTCTGGCTACACTCTTTTCTCACTTAGTTTTTGGCTGGCAGCCCACTTTCCTCTGTTATCAGTCTCAGCAGGTCAGACAGGCTGATATCATTGAGAAGAGAATGAAGCAGAACTGAATGAGTTTTGCACGCAACGAATTCAAACCTCGGCACGCTCGCACACGTCGACCGGGTCGGACAAACATATGAAGTGTTGGAATACATTAGGAGGTCATCCTCTGACCGTGGCCAAACAAAAGAAGACATCTGCGTGTGCGTAACAGGTGTGTGCGCGTGTGTACGAGGGGTAACGCCGCTTTGAATGTGTGCTCGCGACCCTCTCCTCCGCAGTCACGTTTGTCGGCTGTCGTGTGAGATAAGAGCTCCACAGGCACCGGTCCACGGGCGCTACAAGCCATGAGCTCACTGACAGTGCATGTGTGGCAGTGCCGTCTCTCCCCCGCGTGCTGTCTGTGCGCATCTGCCATCAACATGTGACATGAAAGAAAATGTCAAATATGCAGAGCTTCAGCAAGGACACTGTGACACATTTCTGTCTCGGGGCTTTACTGGAAAATCGCACCTCACACAATTACGATTATACAGCATGCAACACATTAAAACTCTCAAGAGTTATATTGTAATGACAGTTGGAATTTGTTTGTTGTGCCCAAACACAACATATTTTATTTCATCTGTAAGGTCTTACGGATGCCTTTAGACAGCTTTGCTGCATCTAGTTTTAATTTCACAGAGAAGCAATTAGCAAAATTTCCAATTTGGCCTCATTCCTTTTTCAATTACAAGTGATCAGTCGCTGTGGACTGCACGTCGAAATAGCTCACGGATCAGGACAGAGCTCGAAATGCAGTGATTTAGCTGATGTCAGCAACATGTAAATGCGTGCATCAACCACCAAACAGCAAAAAGAAGTGATGCCTGTATCAGTGGTCGCCGTTTCTATTGTCACAGAAAATGATGATTCTACAGATTGCAGGATCCATCCCTGGAGGCATTTAGAGGAAATGCTGCATGTGTTCGGTCTGTAAACATTTGGATAAATGTAACCTAAGCACATTGGTTAAACTCAATAGAGTAGAAAGAGCTGATAGCAGAACACCTCTGTGTCCTCTGTGTTGGAATATTTGTAGCACTGCAGGTTCGAGTCACCTTACACGCCTCTTCACAGCCAGTCATTTGCAGACGGATCTATTTGCTTGCTGCTATGAGATAATTCACTTGATGCAGATTCTAAGGATCCATGACCAAGTGGCTTTCTAAGTTAAAGCCATCATAACCGTCTTTGTACACATGAATGAGTACCTTTCCTTCCCGTTGCCGAGTGCATTACTTTCCTCTGTCAACTGAGGTGAGAGCTGCCATTTTTGAATTTGAATTAGATATTTTAAGCTGCAATACTTCTATTCTGGCTGACACGCTGTGTTTGTTTTTGCAGTCCAGCAGAGTATTTAATTAATTCATCGTGTTAGTGCTTGTTGACTCTGGACAATAAAACTTGAATCCTGCTCTACAGGAACTCAAACAGATGGCCAGAAATTGTTTATTAAATTTCTCTTGAATTTAAACTCAGCAGCAAACTTTCAATCACAATCCTCTTAACTTCTTTTGTTGGTCTTCTGACTTTAGTTTATTTAAACTGAGAACAAATTTGTTTCACACCGTATAACATCATCATATTGTGAACCTGCCCCTTCCAATCCAACAACCCTGACATATTTTGGGTTTTTGACTACAATTTGAAGCAGTCTGCTGCAGCTTTGAACATTTGGCTGAGCGACATGACTTGTAAAGATGGATCCTCTGGTGGTGTCTGGCAGAGTTTTAGAGGTGAACACCCTGAGGCAGAGAAAAACAGTCATGTATTTATTTATTTCATGGTTCTTAGAAAGGCAGCATATGATGTGCAGAAGAACAGACTTATAAAAGCCTCCTGACTGATAACCTAAACCTAAACCTGGAGAGCATCTCCTATATTTCTCAGATAGCGCCTACTTACCATTCACCATTCTTTTGTTCTCGTAAGAAGAATAGATTATTGTGTTCCTCTCCAGAGGCACAATGGGATGAGCTTGGATTCCTAGAACGCAAGTTGTTGGGAATGTAAAAGTGACATAAAAGTGCAGGACACACATACAGTACTGTACACAGAGTCATGTTTCAGGTTGAGAGAAGGGTGCCTGTGACAGCCAGAATTCTCCAGGGCGTTTCCACTGACACATTCATCTTTTAACCTGAACTGACTGCCCATAGTATCACCATTGAGAGAGTAGGGCAGATTTACATGCCCTGAGGCCTTCTGTGGCATACCATCACCTACTCATTAGCACATGGAGCTTATGCAGGGTAGCTATTAGACGTGGCACAGGCAGAGAGATGACTATGGGATGTTGTTGTCTTGTATATATGAAGGTAATAAAAAAGGCTAGAGGAAAGGGACAAATCTGAAGAGCACATGCTGTAAAGAAAACTACTGGAAATATTGGACTGAGTTTTGATGGATTGAAATCAAGTAGGGTGGTTCAAATGAATTTTCTGCAAATAAAAGTAAACCAAAGGCAAAATTGGGAGATCTCTAATTAGTGTAAAGTCTTTCAGTCTAGTTGGTTTAGGTTCGGTGGCTCGTCCAGTCCGCGGGTCAGAGTGTCCTTGAGTTCTTGGGTTCTGCCCCTTTGCTCTTTGATTTCCTCTAGTTTGTTCTCAGACAGCGGATAAGCCAGTATCACCAGTTGCTGCAGTCCTGCAGCCTGCTATGGCAAAACAATAGTGACAGTTAGGTGTCTCACAGATAGCTCAGAAAGAGCAGTCCACTGAACCGATGAGAACAACAACAACAGCAAAATAGCAGATATAATAAGGACTGCCACTGGAAATGAACCGTAAAATAAACCAACTTTGATTACTTTTGGTCAAAGCAAACACAGGCTCATCATTTATCTAACGTGGTAACCCTCATCACTCTGTGTTGACACCAATGCTATCCTTACAACAGATGACTTTCCAAATTATTTCACTGTTGCAGACAATTTTCTTGGCATGAAATCCTGAAACATTTGCTTGAGTGGGTTGTTGTGTGTAAGGTGGTCAGAAAAACTCAGTCCAAGCTATGTTTTACTCGTCCTATTATTTCCGTCGTTTTTAGTTTTGGCACAGTCAGGTGAACAGGGTCATCAACCAATAGTTGCGCTCTCTCTAGCGCCAGATTTACAAGAGCGTAAAGCCTTGTTCTCTTGGACTGTAGAAAAGGAGGAGAAATATGTGGAGTCACTGAGAGTGACTCTTTGACATATCCTCCCATCTGTACCACAACAGAGTAGAAAAGGGAAAAAAAACGTGGTCAGAAATCACCACTGTTTTTGAAATGGGCTTGCAAGGTAGCTCAACTGTGGTCAAAAGCCGCTTTTAGTTTCTGCTCCTTTGTTTAATGGTTTGTCTTCTTGTAAATTTCCATCAGGCGTAGATAGGAAACATCTAAAAATGCATCTAGTAATTTCATATGAATAGTGACCCTGCAAGAGCCCTAGCCTCTGCAAATTCATAACAAAACTCTGTGACTTTTGACACAATGTTTTTTGTATGTGAGGGGGTGTCAGACTTTAGTCTTTAAAAAAGTTTTCTAGTGTATGTTAGGCGTTAGTTAACGAAATGTCAACTTATACATACTTTCCAGCGGATACACTGTAGTGATAATTAGTAATGATAAGTAATAATAAATAGTAGTTGGGCAGGGAAATCCACAGTAAATTGCTATTTCACAGTAGTATACTGTGTATTCAGTCAAAAACTACGGTAATCATACAGTAATTGGGAAAATCACAGTAACATAACCATGTATTGTAGAAATTTAGAGTAAGACATCATGTACTGTAGAAAAGTACAGTAAAATGCAGGGTTTTTTCTTTTATTTATATTTCTAAAAATCTGTCTTGAAAACTGTAAATGACTTTGACGTTTAAACCGTTTAAAAAACGTTTAAGTCTATTGTCTTTTCTCATTATCTTCATCTCTTTATGGTCTAGTTTAATTAGGCCCCATCATTGCCAGTGTTCCTGACAATGTTTGGGCATGGCACAAAATGTCTATCATAGCCACAGTCCTCCTACTAACCCAAACACGCACACTACAACATTTCATTACAGCTGCACATTTCCCAAATGTGATTCAGTGGTGCTGAATGCAAACTGAGGTTTGATGCCTGCAGCAGGCTTGTGGGCTGTTGCCTGCAGTAAGTTGACTAGTGAACCAAAGTGCTGAAACAGAATCATTCGACATAAATACATGACAGTCCACATGTGTACTTTGTCAGTCATGTGGGAATGGCAGCATTCAAACATGCAGCTTTTAGCCTAAATGGGTCATAACCACGTTACTGTACAGCATGTGTCACAACATGTTACATACAGTATGCATGCTTACATGTAATGCACATGGGGTGCATAACTAAATCATCGTCCTTGCGTTAGCGCCAAAAATAAGGCTCAGAGTGCAACATAATGTGTTTGTCTGACCAGCAAATTTCAACAGCTGGCCACATCAGCCCAGTTCTGATGCTGTGCGTGCAAGCACGCGCTGCTGACTTTTGCATAATATTTCACAGCACAACGCCGCACGACTGGCAGGCTGCGCCGCCTCCGTGGAGCAATGCTGAATTCAGCATTGTTAGCTCCCTTGGTGCTTTTTAAATATGTCAAGTCCATTATGAATTTGTCCCAAGCCACTAACAGCTCCTTCTTGTTAACTCACATCACAACATCACAGAAACAATGCCAGACTAACAGACTGCCTCGCTGTATCCATTGATCTTTCATGCCAACAAAGCATGCATTAGCCGTAATCCTCTCAAGACTTTGTACCTTTAAACGTCATACTGTGCATCCTTGCCGAGCGAAAACGGAGACAATTATGTAACTTAAAACCTCCATTGAAGAGAAATTCAATGGTTGTTTCTTCTGAGGAACTGACGTTTTGCAGCACAACAAACTTAATGTAAACAAATTCATTTATCGATTTTGCTCTAACACCAACACCTGCTGTTATATTTGTAATTTTGGCTGCATTTCCATTGCGGAAAAAAAATAGTGTGGTGAAATTTTCATGGGTAATTTATGTGTGGTCTCACACAAGCTAATATAACAGATGCTGAGCATCTGTTGCTGAGCAATTAAAGTGGGTCGTCACCTAAACGTAAGGGTGGTGATTCGATCCCTGCCTGCGCACGTCTCTAAGTGTCCTTGCCCACTCAACCCCAAACTGCTCCCAGTAGTCTTTTAGTGATAGGTAGTAATGGATTACAAGTACATTTTTTGAGCGAGTAATCTACTTTTTAATTTGCTACATTTTCCGTACTTGCTATATTTAACTACTCTGCTACCCTGGACACAATAGCACAGCTGCTGTCAGCCGCTCTGAAAGGATTAAATAATAAAATCCATATTAAACAGTGAGTTTCAAATGTAGAATGGTCTCACAGAGGCTTAAGTGCTGCTCACACTGGCTGTGTTGGTGCTTTAACCTGTTAACAGGGGGGGGAGAAGGTCACACTCATGGTCCTCGAGTTGGTGTGTAAAATAGTTTGCCTTTATTAACTAGCCTGTTTTGCTATTACGGTTTACATTTTGGCAACATTTAAAGATGGACCAGATGGGAACTTAATATTGTTTATGTTGAATGCTTCTTGCTTTTTTTTTTGGATTATATTGGATTTGGAGTGTTCTTAATTTAAACTTAAAGTTGTATCATTATTTTGGACTGGACCAAACAATTATTTGTGGTTTGAGTCACTTGTTACTGTACAGTAACTGTACTTTAAATTAGATATAGATTTTCAGTGCTCTACCCACCACTGGTCCCATTATTATACACTTTAACCATTATCAAAACTTGCAACCTGCTATATTACCTTGTATAGATTTACTGTCTGTCTGTTAATGATGACCTTAAAGTCAAAAGGACATTTCACTGGCACTGTAGGTACAGTAAATTTTAATAGCTCTAGTACTTAAAATTCATGGGGAGGAGCAAGTTCTCCCTTCATTATTCACCCATTAAATGTCTTTGGAAGTGCAGCAGAGCAGAAGTTTCTTCTTTTTATGACACCAAACATTTGTAAGTCGCATAAAGCTCCCCACTGGATACCATGTAAGTTTACGTGGGCAAATACAGACTATGTCTGACAGAATTGGGGAAAACTATGATGATCTTCACATTTAAAGTGTCAGGGGCTGAGGGGGCTCAACATATGTGATGTGCATTTTCTCTGAACCTTTTCCACACCTCTCCGCTTCACTCCTTTCCACTCTATCCCCTGTGACGTCTACTGTAGTTGAACCCGACTGAACAAAATAGACCTTGGCGGGAAACACTATGAAATTGTTAAATGAAAGCAGAATCTGAAACCCCCATATTCTCCATCCACCCTTCCTCAGAAAGATGTATGAAATTCTGATGTGATCTTTGGGCCTGAAGGAGCATAACTGAAAAGGTGAACATTCTGGATAATTCTGAGTGTTTAACTGAAGCTACAGTAAAGTCGATATATCAAACAGAGGAAAGGGTAGCAATGTGTACCCTCACTAAAATTCAGTATGTGCAGCCTGCTCCCCCTCCCCATACAAATCTCATGATGTTGCACAGGCTGCAGCCATATATCAAAGACCAAAGATATCCCACATGCATAGCCCAAAAGTGTAACTTCCTTCCTCACCTTATCTTTAATATTGAAGACAGTGATCAATGCCACAACACAACTGCTGAGGTAAAAAAAAAAAAAAAAAAAAAGAAGCATTTAAAGTAAAAAACAAACAAAAAAAGATTAGATAAGATAGAGTCACATAATAAACTGCTGGAGGTGTGTTGTAATGCAAAACATACACAGTGTTATCAGATGAAGTAGTAATCATAGACAGTACAGTCCATGACGTCACCCCGCCGTTGTGCAGCTCTGTGTGTGGTGGCTCTGGTCGATGCCATCTTGGCAGCCGTGCCTGCCTGCTGCCTCCCGGTTCATCTAAAAATGGGAGAAGGAGTGGATCGCTGGTGAAGCTGAGGCGAGCTGGATGAAGTTGAGGGTTTTAATACGAGGACTTACGGAGGTTGACTAGTTTTGTAACCAGCCTCAAGTGGCTGAGGCATTGCTGAGGTTGCTACTTGGAAACGGCCGTGTCAAATTTTGTGACATGGCAGCATTCCTTTGCATTGAACATCGACTTGAAGTATTAGTTGGTCATCTGGTTAACTCATGTTAAATTTGGTGACCAGCACTCCGCACTCAGACACAATTAAAATCTTTACCCTACATTCTTTTTTTTCTCTCCCAGAAAGTAAATAAAGCGACACCACAGGGGAAATAAAGGTTTCAGCTCGCTGCAGACTCCCACTTTCAAGCCGAAATAGAAACACAGTAATCCTCTCTTACCCGATATGGGCTGTAGTGTGGAGAACCTGAAAAGCACAATTTTCTTTTTTTCTTTTGTAAACACTGGCAGATTCTGCATTCCTTCCATCAATCCATCCATCATCCATTCCCTCGCTTATCGTGTTCAGGGTTGCGGGAGCCGGCCCCGGCAGCACACAGTCATTTTAAAATACTATTATTGCAAGTCATTCAAATAAGCACTTAAATATTAAGAAGCACAAAAAAAAAAAAAAAAAAAAAAAAAAAAAAAAAGCAGAACTATGGCGTTAACGCATTGCATAATCAGTGTAGTACACATAAGCACACAAAATAAAGCCCCTGGCTCGTAGGAAAAAAAAAAAACAAACAAAAAAACAGTTGACCTCACTTTTATTCCGGTGACTCAGCGATTCTAAACTTAAGCGAACAAACAATTCTCTTATGTATAAATTGGGACTTTAAGCCAAGTACAGCAACACCACCCAAGCGGCTTGTTGTAATGGGCTTCCTCATTACACGGAGGTGACTCCGACTGTGTTTGAGCAGTAATAATCACTCTGCAGCAATAACCTCTCCGCGACTGCCTGTGAGTCATTAGAGCCAGTGTCCACTTAGAGGATTGGGACACCCTGATTAATCAACAGGATAAAGGTGTCTTACAGTCTCTCTTTTTTTACTCTCTCTCTCCTCCTCATTTCTGATCCCTTTTGATATTCAGACTACAACAGGCTTCTGTAATTGGACCCAATAAGTCTTATGGGGCCCCATAACAAAGAGTAAACCTTAATAGCGTGTCAGAATTTCTACTTTGGCTTCTACAACATTATGGACCTTCTTTTGGCACTTGGTTAAATCTCCTCCTTTCTTTGGAAAAACGAGACTCATTTAGTGAACATGAATACTTGTGTGCACTTCACTGGCATTAACTGTAAGTTCAGTTTTTTTTTTTTAGTCACCTCACGCTGCCAGTCAGAGCTGCTAGTGTGTAAAATTGCTCACGGTGGCTTTAAGCAAGACATTAGCTTTCTGCAGGACACCTCATTAATTCTCCTCCTAATATCCCACTCACCTTCACTCGCAGTGTTATTGCTCCGCACCTTGCCAGTCTTTCCCGTCTGAAAGGGACAACATTTCCCTATCCGCCGCCAATCTCTTTGTCTCTTTGTCTCTCGCACTCCTCCTCTTTTTCCTCGTACTCAACTTGATCAGGGTGTTTGCCGTCTTGGCCAATCAGTTATCAGTTTATGTGACAGGAAGGACTTGTTGTACCGAGCCGTTTAACAGAATACCAAATCGTGTCCTTCTTAAAATGGGACAAGGCTGCAGCGAGGACTGTTTGCCACTTTACTGAACAGTAGCAAGAGTGAAGGAAAGAAGAGATAGCCCCGTAAATGCTTTAACAGGGCACCTCAAATGTAACTGTTCAAAATTGGGGCAATTAAAAGTACAATTTATATATATATATATATATATATATATATATATATATATATAAATTATAAGTTAAATAGCATGTTTGCCCCAACAACATAATTATTTTAGTATCACTTGATCCAAAGAAAACATTAACAAGATATTCCCTTTCGCTGTACTAAGACAGAGTGCAATTTGATCATAAACTGCTTCTAAGTACATGCCTGTACTATTTATGGAGCCCTATAAATACTTCTACAGGGCTTTTTACACATTCATCTGAAAACATACTGTAAATGGAAACTGGGACAATGAGATCAAAATGCAGATTAGCAGGTTTGATTTGCAGTTACATTCATTCGCCAGATTAAAAATGATGTAAAGCAGACACTTTTTATGCATGTTTTTATTATGCAGAATAGGTCACAGTGTATATTGAGCAAATGCACTACTGTATGTATGACTGGGTGCATACAAAATGTGAAAGATTAAAAAAAAAAAAAAGCTAAATCTGTGAATTTTGCATTTAGTCATGCAGCATTTTTAAGTTGAATTGTAGAAAAAAAATTATATATATACGGACAGTTTCTGTCCTTGATTATGACTGCCTTAGTTGTCATTGTAAAATACTCACACAATAAAACACCTGTGGCCGCATTAAGTCAGCATTACTGCCAAACAAATTGTTACAGGATGTCAGATTTTGTTGTTCATTTTAGATCTCATGGGAGAATGGATGAGTGGTTGAAAGAGATGGACAGAATAAAAAAGAAAGAAAAGACGCTGAAATTAATGACAGAGAAAATGAAGCGATTGGAAGGTCAAGCGATGGCGGGACCGTTAAACACATGTCACAGGCGAGGCAAGACAAATTATGTCAGTGAGGGGGAATAAATATGAATCGCCTGCACTCTTAACTGGCCCCTAAATTAAAACGAGAGTAGAGCGTAACGCTAGAGCCTGCTCTGGCACAGCACAATGAAAACAAACCTGTCCGGAGTCAAACACCCCTGTGTCAGCAAACAGGACCGCTAACATAATTGATTCAACAATTGCACAAGTAATAGTGAAATCCAGATAATTCAAAATTACCCCGATCTTTATGCATGCTTTCCACGGTGTCAGCGTGTTGCTGAATGTTGCATGGCAACCATTCTGATTAATTGCACTGAAGAACTACATTGCTTGGTGGAAGAACGATTATTTGTTATCAATAAATTATTGCATTTTTAGTTGCTGTGTAATTCTTTTATAAAACCTTGCCAGGTAACAAAGCAATATCCCTAGCGTGGCCATGATTTACAGCGATTTAGCACAGCTAATAGGGTTTTAGTTAATAATGTCCCTTAGTTGTTATTAAATCACTGTAAATCATGACCTCTCTGTGCTTATTTTTTAAATCACCATCAGTGGCATCATTGGTGACTGATGCACAAAATAGCATGCGTATACAGGATGAATTAACGGTGCTATAGTTGATTTTTTGCCTCGGGGGGGGGGGGCAAAAAAACAAGCTGACAGATGGACAGCCCATGCAACTTTCTGGTAAACTTTCTTTGGCTTAGCAACACTCTACACCCCATTACTTTAATTACCTGATGTTAAGTTCATCCCTTCTCCATTATAAGTTCTGTAAATAAGACATCACTTTGTGTGAAAGAACCACCTTACCGCAAGAGACTGGAGATATTTGGCGGCCTCACTGACCTGGGTTCGTTTCCCTTCCACTCAGATTACCGTATATTTTGGTGAGACACAACAATCTGTGGAGAGCCTCTCTTAAACCCCTTTCAGCGCACGTCTCCCCTCACAAGCCAGACACTTCACTCCCAGCATGAGATAAAGAACACACCCTCTTCATTTTGGAGAAACAGATTTTAACAGTGGGACACCTGCATACCTGTGGAGATGAAGGGAGCAGGTTTGTAATTAAGTGGATTCAGAGGTGTTACTCTTTTTTTTTTTTTCTCTTAACAGTCAATCTCATATAGTGGCATGCATAATTGCTGTGACTGATGGGGTGTGGGTGGGGAATTGATCTGGGGAGCCGGTGCGATATTCTGCTCCACTTCTGTCTTCCCCTCTGTATCTTTTTCTCTGACTCTATTTTTATATCTTTTTCCTCCCTCTAGAGCTCTCGGGTTGTCTATCCCCCCTGCTACGTTTTTTTTTTTTTTTTTTTTTGCATCCTTCTCTTTGTATTTGTAATATTCACACAATATCACAGTCAATTGCCACCAGGCAGCTGACAGTGTGCAGCCGTGCTGTATATGGCACTATCAACAAACATTAATATTTTCCTCGAATCTGTTTCACCTAACTGGGTTTTCCAGGAGCGTACGCGACTACAGCTGCAAATATCCTACGACCTCATTATGAAGACAGTTTTTAATGATGTTTTTCTCTTGAGCCACATCTGCTCTTTCTACAAGAACGTTGTCAAGCTATAGAGTCGTAGTCAGTGTCCATTTCTCATGAGATTTAGCAGAAAAATGCACATTTTTCAGGAATTCACTTCTGAATTAACAGAACTGAGGTACAACAGTGAAGGAACGTAGGAACGTGTCAAACACATCCAATAATAATATAAAATAAATGCACCCATTCATCCATAAGTGCTTATCTTTATCAGGGTCATTGGGCAACAGGTGGAAACACCCTGGTTACCAGGTTACCAGTTCATCACAGAGCTTAAACACAAAGACAGACAGCCTGCATGTCTTTGGACTGTGGGTGGAAGCCAGACTACCCGGAGAGAATCCACACACACTCATGTGACGGTGCTAACCACTGCACTACTGTGCCTCCCAGTTATTTTCATCATAAATCAATAATTCATTAAAATAATATATAGTGCTACAGACATTTCATGTGATGTTTGGCGACCAATTCAGGTGTTGTTGAGCTTTTTCAGTACAGCTTAGAAAGAATCATGTTATTGTGTCAATCAGCTGCACAATAAAAAAATAAGATTGCATGGGCTTGAAGTGCTCACTGCTGCTCCCGTCTCACCTCAACAACTTTGCCAAGGCAGATCTTTTGTTGTGAAGCAACGACAGGAAAAGCATTCTGTTTGTCACTGTTAATTACTGCTACCGTTTCAACACTGTGCACACAACAAGTGCTTTCTTCAGTGGATGGGTTTAATTATTGCAAGGGAGAATTGAGAGCCCGCAACAAAGTACTACAGTTTGTCAGAACCAGCACGCCTCCCTCGTGTCATCGAGGTAAACACATTTCGCCATCATCATCGTTTTAGGTGAAAATTTACTCACGCTGTGAGCGCGTCGCAAAAGCTAATTGCTCCTGCTCATGGCATGGGTGTTAATGAGCTGTTGCCTGTGATCTGCTGGATTTTTTCACATCCTCATTTGTCGACACAGTTGTTTTAAATCTGGAGACGAAAAGGCACCTTTGTTTGGTTAGCTGATGGTGAAAACTCCAAAGCAACACCAGCACTGACCTGCCTTTTTCATTTTTAAATGATGATGCTACAACCATACAACAACTGTAAGTGTGTGTTTGTTTGTTACATGGTGGGTAGCAAGTTAGTTGGCAGCACCTCTGGCCGGGATCCTGACCAGACAATGGTCTAAGCAGAACAGCTGGCTTTAGTTGGATCGTCACCATCATATTTGCATTTTGCATCTGATATTTCCTGTAAATTGGTTTTGGGCCATCGCAGACTCAGCGCAGTTGCTCATTGTTTTCACTCGATTCATCGGGGAGAGATTCATTTTCATGTGCGAATTGAAAGAGCTCCATCTGTCAGTCAGCTCACATTGTGTGCAGAACTGAAAAATAAAATAATACTACTCAGTCCAACCCCATAATTCATTTCTTTCTCTTTCCACCTGACTGCTTCTTTTCCTTCCATAGTCTTGACCACTGATATTTCTCTATGTTCATTCATCTTCCGCCCACTGTCTTTAAAAAAAAAAAAAAAAAAAAAAAAAAAAAAATAGCCTTGGCTCGCCATCCATAATATGTCCTCTCCGCCATTTGTCCCTTGCCTCATTCATATCTCTCTGTATTGACCTCAATGTGTGTCGGGTGGAGGATGAAGGAGGACTGCACATGTCTCGTCTGGCAAACTTTGTCTCTTTCCCCCTGCACTAGTTCTGTTCATCCACTTGAGCAGGTAGAATAAATTGACTGTCATAGATAACTGACTTTTTAGACACATAACTCATTGAAATGACATTTGAAATGTTATAGCTGACTTCAAGGGACTATTATTATTATTATTATTATATCATTACTATTTACCTTTTTTTACAAGATGTCAGTACTGTTTTTCTAAATCGGGAAGATCTCCTTATTGGTGTGTGTGTGTATTTATATATTCCTAATGTGCTTGTATAAGACCTGCAGATATGACACTGTCAGTTCTTACATTTCTCAGAATGTAAATTAGCTTTAGTTTGCACAGGTATGCATGCATGCAGCAATGCAGCTGTCTTCCATCAAAGGTTAAAGACAGATTGCTGAAGTTCTTGATAGAAGAAACTGTTACAGCACTGGACAACAGACGAAATCATATTGAAACAGGAGTAAGAAAATTAAGAAGAAAAACTGGAATCACAATAGGTTAGCTATAGAATTCTTCATTTAGTGCAGAGTGCTCAAGAGTAGAAAGTAAGAATAAATTTCACAGCTATGCCAACATCGTAGTCATTCCGGTTCTAATTTTGCATTAGTAAGTGAACCAGCTGCAATAAAAGAATGCCTCAGCTGGAACATTTGGGGAGTAGATTAATGATGCCAGGATTAGCTTGGACACAGATCAGACAAAAGCTGTGGATGTAACACTGTCCCTTATACTGTCCTGTGCCAGTAATGGATCAACCTACTGAAACTAACTGTTGGTGGAAGAACAGCAGAGAATCTAGGTCAGATAAAGTGCATTTACATGCACCCGATCCTGCTTATGATCAGGATTTGGAGTAGTCCTGCTTGGAGTATCATATCTTGTTTTTGAGAAACCTGGATACTACACAAGACACAGTCACTGAGATGTAGTGTGCATATGAATAATCATCATGGTCCATGTAACCAAGCACAGCCTTACACGTGAAGTAACGGAAATATGATTTGAAGGGTTGCGCTAACATAGGCATACGTTACGACTTAAATCTTGCATCCAACCCTTAGAAAGTGTAGACTTTAATGAAGGATGATACCTCTAGCAATGCTGTACCCCTGTTGGAGGAACAAAATTCAGATGATCAGGGTGACATTCATATTCTATACCTACCGACTGAGGTACTGTCCTGGTCAACCTTCTGCTTCCTACTTTGAATAAAGCTGCAGATATGAAGTCTCAAGAACAAGAACACACATGAACAAATCATTTTATTAAGTAGAACTACACTGTAATAATCCTCTGAAATGTCCGACAAAAGAAACTGCACAAATAAATAATAAACCAATCGAAAAAAAACTAATTGGAATAATAAATATTGTTCAATTCTTCCGTTTCCTGTGTGAGCTTCCCAATTTCAGCTTTGAAGGGTTGACATCTTAGTGTGTTCACATCCTCTCCTCTACTGGGAGCAGAGGGTGTTCTGTTGCCTTTAGCACATTTGCAGGGTGGTGGTGGGTGGCTGCTGGACCCATCCTGAGGTGTGGGCTGTGTAGGCTGCTGTCATCTATATCCAGTCCAGTAAAGGTAGCCTCTGAACGTCTCTGACGTGATTCTGAGGGCGGAGGGAGAGGTTGTTCAGCTATATGAGGGAGGAATGGTGCTGCTGTTGGTGAGGAGCTGGTGCTGCTGGTAGGAGAGATGTTATTGGTGCTGGAGCTTCTTCTTCTGTCATTAGGGAGGAGTATGGCCTCATGTCTGGCTTTGGTCCACCACCTATCCTCACCTGCTTGCATCTTTATATCACTCACCTTCTCCCCTGCTCTTGCATTGATTGTGACTTTGACATCCCATATTTGTTTCCATTGAATTGTTGTCAAGAAGGCAACTTAAACATTAAGGTATGTCATATAAAGCTGGACTGAACATGCCATTGGACACTAAGGTTACAGCGTTGGCAGGCAAATATATAGCTTTACGTGTACTTCGTACCATTACATTACTCTATGTTGTAGGTTATAGTTATGATCTATCATTATGTTTGCCCTATATACGTTTTTGGCCTAGTTTACGCACTTTCTTGTCATTTGGTGATTTAGAAGTTATTTATTTTTAGCCAGTAGCTTCTTCGCTCTTGTAGCAAGGTGCTACAGACAATTGGACACGATTGCTAAAACAGTTTGAAACACTGCATTAAAAATAGTGCTTTTCACTGATTGGCCCCAGGAAGTGAAATCGTAACATTTAGTGTTACAAAGATAAGTAACATAAATTCCACTGATGCATTCCAGCTTTCCTTACTCATGGTAACAGTACATAAACCAACAAAAAATAACAAATCTATGCATGTTGACAAAGTCTTGCGGGCAAAATGCCCCGCTTCTGAAACACACCTCATGGTGTATGACAATGTTGCAACCACAATATCACAGAGCGACATATGCTCCATGGAATTTAGGTGTAAATAACAACGAAACAGTTACACATAGCCTAAAATAGCCTACAAAATTATACAAACTAATGCTACAACAGCAGCTTTTCTGCCACAGAGCATAATTTTTTGACTAAATAATAATAATAATAATAATAATAATAATACCATTTTGCATTATTACCTAATTAGACCAAATTAATTTCAACATTTGCTATCCAAACTTGTTGTGTATACTCCAAGTAACCGTGGCTGTGCCAATTTTTAATAGCTGATCTAGTTTCACACTAACTAGTAGTTTTTAATGGCGAGACCCCACTGCACACATCTCTGGCACATCACATACGTGTTGCGATTTTGGTCCGTCGTCCACATGACTTCAAACCCCACTGGGAGCGTTTCAGAAGTGAGTGTTTAGCTTGCCACACTTTGTTTACTTGCTCAGATTTGGCCATTTTCACGGTGTATGTGCCTCTAAACATGCTTCTACATGTGTAAATATGCTACATAGTTAATTCCGCTTATATCTGTTTTTACAACCTGCAGTTTGCACGGGGTATTTTATATTGAAAATACACCCGATTCTCACAGACCACAGCTCAAGGTGGCGGGGTTTGACCATAAGCCTCTAGTGTCGACACCCTAACTTAGGAGAAAACTTATACATAGCTGGTGCCACCCGGTGTTAAAATTCCTTTTTCAAGCTTTACAAAATATAAACATTGTATGGGATTCAGAATTGACTTAACAAATAACAAACAACATATATGGGACATACTGAGGCTGGAGAATCAACTAATCTGAAAACAAAAACTGTGTTTGAAAAAGAAAGTCCAAGAAATTTCACACCACCTTCTTTTGTCACAGTCTTCTTGTCATTTGCTTCATTTCAGGACACACCGAACGCTGCTATGGGAAGCTATTGTGGATATCTAATAATTTCTTCATCATTTCTTGCTCTCACTTAATAATGTTCTCCTCACATTGGGTCACACGTATGCTCCCGGCAATGTGGAGACAGTGGGGAAAGCAGGGTGATTGGCAGGAAGAGTGATGTAACTGAGTTCGAAAGGCAAGTTACTGTATGGGGGACACAGGAAGGACAACAGAACCGTGACGACAGTGACACCATCTGAGGAACACCGGCTGCTGTCATGGCAGTGTCCGCTCAACACATGAACACACACTAAGACATATAGGCTTCCAGAAATAAAAACCATGCTTGGGTATGTACCCTGTTCACATTACACGTCTATTTTTTTTTACATGGAGAGGACTACTTTTCTGCTTCCTCTACATATGCTTACTTACTTGTCCTCCTGTGTGCTTTTGGAAGTCGTTTAGCGGTTAAAATTGTAGACAGTGGGCAACTTTGACAAATTAGTGGGACAGCTAGAAACAGGGAAGTGTCAGTTACATCCTTGACCTATTGGAGGTTGCAAAATAAACACACACACACACACCCACACACACATGCATACAGAAATCATCTGCGGCCATCTTGACAAACATTTCCAGAGTTAAATTATTTGCCAGTGCTAAGGTTTGACGGGTAATGACAGGTTGTCACAGCCAGTTTTAGGGATTTGGGCTTTCTAAAATTTACCAAAACAAAAACAAAGTGACGGATAGAGAATGAGCAATGTGCAGAAACACTGATTGTCCCAAAAACATAAATTCTTGGCCATCACAAAAAGTGGTTCATGCTTTTAGATAAGCAGCATCTTTCATGAACAGTCTCCTTTCAAAATAGCTTAAACAAGTAACATACAGTTGTTTTTTTATCTTTCTCTTCACAAGCTAAAATAAATAAATAAAAATTAAAAATAGCAATGACTTTAAAAATAACAGCGTCACTTAGCATCAGCGTCAACCTAGCGACCTTAAAGTAATCTGTACATTATGAAAGACCCTCTGGGGAGCGAGCACAGAAGCTAAATTCTGTAGGAATAGGAGTGTCGTGCTCTGAGAAGAGCAACATGTTCCCTGAAAAGAAAAGAAAATTGTTTTTAACTTGTAGGTTAACAGCTCAGGATTTTGTTCAGAATCCAAATCAGGGCAGAGCAACACTTTACACACACATACACACACACATACACATAACCGTGTTTACCGAATATTCTTTTTCTTGAGCAGTGTGGCTGTCTTAAACCGATGTTTTTCACATAACAAGCAACCCCTTGTGCCCATGGGTTTCTCGGGGTTGACGCCATCGTGTACAAATAAGGAAGAAAAAACATGAAACTGAATGGTAAGGATGTTCCCAGTAGGGATTTAAAGTGGCTATAATCAGTATTTATATAATCAAAATGTATCACTTGACAAAGTGAAAACAATGTGAACGGGGTCGCTGATGAAACAACAGTGAATTACAGTTTAACCCAAGTATGCAGTTCCATCATGCCCATCAGGACAGAGCTTTATACGGAATTTCAGTTTCATTGTTTAGCTGATCCAATTTGAGTGTTTTGGTGTTATTTTCAGCAGGCAGCGCAAAGCTTGAAAAATCCTCCGTTCATTGTCTCCAAACAGTAGACAAACACAGTTAGCGACTTGCTGGTGAACATGGGGTTGAATTTAGCATCCTGAGGACTTGGTAGAGACCAAAACCGAGCTAAAAAAGACCGAGTGTTTATCAGGTGGCCACAAATGCCACTTGAAATGATTGCTAATGTTGCTTTCTGTCTCCTGGCTACTCCAGGTTCCTCCCAAGGTCCAAAGACATGCAGGCTAACTGGTAACTCTGTAGTGCCTATACTGTAGCTGTGAATGAAGTGTGAATAGTTGTTTGACTCTATGGGTTAGACCTGTGATGAACTGGCAAACTGTGTACCCTGCCTCTTACACAATGTCAGCTGGGATCGGCTCCAGCCTCCTGTGACCCTGATAAGGATAAGTGTTTGCAGAAAATGGATGGATGTTAAGTTGTGTTCACAACTTATTCCCACTGCCCCCAAGTGACCTATATACAGTGTATATATATCTTACAGGAGGCCTTGCCTACAGTATTCCAAAATTTACAGCACATCTATCCTGCCTTTTTCTGAAGCAACGAGTGGCCATAACTTCGATAGCTTCATTATGATTGCTGCTCAGGAGCCTAAGGATGTGTCAGTGGTTTTATTTATCAGCGGCTGTTTTCAGGGCTTGACCTCTATCATCTAGAGATGGACTAGTTAGCTGCAAGACTCTGGTGACAATGTTTCATTCACTCAGTGCGTAAAGGTCAGCGCACCATTCGTCTCCAGCTGGGTTGACCCCTGGAAAGCTCTAGTCACGGCGAGTGTGCAGCAGCTCCGCACAGCTGCTCTGCAACCGGTTGTAGATTCCTCCTGCTCAGCGGGACACCACATGCAGAAGGTTCAGTACGGTGTCACAGATGTTTTTTTGGAGGTTATTCTTGTGTTTAATCGGCAAATGGTGCTTTTACTTGCATGTGTGCGGACTATTGCTTCCGAATGATTTCATCTGGCTTTTATTTGACAGACTTTTCATGATTCTAATTTGCATTATGTTTCGTCTCAGTCAGTTAGACAGACAGGTGTCTGACAGGCCTCTGATAGCACGGATATCTCTGTTGGCCTGTACTGCTGCAAATATGGAAATTTGATTTGTTCTGGTGACATTTAAATTACGTTATTCAGATGTTTTACGATTGTCTTGCAGAAGGTGGCTGGGATTTCATCATCATAACTTAAATTCCTGCCAAAATCGTCATGTTCATGACAACAGACGGCCTGCCTTTCTGGGACCTTTCAATTCTGCTGCTGCTCAGCTGTGGTTACCAGGTGGAGCAGAGAATTTATGTTTCATTCACATCCTCTCACCTTGAGATTGTATTAACAGAAAAAAGTTTTCATGCTTGTAGCTTTTATGGATATTAGAATCTTTCACTTTGAAATTATCAAATGAAGCCTTTGTTGTTATATAATAACTTTAAAAAAAAGTTTTGTTGACAACCTTGTGCCATCTATTGTTTGTGCACAAGAACACTGGAGGCCTACGACAGTCAATCTGCACAAAATGTCTTTGAAACACTTGAGGCATTCAATAACTACAACCACATTAAAAGACTTGAGTAATTCATGTCTTTTCAAGAAAAGAATAATTGACTTACCCTGATAGAACAGCCCCCAAAAAGTGGAAGCAAACATTCACCTTCTAATTTGTCCTGCTTTAAGAAATACGTCTTTCAGTTGGCAGCTTCTCTGTCTGGGCTGCCTGCCAGAGTGAGAGCGGGCATCGGTCAATGTCAAGATTTAAATCAAAGGAAACGAACAGATGAAATAGCTCTGGTAAAGTCACAACAAGTTGAAACAGCAGTGGGAATCTCCAACAAATGAATCTCCATCTGCTCACATCCCGTTAAATATTTCAACTCATTTCAAATGTATAGCTTTACAGCTGATTGACCCTCATCAGTCAGTCCTCAAAGTGATCTTGATATAGTCATCCTGTACCTTTTTATATCCAAAGTCATGATTTACTACTGTAAATCTTGGCAGAAATATAGTAAATGTAATGCTCTATAGAATTTTAAGTGTGCTCCTATTTTATTTATGGACTATTCAGACAGGAAATGTAAACGTCAACCTAAAGTTTAAATATTTCAATTTTTAAAAAAGGAGATGTTGTTTTCTTTATGTATCTGAGGAAAGAAGTAAAACAATACACTTGAGGAAAGGTGCTGTCTTTGTTCTATACAAAGCCTGTGTGTGTGCGGGTGCATGCGTGTACTAGTACATGAACAATGTATGTAATGTGTGTGTGAGATATTGATGGTATTAATGTAATGAACACAAGCAACTGTTGCTCTAGCGACATTTTAGCATCTTTCAGCTCATTGTTTTGGTTTTACGGATTCCTCTCTCATTAGCATCGATTCCAACGAAAACCTTCAACAAGCTGGACGCTAGCAGCTAACTGCAGACAGAGAAAGTTAGCAACTAGCTTGTTAACATAAAGCATTTAGCAGCTGAAGATATGTCCATGAATTTTGAGTAAATTTGAATGAAAGTATCACTTCATATGTTACTTATGGTACAGTTAGCATATAATGTTAAAACAAACATTAATGGGAAAATTGTATCATAATGACAAAATATATATAGCGGTCAACAATCGTTACATTATCGGGTTTGAGGTCCATGCAGTAGGCCGATTGACCTCAGGTGGGACAGGGCTGTGGCCAGTTGTTTAATAACTGGCTTTGGCTTTGTTGTGGAAATTTCAGGACTGTTCTTGTTAAATGATTACCTCCACCTTGTTGGTCTTTCGTAAAAAAAACGCCATGGAAGGACTCCGCCTTATGAAATTAAATCTGTGCTCGTCTGTGTGGAGGAAGAAAAGCAGAGAGAAGATAAGGTTATGACGTGAAGACAACAGAGCATAACAGAATCTAAAGTCAAACATATAACATTTCCATAACCAAGAAACACTTTCAGGTGTTGTCACACTGACAGCTCTTGAGTTTAAACTGATTGTCTACTTCTTTTTTTCTATTAAACCCTTTGGGACCATCTCTTTAATGTGAAGGTTACATGAAACTGAATGTGAAATACAATTTTCCTTTAAATAGGAAATGTTCTTAGCCCATGTTTAATGAAAGCCGTTTGAGCATTTATTACATATCCTTGAGATCGAACAATAATTTTCTGTTTTAATGGTACTGGTAAGGCCAAACTGTTTTTGAAAAAATAAACTTATCATTAAAAGGAAAGAAAAGGAAAGACGGTGTTACATATATATATATATATATATATATATATATATATATATATATATATATATATATATATATATATGTATACATTCTCTGACTAAATACATGAGTTACAGTCACTTTGGTTTTAATGTGTGCACTGAACATTACCAAAATGCATTCAGTTTATGAAAAACACATAACACCTGAAGTAATTATAGATATAAGAAAACTGAACATACTCACACATATTTTCTCTCTCCCTGGCTGTTTATATGTTTTGTAAAATGTCATCAAATAAATAATTAGTTTATTATCTCACTAACTTATCACTTGAAAGACATGGAGTTCAGCAGACCCGAATCTATGTCTGTGTGTGTGTGTGTGTGTTTTTATGTTTTTTTTTTTACGCTGACCGGCTAAGTCCAGGAGCCTGTCTTACAAAGCAAAATTAATAGGTTAGCGAGTTGTCGCTGCAGGGCTGATCTCCGCTTTTCCATTTCTCACTGGTGGTGGTGGTGATTCACTAGCAAAAAATCACCATGGTAACATCTGCTGAAGGCTAGCCTTATTTGGAGCAATTTAAGTTTGGGCTCCCAAGTCGTCCTTCATCATCAGTCAGAGCCTAGGAAGAACTGAGTGGCAATTTCTGTGATATCCTGTGTATTCAAATGAAGTGAGATAATGTGCTATGCTATGTTTGAACGAACAGACAGTATCAAATATGGCACCGACAATAAAATGAATATAAATATATGTATTTTTTTTGATAATGAAATAGCAGACAGCCAGTTGATTAAGAGTTATTTCTGTTGATGGCAGTTACTAATGGATACTTATTACATGGAAAATGTATTATAAAGAGGCTAAATATGCAGTCATTATAAGTAATTATAATGCTACAGAGACTCAGTGAAACATTATTTAATAAGTTTAACAAAATTGACTTCATCAGTCAGTGAGCATCCATAAGACTTTTAAGAAGGAAGAATTTATTAAGAGTTATATCTCTCTCTGTCTCTCTCTCTATGCCAGATGCAAATAATCTTGGGTTTAACCGGTGATTAATAGTTCAAGGTTAATACAGACAAATATGACACCGTGTATTGTGTGACCAGTGAAGGAACTTCTGCAGACCTTTGCTTGAATAACATGAAAAAAGCAGATAGCACATAGCTGATACAAACAATAAATCAAACAACAAGAAGATTGATGATCTGTCAAAGCAAGTCTATGATCTCAAAGTGAGCGGAGAATTTTTACCATGTCAAGCATGATCCAAGAACTACCAGCACAGATCTGGACATCATTTTCAAATCTTTGATGCTACAGGAAAAAGGCCAGAGCTGACTTAGTAGCCTCTACCGTGAGACATTTATACATTACTTTGATTATTTACATACCTAAAAACATACCTACAGTGCATTATTCTTCATAGAGTGCATAGAGAGTTTTTTCACTGTGATGTCTCTAACCTCTGCCTTCCCATAAATCATAGATCTGGAGGTGGAGTCTGTCTGTTTATTTCATGTCAAATGAATTTAAAATTAGAGATGATGTCTCTCTGAAGTCAAGGGCCTGAGATGAAGTCTGTTTTTGTAGAGCTCCCTGATGGCCAAGGAAAGAATGATATTGTTAGTGTTATTATTGCCCTCCTGACTCTATCATCAAAGATTTAAATGAAAGTCTCATAAACAAGGAGGAAGAACTGTGTTACATTTTAGGAGACGTCAATATAAACCGATTTAGAAATGAATTAGAGAGCTTGTTGGGGATTTAGTATATTATCTTGTGTATTTCTTTCTTTATAAATCGATGTGAGTTAAAAAGAAGTCAGCAGCTAATAATAACTAACTCTTTAAGTGAAGGAACAAAATCTGGGGTCAGTTTCCCATACTCCAGTACTCTCAGTGTCAGTGCTAATAGAGGTAAACACCCACAAAAATAATTCAGTGGGATGATACATTACATAGATGTCAGCATTTTATCAAACTTCTAAAAGTTTGTTTCAGTGAATGTTTTCCAGTTGATCGGTGTAAACTGCTTTTCATTTTTGCACTGACCTTTCCAAAGCCGAGAACTTCAGAAGGCCGTACTTTACAGTTAATTTACTAAAGCTGTTAGAAATAGAATAACCTACAACAGAATATGTCTCTGACTCCTCTTACCCAAGGTGTCTCTAAATGTTATAGAAATAAAATCTATCTGTAAAATCTGGAAAGCTGTCAAGATGTCAGCCACTTGCTGACATCTTTTAAGATGAAGGACAGACGTTGTTTCAGAGGATTTAAAAGATATTGTCATTAGAAAACAAAACCATTCCACTTGTCAATCCGCAGTTTGACTCTGCGTCACCAGATTGTTACTTCTGCACTGAATAACAATCAATTTATTTGTAATATTTTCTTTGAACTTTCAAAAGCTTTATGACAGCAGTCATCTGTCATATTTCACAAGTGAAGCTGTATAAATATGGTTTTCATTTTATTACAGACAGTTTGTTTGTGTTGCTATTTCAACCTGATGAGTCACACATCTCATCTGCTCCCTCTGGTTCATAATATCCAGATTCTTACTATTTGTCACATCAGTATTTATTAAAGAAATTGTGTTCAAGACTTATCTTAAAGCAAATTCATTTAGATCCATTCTTACTCAACTTGTCAGTCTTCCTTATGAGTTTCTCACTCACTGAGGTGGAGTTTAGATAAGATAAAGGGGCACCAAAGAACGGAATAGCTTTTCGTCTTGACTAAAATCTTTCACTCTATCACATGCTTAAAAGAGCACATGCATGTATTTCATATATTTTATAATCATTAGTTTGCCATCACTCTTATATGTTCATTTTGTATGTAAATGTGATTCCTGTAACGACATTTCAACTTTAAGTGGAACCTTTATATAGGCCCACCAGCTGTTCTGCCTCTCCATACTCTATTCTTATATATTCTATTATCCTCATCATTTTAATGTATGTAATGTAATGTATGTATAATAAATAAAAAAATGAAACCAGAAAATGATTAATAATTCTGGGATACCAGTGGTGATGATAATTGCTAACAAAGCCATATGATACGAAGATGCTGGACTTGGCACAGGAGACAGACCTCAGATTGTACTGTACTCCGTGCTTCCTTCCTCTTGCTTAATGGGCTCCTTGTCCTTGGGCCAATATCAGCAAAATTGTTGGATAAATTAACATTTTATGCTCAAGGTGACACAGTTATTGTACTTGGACAGAATTTGTGAGGACACGCTGCAGTGCTTTTGCATGTGTGTGCATTTGTGCATCAGTGTGTGTTTGCCCGTTCTTGGATTTTTTTTTTTTTTTTGCACTTGTTGCAATGTTTTTCTCATTTTATGTGTGTTTATGTTACCTCCTCCATGCTCGGCTCGGTGTGAAATCTATAGAACTGCTGTTATTCAATCATCATATTTATTTTTGCACCGACCTTTCTAAAGGTGAGTCAGGCTTTATAATGCTTGCACATCTACCTGCAGAGTGCTCCCTAGATGCTGCACATTATTGGTCATTAAATGCATTCAGATATTTGTCCCATTCAACTCTTTGCCCCCTAAAAAACAAATGGAGGGTAACAGAGGTTATACATTGCTGTTTACTGTATGAGTGTGTGTGTGTGTGTGTGTGTGTCAAAACGAGCGTGTCTGATTTCCTGCGTGATCTGTCAGTTGATAGCAGCGTGCGGTATTATGCTGTGAACCAGGGCTCACTTTTCAGCTGACGTGGCGTTACGCTGTGCTCTTCCTTTTTTGCAACTTTGTCCTTGTCTCTGGAAAGGCATTATCACCATCCGCTCTATCTCCTCGCATCATTTCCCTCCATGGACACCTGTTTCACTGTCAGGGCTCCATAGCGGTTAAAGGGACCAACCCACTTATTCAGAGGTCACACTTGCAATTACAGTCCATGCCGGATCACTAAGTATTTATTGATAGGCCTTGAACAAAATACTGAAGTCCTATAGCTTTGCACTGCTTGGTTACGTGTATGTGGTAACCCCAGGGGGCTGCACTACGAAGCAAGACTGATATAGCCGAAACCTGACATCTCAATTAGAGGTAGTGGGCATCACAATGGAAGCTATCAACTTTGTTTGCTAATTCTTCATCAGGCTTCCACACAAATAGTTTTTTTATCCATCCATCCATCCATCCAGGTTTCTGATCACGTCAGCACAGAAGCCCAGCAGGAAATAAAAAAAATGCGTGCTCCTTGTATGACTCATACCACTTTGTATAAGTGAGGAC
This sequence comes from Nibea coibor, assembly GCA_023373845.1. Lineage (NCBI taxonomy): Eukaryota > Metazoa > Chordata > Actinopteri > Sciaenidae > Nibea > Nibea coibor. The sequence continues at coordinate 5,486,045 of CM041733.1, read as the reverse complement.
CTCTGACCTCAGCTGTACACTGATATTGTGTTCTTAACCTCATTTAATTCTTACTCTGTTGAGTAAATTGAATTGGAACAACTCTGACTGTTTCTTCATCTCTCATCGGAATGTCCACGATATCATAATGGAGACTGATGAAGAATATAGAACAATTATTGCAACAAAAACCAACACTGTTTCGGCAAATTAGGTCAGAGGGGAATACTGCTAGAAAATTGCTAACCGTGTAGATTTGTAAGTCCTAAACAAGATAATGCAAATATTTTACAATACTGTGTTGCACAGCTTTGTTTGGTGGCAGTTTGCATACAACGTATTCCCTCAGCTGGGAAATCTGGCAAGGTTAAAAGAGAGCACCTTTCGTGACAGTGAGAACTGGCTTCAGGCCCAACATACAAGTATCTTAGCTCACACATTAATCTCGCTTGGTAGTACACCCCTCAGGTGTGCTGTATACACAAGCCTTTTGCATGAATAAATCAAACTGCATACAATGTTCCTCTCCAGCTGAGGTGGCCCATATATAATAGAATTGTGTTCTGTGCAGTGTTTTCTTGTTGACATTAAAGTCTACCAATAACCATTTTGTGTGCGTCTGCATTTGCAGATACGGTGACGATGAAAGTTATACCTGGCCGAGAATGTTAAAGGAAGCCAGCGGCCTCTTCGCGATGGCTCTTAAAATCCGCATGCGAGCTCACACGTGTTGGTGTGATTGGGTTATGATGCTTAAATAATTAACAGTACTGTTATATTCCAGTAATCAGGTTTACAGTGCAGTTGCCCTGGATAAAAGCATCCATTAAATATTAAGGTTTTCCATGTTAAATCCGAGCAGTGTTGCGTTGTGGTTTGCCAGATAGTCACTGTAGGTAGCCAGTGAACCTGCAGTGTAGGTGTCCTTGCGGGAGTTCCCCCAGCTTACTGCTCTGACATTTTACATGCACAATACAGTGTGTTTTTCACAGCGGGCTATGCAATCAAATTGCTCATTACATGCTGTGTAATATGACTGTGTGCAACTAATCGCTTAGGAAAAGACTAAATATAGAATAATTGTCTTTTTATATCCTTTCTTCTTCAGTCTCAGTCTTTTCCTTTCTGGATTTCTCGCTGAAGCTGTTTTTTTTGTTTGTTTTTATCGCTGCTCCCCTCCACATGGAGGTCAGAGAAACGGTCAGCTTCCCCTGCAGCATCTCAAGACATACTATCACGTCAGTGTTCGGCTCAAGGAAAATAAAATGGCATCTCCAAGCTTTAGACTGAGTCTCTCAATCTGTGATCAAATTTAAATATTTGACAGACAATCTGTTATCACAGGACCTCATCATATGCTCGGATTAGGCTCTTGAGTTGATAAAATATGGCTTTACCCTCTCATACTATATATAAATATCATAAGTAGGACACATGGCTGTAATGTTGCAGTAGAAATAAGAGCGGAAAAAGGTTTCTGCTGAAATAGATGGCCATCTGAAGAACCCTCTGGCCATGAGAAACAGACATACTGCCTGGTGAAAGTACACCCTCTGAGCTTGGGCCAATCTGTCACCTTGCACATAGTGCCTCCTGTTTTGGCTCGCTATCTGTCTTTCTGTCTCTCTTTTGCCCACTTACTTCTCCATCCTCCCCGCTACTGTACAGTCTGCAGGGTCTATTTCTGTTCAGTTCACTGAGATCCAAACAGGTTGGAGAGGCTCTATCCGTGCCCTCCAGTTGTCTACATCGTGGGGGTCCAGCAGGCAATGTGCCCCGTAGTCTGCTGCAGGCTTTCCCAAAGGTTTTACTGCTTATTTTTGCTTCATGTAGCACGTTTGTATTTGTCTTCATCAATCTGTTGCTCTGCTTTGCTCTCTCTCTCTCTCTCCCTCATATGTGCAAGACATATATTCTTATATAAGTGTCTGTCTGAATGTGCTCTGTACACACAAATTTTTTTTGATTTTCTCTGCCATGTCTTTGATCCTTTTTTGCCTGTTAACATGAATAAATAATGTCAGTATAATTTGGTGGAATGTAGGCATTCAGCCAGAGATGAACCAAACAAGCTTTTGGTGGTCACAGTGTGGCCATTTTTAAAGCACGTGTATCACTCATAACAGCTGTTAATGCATACGAAAAAACATTTCTGTAGTGTCATCCAGTTGGTATTAAACTAAAGTTATAAAAAACAAATGAACTAATAACTTGGCAAACACACTGTTAATATAAGTACAATGTTATTCCCTATGAAAATAAGAAATGAATTATTTTTCCTTCCCATTGATACATGAGCACAATGTATAAGGTAATATTAGAAACACTATATAGTTCAACACCACTATGATCTCAGTGCTCAAACATATAACTGTTTACAGAGCTTACAGAAGTATCCTCTGGCACAGCTGCTGTATTGCATTACATTAAACTTTATTCAGAGAGGTTACTGAATGTTTAATATATCTTCTTTTTTGTCATTGTTTTGCTCATTATATTATTAGTCACTGTGCATGTTGGGCGGCTGTGGCTCAGGAGGTAGAGCGGGTCGTCCACTAATCAGAGGTGGTTTGATCCCCAGCTCCTCCAGTCTGTGTGTCCAAGTGGGTAAGATACTGAACCCCAAATTGCTCCCGAAGGCTTCGCCATCGGTGTGCGAATGATTAGTTCCCAAACTGAGCAGTTGGCAACCTGCAGTGTATAAATGTGTGTATGAATGAGATATATAGTGTAAAAGTGGTCAGAAGACTGGAAACCAGTAAGGCGTTATATATAAGTACAGTCCATTTACCGTTTTACCATGTAGGGCATCCCCTCTATATTTCAAGCTTTCTGTACCATTGCGTGGAGTAGTTAGAAAACAGCAGCGCTTATCTGGAGAGCAGAAATAGAGTCAATTACTGAGATATACTGTGTCTAAATTTGGAAGCCGGGGCTCTCCTCTTCTTGGCAGAACAAGGATGAATGTGAACCAGAGGCTGCCATGGGTAAGAAAACATCTGCCAGCCAAAACACGGGGTCGGGGGTTGACTTTCTCCTCTGGCCATGGAAATACAGTGTTTAAGCCTGCAGGTCTGACACGGAGCTGTGCTTCTGCTCACTCATCACTAATGTTTTTGGAAAACACGCATTGCTGTGTTTAGGTGAGTTTCTTTCTCCCATTCATGCGGTGCAGAGGAAGACGTGTCTCATCGCCTGTGAACCTGTATCCTGGGACAAGTCACACCTGCAGGCTACAAGGTGCATCCTCATTTAAACTTGTGATTCTTCGATCGGTGGGAGTGAGGCTGACAGTGTATGAAGCCTGTTGTACATGTATGCATTGCAGGAAAGGGGAGAATCCCAAAGAAGAGAGCGCAGACAAATATACAAACCTTGCGCAGGTACAAGATGTTACTGCTCCACTCTGCACAATATTTTACTCTTGTAACTAGATATTAAAGATCTCTCAATAGTGTAATAGGCGAGGTAATTGCCAGTGACATGGTTTTATATCAAGTGTTACTTCATCACTGTTGTGCTGCTTAAAACACTGTGGAAAGTGCTGGTTTCACCAAAAAATCCTGCAGAGCCTAATATTTTATTTTCTGTTTTGCATACACTTGAAATTGTGACATGATTAAAAACCTTAGGAGAACAGCACAAAGTGTGGCCTGGGAATGTCCTCATTTCCCTCTGTCCTACCATATTTTGCACTCCACTGAATCTGCCATACTCTTAAAGAGTTCATTGGTTTTTGCCTTTGAACATTTAGCCAGTGCAGGATTAGCTGCAGTGCTAATCACTTTTTGTTGTTCATTTGCTGAACATTGTTTTTCTCTGAGGAAATTAGTATGATAATGAAAAATGAAAAAAAAATCAATGCTTCCTGAGTACAGTATGGGCAGAATTTTTGGCGTGTGAGTTAGACCTGGGTGCAGCACAAGCAAAACAATAAAATCAACTGGAGAAATCATCTTTCCCACTTTGAAACATGTTGCATATAAAACACACTAATTTAGACATATTCACCAATTAGAAAAGTAATATGTGCCATAAAGAACTGCACTGTAAATACAGAAAATCAACAGATAAAGGCTGCAAGCTTCACAGAGCAGTGGAACCAAATTACAACTCATGAGAACTATCTCTGAGACACTGAAAACTGATGCAACATGCAGTAATTAGTAAGAGGCTTATATAATTGGGACTTATAATAAAAATGCAAGAAAATGTGGAATAACAAATCATTTAACAATAACTGCCACCCGAAATGATTATCACTCCAAGATATGATCTGTGAAATGCAAAGAAATGTGATTTGCATTCCAAAAAAAGTTTTAGCGTAACATTTGCATTTCTTAGTTTTGTTTGCAAGACTCTGCAAGAAGATGTTCTGACCTGGGTCTTTACAGTAGATGAACAAACATGTGATGGGCCAGCAGTACATCAACACCCTTGCTACCTTGTAGCCACACATCCATATAAATTCATAAAGATTGATCACCCTTTGATTTGCAGACAACTATTTGTTTGGCATCTTGATCTAGGCGAGCCTGAAATGTACCATATTTGGACAAGTCAAAGTAGCATGCTATTAAATGTGAACTAATGTGTAACTTTAAGCCCTAATATAATTTGAACAGGTTGGTTATAAAAAAAACTTCAAGCTCAATACAGTCATAAACGGCGAAAATAATATTCATTTTTTGTACCAGGCTGTAAATTTTCTGCTGTGAAGTTGGACATTTTATTAAGGGCGCTTATAGAGGTTGAGATGTTCTGCAGCCAACCTCAAGTGGTCACTCAAGGAATTGCAGTTTTTGGCACTTCTGCATTAGCCTCATTTCACAGCTATGAGGCTGCTTGATTGAACTGAGAATGTGAAGTGTTAATCCCAAGTTAGCCAGGTACAGTTCTTTTTGGTCTTTTATTTTTTAGTCTGAATGGAACCATAATTTACAAAATGAACATCATGCTGCATCGAAAAGGAATTAAAACGATTAAGGCCATAATCTCTGTTTACTGTGGTAATAAATCAGATTTAAGAGATTTATGGGTTTGGGACACTTCCATGTTGGCTTCAATGTTCAGACCCAGAAGCTCTGTCCACTAATTACATTGTCAAAGGCGTTAGCCAAGAAATCTGTCTCAGGGATCCAGGTTATATGTTGAAAATATCGTCTCGAAATGGCATTAAAATAAAGTTTCTAATCTTTAACTTAGTCAGTCATAAGCGTGAAATCAGTTTTACTACTTTAATCTCTATTAAATCCCCATATTCTGATCACATTCTGAATAGCTTGCCAACCAGGAACTGCAAAAGACCAAGCGGCATGCCCGCAGATGGTGAGTCACCACCTCACATATCTCTTGCAGCTTAGAACTACATTTCCTGGCTGTAATTTCACTTTATCTTTTATATTCCAATTTTTATCAAACAGTGATTATGATGCAAGAAATCATGGAGTTTCATTATTTAAATCATAAGCCAGCCAGTAATTTCTGCTGAGATTAGAACTTTGAATTACTTCCATATTCATGCAAATTACTTTCATCTATGAAAGTGGTGCTGACTGTGATTAATCCAAACATTTTTGCTTTCACTGTCAATGTCGACGTTCACTTCAGCTCTGCCAGCCGATTAATGACAAGTGCAACACATAAACAAGATGTAGTGTGCTTTTTCAATGTGCAGCTACAATCTAGTGACAAGTAACACAGAACTTTTTAGAACTTTTTGATTAATGTTGCTCCATTCATCATAACGTCATTGAAAATGAGTTATGAGCGAAACTTTGAATTCCACATTTCAGGTTAAAGTTTAATATTTTGCTTAGAACAAAATGGCACATGCTGACCTTTATGTGTAATTATTTAAAGACATTGCCTCTGTGTCACAGTGAACCCATTCTCATTGGTTTTTATGGAGACGCACTGAAAGAAAGAGTGGCTCCTCCATCAACGGTCCCTCAGGTCTGTGCTCCCGTGCTTGTAAAAGCTTGTTCTGACAAGGTGACAAGCGCCATGAATCCCTCTTTATGAAACTAACCAGAGCCCCCGTTCCAGTGTTCACTCCACAGTTTGCTGCTAGAAAAGCCAGTTTATTATCTCAAAATGTAGTAGTCTTTATTTCTTACTGCATCATTATATTTGGCCTTTGTCTGACTCACAGGCTGTTCCTCGCCGCTTGGAAACTGCTTGTTTTTTGGCAGAGTTGCTGAAAAGGAATCGCTGCTTCTCACATGAAAGGTCAGAGCTTCGAAAAAAAGACCCAAAACAAAATGCAAGCTTTTAAAATGATGTTGAGCTGGTGAGACTGCAGAAAGTGCTAAGCGGCAACGCTTTAAAATTTCATAATGACCGGAGACCGTGTTGCATTCACAAGAAAGGATAATTCACCAGACATATTTGTTTAAGCAAAAAGAATGGGGATTTGCTATGATATAATGAGGCCTAACAGTAGGCAGTTGCATAGTTTGTAAGTGTTAAACCATTTCTCCTTGTCTCTCAGTATCTCCTCTGTAAAATGGAGCCGTATTTAAGCATTCTGATGATGCCTGTAGAAATTCAAGATGCTGATGTTATTTCAGCTGCTTTACTTTTTTTTTCTGCCAATATGTGTGCAAACAGACTAATGCCTGGAAAAACGTTCGAGGCAACAACATGACTTTTAATAACAAATCACTTATTCAAGATACAAGATGTTATTCTTGAGAACATCCACCGAGGACTAATTTAGCTCTGAAATGAGCACCATCGTACACCTTGGATAGTGGTTAAAGGCTCCCTCTGGAGGTTCTCATCCACCTGCTCATCACTGGGCCTGTCAAGGAAGTCATTAAAACCCTATATAATTATGCAAAGATTGGTAGTATGTGCATCAGCACGTGAGTGTGAATATTGTCCCTAATATTACAGAAAGCACAAAAGCAGCTGAACCACGTGTGCGCAAAAATTGTGCGTATCGCAGTAACCACGCACGATACTTACCGTACTCCCCTCCTCATAATGTTAGCTTGCGGTAGGGTAGGATGCTTCTCTGTGTCACATCTGTCATGATTTATGATTTACGACATCCAGTTGCGGTCGTGACTAATAATTGTCATGGTGAATTATGTCCTCATGAGCTGTTTGAGACACCGGAGAAAATAAACTGCTGACGGAATTTGTTTTCCCTCACGTTGGTTTACGCACGTAGCGCCGATGATGCAGGATGACAGTCGGCAAAAGTGTCCAATGAATGAGTTACGTGGTGGTCGAGATCACTTCATATTTAGTTCTCCTGTAAGTCAGTGTGACCACAAAACCGGAACCTAAAAGCAGCAATGGATAATTCTATTACGGAGTGACTTCAATCAACTACAGACGTAAAAACAATGCTATGTGTTGTCTTGGATAAGGAGTAAAGAAAATCGAGTGACTGGAATTTGCCAGTTGGGTTAAGAAAACTAGCTATGTGAGCAAAGGTTGCAGATATTCACACACCTATATTTTGGACTTGTCCGGTGTCAGGTTACATTAAAACTCTTCTATTTGCATGTATTTTCCTCACTGAGCAGCTCCACCAAAACATTTCAGTAGCTATTAGCTGACGCAAATAGCTGACGTGGTGGTAATTAAAGAAGATGAGGGTGGGAGTCATTCATTTGATTTTCTCTGCAGGTCTTGGTGCGCACGAACAGGCTGAATTTGTGATCACAAGCCTGCCTCCTCCAACCATTATGCAGCCGCTGCTGTCGAGGAACATCTGTATGTCAATTCAGAGGGACAGGTTGAGATTGCATGAATACCTTCCAGCATAAAATGCCACATTCTTGTAATGCATTTTCATCAACGGCTGCTATTTTTAGTAGACACCAAGATTAATCCGTCAGCCCCGGCTGAGAAGCTGCGAAATAGGTGCTGTCGTTTGGGGTTTCTACTGTATGTTCATGCATTATCCGTGCATCTGGCACATCTAGCATGTGTGGCTCAAGGGATTGCTGACAGCAACTAGATATAAAAAGAAGACGCTGATGCATTAGTGCCAGAGATCACTAACTAACTAGCCGAGTAAAAAAACAGTTTAGATACTTGTATTCAAAAATAACTCCAGTAATCGGGAGCTGCTGCCAGATAGAAAATGACATTTGCTCTTTTAATGAAGTCCACAAAGTGAAGCTATTGCCAAGTGTTTTAAAAGAATAGAAACTGAAACAGCTTGAACAATGAGGTCAACCTAAGTTGATGATAGTGAAATATGTAGGTTGGCTGCAAGCTGACAGAAGATTCAAAACAACAAAGGTGTTAAAGTATAATGACAGCTGCAGAGAGCAGGCACGCTCTCCATTTGTGTTACTTACATGTGCCTCCGGTGCGCAGAACATGAAAAACCTGAGGGATCAACAGGGACCTGTGGCTGGGAAAAAAAAAAAAAAAAAAAAAAAAAAAATCATCCCGTCCTGTAAACACAGAGCAGCGTGATCAGCAAGGTGTTTGTGCAAACCCCAGAGATTTTATGAAGGAAGTGAAAAAACACCTAACAGAAAAAAACTGGCAACTGGGAACTTAGTCGTCAGCAGAAACAGTTACACGCATATCGATAGGTCTGCATTCTGGCAGTTATTTTAAGGTTTTTGAGGTGAGACAAAAGCTATTCACCTGGTGGAGCTGGTGGAAGTGACATCCATTTTCTGTTTTTAAAGTCAGCCTGTATTTTATCAATTCGTCATTGAAATACAAGATTGGCAGTTATTTCCTTTATTTTACATTAAGTTCTGAGGTCAAACTTTGATTCATTGCTGTTTAAATCGCAACGTTTGTAACATCTGAGTTTAAATAAAGTGACATCCATCAGTGTCTTAGTGTGTCTGTAAAACTTACAAAACTATTCATAAACAGTTACATTTTTGGATAAAACTTTTGTGCTTCATCTTAAAAGCATAGCAAACAAGCATATGAAAGTCTTCTTAGCGGTTGACTTACAGATCCAGTGAGTAGAATTTATTTGCATCTAACAATAAAATTTCAAATTGCAACCAAATGAACATCCCTCGCCTCACCCTTCCCTTCTATAAGGCCGGTGTTTGTTTGTTTTTTTCTATTCTGGGCTCTATAGAAACATGGTGTTTTCAACATGGTGGATTTTGTGGAAGAGGATCCTCACCGTCTGTCAAAATAAAGAGGTCATAGTAAGTAGTGATTCTTGTTTTCATGTGTTTAGACACTGATAAAAACATACTTACAAATTGAATTTTTGCCATATTCTGTTAATGGAGCCCCCTAAATCTTGAGGGATGGACCTTTTAAAGGAATAGTTTGACATCTTAGGAAATAAGCTGCACTCTCTTGCCCAAAGTTAGAGAGGATGTATACCACTGTCACATCTAAACATTGGATATAGTGTTACCAGCAGCAGCCAATTAGCTGAGCTTGAATTAAAGGTTTTAAACAGGGGGGCAACAGCAAGCCTTGTCTATCCAAAAATAACAAAATCCACCTAAGCTCTATGTTTCCAAATTGTTCATTTTGTGCCATCTGGACTATTGTTCAACAGTGTGGCCATCTGCATGTGTAACAAACCTTGCTCAAATAAGTTGCTCAGAACAGTGCTGCTAAACTTAGGACCAGCACTGAACAGTTTCACTTCAGCCTCTATTGCCTCAGCATTGAACAAAGGATTTCCTCAAGCTTGGCCATATTGTTCAGCTGCACCATAAACTCAAAGGTTCCAACAGCACAAACAATGACAACACCAGATTAATGCACAAGGGTCCTATAGTGGTACTTGTGCATTTTTATTATGTATTCATTATTTCATTATTATATTTTCCTGTGTAATCTGTCATGTATTGGATGAAACTACTGGAACCTCTGAAGCTCAATAATTAACTGGTGTAACTGGCTTGATTAATGGTTTTCGGTGGGGGTTATGTGCCAGACTATTTCCCAGTTGCAGTAACTCAAGCCTCTGCTGGTTGTCTCACAGTGACGACAACACATCCAGCACATAACCCTTCTGTAAGTCCACAACATACCGTATTACACCGACTGAAGATGGAGATATTTACGTGTTAATTTGTAAGCCTAATTTGAGCTGCTGAGTTTGTCATGTTTGGACAGGCTCACTGTTTTTCAGTGTTTATGCTAAGATGAGATAACTGCCTGCTGGCACATTTACTGTTTGAGTAAGAAAGCGGAGTCATGTATTTCCCAAAAACCATTCCTTTAATGTTTCTTTTGATTCCTTCTGCAAGTCTACTTAACAGCCAAACTTAGATTCAGAAAAAATATGCGCAGTGATACCAAAATGAAATTTAGCTAAGCATTTACAGAGTTTTAGCTCAAATGAATGTAGAGGAATGTTATCACCGAAACAGCCAAGAGCTGTGTTATTGGGGCCTTTAACAGAGACAAAAACCCACCACCCTCCCTGCTCCGTAATTTAGCAGACATCAGGACATTAAGTAAATAAAGTTGATGGATAAAACAAAGTAGATTCGAAGCAAGTGACAGGTGTTTTTGTCCCATGTGACGTGCGCTGCCTCCGCTGGGCGGCATTAAAAGATTAAATACACACAGAAAAGCTAATCTTCTTTGCAACCCTGCAAACACAAAGAAAGACTTTTGTTTTTGTAATAATGCACATTTTAATTTATGCTAATGTGTTGACATGTTTTGTGGAGGTGTTTAATGGAGCAAAAGGGATGTTTGAAAATAGAGCGGAATTGACTCAAATGAACTAACCCTTAAATCCTTTGTATTACTTGGGTCACTTCATAATTAACATGTAGAAAATCTCGCTAATGCACTGTATCCCAAAATGAGCTGCCCTACAGCGCAAAAGACAATGAATAATGCATGAAGACAGCAAGTAGAGGTGTGTTTAATCAAGGATGCTAATTCACAAGTTATTTAGTAAGGACAAGGTTCTGAGTTAGTATTTGTGTGGCTCATAAAAAACAAATATTAATATATGAAACCAAATATTAAAGAGCGTATGCATGTCAACACAACTTATATTTGTCATTGTATACACAAACATCAGCTCACACACCAGTCGCTCCATCTGTCTCATCCTTAAACACCTGTGCATTACTCTTTACATTTCAGGTACACTCCCCAACCTCAATATAATAAGGACCTTTAGATGCATTACTGACAGACTGTTATTGGAAGTAGCTGCTGTTCGTTGTAGTGTACATTGAATAATTAGGAGCACAGCTGCTGCGCAGCTATTTCCCACATACTGCCACGAGGAAAGAAGTTCATAAATCTCTTTCATGCTTTTTAAGTGATCCACCAGCAAGATGTCTGTTGTTCTGGCTCCACATTTAAAAGAGAGCATAGTTCAATGTGAATCAAGAACTGCCTTCCTAACCTGAGCTGTGGGGGGCACTCTACTGATGACTGAGCACCTCCTGCATCTCCTGGGATCTTCTCCATACTTCTGTTACAGTTATCGATTTTCTCCGACCGATCCTGCAGCACATCTTGTAGGAGACAGGGGTGAAAAGTGTCGCTCTGTCAGTGACCTGCTCTTGATACAAACCCTGCTGTAAAGGACATACCTCTACAAAATGGTTTATACAAATGAGAAACACGTCCCTCATACTTTAAATGATTCTGATGGCTCACAAAAGGAAGTCTTTAATTTGTCATGTAAATGAGTAACAGTAGGTGTGTGAGCCCTCACAGACAGGAACCTGTCTTTTGTTTTGTGGTTGAAATATCACTTGTATGAACTTGAATGAACCTACAGCATGTGATGTTTAACACCTCATATTTTTGCACGGTCTGGTTAGTTATGTTTCCGGGATATAAACAAATTGTCTTGCACACTTGCCCTTCAGGCATTTCCAACCATGCACATGGACTGAATATGGAGATGTTTTGGCAGACGTAGGGTTCTGTAACAAAATGCTGTATGTCGGTCAGGATTCATACTTAACATTCATACTTAATCCCCTGAAACTGGAAGAGCTGGTCAATAATTTGTTCGGCCTTTTGTAGATGGTGAAGACTCGATGTCTTATGCAGAGTTGGATGCTCTTCTGTCAACGTCAAAGTATTAGATTTTGTTTTAAAATGAACAGACCTTGTGGAAATTAAATTTAAAAGCTTGGGGTCAATCAACAAAGTCATGTTTGACACTAAAGACATGTTCAATAAAAATCTCCTCTGTTAAATAATTAAAAATGTTCCACCCTTTTGAAAATAACCCTAACCCTAATTAAAACAGAACAGGCTTTTTCACAGTTACAGAGCACATTTTTAAAATCCTCTTACCAAATTATTAAATCATCAATTATAACCCATTCTAAAAAGAAGAAGAAGAAAAGCAGGACCTTAACAGCAACAACTTTACAGAAGTTAAAGATATGAGCTCATCTTCCACCTCTGCAAAAAAGTAGTTAAAGGAATCACTGTCTGTATAGTCATATAGTGTAAGTGTAAACAAAGTATTATATGCGGTGAGTTATTTTGAACTGGTGGTCTCCATTTTGTGTTTCTCCTTTGACCATCACCTGAGAGGAGAAAAAACGTTACCACTTTCTATGAAGACTGCATCTATAGTGTGTTATGGAAGCATTCATAGTTAATTAGAATGCATTCATATTGCTTTATGACTACGTTTAATGCTTTCTGGTGCACTATATATAAAGCATTATGAATGCAGTAAATTTACTATGGATGCTGTCATAATGTACTACAAATGTGGTCTTCTTCATATTCTCCAAATATCGGGTTTATTGTGTTCATAGCATCATATAAATTGTACCCGTGGTGCCATTTTGCAGTTGTTGGCAGTTTTAATAAAGGTGTGGAGTTGGTAAAATTGGCATTTAAAATGATCCATACATACCACTAATAACCTCTTTTCATGTAAGCCCCTGTGTATTCAGAGAATAGAGCCCTTGTTATCCTGAGAGTGGAATGACTCATCAGGGACCTTCACTGTGCCTTTGTCTTCCCATAATAACAGTGACCATCATTATCAGCCGTGGTAGAGAGCAGACAAATGTGAGCCTCTCAGCTTTATTAGGTTATTAATGGGACGATAGTTGAGCCAACACTCAGTCACTTGGAACAGGGTGAAGTAACACCTAAGTGCTGTGCTGTCAGTTAAAAATTGACTTTAACAGAGTCTGTTAATGGTAAAGGTTGCGACGAGGGGGTGGGGTAGCTGACCTGATCACCACTGTGGGAGAAAAGAGACCTTACAGCCTGGGGGCCTTAAAGAGACCGTAGAGCCTGACAAGTAATCATCAGCACCGACTTATTGCAAAGTTCAGCCATACCCACTGGAAACACTGCACCTGTTTACAGAATATAGCTGTAAAAATGCCATCAGTTCTCATTTACTGTAGCCTAAACTGTGGAAGGATCGATGAAATACAATGGGAAAGCTACAGATCGTATGAAACCCAATTTAATGTCTCTATAAAATACTCCACATAATGTCAGGGCTGTGTAAACAAAACCATTACCAGAGGCTGTCCATTTATGTCTGGAGACACATTTCTTCTGGAGTTTAAATAGACAACCGCATGATGGAAACACACACGCACAAATCATCGCTACATGGATTGCGCTGTCGAGTCGAGATGTTTGATTAATAATGAGATTGAAGGATGCTCTAAGAAAAATAAGCAGTGCTATTTTATAACTTTTCCGTCTGCAGTAAATTGGAGGGTTGAGAGCACAATTCTCTCCGATCAAATTGCTTCTGACCTCCGCTGGTGCGGCTCAATGCAGCAGGAGGCAGCTTTCGCTCTCTGCACGGGAATGTTCTGATTGATATAATACACAGCGGAGCCAGGCAGCCATTTAATTAAACACCGCTCTTTTCTTTCCAGTTCTCCGAGCGTCTCTGTGGATCTGTTCGAGGAAGGGGAAAAAACTTGAAACAGAATCTTTCAATTGTTGGGAGAATGAATCATGTAATTATTTTCTTCCTCGTTTCCTCCATCCTTCCTTCATTACTTCCTTTCCTTGAACTTGTTGCGTGGCCAACTGTATGAAGACTCTTATGGTGGGGTCCTGAGGTAACTTGCTATACTAACTAACTACAAAATGAAATTGATTTGATGGTGATGTATTCGTTTGTTTGGTCCAACTATGTAACAGCCCAAATGTAATGAGTTGTCATATCAAGCAGCAAAATCGATCATCAAAATAGTGGCAGATTAATGCCACTAATTCACCAATAATTGATTAATCGACTTATCTCTGCAGCTTTAATATGTGTAATGTTCTTAATCTCACTTAGCTTTGAAACTGCTTCTCATTATAAGATAGGCTAGAACAGAATGATTCAATATGTGACCTCTGGAGTCAAAAGGAAATAACCTTTCCACTTTAAAAAGTTCAGAAAAGATGGCAAATTTATCCTTTCATGTGACAAGGTTAGTCAACGAGTAAAAATGTGAACGTTAACAGGCTGTTATAATTGAAATGTCAGGATAACGTGCCTTCAGATTACATCGATGTTCTTCTATTTTAAAAGCGCAGACAGTTTTGTTAATTACAGAGTCCACAGGGTTCACTGTGTAATTATCAGAACTTTATGTCACATGTGTGTTAGCTTGGTCTGTTCCATTAATCTAAAAGAAGACACGGCTATGAACAGACTCGCTTTCCAATTTGAAATCATAAAAGAAAGTGTGGATTAATTCCCCCGACCCATCAAATCCTTGTGATTTTGTATTGTCCCTCCATGACAGGCTGGAAAGACGTGAGAGACTCATCGCATTTGTAGTCAGAATAGGATATCAAAGCATCGGGCATAGGAATATTTTGTTTGAAGGGGGAGAGCAATTAGAGTTAATTGCTAGTTTGAGGGCAGCCCGTGGATGGCAGATTGTTGAAAGGAGCATCAGCTGGTAATAAACAAGTCATTAGGTATTAGATTATGGGTAGCCGAAAAGCTAATATGAGGAGAGAATACTGTGAGATAAATTATTGCTGCCAAAAAGTAAAAGTCTTCATATGATACATGCATCGCCTGTGTTCTTAAAGCTAAAGGCGTGCACGTGCCTGTTTTCAAATAGATGGCTGTCACCTGTTGTGCTGCACCTCTGACCTGCTCTCCTGGAAAAAAACAGAGCGATATAGACAATCCAAGAAGGTTGCTGTTTTCCAGACCGATAAAGCACAGAGCCCAGATATAACTGGCTTCTCAGGTGCTTATGGCTAATGGGCAACTGTTGCTTCACACGCAAGTGAAGGTGGACTATGGTATTAGTGTTATAAGCAAGTAAGTGTAATCAGTATGCTTGTGATAGACAGAGGGATTAAAGGAAGTTCAAGGGAAAAGCGACAAAGCCGCAGAACAGCTTCAGGGTGTCTTGGCATTAATTCTACAAGTCTCTGAACTCGACTGCAGGAATGAACAGCGTTCTTCCAAAACACATTTCCTCATTTGTTGTTTTGATGATTATAGTGGAGAGTGCTGCCTGAGACGCTAGGTCCAAAATCTCCCAGAAGGGTTGGACTGGTTGAGATCCGGTCACTGTGAAGGCCATGGCATCTGATTCACACAATCTTTTTAATTATCAGACCTTTCAGTGTGCCCGTGATAATTCATAATAGCTTTGCATTGGTTTGCAGTGACCATTCCCTCTAAAGGGACAAGTGGACCCAAGCCATGCCAGCAAAATTCTCCAAATAACAGAGCCCCCTCACTGGAGGAGTAAATTATTGAGACATGGAACATTCTCTTCTTCTCTGTAAAACCACACGTGCTCTCACCCACCTGTCGAGAACATGTGTAGGTGAAGGTGAAGGTGAGGGCTGACTCACCTGGCCCCATCACCTTTTTCCACATCTCGATAGACCAGTGTGACCTGTCAGATGTGCATTTGTCTTCATAATGAGGGGTTTATTCACTGTAACCCGTACTGTAATCATCTCTATGTAATTGTCAAAGGACCATCCTTGCTGACGGTCTAATCACCTTGAGCTGCACTTGTTTTTACTTGCATATCACAGTAACGCCCAAGCATCACAGTCATCAAATGTGTGCTGTCAACCATATTTACTCTCTTTCCCGTAGATATAAACGCAGATTCAGTCACTTTTGGATCACTAGCGAGTTGAATGGTCTTTGTAGAAGAAGCTCAGAAGCTCCTTCTTTCCATGCCCTAACAAGGGAAGTGAGAAAATGAGTTTTTTTTTCCTTTTGCCACCTTGATACAGTATCAGATTTAACTGAGCCTGCTCAGTATTTCATACGTGCCGCAGAGCACCATTGGATGTTAATTGCGTAATTATAGCATGCAGTGCACCTGTGTGGAAGCATCTGCATTCGTTACTCTCATTTAGTCACATTTATCCTTTGATTTGTCACCTGCCTGTATGTAAGGCCAAACATGTTAATGTTTTAGTTCAGAAATAAACATTGGCACCCGCTGATTAAATGACATACAGAGAAATTGAATGACTACCAAAAGTTAGTCCATGTCCTGAAGCTCTTCTCCATGCGACTTGAAAAGTCAGGCTAAACGCAAGAAAAAAAATCACCTTGGAGATCCATTTGTGGCAATAAATAACTCAGGGGATATATATCATAGCTTCCACGCTTCTGTTTCCAACAGGAGACTTCCCTGCAATTAATCATAACAGGGGAAGGACACGGCATAAACAGAATTGTCTGCTACTGAAACTGAATCTGCATACGTATTGGTACACACTCATTTTGAAAGTCATTATTCAATGTTCTCTTAGGGTTCAATTATGGGAACAGGAATGGATAAGAATGAGCTTTTGGAAGGTAACCTGTCCAAGTACACCTCCAAACCAAAGCCCAACTTTAGACAGATTTCTGAAGCTAATATTATTCCCCATATGTCCGCAAGTTAGATTACCATTTCCCCAAACTCCGGGGTGACCTCGGACATGCCATTGTCTTGGCTGAGGAGCTACCCACAATGAGCTGAAATAAAAAGCATTCTCCACACACCATTTCTACCTCATTAGCTCCAGCCTAATCTATAAACCACAGCTGATAGGGGGAGTCTGTGTCAGCAGCCTCTGTCATGCGTCTGCCACGACTGCTGAGAAGTTGATGTATGTGTGTGTGCGCGCACGCTATTCAGTCACACATGCACCTTGTTTTTTAGGTAATCACGGTGTGTTGCACATTTTGCGGCGTTTGTGAGGCGCGTGTACATGTGTTTGTGTCCGTGTGTGTGTTTGAAAGAAGAGAGAGACAACAGAGTGTGTGTTTACAGTCTGATGCCGTAATATGCAAATGAAATGAAGATTGGCAGATGGTTTATTCCTGAGATATACAGTGTGCAGATTATATAGTCTTCACGGGACTGGTTTGGTTTAATCCACTGTGTGTGTGTAGGTGTGTCTGTGTGTGTCTATCCAACTGGCATATTTCTGCCGCCTTGCAGTGTTCCCCATTGGCAATGACATTTACAACTGAATTAATTATAACACCCTGTACCAACTACACCTGGACCTTCTAAAATGTAATTTTCTGCTGCTATAATCTATATTTCCTGTGGTAACAATGTGAAATGACAATGCCAAAGCAAAGTAACAAGAAACGTGTTGCTCATAGTGATGAACATACAGATAATTAATCTGAATCTGCAGCATATCTCTGCTTTAGGGAGCTTTATGATATGTTAGTTAGTGCTGCATGGTATGCTGAAAGTTGCCAACATTTGCTACTTGTTAATGGTGTGTTCATCTTTCTTCTATCTTACCATGAGATCATTTGTGTTTATTCACCCCAGTCTGCCAGAATATAACTAGAAAGCAACAGCAGGCGCCAAAGCTGTGTGTGGCTGTGTGTTTGCACCTCCGCACTCCGCTGCAGACAGGATGAAAAGTGAGAGTGAAGATAAATCCACTTTTTAATCCCAAAAGTTTAATAAATAAACTCTGCGCTCTCCTCCAGGTGGATCAGAGCAGAATCGGATGTCTCTCTGGCTCGGCTCCTGGTTCCCTTCTCTTGAAAATCTCTGGCAACTCAGCAGCTATCTGTAGGTAAGCAGCACCTCTGTACCCTGCCTCCATTCGGTCCTCCTCCCCTGCTTGACACAAAGCCCCTCTATAGACGCAAATATTTCAGTCACTCAATCAGTCAACCTGCGCAAAATGTGATTTGTCTGCAAAAGTAATACCTAATAGTATGGTACAGTCATGGCTTGGTATGGAACTATAAGATCCAATAAATATATATATATATATATATATATATATATAGATTATCAATTTGATCTGATCTCTATAAAATTGAAATCAAATAGTTAAGACTTGAATGCAACAGCATACTAAATGGGGTTAACCCTTGTGGACATTTCATCTAGTATGAGTTTGGTATCAAGTATCTTGAAATACTTTAGGTTTGTATCAAAGGTCAAAATGTTGGTATCAAGACAAAACTAGTTTTATAGTCGCTGTCTGGAAGCAACTTTTTACTTTATTTTGGGTCACTCTCACAGCTCTCATAGCATCGTATCCACAGCAGGTAGTAGATATAGCTGGTGAACAATTATAGAATGAACATAGTGGAGTATTTACTGAGGAAAAGCCACATACAGTATATAATCAGGAGTTGGTAGAGACCAAAAATGGAGCTAAAAGAACATGAATATCAAACTTAGCCACAAACAGGACTCCAAACTAAATAAACTAAAATAATAACTAATGTTTCACGATAGTACCGGAGAACGCCCCATCATTTTAAAAATCAAAAAACAGTAAAACAAAGTTCTGAGCTTTTACAGATTCTGAGAAATTTCAGTTGTCATCAATAACCAGAAAAACAGGTCATTGTGCTGATATCTATGATTTTTCTATCCAGTTTGCGCTGTAAATCTGAAAATAGCTCCCTCTGCAAAGCGTCCCGGGGTTTACAACCTTTATGAAAGTCTTTAGTCTGTGTAGAAAGATCAGTAAACCATGGGACTTACCCAACTCTCACTGCCAGAGATGGAGGCTGTTTTCCAGGGGGACAGTTTGCCCTAGAGTCAGCAGGGAACACTGACAGGGTCCCCATAAATTTGAGGATATTATATAAGTTGTCAAAGAAACTACCTACTACCACATTAATGCTCGTTAGAACAATGTGGCTTGCTCGAAATTTCATCACCTAATCACTTAAATAAATAAACTGCAGGACTTCACTGCTGAGGTGGAGGCTGTTTTCTGGGGGACAGGTCATAAACAGCGTCAGCAGAGAGGAGTGACAGGGTCTCGGTGACTTTCACGCTTACAAGTTTGTTTCTAATGTAGGTGTACTGTTGTTTATTCTTAGATAGGAAATCGCCATGTGGTCAAAAAAAAAGTCTGATATTGCAGGTTTCATTTAAGCAAAAAATCAGGCAAATATACAAATATATAGCCCAAACATATTCATCTCCAGTTCTTCCAGCAAGAAGAAAAAATGTTCTCGAAGCTCTCTGAAATAGCATTCAGTCAAGTTTTGTTTTGCACGCTGGTCATTGCCTCATGTTTGATTTATTTTGTCCTTCAGTAGTGTTGCCATTCCTCCCCATGGAGAGACTTCAGTCACTCCAGTGGAGAGAGCAAAAAGATATGACAGAGAATAAAGAAGACGTAGTTGAAGTAACGATTCTCTTCATTTAAATCCTTTTCATTTAAATAAACATCTGCTTTGCCGGTCTCTATTGCCAAGAGCAATAACACAATGATAACACAGTGATTCAGCATTCAGTAATCAAAGCATTTATATTAGTCGCTTTAAGCAAGCAGTGTCTTAATAGGACGAGGGAGTGATGTGTTTTATCTTTCTTACAGCTTTGAATGGAATAAACATAAGAGCTTGGTATATAGCCTGAGCAGCAATTCCCACCGCTGCTAACAGTCAAAGAGCGCCACCTAGAGAAACTCGAAAGTTCACATGCAGAAAACACACTCGATAGCACGGTTTGATTACCAAATCTGTGGCGTGCTTTTAAAAACTGCAGAGTTCACTGCGCACTGTGCCACGCACACGGAACCCCTCTGCAGAGATACACAAACCACAGCGCAGCCACGCCATCGCCGCGGTCTGCTCGGTGATTCACACCTTACACAGCTCCCCATCCGTCTCCGTTTTCCATTTACCTCATAAAGCTGAGGCATGTTCCCTTCAACCGCTCTTCCTCCTCTTTCACACCTCCTGTCTTGCCACTTCCTATTAGCATTCCCTGGTCAGGGGGCTGTATGAAAGTGAGGCACACACCTGCCACAGTCCTAAGCCTGTCTGGTCTCAGCTCACTTGTGTCGGGGCTCTGGCAGGTTGGATGTCTGTTTACTGAGCTGAGTTTTTTTTTTTCTTCTTCTTTGGAGTGATGGATAATGGACTGGCTGACTAATTTACTGCCCAGCTTGCCAGCTGGTTATGAACATGCATCGCTGGCAGAATAAATGTCTTCAGGGCCAATGTCTCCTCTCAGCCTTTTCCTCTTTCATCCTCTCTTCTTCCTTTCTCTCCTTCTGTCCCTCCTGCCCTCCCCAGCCAGAAACTAAACAGCAGCTGCACCAGAGGTAGGAGTGTCAGAAAGTGCCACAACTGTGTTCCTCTCTGTTTTTAGGCAAGCTCCTAGAATAGAACAGCGTTCACAGCATGTAGAGTGGAAGCTAAACCCCAGAGGCTAGCCGGTTCACTGACATCCTCTATTCAGGAACAGAAGTACTTAAGCTAGCTGCCACACACACAGACACACAGGCAAACACACACACACACACAGAGGCATATATCCAAACAAAAAGGGATGAAAGTGTGCACGCTTATGTTCATAATTGAGCACCGAGACGCATGCATTCACAGACACGACATAAATATTCACTCACACTTGTACGCATAGAGCAACAGATCGTGCCAGATACGATTTCAATCTCATTTAATATTGAAGAAAAATACTCTCTTTAGGATTATTTATTGATAGCAGAGATTTTAAACAGAAGCCGGCTTTTCCTTTCAGCTGTCTCCTTGGTGGAAGCTGCGCAGCCATGAAAGGGGCCGCGTGAAAATCGTCATGTGTTTGTTTGGAGTCGGAGGAATGAATCTGTGTCGTGGGGGGGGGGGGTTGTGTCAATCACGGCCTTCGTGTCAAAATGTGTCACCGTCATTTCTTTTCTCCCGTGCGCTCCTGATTATCTGTCCTTTAGATTGGTGGAGTTTTCAGATTCATAAGCAATTTGTGAGATTCATAGAGATGTACGGTCACACACGTGCTTTTGCTCATGTTTATATATCCATCCATCCAAGCATAACTGCTCACTCCTCCTTAGGACCGCTGGGGCAGCAGGTTAGACTGTATATCAGTGCTAAGATGTGCTTTATAGGTGTAATAGTAATTTTTGATGCCGTAACCGCATCCCACCTCATCATTTGTATTGACAATTTTCTCTGGTGTGCACCCATCCTCCTCCTCCTCCTCGCTTTCCCGTGGAAGTGATACTACTGTAAGCTGTGAAATCAGTGAATGGGTGTAGGGAAGGCGAAATGTGCTGACCCAAATAAAACGTCATAGAGAGCTAACATTAAAGCGCAGAAAACACGGGGGATGTCTATTCTGAAGATGACAAATGGATAAACTCTAAAACTGTAAGAATGGCCCATATCTCCAGAAAGCCCTAGGTGCTCTTCAGATGTTAACAGCTCTTGTCATGTTACATTGCCCTTCAAAAGGTCACACACAGCAAATTGCCCTTGCAATGGTACAGAAATGGCCAAACAGTCTTTGCTAGACTGACAAAAGCAGGCGGCCGCCACCCTTAGGTCATCTTGGCTTTAATGTGACGCCGTGGTGGCGAGTTCTGCTGACTCTTAGGGTTGCACATAGGATGCTGACTGACAGCCAAACCCTCCATGTGTATTTGCAACTCAAAGGCTTCAGTGTGGGGCGTCTTCCCGCCTTCCTGTGAGTCATGCACATCAAACCACGCAAAGGCATCTGACCCTATGAGAGGAAATGTGGCTAATGAAATCCCCTAGGTTATTGTGCACACACAATCGGATGCCACACAGTGCAGTCTGTGTTCTGGTTCTGTTTTCTGTGTCTATATTTGTATTTTCCGAACATTCCTGCTACTGTTATTGGTGCTATTATTAACGGTGTCACAGGGATTTTATAATAATGAAGGCATCGCCAACCCCATTTTCAGCAGCAGCTGGCAACTTTTTTTTTGTGTGTGCGAAAAAATCTGCTGTACGCCGGCCGCACAGCACCAAACGGCAGACACAGTTAGCGACTATAGCTTGTGGAGAAAGTAGAACGTCTAACATTAGTAGCTAAAAGCCTAGATATTTTTTCAGGAATAGGTGGAGACCAAAAAAGAGGAGAGTGGACTCATTTTTATTAAGAAACCTGAAACTAGAGCTAATTTCCTCAGTGTCTGCTGGATATACAAATTTTGCAAAGACCTTAAGTAACCTGAAAAACAACTTGCAGCTAAGGGGCCAAATGGGTCAATAAAACAGCGACCTATTTCCTTTTTATGTTTGGATGTTCAAGCAAATCCAATAACCTGAACGATTTAGTATATCCTTGATGGGTTACTCGGGACCTCTATACCACAAGTACCATAAGCTGTTATCACTACAAAATGAAAACCAGCATTAGTAAATGCCGAACTACAGTCTAGATTGCACAATACAATCTTGATGATCAAAATTTAAAAAAAAAACAAAAAAAACAAAGGCCAACTCTGAGTCATTTATCCAGATGAGCAGTGACCCATAAGGGGATGCCATCCATCAAATCCTCCTCTCCAGGATCTTCTGCACTCGCATTGTATTTACACTGTTTACCTCTCTTTATTGCTTTGTCCAATGCACTCAGAACCACCCCGTCCCATCAAGCCTGTTCCAGTATCTCATCACACACACACCGTGTTTCTTTTTTCATCACCTCTGCGCGCCTTTCAATTCGCCTTACCGGTGTCGTCACTTTACACAACTCCTCATTCAGAAAAGCAGAAAAAAAAAACCCAGGGACAGAAAATGTTATTATGAAAAGGGTAATGATCCTATGTGTTTTCTTGGGATAACGATGTTAAGGAAAGCTTGTGAGTGCGAGCGTGCGTTTTGATGTATAAATGAGATCCTCAAGAAGAAAATCTAGTTATTAGCACCATTCTGCTAGCGCTACTCCCACACCTTAAACATTTATTTAAAATGCCGTGCGCCAGAAGATTTGTGCTTCGTCTTTGACATTAGCTCCAGCGGGATGTTTCCCTCTAAAATTGTATAAAAATGTATGTGAGCATTCTATACACAAAGGGTACTGGCTTTGTTGGGACATAAAAGTCACCATAATTCTGCCTGTTTACTCTGGATGCCCTCCGTGTTTATGTTAGCACAGTCATCTACAGAACAGGCATTAAATTATATCCCACAAGCCATTTCCAATTCATGAATTTCTCATTTTTCCATTTTATACCACTACCAGGTTTTAGGGTGATAAAATCCCCTATTGCTTTGCAGGCCTGCTCACGCAGCCAAATATATACAGGCATGCAGTTACACAGGGACCTGGGCATACAGTAGATACAGACATGCATGTATTCAAACACTTGCTGTCTCGCTTGGCACCCGCTGAAGCACTCTTGAAGCTCTATGTGATAACTTGGCACAACAGTGGCATCCTGGGCAGAAGGTCAGAATTCACAGCTGCGGTCTGGACTTGGTGGTAACAATAAACAAGTGTGTGCAGCTCGGTGCTTGTAAGTCACAGTGGATCGGGAAATGTGGAAATGTGGAATATTAACAAAGTTTCTATTCATTCTGAACAATAAAACACCTGTTCTGTGTGTGACATTGTTATAGCCAGTACACCATAGGCAAATCTGAAGCGAAACGTTTTGTTGCGCCCCGTATGAATCATCCGCACACTAGTTCAAAATCAAAAGTTAGTATTTTACACAGAGCTTCAGACCTTAAAGGTCCAGTCTGTAATATTTGGAGGACTCTATTTACAGAATATAGGAAAATTGATAATATTCATAACTATGTTTCCATTTGTGTATAATCACCTAAAGGTATATCCTATTTGTATAGTATGTTATATCTATTTATGCAGTGATACTTCAATACGTACATAATATTTGTACATATGTACAGAACACTTACACATATGTTTTACATTCTATTTTAATATAGTTTATTTATATTTATATTATTATTATATTATCTATATTATTCATTTTTATGTTTTTTTAGTTTTTTTTAGCTTTATTTGACATAGACAGCTGAAGAGTGACAAGAATGTGGGATGTGGGGAGAGAGAAATGGGGATCGACACACGGTCAGACCTGGTCGGACCCAATCCCTGGGCTGCCGCAGCAATTTCCGAGCCCCTGCACATGGGGCGGACGCTCCATCAACCGAGCCAAACAACGCCCTTGTGTTTTACTTCTTTAGCTCATTTTTATTCTTATGTGAAGTGCTGTTACACTATTAAGTGCTCTTCATGTCGAGCTGACCAGTTCCTCTTGTACAGCACATTTCATTGTATTGTTGACCCTGCGTTAACCTGCACATGACAAAGAAACCTCAAACTTCAAACTTGAAATAAGACTCATTTTATTTCTGTTACCTTAGAAAGCACCTTTTATCTACAGAGGGAGTGGATCTTCCATGTTGAACTGACATTTCTCTACAGTAACCAAGAATGGACAAACCAAACACTGGCTCCAGATAAGACATTTGGCCTTCTTCACAAGTTTTACAGCCACTGCATATTCTAAATGCTTCGAAAGGGAGAGTGATGTGAACAGTATTCACTTGGTTGCAATCTACAACCTCACAATAGATGCCACTTAATCCTACATGCTGGACCTTTAAAGGAAATGTTTGTCCTTTTTCTGTAAGAAAAGAGGGACAAAGCTGTTACTCTAACTTACCCTGTACAAAAATGCTCAGCACTCACACAACTCCCACCAGCATCCCTTACTCGTGGATAGATACGGCTATGTTTTTGAGCTTCTTATTGACAAACTCTAATCATCATCCACAAGAACTCTTTATAAAAGAATGCTTAAATCTCTTTTTTGGCCTTTTACTCTTAAATTACAGTATCACAATAAGATTTGCCACTGAAACCATCCCGACAAGCTTTTAAGCGGATGTCCAGAGAGCCTCTGAGCAAAGAGAAACCGAGAAAGTGCTGCTTCTAAGTACAGCACTCCATAATATTAGCAGGCACTATCATGGACCTTTGGGGGGGACTTCTAATTGAATCTGAAGGACAAGTGATGATTATGTTAATGAAAATGTGAAAGCTGAGTGCAGTTTCATAAAAGTTCAATAACAGATTTCGCTGCCTGATTCTGATTTTAAAATATTCCTGCTGTATGATGACATGAGGAAAGTAGTTATGGTTCAAATTATACTGATCATATTTCAAGAGCGCACACAGACATTTGGTTTCATGCCCTTTTTATTCTCAGTCACTCACACAGCACATAAAAAGATATACAATATTGAATGAGAACTAAAATTGCATTTCATGTATAAATGGAGGAAGGCTTAGCTGTGTGTGTGTGTGTGTGTGTTAGTCCCATTTGCACTTACGTTTCTATAGCACGCACACACTTCTCACCTGTGTTCCCCCTAATGACCCCATCTCTTTAGATCCTGTGCAGATTCACGTGCATAATTCCTCCCAATGAGAAAGAGCGAGGGGAGAAAACACAGGAAATATTCACATGAAATCATACATGTGAATCTATAAATAGCATTTATCCCACAGCTATGTTCTCACACATCATGTGGCTTCAACGGCCTGCAAGTCACATGGCTCGAAACCTGATTTGAAACTGGTCGATGGAACTGATGGAATGTGATTGTAATTGAGTACATAGTTCATATTACTACTGATCTCAAGAGCGCTATTTCAGGTAAAAAAAAAGTTGTCTGGACACGCTCAGATGAAAATAAGAGAGTAGGTCAGTAAAAGCGCACTCACTGTGTTACATAAAGAGGAGGTTGACAACTTTGTAAATTTAAGAACACCTTAAAGCAAAAATAAATAATAATAAATTATAATAATAAATTAATAAATAAAGCCCATTAACACGTCAGTGTTAACACCAGTGCACAACTGCACCACCAAGCCCTCCAAACCATCAATATATTGCATTTCTATAGACAGACATTTGAAGCCTGTGCAAATGAATATCAATTATGAGTGTTTCCTTACTCGAATTAACCAGAAAAGACCCCAAGATTCTGTTCATAATGAACAATAATACTTTTTTTAAGCATAAAAAAAATTGACTATGCTGCAGGAAGAAAAGGGATGGAGACGCTGATTGATTTGCAGTAAACATGGATTTGCAGCCAGCCTAATGTTTCAAAATGGACAAAGACAAGGCATCTAATTGCTAGTGGACTATTGGTTAAACACCATTTAACATCTATTGGGGAATGGATCCAAGAGTGGGAGAGGTAATCAATGTCATTGCAATCAGTGCCACAGCTCATGCGCTATAATCACATCAGAAACAGAAGAACACGGACGTACCTTGAAGTCACAAAGAGAAAATACAAATGCGGGAAATATTTCATCCATCAAATTCAGTTCTTTGTTTAGGCCAAAGGGCTCTACTGTGTTACGAGTGTGAATCCAACATGTCTGTCTGCGGAGAAGTCACTTGATAATGTCACCACCAAGCCCCCAGGATGAGTGCTGGGCTCTGAAGCCAAACCGTGTAATGATAGCAATGGCGTCCTTCATGTGATGTACACTCTGTCAAAGAAGCAGCTGTAAAACAGCCCCAGCCTGGCTGATTGAAGTGGCTCCTTTCACTCACAGAATTTGATCCGTTTGGTTAGATAATGGATAGGAACACAATTTAATAATATTTTTAGTTAACTAAACCGTAAACTAACCCGGATGTTAGTGGCTTGGACAGTAGAAGTCTCTAGTACTCTAGGAGCCACACAGTGTGGAGGCATGTGCAGACGATCCAGGTAATTTTATCTCTGAATATGAAACTTTTCTGGCTTCCCAGAGAGAGCCTCATCTGCAATACTCTACCACTGAGTACAGTTTTCTTGGTTAGCCTGTGCATTATGCAGAGCAATAGCATAATCCATGTTTTGTGTTCAGATATGCAAATGTTTAAAGCATAAACCAAACCGCAGGGACATTTCACCATGTAGTGGACATTTCACCACGTGTGTGCTGCTGTGCTTTCTAAAGGATTTATCCGGTACATGGATGTGTAAAGTGCTGTGTGCCTCTCTGATGTGGTTTCAGAATGGGCCAGTTTGTCTCTTTCAGTGTGAGAACTTTTAAATGTGATCAAGGGAGGCACAGAGCGGACGTTATAAGATGGATCACTTCTGAGGACAGACCAGTGTTTAAGGATGATGACCCTGCAGTCAGTGGAGAAAGTCATCTGCGCGGAATAGTAGCTCCATCTCTGGTCTGTCTCTGGAAGCCACCTCTAGAGGAGCCACCGAGAGCATTCTTTTTTTTAAATGGACAAAAAGATGACACTGTTCCAGTGAAAATGTTTGTTACTTCACCCCTGAATACTACTTCAGAAAGGAGTCAAGGACATTAGTGTCTTTGAAATGTCTAACATTCAATCTAAGAGGCTGCAATATGCATAAAGGCTTAAAGCAAAAATGTGTAACTTATCAACCATATAATAACAGATTTGAAATCATTTTCATGCTACACTGAGTTGAAATCAGGTGAATGGTGTCTCTGTCATTCCCTCTCTGTACGTCACTCTTGCACATGTAACTTTGTGCTCCGGGTCAGAACAAGCGTGTAATGCTTTGTATATGGCACTAAGTCACACTCCACCAACTATTTCACCGATTTTGGCGAAACTGGATCATATTCTATGGAGAAAATGTTTTCTGCTTTTTCCTCTGATGCCCTCCGGCTGCTCCGGCTCAACTTTCAGTTATTGACAGAGTTTCCTGATGGACAGTGAAGTAAGCTGCCGTGAACTGTAACGTTAGCGGCTGTTAGCTGCAGATGGAGTACCAGAATGGGCACCAGACCTGGAGTCGGGCGAGTGGGCATGGTAAACGGGCCCGGCAAAGGCAAAAGAAAGGCAGAGACCAAAGAGGACGACGGAGGAAGCTAAGAAGGGAATGAAAGAGACTGAGAGAGGCCGCCAGACGAGACCAATTCTCAGACTGGCTTTTAGAGGGTGGCGAGAGGTTTGCAAAGTAAAAGGCAGAAAAATAGGCGACGAGCTGGGCCCATGTGTCTGCTATGTCTCATAGTGTTGGATATTTGATTATGTCCATCTCTACAAAAAAAAAATCAGAATTTCAATATATATAAGCATCATTATCTGAACCTCTATTTCTTGAATTATAATTTGTGTGTTTATTGCACCTCTTGAAATATGTTTGCCCAAAGCTAATCAGCTTGTATTAGTTCTGGGCCTGTGACTGAGAGCAAGGCAACAGAAGAGAAGATGAGGTGGCAGCACAGTGGTAACATAAGTGTGTGTGTGTGTAGCGAGAGAGCATGTGTAAGACGGTGACAGGGAGAGAGTGTGTGCTGTGTAACTGTGCTAGCACATATGGCAAATTCAATCTGTGACAACTCAACTCCTCTGTCTTCTCTTATAAAGTGGTGAAGGTTAAATGGTTGGAGGATGTCAGATAGGTAGAGGCACTCAGATTCTCTCTCTCTCTCTCTCACTCTTCACACACACACACACCCTTCACAAATAGGATGCAAAAAGCCTCGGCCACATACATGCGCACACAGTCCCTCAGACGCTTGTATGGAGGAAGTCTGCTGTGTAAACAGGTGTTGGAACAATATGGGCGGGTATAAATATGCCAATGTGTTCTCCTCTCCCTATGCAGCATCATTTGCATTTTTAAAGACACACTTATATTCAGCCCGCTATACACTAAAAGAACTCAAGGTAGACACGCACTACACCTCTTAACAGACGGGGGTGGCTCCTGTTTGTTTATTTATTTATTTATTTTATTCTTTTAAACTTTTAACAGGTGAAATGTAATTCAGTCTCGAGCAGTCAAATAAAAGTATCCTTTTAGTGGCTTGGTGAGGTTTCAGATACACGCCGAGGCTGCTCCTGCTCAACTTTGTTGCTATAGTGACGCCTACTGGAGAAAAAACAATACTCCACCCTCATTGTTTTCTTTAAAGGAATTCAATCTGTTTGTGTCTCCATTTGCTGTTACACATATACATATCACTGCGTATACATTACATTTAATCAATTTGTTTGTCTTGTCTACTATCGTATTATATTTTATTTTATTTGATATATGAATGATGCATTTTATTTATTTTCCTGAATCATGTTGGGGGTGTTTGTGCACTCAGGAATATTACTGAAACAGGTGCTGGTATTTATTTTAAGATGCATTTTTGCAAACAGCTCCTTATATATTATATTTACTCCCTGTGATTTAGGTCTTTATGTCTTATATTTGCATGTTTACCTGTGTGATTATCATTTTATACATGCATGAGCATTGTTGGAGGGAGCCTGAGAACTCACTTCACTGTAACACACACTGTCCACAATCCACATCTCAGGTGTCTTCTTCTGAATCCTTCTCCAGCTTCATTCTCATTTGCTGTCGGGAAAGTGCACCGCATGCACCTGCAGTGCCGCATTGTAATTGTTTTGTCATAGATTATGTCTGACATCCGTCTTGGAGAAAAACTATTATTTTTTACTGACCCTTCTGACAAGCCACATGGCTAAATTGCCGGGAAACCACTGTGGTGCTGTCCACACAGTGGTAAAGCCTCAAAACTGGCATTGAATGATCCAAAAGAAAAAACGAATAAAGTGCCATCAAACGTCCTGTAGGACACACTCCGTGCCCATTTATTTACTATATTAATTTAGCATGTGCTTATCTTCTCCGCTTGTACGCCCACAAACACCAGGGTTACATGTCCAAAATCAGAAAATTGTTCCTCTTTAGCGCGGGCCACTCAAAGTTTTATGTGAGGACACGGGTTCAAAACCAGTCGGCGGCAGTCTCTTGGCTTCCTCTGCGTTATGCCAAGCACATGCATTATTAGCTGAGAGGCCTCAGTGGCTCCAGATCAGCCAACATCACATTTGCATTAACAGCTTATTCGTGACGTCAAACAGCTCAGTGGAAGTGATATAAATACCAGCTTTCAGGGGGTTTCATTTTACAATAGCTGAGAGATTCATTCATTCAGTGCGACTGTGAATGAGTCTTAAACACACTGTTAAAGCTGCGGATCCTTCTTGTTTATAAGCGCGATTGGAGTCTGTCAATGTTCTCTGTGTAAACACCGGTGAATAAGTGATTTCATCAGGCTTCTGATGTGGCTGCTCATGTACAAAACAAGAAATGCTCTTCTTTATTAGATGGGAAAATTATCTCAGGCAAATAAGTTTGCATGCGTGTTACCTAAAGTATATTTGTGCAGAAATCAAAGCCACTTCTTGCTATGGAATGAGTCGGAATACAGACACAAGAAGAGAACTACAACATGCCTCCATCTTACTTACCGTGTAGACATGTTTAGGTCAAACATGCGGTAAATGGAGCTGTCTGTGGAGTCAAATTAAACTTAGGATTGAACACATTCTTCTCAGAGCTGGGATGAGCACATTTGAACATGCTGTAAACATTGATACCTTATTGAACCTTGAATTGACTCTCCACCTGACAAACATGCGTTGGTTTCAACCAGTTCAAACCAGCAGGTATGAACAAATCAATGGGATGATGCATGTTGCAATATACCGTAAGCGTCTATGGTTCATTGAATTTTCTGTTCATGTGGTGATCAATCTCAAATGGTAAACTTGAGTGATTAGAGCTGCAGATGTATTTTAAAGATGCAAACTATTGAGTTGGCTAGTGCACAAACTGTGGGTAAATGTTTAATGGTGGAAATGCAAAGCAGAAAAGCCAGACCAAGAAAACAAATAACTGCAAAATAGCCATCTTGTTTGTTTTGCACTGTCTGTGTGTTTTGGTGAGTTTCCAAAAATGTTTCCCAGAAATTGTGCGTGTGTGTGTCCAGTGTAAGCTTTAGAAGCTTTGGCTACCCTCCTTTTCCACTGGCCCGCTCTGGGCAATTTCCCTATCTGCTACTGTGTGGCTCTCAAGGGATATTTCCAAAGGCTACACGCACGCACACATACACACACCACCACTACCAACAACAACAACAGAATTCTTGTGCACTGTGTCCTAGTCTGAACATGAAAACTCATGGGCTCCTCTTTGTTTCTGGGAGGCTCTGCCCAGGGCTTCATTAGTATCTGTAAACAAGTTTAAAAGGGGACAAATCATCAGACGCAGAGAATGCTAATTGTGATGCTGTATTCTGAACGAGAGAGAAATAATCACATTAGACTTGCAAGAAATACACATTTGCATTCCTCAAACTTCCAGCGCTGTTCAGCCAGCTGTGGGGGGTGCTCATATTTAGCTAATGCTGGCAAAAAAAAAAATCCATTTGTACCCTTGTGGCACAGCATGTTAAACATTGTTTTTGCTTCTTTTGTAATAAAACACTTACTGCTGGTGGTAAGCTGAACTCAGGACTTAGCTGAGGACATAAATGGCCTCTCATTAGGTCAGTTGTTTTATGTATTTAGTCTGACTTGAATTATTTCTCATAAAGAATGCCTACAACGGCAGATTTTTGTAACATATTCCAGTTGCCTTAATGGAGTAACATAGTCCTGTATCTACGCCAGGTGTGGTATCCCACAATGATCATTTAAAAGCATATTTCTAATTTTAAGAGTTTTAGTGTCATCTTTTTAGTGATGGTACCGGTTATATGTAACATTGTATCTTTTACTGGAGTTGAGTTCACTTGGTCTTTGACTCTTTTCACATCCCTCACCCCTGAGACCCTTTTTTCTCTTTTTCAAGCACAGTAAGATTGGGCTCTAATATGTAGAGACATGGAGAGATGGTTCCCCCACCCAGAGTCTCAACTCCCTCCAGGTTCTCTACCATATGGCAACCTCCAAACCCCTCCATCCACCAATGGCCCCATTTTCTCCTCTCATCCTCTACAACCTCCATTCCTCCACCCTCATCCTGACAGGTCAGCAAAGCACAGAAAAAAGAAGGGGGGAGTTCACTGCAAAGAGGATTAATATGAAGTATTAAAAGTATTAATATGCTCAATTTGTGCCAAAAAGCAGGTAGACAGAGGCAGAAGCTTTGAACAGATCTGCCACAGAACTGCAACTCATCTCTGGCTTGGCCCAGTTCCTCAGGCTTATGCTGACGTGTTTGAATATGTAAAGGGAACAGGAGGATGTGACATCACGGTTACGCCACAGCTAAACTGCTGTAAATACTTAAA
Organism: Nibea coibor; assembly: GCA_023373845.1. Taxonomy (NCBI): domain Eukaryota; kingdom Metazoa; phylum Chordata; class Actinopteri; family Sciaenidae; genus Nibea; species Nibea coibor. The sequence goes on along the minus strand of CM041733.1, from coordinate 5,453,790 downwards.
ACAACAGTGCGACACAACACCACTGATGTATACACATTACATAAACGTCCAAAGATAGCCCACTAATGAATACAAAGACTGGCCAGAACATGACTGAGTAGGTATCACAGCTAAATATAACTAGCAACCAGGTGGAAATACACAATACATAGACCCCTATGAAGAACTTTATATAAATATATTACAAATGTCTTCATGGAACTGACCTATGAGCCTTTTTGCTGCATGCATTCAAGCTTAAATTGAGCATATTAAAAATATTTTTTCATCAAATTTTCTCTTTCACACTTGGATGAGTATGAGCCCTTTCATTAACCGAACAATTAGCGTTTTGTTTCCCAGTGTCTAATATCAGCTTGAAAACCAATTTTCCTCGCACGGTGCTTCGCAGAACAACGTGGAGCACAGAGGGGGAGAAGGGAGGGGTTTTTCTCCCCCCCTGATGCTATATTACAGACAGCCACTAGAGGATGTTGGAGACAAGCGCATGACTTGCAGACATAAGAGCTCAGTCACATGTTGTCTTTAACTAACATACAAAACCACAAACATTGCCCAATCACTGTCAGACGAGCAGTGGCTAACAATGACAAAAACAGATCCCCCAGCGCAAGTGACAAGCCAACAAAACGAAAAGACAGAGAATTTATTGAATTCTCCACCACTGAAATATAACACCCCTCCGGGTTAAGTAGCACAAACTTGACGTTTCACAAGAGACTCTGAGCCACTTCTGTCAATCTGCACTTCATTAGGCTGATTGCTTCCCTGTGTAAGCTCCTTGCTTCGCCTGCCTGCCTGCCTGGCCTTGTTCTGATTAAAGGGAAACCTCATAAATACGCCGCAGCCTCTAAACGATTTCCTCGTTACATCAAAGTCACACGGAAGTTGTAAGCTGCTCTTATAATTGCAACAAAGCCCAGGCACCGAGCTGCCCAACACGCACCCAAACTCACCCCGAGGCTTTGTATAGAAAAAAACAAAACTGCCGCTAAGCTGGAGAGGTCTGGTAAAATTTGGCTAATTCGGACTTGTGGTCACTAACATTAAATTTAATGAGGCAGGAAGAACATAATGCTGATGAGGAGCTGTTACAAATGTGTGAAAGCCTCCTAACGAGCATAAGTTGTTAGCGTGTAAGTAAGCTAATATTAAATATATGAACATTAACACCTCCAGCCACAGGCAAACTGAAGGAGTCTGATGGATTATTTCCAGTTAAGTTGCTGGTGAGATTTAGAAATCTCAAGATTGGACAAAAGGTAAAAATATAGTTTCATGTTGTTTATCCCCACTTGCCAACCCACCCATCCATTACAGAGATAAATGCTGTTTTGTGTTCTCACGCTACTGTCGTGAAATAACTCAGTAATGGTCATAAATACAGAGATAATGATTGCCAGAGACAACACGCTGTATTTCTGTACAAACAAAGCATCATTATAAAAGTGTATCTACGCTTAGAAAGAAAAAAAAAAAAGAAAAGAAAGTTTGACCAGTGTGGTAAATGACAGCTCAGTAATAACGGGAACTATCTGTAAAGTTAGATAATTTATGGTTACCATTTATGGTTTGTCAAACATTTCCTTGAACCTGACCGCTTTCTGGTGGGAAACACAGACATGGGATTAAACCACACAGACACACACATGCAGCACACACATGCAGCTGTAAAAAAAAAACAAAAAACAGCTGGTTTGACTGCTAAATGACTTTTTTTTTTTTTGAAGATCTCGAGTTGCTGAATGTTTACATGTTGCTACTTTATTTTTATTTTACACATAAAATTCAATGTCATTTAAAGGAAACAGTCTGAAAAGTATATCCTTTTTTTTGTTCATTCGAATGATAAAACACAAACTGCATAGCGCGGTGTGGGCCCTTTCAAAGGGACATTCAAGGAGAACAATATAAATACACTTTTGGACAGAACTTTAGTACCATTTCCTCACAACCTGTCATAAATGCACGACATAAGGCATTCAAACATTTCCAGCATTGAGAATAAATATGCCCACGCTCTATAGATGCATGATAAGGCGATGAGGGAGTGCTATGAGAGATAAAAGATGAAAAGTTACAAGTGTTTTCATGGTGACGGATCGTTTGAAGGGGAAATCTGGCTGTCTTGAAGAGCGCGCAGACCTGATTTTTGTCTTGTTCAAGAGAGCGTTCTGCTTCAGTGATATGCTTTATTTGGCCTGAGTTACTGAGACGCTCATCATCCACACACGTCGACGAAGCGTCTTGATATTAAGGCCCGACACAAGGCACTGCATTGAATGAAGAGAAAGGCTTGTGTGATTATTTGTATCATTGTACCCAGTGCAAGTCCTCGCCCAGCTCAATTATTGCCAAAGTAAACAAGTATAAACATCTGGACAGTAAACGCCCCTCCTCACATGTAAACCGGCAGTCCAAAGGGACAAAAAGGACATGTAAGTTTTTTTTTTTTTTTTTTTATCCTTCCTGTGGGAAAAAAATAGATTTTTAATTTGACTTGAAGTGCTCGTAAAGTTCAAACACTCCTTGTGCAGTAGATATATTATAAACATTGATTTTTAAAATGTCCACTGTGTCCATTTTTGGGAATCCTTGTCAAGTCAGTGATAGTTCCATTTTTATGATAAGTGGTACATGCTGTAGCCCAGAGGAGCAGCGTACAGTCCTAAAGGTGAAATGGGCAGTATGGGTCTGTGGTGGTGGTGATAGGCAGAGTACGTCTGTCCATAGAGTGACATGGCGCCCAGTGACAAAAAGCCGGGGTGTAAACCTCCAGTGGCGGCGGCCGCCACCGCCGCCGTCTTGGCGTCAGCAGCCATCTTGAGTTTCTCTAGCTCTGCCTCCTGGAGCCTCTTGGCTTTTGCCCGGCGGTTCTGGAACCAGATCTTCACCTGGGTCTCTGTCAGGGTCAAAGAGGAGGAGAACTCGGCTCGCTCTGCGATGGACAGGTACTGCTTCTGCCTGAACTTCCTCTCCAGGGCCAGGAGCTGAGACGTGGTGAAGGGAGTGCGGGGCTTTCGGTTGGTCTTGTGTTTCCTCAGTGGACAGGCGGGACTGACATGACCTGGGAGAAGACACAGAGCATGAGATTAATCCATTTGACTCCCATAGACGCTTTTGTAGGACACTGAGCAGCTGGATTAGAGACTTTGAGAAGTTGGATATCAGGACACCTATATGATCTTAGATAAAGGATCTTATATGAGCTGCATTTTAAGGATCTCATGTGTCAAAAACAGTCCTCAAACAGTGCCGAACAAATACTGAATATCACTGAATAAGAGTATCTATTTGGTTCACTTTGCACGGGTTTCTGCCTCTATGCATTTGCTCCATCAGGAGACATCCCCGCAGCGCAGCTTGTAGAGTCAAACTGCAAATCTTGCCCAGAAAAAAAAAATAAAGAAAAGAAAGAAAACTTTGTCCTCTTCATCCAAACAACCTGATCTCTTTAACTTTTCTAGAAAAGACACGTTTTTTTTCACGTAAACTTACGATTCTGCGTGGAGAAGCTGCTGGTGACCCAGGGTGCGCAGTCCTCTGACTCTGATGCCTCGGATTTCACCGGCGATGAAGGCGCAGCCGGTAAACTCTTTCGGCTCCCTCCGGGAAGACTGCACGTATCCCGACACAGATACAGAGAGTTTAAACCTATAGGGGACACCGCCACCGGACCTCCCTCCGGTTTACAGCAGGTGGACTCTCCGGCTCGGTTGTCCGTCTTCCTCCCGGACATGAGCGCCTCCACGCTGAACGGATGATGCCGACGCACCACCACCACCGGAGCCGTCTTCTCCTCCGCCGTCCCTTCCGTCAAATCCGCACTCTTACTGTCCTCTTCGGACGAACTGCATCCCAAATCGTTAAAAGTCTCCTGAGAAGCCATCTTTCCTCTCATCCAAGAGAAGAAGAAGAAAAAAAAAATCGAGTGAACTCCGGGCGGAGCAGTCAGAGGGCAGCGAGGTGAGACCCGCTCCGGCGAGCGCAATGTTATGGAGCTGTCAAGTAGGATGTGGGAGTATGTAGACGCATCACGTTGACACGGCTCAACTTTGACCAATCAGTGCCGCCCAAAATGTTTACGAGGGAGCAGATGCTGCCTTCAGAGACAGTCGGAAACTGAAGTTTTTTTTGAGGCGAGCAACCCACAAAATGTGTTTTAACTGAAAAAGTTATTAAAACATTGATGATTTTGCATTTGTTAGAGTCTGCTGCAAACATTCATACATCCGAAGAACAATATTGGTTTCAGCACTTCATTATAGTGCTGTTTTCACCCATTTCAGCTCAATAAAAAAAACATGCATACGTCCATATATATTGAGATTTCAGTAATGTTTCCATTCATCGTGCAGCCCGCGCAGCATGGTGGCGCAGTGGTTAGCCAACCGAGAGAAAGGTTTCTGGTTTGAACCCCTCAGCTGGCTGACCTGTCTGTCAGTGCAGTTACATTGGTGACTCCAAATTGCACATAGTTGTAAATGTGAGCATGAGCCATAACAGGCATCAGCCCTGTTATCCAAGGTGTACCCCACCTCTCAGCCAATGCCAGCTGGGTTCAGTCCTATCACGACCTATTATGATCCAAATGGATGGATCGTGCAGCCCTATTGACAGGTGACCAAACCACTTCAATATATTTTTATATGGAGTACTTGAAAGCATGAAAAGTCCCCAGGACTCCCCATGCAGGTCAAATTAAAACTAAAACTTTCCACTCTACAGGTCTGTGGCTTCATTTAGTTCAGGGGAAAATCAACATTTCTTTGAAAACCTGATGACACGGGATGTCCTCATGTTTCCTCTTTGGTTTAATTAGTGGATCAAAAAGTAATAGCTGTGCCACACAACATTATCACATGTTAAGCTTCGGTAATGGATTAGCCCTAACTCTAACCTCATGAGACTGCATGTGTAAACACGGGCCTCATGCGGATAATTATGGAGAATTACATTCGGGATGAAACACTAATCCTTTTTCTTCTTTATCTCTCTGATTTGTTTGCTGTTCCCTTTTATTTGGGACTTTCCATTGTAACTCACAATGCCGTTGTGTGCTATGTCAGTGCAGCCTTTAAAGAAGGAAGTCACACTCAAATTACAGAGTAAATTACTTCACTAAATTACAGATTTAGGTTTTTAAAACCCTTGGTCCGGTCCAGCTGGTATGTGAGGCAGGACTGGACACAAACGAGATGACACATCCTCATGTCTGTAACTCATTCATCTTCTCGTCCTATGATTCAATCCCATTCTCTGCACACATTAGACATGAAGTAACTCATTGTGATTTTTTTTTTTCTTTTTCTCCATGGACAATTTCATGTTATGTCAGATGAAAGTGCCCTGACTCCTGATGAAGAACTTTACATTTGTTCCACCGGTTCATCTGAAGAAACGGCCTTTGATGACGGCTGAAAAGCTGTTTTGTTTGAAGATTTTTTTTCCCATGGTCATGTTTGTTTAAGTACTTTCCTATTTGTTGGTTAATTGCTCATGTTTAACACCCAGGGCGTTACTAATAGAACCGTTCTGTCACTGAATGATAATTAATCGCTAATTCACATCACAAGGCCTGATTCCCACTCATAATCTGCGAATGTCTATGTGTAAAAGCAGTGACGGTTGTGTGTGTGTGTGTGTATCCTCCACGCACAGCCTACAGCGGCGCGCTACATCCTCTTACTCCCACCAGATAAAGTTGTTTTTCAGTTTGTCGTCCTTGAAGCTCACTGACGGCAAAAAGAACATTCTCACTCCGAGAACTTCAGAGAGAGATGTGGGCATTCTGTAAAGAGACGCATTGATATTTCAACATGCCAGAGGACAGATGTATGTACAATAAATGCTCAGTACTTTTCTGCATTTGTGCATGTAGCCAGTAGGCCTCAGTAGCCTGTCTATGTCAGGCTTGTGGAGCAGAGCTCAGTTCCCAGGAGGCTGCCACTGCTGCCTTATTAAAGTGGGGTTATTTCACAGACAATCAGAGGTTTGTGAAGGCGCCAGTGAGCGGCCAGATGAAAGGACTGACTCCTCAGGGGAGAAACTGTTGCTTTTTTTTTTTTTTTTTTTTTTTTGGTGTTCTGTGCACAATCCCCACCTCCATCCTCCTCCACCCCTCCGCCTCTCTTTTTCTCTCTTTTCGCTCTGGCCGTGCCCGCACGCCCTGCAGGCACCTTGTCAGTCATGAACTCGCTCTTGGCTGAGTGTCAGCGGTGTGTTTCCTCTTTTCCTCCCTTCAGTCTTTCGCCCTGCACTCCTTTACACTTTATGTTTTGTTTAGCCGCGCATCTTCATCTGTTACACCGTCTCCTTTTCTATCCACCTCCACGACCTTCCCTTTTTTTTTATCCCTCATAAATTCTTTATCCTTCCTTCATCCATTCATTCGTTTATCCTCCTGCCGACTCTCCGTCCTTCCTCCCTCTCCTTCATCCTTCCGCTCATCATCCTGCCTTCTCTCCGCTCACCCTCTCTGTCCACCTTTCTGTCACTCCTGCCATGTTTGATCTCAGTGTCAACAAAACAGAGGCAGCGCTCTCGTCATAGCAAAGGCTAACAAGGAAGCACATAAAACAATAATTCCCGGCATGTGTGCCAATCTATCTTTCAAGCCTGCTGCATACAGAAAACTGCCGAGCAGAGAATCCAATCATAAAAACCGCCGGCACTCATTTAATTGTCTCGTCAATGCGAGCTACAGCCTGCACTGACAACACATCTATAAGCAATGTCAGGCCCAACTCAATGCATTATTACTACTATGCCTTAGATAACTTTGAGTTTATAAATGCCAAGCTGATACAATTAAAATACTGTGTGTGTATTGCATGTAAATAATCCAACCACAGATTTGTCCAAATCCAAGGATTTTTTTTTGCGAGAGAAGAAGAAGGAGGAATAAAGGAAGGAAGGAAGGAAGCAGGAGGAGTAGAAATGAGAGGGGGTGCTCTCCTGGGTGTAGCAAAATTACCCACACATCCCACTTCCTTTTTTCCGTAATATCATTTAAGCTTGATAATAGCGAAAGCAATTTGTCTGAGCATGTTTGTGTGTGTGTACCGTGTGGATGTCTGTATAGTGTGTGTGTGTGTGTGTGTGTGACAGGAGAAGCCTCTGGTTGTGTGGGTCGGGCACACCTCAGAGCATTGTAATTACAGCAGAGACTTTGAAGTGGTGGAATGTTTTGGTTGGGATAATCAGCGGGTTGTGCTGCGCTCACACACTATTTACATTCCCATTAAAACCCTCATTCACACCATCATACAAGCAGGTTTTGCCGTCCCCACCGATATTTACCGGGCACAAAGTTTGGGAAGGGACCCGTTGAAGTGGCAGAGATGAGTTGGTTCGTTTTTTCACGGCATGTAAATTGATGTAACCCCATTAGCTGGCAGTTCCTCTCGAACATTGCTGCTTTTGTTTTCCTTTGTCTGAGGAGCTGAGATGAAGCCAAGCCCAGCAGCTGGCTCATTACTGTACTCGTTCAAAGAAAAATAATTCACCCACCACTATACATTGGACCAGGGCTGAGGTTTTTTAGTCTTTTAAGTAAATTTAAAGTCAATATTATTATTACATTCAAGATGTGACAGGAAATGAGGGGAAGACTTGGATTTGAATCAGGGACGCTGTTTTTTCGAGTGCCTGAGGAGAGCAGGTTTCATGTTGCAAATTTGTGATTTTTGAGCCGTAAGAATAAAATTGAATTGACTTGGTACAGTTGTCCGTTTACCAGTACTCTCATGAGATTTTCCATATCCGACTTACTTGAAAATATGTTGGATATTTACCAATATATGCCCGTAACCCAATGCATTTCTTCTCAGTCTTCAGAACAGTTAAGCTTGAAAAAAAAAAATGTAAATAGTGTACTCGTAGTATTAAAACATGTGTTGTATTTGTAATACCCATGTGTTATATAATACAGAAAGTTAAGTTGCATTTTTCTCTGTAATTCAAGTAACTTGTCAAACCAGCGGGACAGGTTGTAAATAATTAACTGACACATGCACATTGATTGTGATCACAATGTTTTCACACAGATCTAAATTATCTTAGTACTGTCATCCACCCTACCTCTCTCTCTCTCTCTCTCTCTCTCTCTCTCTCTCTCTCTCTCTCTTTGCCTCAGAGCTTCCCAAGCCCTCAGAGCCTCCGCCTGTAATGCACCTAAATGACTACCTTGAATGCTACAATGGCGCCAGGGCCAATTAGCTGTTAACACTGGAGACAGATCTATTCAGAAGCCGAAGAATGAGGCCTCCTGTAACGTGAAAGATTGATGCCCACTTTGCTAATGACAAGAGAAGGAGGCAATCTGTTGCTTGACTCAGCCCTGGGCTATGTTACAGAATAGTCAGCTGATTACTGTGAGCCTGCAGGGAAGGGCTCCTGAGAACGCCTGAGCGAGTAGAAGTCACAGCAGGGGTTGAATGGAGGACATGAAGACACACGCAGATGCATGCACATCCATACAAACATGTAGTGTGTGTGTGTGTGTGTGTGTGAAACTAGGAACGTGAAATGATATGTAATGTGAAATGGCATAAGTGTGTCAGCCGTAGGAGATGCTGTAAAATGTTTTTCTGGAGATCAGTGAGTGAGACAGTTTTATGGCAATAATTTACATCAACATGACGTAGCTTGACTAATAAGTGTTTATTTCAGTGTAGTATATATACCATAGATAGACTCTTCCCCCTTCATTAGGTACATCTAGCTACAACTAAGACGGTCCTGCAGTAAATTCTACCCGTGTGACAGTTCTAATGTTCACTTAGCGTTTTGGAGAGGTGTTGATTCAACTGTATGTTTATTTTGAAGGCTGTAGTTTGTGGCGCTGTTCAATTATGTTGCAATGGCACACTGTATATACAGTACCAGTCAATAGTTTGGAACACACCTTCTCGTTTGGTGTTTATCTTTTGTATCCTACATTGTAGATTAAGACTGAAGACATGAAAACAATGAAGGAGAAAAATGTAAACAAAGCAAACTGTGTTTTATAATTTCGATTCTTCAAAGTAGCCGCATTTTGATGAAAGCTTTGCACGCTCTTGGCACGTTCTCAGTCAGCTTTATGATTTCATCACCTGGAATGGTTTTCCAGCAGTCTTGGAACGGTTCCCATATATGCTAAGCACTTGTTGGCTGCTTTTGCTTCACTCTGCAATCCAACTCATTTTAAACCATCTCAACTGGGTTTAGGTCAGGATATTGTGGAGTCCAGGTCATCTGATACAGCACGCAGTTACTCTGTTTCTTGGTCAAATAGCCTTCACTTAGCTAGGATGTATGTTTTTGGTCATTGTACTGTTGAACAACCCACCCAGATAAGACGACATGTCATTGCAATATGGTAGCCACACTGACTAAATGTGTCATGAAAATGAACGGATGGTATCTCCCACTGTGAAGCATGGTGACACTGTTATTGCTAACAGTGAAGCAGCATCACACCCCTTCTTCCGGCCGACACAGTGGGAACCACACATGCAGATGATACCATTTGGTCATTTCCTCTGTGTCTCACAAAGACACAGCAGTTTGGACTAAAAATCTCAAATTTCATTCATCAGACTAAGTTACAGATTTCCACTGGACTACTGTCCATTCCTTGTGTTTCTTGGCAAGTGACTCCACTAATTAACTTTTGGCAAGTCACACCTGTTAATTGAAAAGCATTCCAACTGACTGCCTAATGAGGCTGACTGAGACAATGCCAAGCTGAGACTTGGCATAGTGACCACAAGTACATAATGGGATAAATAATATTGTTTATAGACATAATACTGCTAATACATGTGGTATATGTCAAACAATATGCTGTACACCCATTAAAGATCTCATACTGCATGCTTTTTGCAATTTAGTTCACTTTAATGATTTTACTGCAGGCAGTCTCTATAATACATTTCCAGCAAGTTAAGTCAGCCTTTATGGATTCCCGTAGGGAAATTCCTACCCTGAATTTAACTTAACTAAGTGTTAGGAGCAGTTGGCAGCCACTGTGCAGTACCTGGGGACCAGCTGCACTTCTAACCCTTTGTCAAAGACACTGACAGGCAAATTAACCTATATAATATACATCTTTTGATGGTAGAGGAAACCAGAGCACCCTAAAGAAACACATGCAAACACAGGGAGAACATGCAAATTCCACCCAGAAAAGCCTTGGATTAAATCCCAGGAACTTCATGCTGAAAAATGACAATGCTAATTGCCGAGCCACCGTGCCGTCACAACGATTAATAACATGTCACATACTGTAAAACCTAGAGATTTCATACAATAAGCATCAATGCGACGGCACACACCACAATCACGCAAACGTGCGAAGGAATGTATCAGCACTACAATGTAGAACAAACTGTTCCTTTGAAGGTGATAATTGCTTGGGTAAGCGCCAGCTGCAATTATATTTATGGAACTGTTCTCTGCTTTAGATTTGAACACCACATAGCGTATGTACTTATCCACTAATTTAAGGTTCATAGCTTCACCTCACTGTAACCCATCATTATCAGGGGCTCCTTTTTAATTCATGACTGAAATATTACGCCTTGAAGGGTTTTGGAAAGGTGGGCTCATTCAAACCCAGCAACCTCTTAACCTTTCTTGTACTCAATAAAACTGTGCAAATAGGTGTGCATTCTTTCCCTATGAAGGTCAGCTCTTATATCATGCACTCTAACACATTACTGCTAACAAGGGTACAACTCTGTATGAGTATAGCAGAGTTAGCTGCTCGTTAATCTTCAGTCCTGATTAAAAGCAATCTACTAAAACTAAAACTCTTTAAAAAATGCACATCTAGTATAAAAGTTCTAGATTGTTTTGGAGTTCAGTTACTAAAGGACAGTGCACCCTGGGTAAAAGTTTGAACGTTTTAGTCCAACCGCGTTTCAGTTGCCGATGTAGGGCGAATTCAAATCGAGTTTTCAGCTGACTTTGCATTCAGGCTTTTGGAAATTGAGCATGGAGCGCCATCAGGAACAGAGACCAGGAGCATCGTCAGACCTCTATGACTCAGTGCGCATCACAGACCTCATGACTTCAGTTTCCGTGTCAAACTCAGCCTCTACAGAAAGACTAGCCAGGGGCCATCTGTTCCTTCGCAAGCCATGTAGATCCCCTTTGACACACTATAGCTTAATCAGTTCTGACAGGTCGAATTCATGACAAGGCCGTCGTGTAAATCACAAGCAGGCTTGTTATTACGGAGAGGCACTGAAATGGTATAATTGTTTTTAAGTGGCGCTGGAAAGGCAAGTGTACATGTATTTGTGTGTGTGTGTGTGTGTGTGTGTGTCTGTGTGTGTGATGCATGTGATCGTGTGAACATGCACAGTATTCTGGGAAGTTTTCCAGAGATTGGGGAAATCCACCTTCCACACAACAAACAACTTAAACCACAAAAACAAATCTCCTTAAAAGAATTTTTTGTCTCATTACAGCAAATAACATTTCATGGTAGAAAAAGCCACAACTTTCCCAGCTATTATGGCTGCGTTACACGCACCCTTCGGGTTATAGGAGAGTGAAATGTGCTTACACACAGAAACAGAACCAAGACGCAAATAGTTTATCTGGTTAAAAACATTAAAGAGAGAGGGGTTTTTTTTGGAATTATCAATGTAAATCCTCAATGTTAGGTTTTTTTTGGTTCATGTTAGAGCTTGTTAAATAAGGTGTTAACCCTAAAACCTGGACAGTAACTAACAGTTTTAACTCCTACCAATGGCCTTTGCAATCATGGATGATCGCTCACACCCAGAGAGTTCATTTAGTTTGAATTGTTTGATTTGATTATGAAAAAAAATAATTTTAATAACAAAAATGTACCTTCAGATGATCCCCCTCATTATGAATGTTTAAAATCACAGTGGTTTCTTTGTTTTTTTTTTTGTCCTTCTTCCCCGTCTTTGAATTTACCACATAACATTAGTTAACATGAGTCCAGTCTCTTTGTGTTTCTGTTTAACTACCTTGTCTAGTGAGAGCTTCTTTTATGGAGTCATAAAGAACAAAGCACTTAACTGAATAAACAAATCATCCACCAAAGCCAAGCACAAGGAAAAGAGAACATCAAAGCTGGTCATAATCATTTTAAAGGTCAGCAGCTGACTCATTGGTTAGTTGTCCGGTGGGGGTACTGGGTAAGATGACTGGATGTCTGAAAGCGCCGGCTAACCGAATAGCTGATTATTGGAATCACCGGGAGGCTCTTTGATTCACAGGCTGAGTCGTGCTGCTTGGAGGGACCGCAGAGACATGGAATGAGGTGCAAAGTATAACCTGACACCACTGTGAGGATGAGGATATGAGGATTCTCTTCATTAATGAAATCCTTCCTGTCTCACTGAGCATGCCATGCCGCAGACTCCTTTCTGTTTAACGAGCGAAAGACGCCAGTCACATTTGGGACCATGAAGGACAGAGGTAGGATGTGACAGGGAGTCCAGGGCAGAGCGCACAAACACACACTGATCTTTGCTCTGACCCTGTAGAGTGAGAACTGCCGCTGGGCTCCTTTGCGGTGACCCTTTCTTTGCTTGCGGGGTCAAAGGTTACAAACCTCTGCGTGCGCTCTTTGAAATGGAGCGACGGGGGCTCGCTGCTGGACTGATTGGCAGGATGGCAATAACCAAGATGCCTGTCCAATTTATCTGCCTCACCTTACAGCCCTAACACATGAGATGGAGAGAGGCAGCAAGTGTAAATAACAGCGGACACCCAGACTACTTGAATTCTTCGTCTTCAGAGTGGATGAATGTTGTCAGGTTTGATGATAATACGTGACATGTAGTTATTATTCTTTATTTTTGTCCGAGCACCCAGAGGAAACAAACACAGGGAGAACTCACCTATAGTTTATTTGTTCTGCCAATATGGTTTAAGGTATATAATTTAATTTAATCACTTCCAGCCCAGTCTGCCATCACCTATAGATTATTATATTCTAACGTTCATTAACAAGCATTACATGTTCAGGTTGGAAGGCGTTTATTTGGTCGGTAAACCAAGTTTGAGCTGACATTAATTGACTCAGGGTCATATTAATCAGAAGATGCAATCAACGTAAATGAAAATAATGTAGTAAGATGTTAGAAACAATGAGATTACAGTCTAAGCATGCATCCAAACGATGATCAGACAAATAATTTATACTGTAAATCCACAAAGAAATAATTATCTTCACTCGATTATGCAGACACGTTTGTAAAAGGTGAACCAGGAAGTAGTTCTGCACAGTCGAATACAAAAGACAGTTTGGGTAATTACTTTAAAGCTGCCATTATCCTTACTGTCAAATAACTATGTGCAGGTAAAAAGGGGTTGTTTGTAGTGACAAACCCACAGAGAGAATTATCAGCAACAGTTCCTCTCAGCGATACGGAGCAGATCAGCTCTCTTTTATCTCTTTACTGTTTCGCTTCACTCCCAGTTTTCAGACACAGAAGGCAGCTAGCGCCCACAGTACGACACCGGGGACTGTAAACCATTTAGCACCTAAAGAACAAGATAAAAAGACTTTTAAAACGATTAGCTGAAACAAGAGCAAATTGGACTTGCGTTACAGAAACAATTTAAAACGAGTGCCGTGTTTTGGCTTGCCTCAAATGGCCACAAAAATAATTAGCTGCAGGTTTAAAGATTGACACCCTGGCAACCACACTAAGAGAATAATTTCATAATTGTGATATGACATTCACTCTCAGGCACTGTGTTTGCTCCTGTGTCGCTGCCCCCTCCGGACAGACTTTCAAGAAAGGCTGTCCGGTGATCTGTAGATAATTGCTGACTGTAATACTAGCCAGGAAATGGAATAATCAAGTCCAGATGAGGAGACAAGAGCGAGGAGGGAGCGAGTAAGACGGACAGAGACAAACGGAGGGAGAGAGAGAGAGAGACGGCAACGCTGGATACCGATCGTGCAGTTCATAGAATAAATGTGACAATTTGTCCTGTGTGTGTTCACACAATGGAACAACAGCTCCTGGATGTTCGTGGCCAAACTCAACATATGATTAAAGCAACAGGAGCATTGTGTGGTGTTAATTGCACTTAATTCTAAAGGTGTTTGTGTTGCACCCAGTTTATTCTTTACCTAATTAAATGGCAATAACTCATGATTAAGTAGCACTTAAGTACTATTTGCAAAGCCTATTTGCTTGTAATTACCCCTGTGGCTGTGTTCTTGTACAATGACTACATCTGCCAGGTTGACCCAGAATCTGAAGAAGTGAGTGACATTGTTTGCCTTTGGAGTAATGGCTGTCATTATGGTGAATTACTACTCTACCCAAACACCCAAACATTCTCTAAAACCACCCCACAGTGCTCCGTCTCTATCTTACTCTCTGGTGCTGGTGCCTTGTTACAATCAATTAAGCTGATTACAAGCACTATCTTCACCACTTCAAAGGAGGGCCATTACAGCGGGTCAGACTAACTGTCTCTTCACTGCGCTGCCCTGTCGTTTGTCCCGGGGTAAGAAGCTTTAGATGCGTTACGCTTTAACATTTGCGACGCTGAAATCCGTTAATGAGGCAAAAACAAGAAAGAGAGCAACTTTATCACGCCGATTACAGGATAAATGACAAGTAATGGTCTGAAGACAGTTGCCGTTGTCTGTCCTCTTTTCAAGTAAAAGGTTGACTCCTTGTCAGGTCAGACGACAGGTCAAATAATAAATGGAGGGACAGAGAGAGAGAGAGGCAGCGAGACACCAAGTCTAGACGGCATATTTAGAGACCCTCCCTGATTTGCTTTGTTCTCTGCCATGTCTACAGGTAATTACCTCAACAAACTACTGGGAACCTTGTCAAATCCGAGGCAAGCGAGTGGTGAAATTGATGCGAAAAAAAAAAGTAAATGAAGGAAAAAAAAAAAAAAGTTAATGAATTAATCTGCCCATGTGTGTGTTTGCGTGTGCCAATGGGCTGTCATGCACGGGCAGGCATCAGTGCGTGAGCATGAGATAAAAACCTGTTTCTTAAAATGTCTGCAGCAGAGAGTCGACACGAAAACAAGAAGATATTACCCGATGGTAGAAACATAAATATTCACAGCTGCCCTTTACGGTGATCTTCAACTGAAATAACAAGTTAAAACTAACTAACTGGATTAGATAGTTAGATACTATAGATACTATATTTATATATTAGATACTATAAATCTTAATTACTTAATTGCCACTTCACTTTTCAGTCTGACATTGTGTTCGTGTTACATTACTTCACAAATTACACAGCAGTAATTGTAATTTATTACATACTCATTACACATATTTTGTCACTCAGCTCAGTATTTTGTCATATTAGCTCACACAGTGAATATAGGACTTTCATCAGGTGGACAGAAACATGGTTCCAGATAAACTCTAATTTTGCTTGGTGTCGGCTCAGTGTTTCAAATCGCTAATTTGTCAGTGCTGTATTTAAAGCTGGTTGGACAGCCGCCAAATGGGCAAATCATGTTGACGCAGGTTTATGGCTTGTTATCATATAGTGTGTCTTTATGTGTCTGCCAAAACAAGATGCTGTTGTCTTTCTTAATCTCGCTTGCAAAACTCGGACTGGCTCTGATACTCTTTTAACTGGAAAAATGCTTTCCCATCAACAAACATGACACCACACATATTGTACTAATGATTAAGGGTGACTAAAACGTTAAGGTACAGCACCTGAGTTCATGACAATTCATTAATAGTTTGTTGTATGTGTGTTCACTTGGCAAATGCACCGTAACAATGAAACTAATATTTCAGTGTTCCGCACTACCTTATTACACTGGAACAGGAGAGCATCATGTTGTAGCTAGTCAGTTAATATTACTTACTAATCCAACAACAAGCCCAGCTTTGTACATGACACCAGCTCTGATCCCAATCAGGATCCCTGTGGTACAAACGCTAACACTCCTTTGGTACTGTGAACTCAGTCTGGGTAGCCAGGCTAACAAACTGAGCTAACAGCAGCTAGCAGCAGCTAGCAGTTAGCGGTTTACATTACTCTCCTGCAGGAAACTCTTCTTCTTCTTCCTTTAATATTATCTTCATAAAATATAATTCAGTTTCCCAAAAATCAGTGAAATTGTTGGTGGTGTGACTCACAACTCGATGATTGTACCCAGAGCACAAAGTAGAACCAGAACAGAGGTACATAAATCTGTTATTTTATGCTAGAGAAGTTACACAATGAGATTTTAAATTGGATGCTTTGTATTCCGTCTTTCACAGATTGTCCCCATTCCCTTGAAAATCCTGTTGGCGTATCTGTTATGGCCGCATGTTCAAAGCCTTCAAAGTGTGAAGATAGATCTGGAAATAACCTTTAATAAAATGTTAGGCGCCTGTTGCAGCTTTATCTTAATTGTATGGAAAACAGCCATGCACTGCCTCACCCTGTAAAGATGGATTGATAGTGATGAGCTGCGTTTGAAATGTTGGATCATTTTAGACAAGTATGAAAATAACTTCGGGTTGGAACAGTTTTATAAAATCTGCGTATGTTTCTCCGTAAACAGAGGTCCCTGAGCACAACAACAACAAAAAAGAAAAGAAGCATAGCAAAAGGACATTCAGGGGCATCACATTTTTAGATATCATTTGGTCACATGGACATGGTGGTGGAGAGTGACGCTCAAGTCCAATCAAACAAAATCTGAAATCTTTCGTGAAATCGTTTTGTGACTTTGGGCTATACAAATAAAATTTGATTTGATTTGATTTGATTCCATCGGTGTTCAGCTGATTTGAGATTTGGTGACTGTAAAGGCTGTATTGGCATAATATCCCCTCCCTTTCATTCATTTTTTTTCTGTGCCTTCCATCTGTATATGTCTTCACCTTTAATTATATATATCCACAAATACACCATCAAGATTATCAACTATCGTCACCTGGAAAAGTGAGATTGGGCCCCTCTAATTATATCTCCATCTAAACAAAACATGAACTCAAAGTCCTGTTTGGAAAAAATAATATGTGCTCTACATGGCATGTCAGTGGAAATCAGTAAAGTCATTGGTTAAACACAGAGTAATGCTTATCCATTATCAGTTTTTGCTGTTCCGATTATAGAGGGCTTTCACCTAACCTAACATTTCCTTTGACAGCTACAGAGTTCCTCTCTCTCTCTCGGCCATTAAATATATGTTGGCGCCATGAGGGCTTGAGATGCTGCAAAGTCTTCGCACCATAAAAAAATTACCAGATGAGATTTCCTTCTGCGTCTTTTTATGTAGAGAACTTCAGCCATACTTAACACGACAGTGACTGTTACCTTTTCATTATCGTGAAACCGGGGCATTAGTCTGAAGCGTTCATGAAAGGGGAAAAAACGTTTTGATGGCTTAAGATACAGGCCTAATCCATTATCACACGATTGTTCCCTTCACAATGCTTTTGATTTGAAGTTTCGCAGACACATACACACAAATCCACACTCGCTGATGAAGGAGAATTTTGCCGCAGAGGGCACCAGTTGGCGTGTCTAGGCGTTAACCTAGGCATTAAATATCCTCTCGTTCGCCCTCAAGCAAATATTGATTACATGACAGATCAAGCTCGTAAATCAGCTGGAGTTAATTAAAATCACTGCTGTGACTGACAGTGGGCGTCACTGATTGTTCCTATCTTTAATTTGTATCGCGGCGTGGGAACATACTCCCAAGGGACTGGTTGTTTGAGCGGCAGCACCTACAGTAAAATGTCACTTCCGCAGCCTGAAGGTTCAAAAAGATCTTTGTTGGCTTAATCCTTCGGCTCAAAGCAAAGAAACACTGTAAATGATTTTTAAAGCAACTGAAGCGTGCTTGAGCGTTTTGTCTCTGCGTGTGTGGGATTTTGGCTTGTCGCTCTGCTTAAACAGCAAATATTTCATGTATTTTTCTTTTCTTTTCTTTTTTTTTTTAAACCCACTTGTTTTGATTAAAGAAAAAACAAAATTTTAAATCTTGGCATAACTGTCTAAAATGGAGTGACTCCCTAATTTTAGTGTTTCTCCCTCTCATTTGCTCTGCCACCCTAAACCTCTCTCCCGCAACCCTGGTCCCCACCCCTGCCCTTTTACACACACACACACACTCGCTCAGCAATATTGCTTTGTCAGCCGACATTTAGAAGATTAACCTCGAACTTGCCAAAGGGCATCCCAGCTCCCCATCCACCCTCGGCCTGCACCCCTCCCACCCCCTCCCCCGCCCTCCCTCTCAGTGTTTCCCTCCCTGCAGCTCCCTCTCTGTGAATACTTGCGCAACAAGTGGCGCCGCTCTAGAGCCCCCTGGGTATTAGAGGGTTGAGTGGCGTCCCAGAGAGCCGTAATTACACCACCACTCAGGTGATTTAAAGGTCCGGGAACATGCTGACCCATGCATGGCACCAAAAGTCCCGCATTACACTGACACCTACCCATGTTTTGTGCGCCTCGTGGACGCGTTATTTATTCTCCCGTCCCATGTTTCAGTCTGACAAGTGTAACACTGTTTTATTGTGCAAACATGAACAAATCATCCTCCATGCTTTGACAGGAGCCAAATTAACTCTGTCACGTCTGCGCCGACATTTCTTTTTCTTTTTTTTTATGTGAGTTCTTTAAACGTCCTGCAAAACATGTTAAATGTAAAGAAAGATGATCATCAACTGCTGTGAATTCCTCAAGGCTCCACTGTTTGGCTTCCTTCAAGAGAAAACGCAGCTTTGTGATCATTTTTTACAACTTTATCACCAGTTCTGTTTAGTGGACATTATTAGAAATAATCATCATACGCTGCTAGTCACAAGAACACAGACTTGACAGGCTATAATTTAAGAGAAAGGGTTGATAATTGGGTTTGGTTGACTCTCCACCCCCTGCAGACTTTGTGGTGACAAGAGGGAATGTTTCTCTTTTAACAGGGTCAGGGCTAATACTGGTTAATGGGAAGGGGATGTTCCTCTGCCCCCCGTACTCCCCAGCTCTCAACTCTTCTCTCTGTTATCTTATCCCTCTTACAGTTTAACAAGTTGTTGTGACCGGGTGCCTGCGGAGGACTCAGAGTTTGCCCCTCGGGAATCGTTAAAGTTGAATCAAACCTCTCAAGCCTCTCTGCATTTGGCCACGGAGGGCTTCAGCTACCGCTATGCACCGGCACTATGTGCAGCCACAGAGGTGCACGCAGACACAGGCTGGACAATTTGCTCTTCACGGGAGGTTGTATATCTGACAGGTGATCCCTGAAGCATGTTATCTGCCGTCTCGGATCATAAAACAATGAGAGTCATGGGAAAACATGCGTGCGTTAATGCTGGTGAATGTAATGAATCCATTCATCTCTGTTTAAATCTTTGTCTCACAGCCTTGGTGGTGTTTCAGCTCCAGGGACCTACAATTTAAAAAGAGAGAGAGCGAGAGAGGGCTGAAAGACAAGCATTAGGACAAAGAGAGATTATAAATAGTTTCCTTTCAGTCAAGGTTTTCTCAGCGTTAGCAAATGAGGTATTAAAGTTTCCTTTCTTCCTGTTAAGATTTTGTTTCTGACAGCACGGGTTAAAGAAATTGTGCCTTTTCAGATGTAATCCCTGCAATTAAGGCTGTAGGTGCGGCTCCATTACCTCAGCAGGATTAGTAATGACCCAGGAGAGAATATAATTGCTTCTTAATTTGAAGTTGTGAAGTGCATGAAATACCTGAGGCTCAGCCTGCCGTCTCAGCAGCGGTTAGTTCGTGGATTAGCCGCTTTTCTCCCCCCTCTGTCTCTCTTGTTTCCAAGCCAGCAGCTTTATAGTTCTTGTGTTTTATAATGCTGTTTGCACTTGATACTCGTTCTCTAGATCTTTATGAGAGATCTGTTACTCTTAAGACGCCTCCAGAAGCTAATAATGTGCAAAAACAGGAAAGGAAAGATGATGATATGTTTAGAGGGCTGAATGATCTTTAAGGGAAGCTGTTTTTCTTTTTCCTTGTACAGTGTGTAATTCATCCATCCTTAAAGCTACACCATCTAGATTATACATTTATACTGTTTACTACAATATTTACCATAGTACATAAAGCATATATAAAATCCTTCATCGCTGTATTTACACACAGTAGATATAACAGTTTATGCCAGTAGTATATTGTCTCACACTAATACACTATCCTACATGATACTGTAGCTGTATTTATACCATACTATGTTATACTGTGCTTTGAATAACAAACATGAACGACATGAAAAACAATCCTGTCGCATTGGAAAAGTCAAAATTATCAACAAGGGCATGCGAGAAAGATGGAAATGATTTTCCATGTGTAGAGATGACACTGTTGTCACACCATGAGCCTGTAACACCCTTCATTATTCAGGCCTGACATCTGTCCAAGATGACAAACGCCATATAATTACAAGGCTTTTGACCAGCCATAATGGTCTTTTTAAGTCCCGTCTTTTGTCCTCAGTGAGATGTCTCCAAAGTGTCCATTAGTGACAATGCAGTACTCGCAACTGACACCTCACTGCTCAACACTAACTACTTAACTACACAGGGATCTGCAGTTAAATAGCCAGAAGCGTTACTCCTCAATTCAAATATAGCATTCTGACTGCTGGTTACATGTTTAGGATTTATTTAACTGACACACTTTGCGATTTTGTCTCGCCCACAGAAAATGTTTCAGCTGTCCAGAACCTCATTTCAGATACTGTTTATGGTCTGTGTTTTAGAAATTAGTGATGGCGATTCACTGTATTTACTTTCTGCAAGTAAGTAAAGCGAGGCCTAAGATGTGTTGTGGTGTTCATCAAAAATATATCTAAAACACAAGACTTTTTCAGTGGATCATTTTTAAATATTCACAAATTTTCTAATAAAACATGAGCTTACAAATACTTTTAATCCTTTTATTGTCGTGGTTCATACGGTTTCGAGGTCTTATGGTTTCGTGGATAGGCTTCTTGCTGTCCTAAAATGCAGGACAATCTTTATTCTCTTCTTACTCATACCAAAATTGAGATTCTATTCAAGACCAAGATGTAACAACCACATCATCTTTTCGGCATTTCGTCTTTTTCATGTTATGCAACATACTTGTAGAATTAATAGCATTTTTTTTTGTTGTGTTCTATTTTTGAAATATGTCAGCGTCTAAGAAAGCTCTCCTGCCTGAAATGAAATGTGTTCATTTACTGTTGATAATCATCCTGTCCCTCCAACGTAACCATTAAAAACCTCCATTGAGACCATGTCATGAGCTGTCAATGTGAGAGATGGATCTAGTTTCACTTCTCAGGGACACAAACACCCATAAAGTCAAACCTCTGCATTCAAAAAAAGCAACGGAATAATTTCCCCGGGCCTCATCATGTGGCCCGTATTGTTAGTGTGAGAATGAGGCACCAGTGTTCTGATCGAAGGAGCAGTAGAAAAAGAAAAGAGGCTGACAAGCAACAGGATGTCAATTACGCGGCAGCAGTGAAATCCACACTTCATGTCGGCTTAAAGCTGTCAACTGTCAATAGAGAGGAATGCCAGACAGCCACGCTGGAGTCTGCTTCAGAGAACAGGAGGCAGTGTTCATGTGTGTGTGTGCGTGTGTGCGTGCGTGCATGTACACACTTTGTAACTGTAATTGGAAACATTCATTCATCCATACACAAGTGTGCTGCACAAACAAATTCTGACATTCGCACACAGACTTCAAGAGAAAATTAATGAAAACAGAAGTCGTGTTCACATTTGCCAATACTCAGAAATGGATTCAATTATCACTTTAGCTATTTTCTGCCGTGGTGTTACCCATCTTTGGTATTACTGAGGACTGGCAGAGATTGTTATGCACACCGGTGTATATTTGCATTTGCCACTTGAACAAAACATGTCAATAAGGTGCTGCAGTCTATCTCTGTGGCATCGATTCCCCTGTCTCCTGTAAAGTGTACTCTAAGTTAACAACACTAAAAGTCCATAGCTAATCTAGCCAGCCCGTGAGGCTCAATACTCAGAAGAAAACAAAGCTGTTGAATAGGTAGGATATGAGACAACATGGTCCTACATGAACTGAGCGCTTCTCATCTCCGATTCAGCATGACAGGCTCAGGTGTACTTCATCTGTCTAAGCTCTAATTTGTCTCAGGCATGCTCAGACCTAGCTGTGAAATGGAACTTAATTTTTAGCATAGCACAGACAAAATACTTTTTTATTCAAATATTTAGGAGATTCCTTTAAGAATGCTGGAAATACCTCCAGAAAAGCAACAAGTGCAAAAGTGCTTCATGCATTTTAAACTCCTTCTTAATGCGTGCATGCTTATCACAATATCACCCACCGTGCTCGGTAACAACAGAATCTCACCATGTTTCAACTCCAGCATGAAATAGCACTTCATCAAGTCATGTAAATGAGCCATATTCCTTTGTTTATTCTCTCTCAGCATACCTTTCCTCATTTAAACAGTTTGAACAGAGTTCAACGCTATTAGAGTATACAAACTTATCCCGTAATAAGGTGAAAACTTTCACGTTTTAACAATTTAAATAATCACGTTTTAATGTTAGCATTATAACGTGATACTGATACATTTGGATTTTTCTGGTGGCTTGCTATTTACGAAGGTAACTTCCCTTTTCTTAATCCTACCTACAAAGCTTGGACTGGTCAATTGTTTCTCCACTTGGCGAATCGGTCACGGCGCTCACCAGAGCTATGTGAAGTGTTGAACAGAGAGATACAGGCAGCAGTTCAGAAGACCAAATACAAATTTGATAAGAATTATAATTTTTGTTTTTTAAATGTTGTTTCATGCACTGAAATTGGCAACAAAGAAATGTTGTCCTGTTAGTGCTTATACATGAAAAATGAGGGGAGCATCAAAATAATTAGCATGCAGAATTAATGAATTGTTTATGGCAATCTATCTATGTAAATGTCCTGATCATCAGCTTATAACATCCTGGATCAGTCTGATATACACCCACATCTTGGATCAGGAACATAGACTTACATGAATACATGAATAAATAATAAATGATTTCCCTTCTTGAACATGAAATGTTAACTTCAAGGAACAACTAAAAAAAAGGAATTAGGCTGAAGATCAGAATTTAAAGGTGCAATCTGTAAGATTATGGGCCTTTATTTTCAGACATGCAATTTAATATACATCATTTTGTTTTCATGCATGCAAGATCACTGGAAAATAAGAATATTTTAATTTTTGTTACTTTAAGATGTTCCTTTTATATCTACAGTGGGAGCGGGTCCTCTTTCATGGAGGCCGCCATATTGAAACACCATGTTTCTACAGACTAAATTAAACACTGACTCCAGACAGGGCTCACATAATGTTTGGTTCTTCTTTACACTAAGAAGGTGAGGGTGATGTGAGGAGATGGCAATGCAGTGATTAGACCACTAGATGCGACTAAAATCTACACCCTGGACCTTTAAAGAAGCCGGAAAAGATGGTAAGGTTGGTGAAGGGCTAATTCTTGTTTTCAAATATTTACATGTGTTGATTAGACTTAAAAGCAGGAGATAAACAGACTGGGACTACTGTGGCTGCTCAGTCAAACACAGAGTCCTCCCATCTGCTGCCAGGTGGTGTGTAATCAACCAGAGCCGTTTTATTAGCCTCTAAATGGAGAAGTGCTTTGATTAATGACGGAGGCCCCCTGGTCTTCATGTGCTCTAATTAACTAATCTCAATACGTTTAGAGGAGGAATGAATGAGCTATAATACACTTGTCAGTACATTAGAAATTAACATCAATATTTGTTTGGACGATCACATCTCATATCATCCCCATGTGTTTTACTTTCAGTGAACTTTACAAGTCTTTACAACCTTTACTCCAACTATCCTGAAACCAGACCCTAGAATGTGTCGAGCAAGGAATGACACACACACACACACACACACACACACACGCCATAATTTAGTGGGGAAATAACTCAAGTTTGATGGGGAGGTGCCATTGACCGTGTGTGTGTGTGTGTGTGTGTGTATGTGTGCCCTTTTGTGTGTGTGTGTGTGTTTCCACTAAATTAAGAACTTATTAGGACTTAAAAACCCTATCCTATTTCACGCGGGGAACCTCTGGGGGAAACGAGGATTACTCTTCAAAGCCTGCGGTTTGGCTCTTTTTATGTTGTAACACTTAATATTTTATGTCAATGTGATGGTCGCAGCATTTAGAGAGGTCAGATGTCAGAGTTAGATGTTAACGCTGCGTGCATGGTCTCTGCCAGTAGCTAATTATACGTGCTATGGATTTGATGGTTCTAACAAAAAAGAGATAAATGACTTGCAACGAGCCAAGCTGGAAAATATTTTGACGTCTTAATTTCACCCCCCAAAAAAAAATTTGCCTGGGCATGCAGAAACATTTGTCCCCTTTTTTCTGTTATTTGCTTTGACATAAATTCTTCAAGTGTATAAAGAATTGTAGAATTTGATAAATGAGACTCAGTTTCCCAAACCAATAAAAGTAATTAGACCTTGTCATTAAAAGTGTCAAATTTGTACTAAATTCAATGACACTAAGACCTAAACTGAGAAGAAATTACATTATGTTTCTCACAGCTATGCATATAGCTTGGAGTCTTTTTTTTTTTCAACACGACAAACAAACCAGGGCCCCAAACCATTCTCTCCTCATTCCCCTTTTAATAAATATGTCTTCACATAAACAGACACAGTGGGGAAATGTTTCAGGGTGGTGTGAAACCACAGAGCTACCACATTTGGAAAAGGCCCCTCATGACTTCAGGCATACTATAAATAATTTGAAAAAAAGAAAGAAAGAAAGAAAAAAGGCCGTAGTCGTGATTAAAAGGACTTTTAGTTGTTCTAGTCACTGCCAATGCTCAAAGTGTTTACACACATGGCTTAATTGGGAATCAGACATTCGTGGACTGCAGTTAGAAAGCGATTCGACTACAAAGATTGCAGTCAAACAAATATACATCTCGAGACAATTAGACATGAAAGTAATGCATGGTAAGTAAAAATAGAAAGATGGATGAATTAGTCTATTGATGAAAGCCACGCTGTTGAAAACAGATAATAATCCTGTTTTGCTCTCTTGTCACATCATGTTTTATTCAATGGACTCTTTTATTATGAGCAAACCTCTGTGGAGATGTCTCTCCACCTCGTTCTATCTGTCATCATAATGCATTAGCTCTCTGAGCTAAATGCACCGAGGGAGGATATCAGATTCCTTACAGCGATGGGACAGAGATGGATTGTGAATCAAAAAAAAAAAAAAAAAAAGGTGGATCGCTGGTGGAGACACTCCTCATGTTCCTCTTCACAGCTGCTGCCAACAACAGGACAGTTTGGTCTCATTGTATAATTTAGAGTCTCTGACACAACAAGGAAACTCTACCTGTCTCCATTATGATGGTCTCACTCATAAATGTTGTGGCTCAGTTTCAAACAGCAGAACCTGTTTTGTGATTTTGTAAGGCTGTCACTTAACCTGCTCACTGCTCCCATTTAAAAGTGCCTCTGGAGATGTTGCGCCAGGGAGGGTGCATGTGTTTGCGTGTGTGTTTGCATGTGTGGAGTGCGGTAAGGTTACAGGAATGAAAAATGACTGTTTTCCACATATTTTCAATTGTTTTTCCTGCTGTTGTTTGTTTTCTCTATTCAGACACAAAACAGTTTAGTCCTTCCCTCAAATTATGCAAAATCAACAGTTTATTATTGTGGTTTGACGTGTTGTGTGTGACATGTGGTTTGCTCACTCTCTCGATGTTAGAGGGTTTGGCTGGAGAGGGGAGCGCAGGAAAAAGTGTTTTAAATTTCGGCATGCTGGAGCTCTTCTATGCGCAGCACGGGCAGAGACAATCTGAAAAAAAAAACCTCTGCCACCGCTGGACTTTTCTTGTCTTCACGTGACGTCAAAGAACTCCACAAATATTTATTTATGGTTTCCAAATGACCAGCAGCTTGTACGTGGCTTTTACAAGACACTCCCCAGGCCGGTTGTCAGTTATAAATAATATTTTTATGATTCTCTTATCTTGCAGTGAACGTCCCATGAGAACCATCTGTGGTTATTGCTGAATCATGATTTAACAGATGCATTGTTAAAAACTATTAACTACTATGATTTGATATCTCATTTTGTTTTAATGTAATGGCATTAAGCCAGCGGTATAAAAACATCATCAACTTTACTTTGCATAGTTGTCGTCATGTGCCCTAAATATGGAACTTCATACGGTCACATGATGATGGATGGTCAAACATGCCTGAGAGTGGTGGGGGGCTTCTCTTGTCCAGATGAAGTCAAAGCTCTGTATTAGCTTCTAAGTGGACCTTGAGGCCTTTTTTTTTCTTCATAAGGTCAAGTTTGAACTCCCACACTCAGTCATATCAGTGTCTGGACATTTTCATATCATTGCTTTATAGGCTGCACCATCACAACCCTATCAGATCAGCTCAGAGCATGAGCACAGTTTTATCGACACCGCTGTCACTGTCAGAATACTTCTTTTTTTAGGCATACACATAGATTCAAATGTTCAGTGTACAGGGATATAAGTATAGCCAGTGTAGGCATTGTGGAGTCACATGGGCTATAGGGGGGACAGTAGAGAGAACAGACCCACCAGCCTCACCTCAGAAATACACTGCTCACAGAAGGACTTTAAAATGGTGTGCTTTGCTGTATATGAAACCAAAACCAAATGACTCATTTCGTATTGTCTACATATGCAGTGATGCATATCTACATATGCAGTGATGTCAGTGGGTAATATGTGTGTTGATGTTGTCCCATGTCAGGTCTGAATAGGACTAGTAGTGGAACTACCTTATGCCGTTTACGGTATTGTTAACACACTGTCTTCATACAGTACATGTGATCACAGAACTATTGATACTCAGACTTGGGTCCATTTTTCCAGTTTGGTTTGGTTTGGTTAAGTTTGCAATCTACTAAACTACTAGTTGGAGTGGAAGAAGCTGGATGTTTCAACTACCACTGCACCCTATACCCTATGAAGTACACATACCTGTGAGGAAGCACTTGTTGCATGTATTTCTATAACAATCGATGTTCACCACACTTTTGATACTTACAAGGAAAAGTGAACAGTGAACTATCTTGTGCAAGAGCTCCTCCTTGTGACGAGATCAGATTCTCACAGATCCATGTTCTTAGTTCTCTTCTCTCATATTGTTTGTTGCAGAAACTTACAGTCCCGACATTTTGATTCTGGTGGCATCAACTGATGGTTTGCTGAAAATAAGAAATGATGCCAAAGAGGGTGAAATGGAAGAGAGGTTAATATACTTTTTATGAACAAGTTAGAAATTCATCAAGAGAATTGAACTATTCAATTCTGAAAGAGGATGTGTATAAAACCACAAAGAAGCCAACGATACGTTGCTGTTAAGATTAACAATAATTCATGCCCCAGAGTCCTTCCCAGCTGCCTGCCTATTAAATTAGACCATGCAATACGTTATTGGTGCTAGAGGATTGGTAAAAAAACACTCATATCTTGGCATTGGACAGTGTTTTACACTACACAGCATGGATAAGGCTGGCATGATGATTGATGATGCACAATAGTCCTCCCACACAGAGACACTGGTAAAGATCATCTCTTTCTTTCTTCAATAAACCGGGGGCATCCATGTCATACATTTTAGAAACAAGTATATCATTTCAGATTCCAGTAGGTTTCCACATGAATGGGTCTTTACCCCCCAAAAGTGCAACAGTTACATAACATTGGTTTATTTAGTTAACAGAAATGTTAATAAAATGTTAAACTAGGTTTATTCCATATGGTAAATGGACTGCACCTTTCTAGTCTTACACTCTTACACTATGTATCTCATTCACCCATTCACACACATTCATACACTGATGGCATTAGCTGCAATGCAAGGTGCCAACTGCTCATCAGTTTTAGGAGCTAATCATTCACACACGCTTACACACCAATGGCTCAGCCTTGGGGTTCACTATCTCACCCAAGGACACTTTGACATGCATTCGACACTGGAGGAGCCGTGGATCATCTGGTTAGTGGCCGATCCACTGTACCTCAGAGCCACAGCCGCCCATGTGGCCTGACAGAGACTCCAAGCCTAAAACGAGGTGTAACAGTGAGACTGGACAACCCTTGAAGTGGGAGCCAGTTTATCTTATCAGTGGCTTTCCCTGCATCCAGTGACACAGCTAAAGCTGAGAGCTTGTTTTATGAATAATGCGGTACAGTCTTCTCATATTACTGGTTGATAAATGGCCCTGAACAAAAATCTTGACTCTAGACCAGAGAACTTTTTGTTAAAAAAGTGAGCTGACTTACTGAATCACGTTTCCACTTTCCTGAAATAACTCACCAACTGCTACCTGCATTAGCTATGTTAGTGTTGGGTGTAAATCACGAGGTAGGGAACAGTCTAATATGGACATAATTCTGGGCTGTTTTACCTGTCGTGGTTTCCTCTGCCTTTGAATTATATGTGCATTTAATAAACAGTTTCAACACAATATCACTCTGAATGAATGATGAAGTTTATTTATTGCAGCAGTTTATTTCTTATTGAGAATTGATTGATACAGTGCAACAAAGGCTGTTTATTGATGATGTTAATGAGTTTAAGTGACTGTTTTCTGGACAGAGAACCTAAACACTGACAGCTTGGTTGCTCGGTAATTATACATTAAGATGAAATTATTCCTCAGAGCTAGTCTGAGCGATGTCTCTGCATAGCTCTCATGAGAGGTACGTGTTAAAACGGATGGAACCACCTTTCTCTAGGTAGCATGTGTGAGTATAGGTTCCCGACTTCAGCGAATACTGGCAGGATCCCAGCTTGTCATCGAAGGTGACGTCCTGGTCATAGACCTCGACCCTGAGTATGCTGCCCTGCACTGCTGGGTAGTAGGTGAACTCCTCCTCCCACCAGGGGCTGGCATTGTTGGGGCGGACTTCTGTCCTACCCAAACTTCTCGAGTCACAAAACACCTTAACGTAGCCGTCTGTGGCGCTGGTTGCATCAGAGTTGAGGCCAGATCCTCGTAGACTATACACCCTCACTGTGGCCTGAGCCACACCGAGACTGCAGAGGACCAGCAGGAGGGCAGGAAGACTCAAGGCCATGGCTTCACCGGGACACTGTGGAGGGAGAAAAACAAATCTCCGTTGTAGCTAGCATTCTGAAACATTTACGTTGTTATTGAGTTTACTCTGTCCTCATTTAACAAAAATAAAATGTTCTGAAGACAAACCGTGAGTTAGCAAGAGGTGTCATTCCTCCTTAGACAAAAGCGCCTACTTAGTTGTCACTTCTTGCCAGGTCGAATCTAGTTTTACATGATTGACCACATCTCACTACGCTTGTACACTTTTGAGTAAGCTCCTCATGCTTTTTCAGCTTGCTCACTGACTATCCTGGATCGACTGGCCAGAACAAGAAGATCAGATGCGAAAGACTTACCTGTAGTCCTGATAGCTTTCTTCTCAGCTCTCCATCTGATGGTGCGTGTTTTTAAAGGTTGGAGAATCTTCTATCAGACTGATAAAAGTCTGCCAAAAATCGTTGAAACATTGAAACACAACCTGTTACACTCTCAGGGTTATGTAATACTTACAGAAATAGAGCGGAAATTCTCTTTATTTGCACGACTACCATTCACTATTGTCGAAGCAGTTTATACAAGTTTTACAACTTAAGAATAATACTTTTGTTTGGCATAAAAGACTAGAATGTGCATCTGTGAAGATGCCTGGTGCTCATGCATGTTTGAAAGAAGTGAATGACAGAAGCAATCAAGGTGCATTCTGGGAATTGTAGGACCTACTGTTTTTGCTGGAAGTCAGGATATGTGCGCGTGTTGAGCCGCATTTTGTAATAAACGTCCAAAATGTAATAACTTTTTCATTTCATTTTGTAATAAAGCCGCATTTTGTAATAAACTGCCCCAACGCATTTTGTAATAAATTTTGCCGCATTATGTAAAAAGTTATTAGATTTTGACAAGATTATTACAAAATGCACTTGCAACTTTTTTATTTTCTAGGAAATGTAATAACATGGTGCATTATGTAATAATACCTAATATTGTTGTTTGTTAAACAATGAATTTATACAAGAGTGACTTTTGTTGTTTTTTAGAGCTATGTAGCCCAATAAATCTATGTATGACAGAATATAACTTTAGTTGCCTATTTTAAGTTTGGAATTATATAGGCCAATAACTTGTGGCCAAATTCAAAGCTCTACATGGTCTGTCACTCAGGCAGGGAGGGGAGGGCGGGCTGTAATCTGATTGGCTGCCGCATCAGTTCTACAAAGATCATGCGCTGCTTGCATGCTTAATTGAGACAGCCAACAGAGTTCAACGTGATGCCAGGTATGAAAAAACTGTGCCAAATATTATCTGTGTAATTCAATATATGGAAGTATAACGACATTTTGCAGTTGATCTAAAGTTATGTAAATGTTTTGCCCTTGATAAGAAATTATATGACTGAATTTAAACCTGCATTGTCCAAGTTATGCTCACTGCATTAAAACAGTTTGTAAAGTAAAACTGAAATTCATGCCTCTAAGTACATATTAAAAGTTAATAACTTAAAGCAGGACACATTTGAAGGAAAACTGTGCATGTGCAAAAAGCTACACACACCCACCCACACACACACACACTAGTACACTGCTCAAAAATAAAGTGAACATTTAAACAACACATCCCAGATCACAATGAATGAGGTATTCTGGTTAATAATGTATATTATTTACATAGTGGAATGAGTTGGAAACAAAATACTATGTGCATCAGAAGGAAGAGCCCACTGCACTAGCATATGGTCTTACACTGGGTGGAACCCTTCATTTTTTAATTATTTTGAGTAGACTAGTGTACATTATAGGGTTTTTTAACAGAAGGAATGAAAAGTTATGAACCATCTATATTTTAAATGCCAGTAAAACTTTGGGGTTGAACTTTCTTTGTCATTGTAAGAACATAAACTGTACTTTGCAGATCTTAATTATTTTGGATAACAAATAACTTGCTGTTTTGCTCTAAAAATGGTTTAAGATGAATGCCAAACTTTACAGTTCCAAGCTGTTTCAAAGCTTGCCTCTCTGTTCACCCCTCTCATGTGTTATTCCGTGGGTAGATCTTCATTGTGAACAACAGCTTTGATAGTTGTGCTTCACCCTTCACTGTAAGTCTAATTACGTAGTTTAACTTAATAATTCACTTCTGCCTAGTTTAGCCATATGGAGAATGTTGGATAAGAGAGCAATACCTTCCCTGTGTGAAGTCACTGAAAACCATTGGCTGAATGAGTGAAGCTGAATACCTAATATTCCATGCAATGAATTAACACATTCATAAATAGTAAGCATCGAAATAGCTATTAAAAGGCTAAAAATGTTAGGTGTGAAAACAATAAATCTGTTAAAACCTTGTTTTTTAGTATTCCTACAAAAGCAGCGTTCTCTTTAATCCTTTATCGAGACAAATCTAGGGCTATAACATAAGATCAAAATTCATAAAGCAATTTGAATTATGGTACTATGATGCCGCAGGTGGTGGTGGGTTATCATATCATATGTAAATGTTTACGAATGGATTCAATTTTGATACCCAGAGTTTTGTTCTGTATTATAAGAAGCATAATAAGGATTGTTGGATTCTTGGTGTGGTTTTGGTATCCAATAAAAAAAATCTGCAATTTACATAATATTCTCTGTTAATGCAACCTTTGAATAGTGTACTGATAGTAATTGCTAAGTACTGCTACTAGGCTAATACAGTGATACTAATAATAGGCCTAGCTTTTACAAATACTTTAAAGTAAAATAAAATACAATTAACAAACAAATAAACTATGCTTTAGAATTGTTATTACGTAATGCACCATGTTATTACATTTTCTAGAAAATAAAAAAGTTGCAAGTGCATTTTGTAATAATCTTGTGAAAATGTAATAACTTATTACATAATGCAGCAAAATTTATTACAAAATGCGTTGGGGCAGTTTATTACAAAATGCGGCTTTATTACAAAATGAAATGAAAAAGTTATTACATTTTGGATGTTTATTACAAAATGCACCGTTATTACAAAATGCGGCTCAACAGCGCGTGCTGTGTAAAATGTAAATAGAAACAAAACGAGATGACATGAACATTGAAACCCCATATGTAACTGGAAATAACAAGGAGACAACTTATCAAATGTTGTAACCAAGAAATGTTATTGTGTTTGGAAGATTTTATGTTCATTTTGAGATTGAGGGGTCAGGGTCATGTTTACCGTCTTGTTCATCTGACATCTAGCAGGCAGGCCAGGTTAAACTGGCCTGAATACGTGCAGAATGTGGCTTGACATTCTCTTGCTGGAATAAGCAAGGCCGTCCCTGAAAAAACAGAGACATTATCTACTTGGCAGCATATGCTACTGGCAGCAAATTAACCATCTTGCCATGTGCAGTAATGCACATTCGCTCATTCACGGCACACTGTGTGCACAGAGACTGTTTTGTCAAACTGATTTACAAAATGTATAATTTATATTAATGTGAATAGATTTTTATATAATTACTTAATTCATTATTTTATCAGTCAAAAATCATTTTGTTTAACCATTTTCAATTTGATCTTTGGATTGATTAAATTAACTTTATTTGTTGTGACTTTTATTTGTTCCTCTACATGGTTTCAGGTTATGGAAGGTGAAGGGCATCTTGTGAATGGTTCTTTTCATTAGAAACATTTAAATGTCAATTAAACAATGAAATGTCATGCCTGATAATATGATCACTTTATTTATGAATAAATGTCTTCATTTGGAAAATCTTTCATTCATTCTGGCCTTGGAAGGTAGTAAACTCTTGTCTAATAGAATAGGTGAACTCCCACAATATCGTGCTAAATGACTGAGAAAAACACATAAGGCTCAAATGTTGCAGCAGTTTATTTCTTAGTGACAGCACTGGAAACAGGGTAAAAAGGTACAAAGGCAGCAGAATGTTTATTGTTGAAGTTAATGAGTCTGACAGAGAACATTAGCACTGACAGCTTGGTTGCTTAGAAATAATATATTAGGATGAAATTATTCCTCAGAGTCAGTCTGAGAGAAGTGCAGGATGGACGTAAACATCACATACATCTATGCATGATCGACCTCACACACTACGCTCGTGCACTTTTGAGAAGGCTCCTCATGCTTTTCCAGCTGGACGCTTGCTCACTGACTAGCCTGGCTCAACCGGCCAGAACGAGCAAATCTCATAGTAGATTGATAGAAGTCTGCCAAGACACTTATTGAAACACAACCTGTTACACTCTCAGGGTTATGTAATGTGACAGAAATAGAGTGGAAATTCTCTTTATTTGCACGACTACCATTCACTATTATCGAAGCAGTTTATACAAGTTTTACAACGTAAGAATAATACTTTCGTTTGGCATAAAAGACTAGAATGTGCATCTGTGAAGATGCCTGGTGCTCATGCATTTTTGAAAAAGATTAATTTTTCCAATACTTACTTAGTGGTCTACTATCACTACTCCATTTTCAGCCACGACACACTGTGTGGACAGTTTGAGCTAAAACTATGATAAATGTTTTATGGAATAGACTAAAGCTCCTCCAGTTATCATTATTAACTTCTTGGCAATGTGTGATCATGTCCCACTCCCACAATGACAAAAACATACAAAGTTTGCTTGTTGCAGCAGTTAATTTCTTATTGATAACACTGGAAACAGGGTAAAATAGATGATACAGTGTGACAAAGGCACCAGAATGAGGATTGATGAGTTTGAGCGACTATGTTTCTGGACAGAGAACATAAGCACTGACAGCTTAGTTGCTTAGGAATTATACATTAAGACGAAATCATTCCTCAGAGCTGGTCTGAGAGATGCCTATGCATAGCTCTTAGGACAGTGTGTAGCTAAAATAGAGGGTACCACCTTTCGAAAGGTGGCATTGGTTATCCCAGGTTCCCGACTTTAGCGAAAACTGGCAGGATCCCAGCTTGTCATCATAGATGAGGTCCTTGTCCCAAGCTTCAACACTCAGTGTTTTGCCCTGCACTGCTCCCGGGTAGGCGAACTCGTCATCCCACCAGGGGGTGTTAGTGTCGACTTTGAACGATGTCATACCCATACTTTTTGAGTCATAGAACAGCTTGACATAGCAGTCTGCTGGGGTGGTCGGGTCAGCCTTAAGACCACTTGCCCGCAGTTTATACACCCTCAATAAGGCCTGAGCCGCACCGAGACTGCAGAGGAGCAGCAGGAGGGCAGGAAGACTCGAGGCCATGGCTTCACTGAGACACTGTGGAGGGAGAAAAACAAATCTCTGTTGTAGCTAGCATTCTGAAATATTTACAACAATCAGTTTTTCACTGTTTAAATATACTGCAACATATACGTTGTTATTGAGTTTACTCTGTCCTCATTTGACAAAAAAAAATTGTTCTGAAGACAAACCGTGAGTTAGCAAGAGGTGTCATTCCTCCTTAGACAAAAGCGCCTACTTAGTTGTCACTTCTTGCCAGGTCAAATCTAGTTTTACATGATTGACCACATCTCACTACGCTTGTACACTTTTGAGTAAGCTCCTCATGCTTTTTCAGCTTGCTCACTGACTATCCTGGATCGACTGGCCAGAACAAGAAGATCAGATGCGAAAGACTTACCTGTAGTCCTGATAGCTTTCTTCTCAGCTCTCCATCTGATGGTGCGTGTTTTTAAAGGTTGGAGAATCTTCTATCAGACTGATAAAAGTCTGCCAAAAAACGTTGAAACATTGAAACACAACCTGTTAGACTCTCAGGGTTATGTAATATGACAGAAATAGAGTGGAAATTCTCTTTATTTGCACGACTACCATTCACTATTGTCGAAGCAGTTTATACAAGTTTTACAACTTAAGAATAATACTTTTGTTTGGCATAAAAGACTAGAATGTGCATCTGTGAAGATGCCTGGTGCTCATGCATGTTTGAAAGAAGTGAATGACAGGGGTCAGGGTCATGTTTACCGTTTTGTTCATCTGACAGGCAGGCCAGTTTAACACCTGGGCCCTACTGCTACGTGGCCATGCTTTTTGAATACGTGCAGAATGTGGCTTGACATTGTCTTGTCTTGTCTTACTTGGCAGCATATGCTCCAAAGCTTGTGTGCAGGTTAACCATCTTGCCATGTGCAGTAATGCACATTCGCTCATTCACTGCACACCGCGTGGACAGGTTGAGGTGAAACTATGATAAATGTTTTATGGAATAAAGAAAAGCTTCTTCAGTTATCATTATTAACTTGTTGGCAATGTGTGATTATGTGCACAGCCTATTTAAAGAAGGTTTACATTGAACACAGCTGGACCCACACAGTCTCAAAGACGTGCAAACAGATTCATGTATATTCCTCTACAGAGACTGTTTTGTCAAACTGATTTACAAAATGTATAATTTATATTAATGTGAATAGATTTTTATATAATTAATTAATTATTTTATTGAGTCAAAAATCATTTTGTTTAACCATTTTCAATTTGATCTTTGGATTGATTTATTAAATTAACTTTATTTGTTGTGACTTTTATTTGTTCCTCTACATGGTTTCAGGTTATGGAAGGTGAAGGCCATCTTGTGAATGGTTCTTTTCATTAGAAACATTTAAATGTCAATTAAACAATGAAATGTCATGCCTGATAATATGATCACTTTATTTATGAATAAATGTCTTCATTTAGAAAATCTTTCATTCATTCTGGCTTTTAAAGGTAGTAAACTCTTGTCTAATAGAATAGGTGAACTCCCACAATATCGTGCTAAATGATTGAGAAAAACACATAAGGCTCAAATGTTGCAGCAGTTTATTTCTTAGTGACAGCACTGGAAACAGGGTAAAAAGGTACAAAGGCAGCAGAATGTTTATTGATGAAGTTAATGAGTCTGACAGAGAACATAAGCACTGACAGCTTGGTTGCTTAGAAATAATATATTACAATGAAATTATTCCTCAGAGCCAGTCTGAGAGAAGTGCAGGATGGATGTAAAGGTCACATACATCTATGTATGATCAACCTCACACACTACGCTCGTGCACTTTTGCTCCTCATGCTTTTCCAGCTGGACGCTTGCTCACTGACTAGCCTGGCTCAACCGGCCAGAACGAGCAAATCTCATAGTAGATTGATAGAAGTCTGCCAAGACACTTATTGAAACACAACCTGTTACACTCACTTACTAACTGGTCACAGACTATCACTACTCCATTTTCAGCCACGGCACACTGTGTGGACAGTTTGAGGTAAAACTATGATAAATGTTTTATGGAATAGACTAAAGCTCCTCCAGTTATCATTATTAACTTGTTGGCAATGTGTGATCATGTCCCACTCCCACAATAACAAAAACATACAAAGTTTGCTTGTTGCAGCAGTTTATTTCTTATTGATAACACGGGAAACAGGGTAAAATAGATGATACAGTGTGACAAAGGCACCAGAATGAGGACTGATGAGTTTGAGCGACTATGTTTCTGGACAGAGAACATAAGCACTGACAGCTTAGTTGCTTAGGAATTATACATTAGGACAAAATCATTCCTCAGAGCTGGTCTGAGAGATGCCTATGCATAGCTCTTAGGACAGTGTGTAGCTAAAATAGAGGGTACCACCTTTCGCCAGGTAGCATTCGTTATTCCAGGTTCCCGAATTTAGCGAAAACTGGCAGGATCCCAGCTTGTCATCATAGATGAGGTCCTTGTCCCAAGCTTCAACACTCAGTGTTTTGCCCTGCACTGCTCCCGGGTAGGCGAACTCGTCATCCCACCAGGGGGTGTTAGTGTCGACTTTGAACGATGTCATACCCATACTTTTTGAGTCATAGAACAGCTTGACATAGCAGTCTGCTGGGGTGGTCGGGTCAGCCTTAAGACCACTTGCCCGCAGTTTATACACCCTCAATAAGGCCTGAGCCGCACCGAGACTGCAGAGGAGCAGCAGGAGGGCAGGAAGACTCGAGGCCATGGCTTCACTGAGACACTGTGGAGGGAGAAAAACAAATCTCCATTGTAGCTAGCATTCTGAAATATTTAACTGTTTAAATATACTGCAACATATACGTTGTTATTGAGTTTACTCTGTCCTCATTTAACAAAAATAAATTGTTCTGAAGACAAACCATGAGTTAGCAAGAGGTGTCATTCCTCCTTAGACAAAAGCGCCTACTTAGTTGTCACTTCTTGCCAGGTCAAATCTAGTTTTACATGATTGACCACATCTCACTACGCTTGTACACTTTTGAGTAAGCTCCTCATGCTTTTTCAGCTTGCTCACTGACTATCCTGGATCGACTGGCCAGAACAAGAAGATCAGATGCGAAAGACTTACCTGTAGTCCTGATAGCTTTCTTCTCAGCTCTCCATCTGATGGTGCGTGTTTTTAAAGGTTGGAGAATCTTCTATCAGACTGATAAAAGTCTGCCAAAAAACGTTGAAACATTGAAACACAACCTGCTACACTCTCAGGGTTATGTAATGTGACAGAAATAGAGTGGAAATTCTCTTTATTTGCACGACTACCATTCACTATTGTCGAAGCAGTTTATACAAGTTTTACAACGTAAGAATAATACTTTTGTTTGGCATAAAAGACTAGAATGTGCATCTGTGAAGATGCCTGGTGCTCATGCATTTTTGAAAAAGATTAATTTTTCCAATACTTACTTACTGGTCTACTATCACTACTCCATTTTCAGCCACGGCACACTGTGTGGACAGTTTGAGCTAAAACTATGATAAATGTTTTATGGAATAGACTAAAGCTCCTCCAGTTATCATTATTAACTTGTTGGCAATGTGTGATCATGTCCCACTCCCACAATGACAAAAACATACAAAGTTTGCTTGTTGCAGCAGTTTATTTCTTATTGATAACACTGGAAACAGGGTAAAATAGATGATACAGTGTGACAAAGGCACCAGAATGAGGATTGATGAGTTTGAGCGACTATGTTTCTGGACAGAGAACATAAGCACTGACAGCTTAGTTGCTTAGGAATTATACATTAAGACGAAATCATTCCTCAGAGCTGGTCTGAGAGATGCCTATGCATAGCTCTTAGGACAGTTTGTACCTAAAATAGAGGGTACCACCTTCCGCCAGGTAGCATTCGTTAATCCAGGTTCCCAACTTTAGCAAAAACTGGCAGGATCCCAGCTTGTCATCATAGATGAGGTCCTTGTCCCAAACTTCAACCCTCAGTATGCTGCCCTGCTCTGCTTCCGGGTAGGCAAACTCGTCATCCCACCAGGGGGTGTTGGTGTCGACTTTGAACGATGTCATACCCATACTTTTTGAGTCATAGAACAGCTTGACATAGCTGTCTGCTGGGGTGGTCGGGTCAGCGTTAAGACCACTTGCCCGCAGACTGTACACCCTCAATAAGGCCTGAGCCGCACCGAGACTGCAGAGGAGCAGCAGGAGGGCAGGAAGACTCGAGGCCATGGCTTCACTGAGACACTGTGGAGCAAGTCTTGATTGTAGTTAGCAGTCTGAAATATTTACACCAATCAGCTTTTCACTGTTTAACTGTGTTGTAACATTTGTTAATACTGAGTTTACTCTGTCCTTATTTGACATGCTTTAACCAGCTGTAAACTTTCTCACTGGCTACTGTGACATGTTTGTTCAAGAAAACATGAAAATGGTTTGTTTGGAGTGGAGAAATGAACACGATGCAGAGATATTCTGCTGACACCATCACAAATCCTTCCTGTTCATCTTCGTGACATTTTGTCTGCAGGATTTCTGATTTCTGAGTCTCCCTGACTTAAACAACACACTGAGCTTTAAGAATCAATAACTAACGGTGCGCACACTGTAAACAAGCGCACCCTCTGGATCCAAACTCCGAGTAGTACCTCATGACTGGGGAGTGATTTGTTTTTGTGTTTACTCTATGATAATGCACAGTGCTGTGGTCTTTTAAAGAATTATTTACAGACCAAAACAAGGTCCAATGAGAGCAGTGACTCATGTACCAATCAGAAAGGATGACACCCAGAATAAGGAATCTATAAAAAGAGGGAGCGGACTGCGCTCCGGGCGCCTGATCAAGCGGAGCTTTCGAGTGAAGCAGATCAGAACCATTGCTGTGTTATTTACTCATTCTCCCAAATAAAAGTGGAGGGCAACTCTTGCTTTAATGTCCTTTATCAAAATAACAATCACAACACAAGCCTGATTAGGCACAGGATTAGGCACACCAGCAGCATGTGCCTAATCCTGAAAACATAATTTCTATAAAGAATCAGCCTGCAATTACACTACATTTCTCTTCCTTACTTCTGGAGTCAAAATAATGGTACAAAGGTGACAAAGACATGAACACAACTGTCTGATGTTATTATTTTATTCTGAAGAAATTCAGTCCAGCATTGCGTCTGCTTTGATTACATTCTCCATTTCCAGATTCACATTATCCCCAGATATTCAGTTAACTGTAGTAAAATCAGCAGTAAATAAATGGCTGCCTGTCGTAGCTGAGGAATGGGGTAATAGTAAGAGCAGCGAAGAGAACATGGATCAGTTTGAAGAAATGAACAGTGAAAACAAAAAACCTTGACTGGCCAGGACAAGAAAATCAGATGTGAAAGTCTTACCTGTAGTCCTGATAGCTTTCTTATAATCTCTCCATCTGATGTTGCATGTTTTTAAAGGTTGGCAACCCTCGTGTCACACTGATGAAAGTCTGCCAAAACACATGTTTCACAACTGATACACAACCTGCTTCACTTTTATGAAATTTGAAAACAGACACAGAAATCGAATGACTTCCTATAAGAACACTAGCACCATAAGACTAATAATTTTATTTGGCATAAAATACAAAAATACTAATCTGTGACGACAGGGCCGCCCCTGGCCAAACTGGGGCCCTAAGCAGAATCTTATTTTGCTGGAAAATGTAATGTCCAGTCCACATCTAGACAGAATTATCCTCTCTTCTGTCTCAGGATTAGCAGGCTAGCAGCTGGAATGTTTATGCCAACTTTTATATTTCAACAACATAACCACCTTCAATTTTTTTTCATTGTGAAGTGTGAAGAAAAATGAGATCAGAAGTCAGAGTCATGTTTACCATTTTGTAATCTGACATTTGGACCCTTACTAAGACTATCACTACTCCATTTTCAGCCAGGGCACACTGTGTGGACAGGTTGAGGTAAAGCTATGATAAATGTTTTATGGAATAGACTAAAGCTCCTCCAGTTATCATTATTAACTTGTTGGCAATGTGTGATCATGTGCAGAGCCTATTTAAAGAAGGTTTACATTAAACACAGCTGGAGCTTCATCATCTCAAAGATGTGCAAACAGATTCATGCTCTCTGTAGAGGGATACAGAGACTGTATTGTCAAACCAGCTGTACCATTTATATGCGTAGCTGTGAACAGATTTTTATGTAATTATGCTATTTTATTCATTAAATTAACTTTATTTGTTGTGTCCTTTATTTATTCCTCTTTATGATATATATGAAATGTCATACCTAATGATACAATCACTTTACTATAATCACTTTTATTCATTTGGAAGATTGTTCATTCATTCTTACTTTTAGGCATTAAAAGTACCTGCAGTACACACAAAGCTAACTGGCGTGAAGCAGTAGTAGGTAGAAGCTGACTGGATGACTCGTTTAAGAATCAGCTCTGGGAAAATCTTTTATAAATGTCACAATGCCTTATTTTATTTTTTCATGTAAACATTCCTTTCTTCTCGGTATTTGTTAAGGTTGCATTCATAACTCGGAGCCTCTTTTACCAGCATTAGATAAGTCTCAGAATCTGTGTGACGCACTAAGCTCTGTGTTAGCCTCAGAAGGCAGTAAGTAGATCTTGTCCAGTAGAACAGGTGAGCTGATTATTTCTGTGTTTCACTCCCACAATGACAAAAACATACAAAGTTTGCTTGTTGCAGCAGTTTATTTCTTATGGATAACACTGGAAACAGGGTAAAATAGATGATACAGTGTGACAAAGGCACCAGAATGAGGATTGATGAGTTTGAGCGACTATGTTTCTGGACAGAGAACATAAGCACTGACAGCTTAGTTGCTTAGGAATTATACATTAAGACGAAATCATTCCTCAGAGCTGGTCTGAGAGATGCCTATGCATAGCTCTTAGAACAGTGTGTAGCTAAAATAGAGGGTACCACCTTCCGCCAGGTAGCAGCTGGTATTATGGGTTCCCTGCTTCAGCGAAAACTGGCAGGATCCCAGCTTGTCATCATAGATGAGGTCCTCGTCAAAAACTTCAACGCTCAGTGTTTTGCCCTGCTCTGCTTCCTGGTAGATGATCTCCTCATCCCAGTGGGGGTTGTCATCGTCGTGTTTGACCGTTGTCACATACATACTTCCTGAGTCATAGAACAGCTGGACATAGCCGTCAGTTTCAGTGAATGTGTCACCGTTAAGATCAACTGCCCGGAGACGATACACACTCAGAGTGGCCTGAGCCACAACGAGACTGCAGAGGAGCAGCAGGAGGGCAGGAAGACTCGAGGCCATGGCTTCACTGAGACACTGTGGAGACGGAACAGCAAGTCATGATTGTACTTAGCAGTCTGAAATATTTACACCAATCAGCTTTTCACTGTTTAACTGTGTTGTAACGTTTGTGTTAATACTGAGTTTACTCTGTCCTCATTTAACATGAAATCATAAATATTTCTGAAGACAAACCACGAGTGTCATTTCTTTTAGACAAAAGAGTCCACTCAGTTGCCATTTTTGCTCCTCCAGCTGTATACTTACTCACTGACTAGCCTGATGAACCCACCAGCAGCATGTGCCTAATCCTGAAACATCATTTCTATAAAGAATCAGCCTGCAATTACACTACATTTCTCTTCCTTACTTCTGGAGTCAAAGTAATGATACAAAGGTGACAAAGACATGAACACATCTGTCTGATGTTATTATTTTATTCTGAAGAAATTCAGTCCAGCATTGTGTCTGCTTTGATTACATTCTCCATTTCCAGATTCACAACATCTCCAGATATTCAGTTAACTCTAGTAAAGTCAGCAGTAAATAAATGGCTGTCTGTCGTAGCTGAGGAATGGGCTAATAGTAAGAGCAGCGAAGAGAACATGGATCAGTTTGAAGAAATGAACAGTGAAAACAAAATAAAACTTCGACTGGCCAGAACAAGAAAATCAGATGTGAAAGTCTTACCTGTAGTCCTGATAGCTTTCCTCTAATCTCTCCATCTGATGTTGCATGTGTTTAAAGGTTGGCAACCCTCACGTCACACTGATGAAAGTCGGCCAAAACACTTTTTTTCTTTTTTTTTTTGTTTCACAACTGATACACAACCTGCTACGCTCTCAGTTTTATGAAATTTGAAAACAGACACAGAAATAGAATGACTTCCTATAAGAACACTAGCACCATAAGACTAATAATTTGATTTGGCATAAAATACAAAAGTACTCATCTGTGACGACAGGGCCACCCCTGGCCAAATTGGGGCCCTAGCAAAATCTTATTTTGCTGGAAAATGTCCAGTCCACACCTAGACAGAATTATCCTCTCTTCTGTTTCAGGATTAGCAGGCTAGCAGCTGGAATGTTTATGCCACAAACTTTTTTATTTCAACAACATAACCACCTTGATTTTTTTTCATTTCTGCATTTGCAGCGATTGCGTCCCCTTGCGCTAAATGCGCACAGCGAGTCTTCTGTGTGTAGGGAGGGGCGGCGCAGTGTGAAGATGTTTGGTGCTTATGCATGTTTGAAAAAGGTGAATGACAGAGGTAATAAAGGTGCATTGTGGGAATTGTAGGATAAACTGTTTTTGTTACTAGAGAGGCAGGTCAGGATATCTCAGCATTATTTTTTGTTTCAACCCTTCGTTTCCAAAAAAAGTTGGCGCACTGTGTAAAATGTAAATAGAAACAAAATGAGATCAGAAGTCAGAGTCATGTTTACCGTTTTGTAATCTGACATTTGGACCCTAGTGCTACATGCCACAGGACAGAATAGAAAAAGCAATTCCTATTAATAAAATATTGAAGATTCTACAGCTATATTTTATCAGTCAGTTGGTATTTTCTTCTTTTGACCATTTGATACATCCACAGACAAACTTTAAAAAGTTCTAACCTTGTGGTTTTCCCCTCAGTTCCTACTGCAACATCAAAAAAAACAAATTTGCGTCACTGCCGATGTTGTGAAACACAGGTCACAGGATGATTTGTGTATCAATATTTGATTGGAATAACATATCATTTGGGTTGAACGTTGCATTTAGTTCAACATTATTATTGGTAGAAACAGATTTCTGTTTAGTTTTACACAGCTGAAGTAAACCATGGTGAACATCCTTGAAAGAAAATAAGAATCCAGTAAGAATAAAGGAAACAATCCATATTTGCACAAACAAATTTATTTGGCCATATTGCAGACATATTCAGAGATTCTGTTGTGTTTGACTTACAAATGGAAACAAAATCTTGCACCTTCCATTAGTGACCGTAGAAAATACAGTAGACATATTTACAGAAATTCTTGATGACTCTGACTTCAGAAAATACAGTGCTGTTTGTGAAGCTTTTTTTTTTTTTTTTTTTTTTACAAACACTGACATAACGCTTTCAATGTACTAATATTACAAGCATGGAAACAGCTACCCTTCCAAGACTTATGTTAAAAGGCAGATCAACTTGACCGTAAAAATGTGTCATAAAACATAAATATGAACAAAGCCAGAAACTAGACCAAAGTAATTACAGGGGTTAAAGTTTAGTGATATTACAGAGCATCAAGCTGCACACTCCAACTTTCAACTTTTCCAATTTATAAAGTCAGGATGCAGTTTTCAGAACACACTATCATAGTGGTCATATTTATATATGACCATATTTATATATGACCAGTGTGACTGTTCCTGTGCAGT
Source organism: Nibea coibor (assembly GCA_023373845.1). Classification (NCBI taxonomy): domain Eukaryota; kingdom Metazoa; phylum Chordata; class Actinopteri; family Sciaenidae; genus Nibea; species Nibea coibor. The sequence goes on along the minus strand of CM041733.1, from coordinate 5,409,843 downwards.
TTGTAAAGGGGAGATCTGTGGTTATGTTTCTATAATGTTACGGTTGTGGTTTAAGACTCATTCTCGGTTTTCATCATGCAACACATCAACGTGGATCTCGTAGTGCACTGGTTACTGAAGGATTTCATTAACAGCTGTGTCAGGCTGCGTCAGAGGAAACTCCAGCTTCTCACACTCCGTCAGCTTCAGGGTTAAGTGCTGGGCAATCTCATTAGGATCGGTGTACAGTGCGGCGGGAACATTCTGAAGGAGACAGTTTAAATGACAACAAATTCAGTACAGCGCAGAAAACTTGCCATATTAATAATGCATGAAATCAGTTTCTGTAGTTGTGCTTTGTAGCACTTGCATCACGTGTCACAGCTCACCTTCAGTTCTGCTATTTTGCTTTCCCTCGTGCTGAACTCTCGTAGCATGTAATCCTTTCCAGCCTGGAATCAAAATCAAAGATCATTACTCATTACAGCCTTTATCGTGGTGTGGATTAACATTTTAATACTATGATTTGTTCACTATTAAAAACATGCATCGCACTTTGTCCTAGCTAGAGGACTCCAACTTGCCTCGTGATACAGTCTTGTGTCATTTATTCTAATCAGCACTCCGTCCACCCGCAGGAAGAAACGCAGCAACAAGAAAAAACTGGTGGGCATCACCCTCTGCATCATCAACGGGACAAAGAGCGACACGTTCAGAATATCGTAACATTCTATCATGACAGACGCTGCTTCAGTAAGCTAGATACTGACTGACTGCTCAAGGGAACTTTGTCTTACTCTAAATCTGTAAATCTTTACACGAACACAGCACTCACAATTTTGACATTGATCATTGAGACTCCGTGGTCATGCAGCTCATCCTCAAACAACAGCACCTCATCAAAGAACATGATCTGTTCCCGAGCTTTCAGCTTCTCCAGGTCAATACGTTCTTCTGTCTTAGTCACCTTCAGAGAAACAATAGGTTGAAATCAAAACAGATATGGAAAGCTAGTGATGATTCTGCGCTCCATTCCATTACTGGGAATAACTCACCTTCATCTGAATACCGTCTCCTATCAGAGTCCCTCTATAGTCTGTGGTGTATGTCCAGTCATATGGTCTGACCACCTCTTTGGAGTGTTCAGAGTCAAGTCTGGAAGAAGATCACAGAGATTCATGTTAACAATGCAGATGACATTCTATAACTTTTAAAAAACTGCCAACAGTATCACCAGCAGGTGAAGGTGGGAACCACACATGTAGATAACATCCATTCACCTCTCCGTGTCTCACAAAGACACAGTGGTTGGAACAATAAACTCAAATTTTTCTTTTCTCTCTACTTAGTTGAACATCACCTCTGAACTGATTTATCATGTATGTATATTTTTCTCATCTCATCTGTGTAATAGGAATGATTCACCGGTAAGAGATTAAGAAGGCACAAAACCACTCATTACCTGGTGACAATCACACAGAGCACATCTGTTAACTGAAAGTCATCCAGGTGATGACCTCATGAGGCTGACTGGGAACGCAAAAAACGTGCAAAGCTGTCATCAAAGCAAATGGTTAATACTTAAAACTCAAAATAAAATTCATAATACGTTTTGAAGTCTTCAGCGTTAATCTGCAATATATAAAGAAATACAAGAGAATGAGAAGTGTGTCCAAACTTTTGACAGGTTCTTCCTCATCTGTCATGTATCTGTAATGTCGTCACCCAAGACCTCAAGTCTTTCCTGCAGCAGCTTAAATTTAACCTACCAAGGACAATGATAGTGCACCTCAACACCTTGATCACTGAGTCCATCCTCGCCATCACCATCTGGTATGCTACAGCCTCTACCGAGGCTCCCTGACACTGACCTTCACTCACCCAGATCACGATCATCACATTAACCTAAGGTCTCTACACCATCTGACTCAATGTGCTACATTGAAGCACGTCTTCTTTTGATAGCATCTGGATTCATTTAAAATGTTCTGCATATCTGTGAACTTGTTAATTTTGATAACAGAGTTTCAATATATGAAATATTTATTAAAAAACAATCTTGTGTAACACACTGTGATGCTTGTCTTGCCTGCTCTCCTGCCATTCCTGAGCACAGGCCACCTTGACAGCGTCTTCCATGTTGTTGACTCTCTTAAGGGCATCGATGGCATTGAATTCGATGCCGTAGCCGTCTGTGTGTTGGATGCATAGGACATTGTCCCCAAACAGCATCTCAGGAAGGGAAGGCATGTTCATCTCCTCTGCTAACCTGGAAAGACAAACAGCAAACAGTTGGTTACTGGTGACACGTAAAAAAAGCAAATTAAGCAAAACCTTCTGTACTATTAGATAACACGATTGGCCAGCAGGGTGTACTACAAAGTAACTTCGACACACACACAGGCTTTCTTTGCATTAGCTAGCTCGACAAAACGTAAAACCCAATCACGACGATGTTATCAACTTCTTCTCAAAATTTTTGTGAACCCAGGTTGTCATCAGGCTCCGTGTGTGTTTGCATAAAAGGGGTGTTTGCATATTTATAATTCTGTATTAAGTTTACTATTCAAATATCCCTGAATCATTCAAAGTGGTATGCGACTGTGGCCTTGTCATTCTTTTAGCTTGTGGATAATATATGCAGTGTATAATTTAAGTGTTAATGTTATCTGAAGAAAACAGGGAAACAGTTTCAGATGTTCTGCTCCACAAACTGAATGCATGTAGGTTCTTGTGGTGATGTGACACAGCTCAACAGGTTTGCATCTGACATATTCAGATAGAATTACTAGAATTAGTCTGCCAGAGCTGGTTAGGTGTGCATTGTAAAATGAAAATGTCGATCTACCCAGGTTAAAAGGAAGCCAACCTTGTCACATTGCTTCTAAGTACACCCCTTTGGTCATGTGCTGTTTTTGTTCTATTTTTTAATCAAATATGAATTTTCAAGTGTTTTGCATATTCACATTTCCTTTCTATACAGACACAGTACAGTGTTTCCCTGATATTTATTGTGCAGTGACACACCACCACTACAGAATTATGAGTGCTGCTACAATTTCACATTATCATTATTATCAATGGGATATGAATGATTTTCACTCGCCCACTGTCTGAGCACAAAGTGATTGTTAATGCCAGTGAAGCAGAGCAGTCAGTTATCTTGTCAGTAACTCTATTTATCCGTCTTACTTAAGTAATTAAGTAAATTAGGTGCAACTTGTTTTGGGCTGCATCATCTAAGCCAAATGAATCAATGTGGAGAGCATCAAAATAACTAAATGACTTTTTTCCAGATCTAGGTCCCCAGAGGACTTTAGCAAGATTGGTCTTTATGTATTCATAACCTGCTCCAGCTTTTCCAACATTTTCCATGTATATATGGTAAGAATAAAAAAATAAATAAATATAAAAATACATACAGTCTTCAACAAACTTACACAAAACCCTGAAATTTTAATCCACTCTGTCACCTGTGAATACGGGCTGGTGTCACGTGTTTATGGACATTGAGGACAAAAGAATTCTTGAGTGCATCTTATGCACACTTGTGACTAGAATTAAAAATGTTGCTGTTATAGCTAAAAGCGTAACCCACCAAAGGGGGCCAACAAGAAAAGGTTAGAAGACAGCTTCATATCTGCTATCCACGACAAGAGGAGCATCTCACCGTTCAATGTCTTTAGATTTCATGATGTGATTTCTGGCAGCAGTCACTTTCCATGGTCCAAAGGTGAAGTCCTGCTTACTGCTCTTGAAACCATGCGACATCATCGTAGACAGGGAGGTTAACATCAGCTGCAAAGGAGAGCATCAGGAGACTGAAGACTGAACCGACAGACCCAGAAGAACATTTCATCCTCCGGACTACTACGCTTTGTTAATCATTTAAAATATTCTGCATACTGTGAACTTTTGCACATTACCTGGCAAATGTGTGCACAGTCCTGCACCAAACTTAATACCTTAATGCCTACAACATTTTGAGGAATGTTTTTGCACTACAGCAGACAGCAAGCTGGAATGCCTGTGTATCAAAGCAGCTGCACAGTCAGCAACAGCAAACTAACGCAGAGAAGTGCAGGAGATGAAGAGGAACGAGGCACGAAGCAGAAACAAACTGGCTCATAACAATGAAAAGTAGACAAATCGACCGGACCCCATGTCCCTTCTTCTGTGCATCAGCATATTTTAGATTGTCAAAATGTCTAAAAAAATCCAGCCAGCACCAGCACCCTCCCAAGAGCCAGGGGGTGGCCAAAATGCATGTCTAGTGATATTATCATATTAGATATGATAGAATATAATCATAGTACTATAACTCATTAAGAAATAAGAAAGAAAAAAACATGAGCTGAGGAAAAAAATCTAAAATAATATAAGTGATCTATCCACCTGACCTCAGTTTCTTGAGACCTGCTGCTGTCCACACACACAATGTGTTAACGTTAGCTGGTTAGCTCGGTCAAACCAGCAGTCACTCATGTTAAGGCTGTCCAAACGTCTCCAATGAATTAGTTAGGATAGAAACAGCTGCTTATTTTCCCAGATACAGTCTGTCTGGTAAAATAACTATCACAAGCAGCTCGAAATGTCTAGTTTCTGCTGTATGTATTGACGCTGGCAGACATAGTAAACTCCTCTCATGTAACCACATGAATGAACTGCTTTCGGCTACGCTCCGCCACATTTCTTCGGGCTGTCTGGATGGTTAAACATAAAGACACAGACGTCCGTGGCCAGAAAAAATATAAGTCAGTCCAACTGTTTGTTATGACGGGCCTTAACAGAAAGAAAACATCTGTTTACCTTAGTGTTGTTGTGACCTGCTAACCTGTCATGGAAGCTGCTTGAGTGCGCCGGTGAAAACAGTCCCGTTAAGCACGCTACGCTCGGACTATGGTTCCGCTATTTGTTCACGTGACAGTTTCCCGGGGTTACCGTCTGTCTGCAGCGATGACAGACAGACCCGAGCGAGAGGCTGTGGGAAGACTATCAAGTCAACCAGTCTGTGCTGATAAACTACATAATTATGTAGAAACGTCATGAACAAACATAGTTTTTATAATCGACATGCACTCTCACTCTCTCTGTAGTCTGCACCGCGCTTAAATAAATGCATATAAATTAATAACAATTAATGAATTGTTTTTTTATAATGTTTGGTTGTAGTTCGGTCTGTTTCAAGAATGTAAACGGTAAATACTTCCGGGTCACTTTATTCGGGAACCTAAGCAAAATAGACTTTTCGACCGGAGGCCTTGACGGGAGAAGGGGACATGAGCGCAGATTATGAGCAGTTTCTTCTCGCTCTGCAGTCTCTGAAGTAAATATTGGACTCGTTTTACACACAGGTCGCATATCTTCTGAACATTTTGGCGCTAACATTTCGCTTCGTTTTGTTTTCAGCTCGGACACGTCGGGCAGAAAGCAAACTTCTGTCTCAGTCTCAGCAGCAGCAACATATTCTCGCGAGATCTGACAACATATCTTTTTTTCCTCTGTCGGAGCTGAATCGTCTCTCTAGTTTCACCCGAAATTATTTAAAACAACTTATTAACATTAGAGTAACTTTCTGAACCGCCATCATACACACAGCGTTCACACAACGAAAAGATGGGCGGCGAGGAGACCACGCCCACTTAGGAGACAGGAAACGCAGAGCATTTTTATCATGTGTCAGCGTGTGACCGGCGGAGACTGTAGTGTGTTATCTTCTGTCAGAGAGTATCTTTGACCTTCTTTAGCAAAACAGACTTGGAACGCATCCAGAGGTGACATTAAAAAACAAATAAGAAGAGCCGAGAGGCTGCCCAATCAGATATCCCCGTCCCTGACAGCTGGCCAATCACAGAGCGCGTATCGGGCTGAAAACTATTCAACATGGAGGCAACAGTTGAGAAGCTCGAAGCGATGGTAAGCGGTGTGAAAGTGTTGTATTTTTCTGCGTTTTCCATCTTCTCAGACTGCTCGTACCATTACTGGACGATTCCAGAGACAGTCGGCAGCTCATGTGTTACCCTGGTTATTTATACGGCATGCCTATGGCAGTGAGAGCAGTCAGGTCGTGGGTTTGTCTTTGTATCAACACACAATTCAAATTCCTTTGCGCCATTGAGAGGGCGTCTCTGCGTGAGGTTACCGCTACAACACCAAATATTATACAGCAAACTATTACTGTCAGAGCAGCGACCGCTGCCTCAGCATGAGGCCAGTTCAGACGTCGTGTTTCTAGAACGGCTTCTGTCTCTCGACACACATTGCTGCAGTTGCGTTTTCGACAGCATTTCCGGTAAATGGCATCATAACATGCGAGCGGTCAGTCAGCACAGCTAGCCACAGTCTGACATGCAGCTTCTCCCAAAGAAAACAGACGTTATCCCGGACATATCTGCTTCACAAATCTATATGAATGCTCATGTTCATTTGTGACAGAGGAGACGTGCTTTGAGAGTATTTTTGAATGCTTTAAAAAGCCAACAGGAAATGTGAGCGGACAGATGAGAAAGAGAGTGGAAGAGGGTTCAATAAACAGGTGCAATGTTTCTGATGTACCGCACTCTGAGATCACCGCATTTTGATAAAGAACGACTGTCTTGGTCGACCATACATTTTTTTTTTTGAGCTTACAAAATTGTCCTTGAAGGAATAAAATCTAATCTGCCAGGTTATTTTGATAGTTGGATAGTTAGATGTCTGTTGTGGCAGCAAGCGATACCTACAAAATCATTTCCTCCTTTTGGATTTTGCCTACAAATTAAATCAGTGTTTTATTTGAGATAGGTTTAAATCTTTTTTGTTTATAATCAGTTCAGTAGAGCTGTGGGTGGGAAATATATATATATTTTGGTCGTATATACATATATATACAGTATATGTACTGTGCGACTATATGACCATAAAAAGTGAATTCATGCTTGAAAGTATACTTGTAAGTGCTTGTGCTGATGCCAATAGAAACCCTAATAAACATAATAAAATGCTCACTATATCACAAGTCCAGCCTTTGGCTAAGCTAGTCCACTGTCTGTCCAGTGCCCTCTGACCCTGCATGAAAAAGGCGTGCATTGTAAAAAGGGCATTGACCAGAAATAGTTACAAGTGAAGGAAATGCTTCAGCTGTTGGCAGATGCTCTGACTTCATTGCACTACTGTATCAGACAGCTAGCAGTGCAATAGTATTGTCAAAGCATCTGAAAACTGCATAGACCAGGTGCACTGACTACTTTATCAAGTCAAGTGGACATGATAGGCGGACCATGGCGTGGTCTGACGGGGTAGGTGAGACTGCACTCCACTCGGGTTCAGCAGTTGAACCCGACACAAGCAGGTTGTGGTTCGATTTCCAGCTACACCAGTCTGCATGTTGAAGTGTCTTGGGCAAGATACTGAACCCCACAAGGCTGTGTCAACAGTGTGTGAATGTGTATGCCTGCTCAGTGTAAATGTGTGAATTACATTGTTTATTTTGCTTGTGTTCAACTTGTTCAGAACTGCTTTAAACAATAATTGATAGATTTATGGTACAGGATTTCCTAAAAAGTAGACTCATTAAGAAACAGGTATGGATTAACAGCTATTATCCTTTAAAGCGTCAGACTTCTGGTAATCTTGTTCTTTAAGGTCTGACTAATTCTTTAAGCAGATACTGATTTTAGCAATAATTTTGCCACTTAAAAACTCAAAAACGAGACTTGCTGAGCAGAAGAAAGCAAGGCATATTTGCCAGTGTACTATCAAAGTGTAAAGCTGAGTGTTTTTGCAGTTCCTGAAGTCTGAGGCAGACCTGGAATATATTGAGAAGCGGCTGAAGCTGGACTTCATCAACAGCACTGCAGAGAATGGATGTCCCGCAGAGGTAGTAACTGAACTACACACACATTTTCACACAGCTAAAGACAGGACCGATTCATCACCATCTGCAGTCACATGACATTCAGTAGCTACTGTAGTTCGGATGCAGTCTATTATATTATAGTCCAGTATTTTACTTTCATAGTTAAGTGCCAATAATGAAAGCACAAACAGCTGGAAAGATTCTAGAAAGCAACCACTCTCTAATACTTCTGATTAGTTTCATTCCCAATATTGGAAATTCTATATTTTCTACCTTCTATTTAATTGAGATCTTTTGAGCCTAGTTTTGCAACATAGTCCTGTTACAACTAAAGCTGGATACTTCATTGTTGAGTCTGTACAAGCTAATGATTGACCCTGTGCCTGCAGGAGAACCCAGCAGTGATGCTGGAGACCCTGAGGTCCATCAAGGCCAAACACACAGCGTTGTGCGCTCAGGTGACGGAGATCGCAGCCGCACAGAAGGAGTCCATGGACTCCATCAGAAACAACCTCGGCAGTGTCATGGAGCTGATCCAACACTTCCAGGAGACTACTGACGTGGAGGTACACTCACAAACCGTACACTCACTGCGTAAACACCACCTTTTAATCGTTTAAGTCCCAGACCTGGACAGGAACCCTTTTCATACATGCACATGCAAAGGTTAGACAGTTTTACACGTCTGGATCATATTTCAATAAGCACAGCAACATTCTGTACGAGGTCAGACCAAAGGATGATTTCGCTGAGGTGGCGGCAGCCCTTCAACTTTCTTTTGCTTTGGTCAGTTTACTGTAAACACACCAACCAATTAGAAGTGCAGTTCCAGTAGAAGCAAACAGCTTCCAATGGGGAAAAAATAAATACCCAAAGCATGTACATGTACATTGTGATTAGAATGGCTTTAAACCTTGCACTGGAACATGACAGAACTTTTACCAAAACAAATGCGATTAAGATTTTAAGACCAACGGTCTACAGGCATTCTTCATGTTCATGCTCTGTCTTTATTGACGTGATGCAGGTTCAGCCACCAACAGAGTCAGAGCAAGAGTCCGCAGAGCTCCTGGGTTCAGCTTGCATCAAGACCACATCAGAGGTAAGACCCAGTCAGCAGCCAGGAACCTTTTATGTTTATTTCAATACCTTTGCTACACTTCCTTGACTGCTTCACAACAAAAGCCCTCCAGTGGATCACAGACGGCAAGCTCATTCACAGTAGAAATCAGTAGAAGTCTTTGGCTGGCAACAGGACAGCAACTTCACAGCTCAGCACAACAGATCTAGTAAGATAAACAGATCTGTGCTGAGCTAGAATTGAGTCCAACAAGGGTGCTATTTGTAAGACGAATGCCACATCAGAAATGTAGGAGTGAAACTAGATCTCCAGAGCTTCAGAGCTACTGCAAACTACTAACCACTACCAACCTTCATTTACTGAGGGAAGGTTCACTGAGCAGGCATGCTTAGTCCCGAGGACGTGTCTATAACCAAGCGACTCTCAAACAGTGAACATTTTTTCTGCAGTTACTTAAATTACAGGAAAAAGTGAAGTATCTCTAAGAGAGAGGAATATATCACAATCTGCCCACCAGTAAACAATCAGGTGTCAGTTCCTGACACTGATACTCAATATGCTAATAAGAAATGAAATAGTAATAATGATAAAAATAATGAAATAGCCTCCACTGATCTGTGATCTGCTGTCGGTGTTGTAGCTGAACCTGTTTTCTTTTAGGTGCCTTCTGCGGTTGCAGATTCTTGCCAACAGCAGCCGTCGAGTGAGTCTGTTATTTTATATAGTGCCAAATCATGACAAGCTACATGATGACGCGTCATCTAGACTGTACTTTGTGTAATATTTACAGACCCTGTTTAACCCCATTACTGATGTCTCCATCCGTGTGTCCACAGGCTGCGAGTATGAGGAGCTGAGCGAAGCGACGTTTGAGGCGGTTCCTCTCAGCATACGCTCCAACGTTAAGCTGGATGACCTCAATGTGTTCTACCAGCAGCTGCAGCAGCACTTCAGCAAAGACAGGTCGGAGATTAACTGCAATAATTTCATTTCATTAGACTCTTATTTGCCTGACGCAACTTGGAACCAGGTTAGAAACGTTTGACGGGACTGATGTTCATGCTTGAAGTTTCAACATGAACAGAGACCCTGCTGCAGCATTCGATTTAAAGTATTGAAAAGGATAAGCTATTCAGAAGGAATGTTTCCTCTTGTCCTCTGCAGTGGCTCCCTTAGTGCACAGAAGATGAAGCAGTTGAAGATGAAGGTGAGCAACGCCAAGCTGAAGGTCCTGCAGCACCTCTCTATAGTCAAGATGGACAAGAAAGGCAACATTCGTCTCGCGATGTGAGGTGGATCAACAGCTGGAGACTGTCGACGGTTGACTGTGGGTTCTGTCAGTATGTGGCTGCTCTACCACTTGTTCCACATGACCTGGAATATGGAAGGTAAACTTACTGAAGGACTAGACTGGAGAGGCTCTGGGGCCATGGTCAGAGCAGATACATGACATAAGTATTTTCAGTCCGGATGTTGTTTACTGTTGCAGTTCAAATCCACAAGCGATGCATATTTAAACACTATAGGTCATATTTGTCTTATTTATATGTATCTTAACCTTCTGTACCACCTGCCATCCCAATGTGCTTTCAGTAAGGTGCAGTACACACTTGGCAAAGATACATGGAGTACATGGATCACCATATTCTTTTTCTAATGAAACTGGATACTCTGGGACATTAAGTTCTTAGTAGTCATCTGAAGAGTAACTTAACAGCAGGCTCAAAATCTGAGTGATGCTGCCCTCTCTGGTTAAAAGTTTCAAGCCTGTTTCACCTCTGACTCTGTTGAATCTAACAACAATACCCAACAAACACATCACATGGTTCTGTCACAGTAAACAAAAACTATCAGGGTGTGTTAAGTTACTCTTTTACTAGTTAAATGATCAAAGTGTGGACCAAATGTTTGACTTTGCTCGCATTCAAGCTCACATTATTTACTTACTCTTCAAACAGATATATCTCAAGGAATAAGAAATCATACTTCTATTTCAAACACAGGTATCAGCACATCAGCTGTAGCTGCATGTTTTTAATTGTGAATATTTTCCCACAAGTCATAGTTTAGTAACTCTGCAACAAATTATTGAAACTATGGACGTCTGGTGCTGTCAATTCTTGATAAACATCTATACATCTTGTGTAGTATTTTGGTACTATTCAGCTGTTCAATTGGCGTCGATCAGTCAAAGTGCTACTCAGTTTTGATAACATTAATGGTCATTGATTAACATTCACTCTTAACATCTGTGGAGAATTCAGTGTTCATGTCCGTAGACTGAAATTCAGAATGTTCTCGACATGAGACGATAAATGTTGAAGAAGCATTCACCTCTTAAAGAAAGCTCCATGGGCTGTCAGGGGAAAGTAAATGTCTTTAAGTGGAGGGATGGACTGCTTTAAAATCACACGGTGTCTTTGTATTTCATCCCGAAACAGCACAATGTAAAAATAAACATTTTTGCAGACAGTGTTTTGTTTGTCCTCATTATGACCGTATTCTTCATCATGGTTTTACAATGAAACAATGACTGCTGCACACAGTGATCTGTGTACATCAGAGTGACTTCAGGACATGTTTAAATAAATTATCTTAACAGTTCAAATGATTACAGGTCTGACTTTAATCATTCAGTTCATAGTCAGTTTATTCACAGCTGAATTAAAATACAGGAGCTATAGTTATCCACCACTGTGTGTAATGACCATGTACAAAAACAGCTGCTCTGTTTTCAGTGGTGGCCAGTCATCACTGGAGTGGACTTCAATTGGGATGGGATTTCAATTCAAAACTAGCTCATTGAGTTAGATGTGTCAAACTCAAGGCGTGCGGGTCACAACTGCCCTGTGAATGAATTATCTTTGTCCCGCATGATAAAATCTATTTACTAGTAGAGCTGGCCTGCCAGTATATCACATACACCACCATAATACTACAAATCCCACAATGCAGTGCACACATGTCCCTCACTCGTTCATCAGCAGCCTTATGAGCCATAAGAAATTAATGAAACAGGTTTTATTTCTTTTATTTATTTATTATTTTTATGCCATAATTAACGCTGTCTCATAGGCAATAATCTACAAGCCTCGTTAGTTCCAGGTTCAATGTGTGCAAAAAGGTCGTTTCAATAGGTTTTCAATAAACGTTGAACCCATCCAGGCCACTGACTTGTAGCAATTTTTTAATTTCGGCCCACTGTGTATTTGAGGTTGACACCCCTGAATTAGAGAGTCTCCTATTCTACCTTTGGAGCCTAAAGGAACCACGAGGAAACCTGCTTTAAGTCTCTTTGTTTGAATGTATCTTTAGCATACCAGCTTTCAAATATCTGCTCTGATTTTTACATTTTTTCTTTGTCTTTTCCATAACTCTCCTTTAAACTTTATTTTTTGGAATCTTTCAATACGTTTGTAATTTGTAGACTTATGCTGTGGTATGTTTAATGTAGGATATTGACTTGAGCTAAATGCAATGCTTTTTCCACACAGAGCAATAAATGCTGATTTTGTCGTCATCTCTTACGTTTAAATCATTTTAGGAACAACTATAGTTGGTTGATTGCAATCTGCAACATCACTACTAAATCCTACACACTTTGACCTTTAAACCCGACCCTACTAATACTTTAATTAAGAATGTAGACTGAACAAAATTAGAAGTTGCGTGCTGAGAGGAGTAGCTTTTTTGTTGGCAAGAAGGGAAGCCTGGGTGCTTTCAAAAAGTCCTTGGCTCTTGGCAGACAGTCTTTACAGCACAATATAGAAAAGTAAGGCAATAACCTCATATAGTTTGATTATTTGATTCATCTAAGTCACACTGCTGAACCCGTAATATCAGGATGCATTTTAACATGAGGATTTTGTTGCTTTAATGGGAGCTAATATGCTACCCTTTCCAGGCATTTCCAGCTGTATTATGACAGGTAATGTAATGTAATTACATTATTGTGATGGAGGAGGTAAGAGCAGGCAACAAAGGGAGTATTGACACCATCCACCTTATGTACCGTGAGCTGCTATACCACGTGAATTTGTGAGATCAATGAAGTCTGTCTTAGCTAGCCTTTGCTAGTCTTAGCTTGTGTATTGACATTTTAAATGTCTTTTTATTTGGCTAGATCACTTTTACATTATGGACAAAGGACGCTTCCCTTCTGGTTCCCTCTGAAGGTTATAAGCAGTGTTACAATGTTTATATATTGCTACTTATACTGCTAGCAGTATATCTTAATATGCAAGCCATCCCGCCACCCGAACATTTTCTTCACAATAATGTGTTACATGACAGGAAAACACTGAAACTGACAGAAATTCAAACACCTATACATCTCTGCACATCTGAATCAATATTGTAGCACTGAGATGGTGCAGCGTGTGGTCATTTTGACTGCAGTTATTTAGGATAATAAATATCCTCACATATGTACATCAGAAGCTGAAGAAGTACTCAAAGTTTAAGAAAATGAAGTTTGTTAAATTCAAAAGGCACCCAAGAAGCTGAGTATCTACAAAATAACCAGAAATATGAACAAACCCAAACAATTCTTCAAACTTTTTTTTTTTTTTCTCAGCTTAGAGAGAAACAACACAAGATTTGCCACGCATGTTTGGTTTGGCAGGATACCTTTCCCGCGGTATCTTTTATATATTTAATGTTGCACCAACAGTCTTTACCCAATGCCTCTGATGGCACCTTTGTAACAAGGGAAAATATTTATAAAAAGGTAACAACTATTCGACTCAAACTGACTGGTTTATCATGTACACTTCAGTTTCAAGAGTACAAAGCCCATTTTTACAGGTCAGACAGTCTTTGAGATGAACAGCGACCTCAGAAGTGACCAGACAATCATCAAACAAGTAAATTTACAAAATCTTAAATATCATTTGGGGCCAGATTTACAAAACCATCTGAAAATAAATACTTTATATTAAGAGAACCCAATAAGTTTGAAATACATCCATCTACAACAACATACAGGTATTGATGTATATCTCCTATATCCTCCTCCTACTTCATTCATGAGATAAAACTTGGAGTAATCCACTAACATTAATGATGGTAACTTGAGCTCTGATATTTCGGAGTGTGTCTGGTATCTGTGTGCAGACACGGGCAGGAGTGACGTAACAAACATTTCAAAGCAGACTTTACAGTATTTTATGCTTTAGTGTTCTTGTAAATGTTGTCACTTTTATTCTCAGAACATCTTTGTGAATACGGTCCCTGCTGTTCAAATGTTCAGAAATAAATTTACTTGTTGATTCTTCTTGAGTCTGAGGCACCGGTTCATGGTACATTTGATGTGTGCGTGCATGTGAAGGGGCAGGGAGGGTTAATATATAATAGGGTGGGTGAGGCGATGAAAAATGTTTAGCTAATAGACTTCAGCTTGGTCCACGGGTTTGTGCCGCGCACCTCCAGGGGTGGATTGTTGTAAAAGATGTGGTTGCACAATTCCTCCAGTTGGGGTTCAGGATCTGTGGTGGCAAACTGAGCAGCATCTTCGATTTCTTTCCTAACCTCCACATCAATCTCCTGCAACACAGGTCAGAAAAAGTGTGTTTGTTGAGAGCCCAGCTCAGCTCGCTCACAGAGGGTTGTAAATACTTCAAGGTAACGTTTAAGCTTCACCCATGAATATCAGCTACCTAAGTAGGCTATATATACTGTCTGGTCTTGGTCTCAACCCTTAAAGTCTTGGCCTTGTCTCGGCCTTGATTTAGTTGGTCTTGGCTACAATCCAGTTAGGTGTTGTAACTACACAAAATTTTAAGTTAAAAACAATATATTTGAACAATTCTAAATGTGTAACAACTATAGCATTCTTTCATTTCACAAAGTGAAAATACCTTGAGCTCCTCCACGCTGGCCATGTTGTTGCTGAGCATGCGATCCTTCAGCAAGGAGATGGGGTCACTCTTACCGCGCACCTCCTGGATCTCTTCACGTGTACGGTAGCTAAAAGGGGAGAGATTGGTGCAGGGATGTAGCAGGGATTCACTAATCATTTGCTTTTCTTATGGACTTGAAATGTTTGATCACCAGTTCTACATTAGTTCACCATTGACATGGAGGAAACTGATTTGAAACCAATCAAAGGAACAAAGTTTAAGTAACTTCTGTGATTTGTGGTGCGTTTACATTTCTCATCAGACCAAAATCTCTCCTTTATTCTTTAAGCCGGAAATGTGTCTGATGAGGCTGACAGCCATATCAGTGTCTGTATTTAGTCAACTGGGCAGGGTGTTGTAAAGCCACTACAGCAGGAAGCAGAGTGCATGAAGACTACTGTGGGACTGCAGCAGCAGCGGATGAGGAGGATAATATGTGATAACATGAGGTTATTCATTCAGAAATAAAATGACTAATAAATCTATTAAAAAGAGCTTTAAAGATAATCAAGAAAATAGTTGCAGTATCTGTAGTAAGTATAGTAAACTATATAAAAATTGTAACAAATAAAGGTCAGGATGAAGATTTACCTGATGCCAGGGTCACTCATACTGTGTCCGTGATAGCGGTAGGTCTGGAGCTCCATGAGAATGGGGCCCTGTTGAAACATTGGCCAAATAGAATTCAGCTGAGAAAATGACAGCCACATTCCCTGTTTAATATAACTCAGTGTGTGTAACGCACCTTCCCAGATCGGCAGTGTTCAGCGGCAAACCTGGTTGCTTCCCGAACACACAGAACATCCATGCCATCCACCTGGACACAAAAACAACATCACGTAGTTCAACGTATGTGTGAGTATATGAATATGACTGGAAGTGTAAGGGCGTAATATGGTGTTAATAATTGTTATCAGAACTGTACCCGCAAACCAGGAATGAAGTCTCCTCTCTTGTAGTAGTCTGTGCTGGCAGCAGCTCGCTCCACTGACGTTCCCATACCGTACCTGTTGTTCTCACAGACAAAGATGGCGGGCAGCTTCCAAAGTGCCGCCATGTTGTACGTCTCAAAAATCTGACCCTGTGAAACACACACAGCACACAAAGCTCACTACAGGATGTCTGAGACAAGAGTAGAGAAGCAGACTACTGAACTTATCCAACAGCATGTGGCTAATCTAACTTGTTAATTAAATGTAAAAAAAAATTTAAAAATGTAAAAGTTGCTATCGCTCCCATCCAGTAGTTAAAATAAAGCTGAATTTGAACCTCAGTGTTTTCTGTACCATACCTGGTTGGCAGCACCGTCACCATAGAGACAGACACACAGCTCATTGTTGCCCATATACTTGCAGGCCAGAGCCACGCCAGCACCAAGGGGAACCTGTGGACAAGTAAGAGATGCCTTAGATCACATTCTATCAATCTTAATGTGCAACGCTTTTAAATGACACAACAAGAAGCAGCTTCATGAAGCACAGAGTCATGTGGATACAGAGATCACACATTTTTCACTGGGCTCGTCAGCTAAAGGGCCGTATCTTTCCAAAGAGGTCGAACAAAGCCTCTTGTAGCTAACACTATGCAGAGCTAGCATACTCTCTGTGGAAAGACCAGTGATCCCTGCCAACGTGAGGAGAGGGAGACGAGGATGCAGAGCTGAATCTAAGCAGCAGGAGCGGAAAAGCCATGTGTACAGTCTGTTATTGGGGAATGTAAAAATCTCTCCCTAATTAGATGGAGGAGCTGATGCCACTAACCAGCCTACAGAGGGAGTATGGAGAGTGTAGCATCGCAGCAACATGGCTGAATTAACTCACTTCGGACTTGCTGCTAACTCTGGCCGGCTTTCAACTTGTGAGAGTGGACAGCTGATGACAGACAGGAAAGGAAACGTCCGTGGACCATAGTCAGTGCCGGGTCACTACAGGAAGGACTCAGCCTTTTGTATATGGGGAGCTCATGCTACCAGCACCAGGACGCCCTTATGTAATTTTCTTATCCACCTCGTATACTGTGAGCTGCTGTAACAAGTGCATTTACTCGGTGTGGGATGAATAAATAAATCTTATCTTATGCAGATTTGTGTTTACGCTAAAGCCAACATGTGACAGTATGTGCCAATCTCCCCACCAAGCCTTTCTAAAACAACTAAAAAGAATTCATACACCATGTAGTACAACGAAAAAACGGACAAACCAAAACTTAGCAGACTGTATGCTGTTTAGCAGACTTTGGTGATATACCTGAGCTCCGACAATTCCATTTCCTCCATAGAAGTTCTTACAGTACATGTGCATAGAGCCTCCTTTGCCTTTTGCAATCCCTCCTCTTCTGCCTGTAAATAAATAAAAAAAAAAAAACACATGAGGATTAGAGAGCTACGGTGAAATAAAAACAAAAAACAAAACAAAACAATCTATAATGATTGGAAATGAAAGTGATCGACTAGACTCACCAGTGAGCTCAGCCATGATCTCCTTCACGGTCCCTCCTCTGGTGTAAGTGTAGCCGTGAGCACGGTACGCAGTGATCAGGTGGTCTGACAAATTAATTGCTGCTTCAATACCAACAGCACAGGCCTCCTGCAGGGAGAAAACAAACAAAGCTTGAGATGAAGTCTTTGTTTATTACACAGACATGTTTTATGTTTTCCTGTCAGTAGTAGTGATATTCTTCCTGTAGAATGTGAGCGCACTCCACCTGTCCATCATACAAGTGGCAGAATCCTCTGATGATCTTCTGCTTATACAGCTGATCTGCCTTCAGCTCCATACGCCTCATGGTCTGCATGGTGCGGTAGTACTGCAGACCCTCCTCACGGGTCATAACCACCTCAGTGGCCGGGGCCTCGTCCAGCTTGTGGGTGTCACATTTCTAGGAAGAAAGAAAATACCCACAATAACACACACTGTACATGTATACATAGATGGATCAGCATAGCAGAAAATATAACTCGGCAGTTGAACCTCACCTTTATTTCAAACGTAGCCTGGGCTGCGAAGTCAGCATATGTGCGCGCTGACATGACCGCTGCAACTCCCTGCCATGGGAGAGGAGGAGGTTTAAAAACTCAACTCATTATTTATTTATATAGCACCTTTCATGCAGAGATGCAGCACAAAGTGCTTCACAGAGCAGAATAAACAGTTGCATAAAAGCTAAAAATGACAACAAAAATAAAAAGCATAAAACTACAACAATAAAACAAATAAGGAGTAAATTAAAACCTAGCTGCATAAAAATTGAAAGTAAAATAACAAAGACAAAAGCTGCAACAATAAAAGAAATTAAATGTTAAAAGTAAAAAAGGTAACGGAGATAAAAACCTAAAACAAGGAATGATCAGGACCTGGAAATTCAGCAGTGAATGGCCTTAAGTAAAAGCCATCACTGTATTGCAATCTCACATCACCCTCACCTTCCTAGTATAAAAGAGAAACAACACTTGAAAGGCCCTGTCATAGAGTCAGTATTTAGTTTGTCTGTTCTGGGCTACTGTAGAAACATACTGTTTCTACATGGCGGCCTCCATGAAAGAGGACCCTCCCACTGTAGCTGAAAAAAGGCTAATTTTTCAAATAACAAATATAAAACTTTTTTTTTTTCCCCCCATTTACATGCATCAAAACATAGTTTGAATATTGAATATTATGACTATTATATTCCATATCTGCCTTATTCTGAAAATAAAGGCCCTGAATCTTACACACTGCACCTTTAAGTTTTTTTTTGTTTTTTTTAAAGGTGGAGTCAAACACAACCAAGAACCCCTACAGAAATAAAACAGGCTTTTAATTCTGATACAATTGGGAATGTTTCAACAGGAGAGCCAGAATGGCACCTGAGCTCCAGTATTGACACCAAAGCAGTGCTCTCTATCTTATTTTTTTTTTTAAATATAAACATGCTATCCTGGCCTAAAATGTGCTGCTATTCTGTCAGACGTAATGTTTGGGTGGAGAACAGAGCAGAAATGAACTGACAGGACTGACAGTGTGAGTGTTAACTACATAAACCTCCAGTATGTTTTACAGGTGCGTGTCAAAACAGTGAAGCTGCCATAAACACTGTGCAGACTTTAGCCGTGCTAGCTCTAACAGCTCCGGCTCGGCCTGACAAGGTCAGCACAGCGCTGACAGTCCGCTCTGTGTGGACGCTGCGTGTTTCACAGCGGCGCCGTCATGCAGCGTTTGACCAAGACCGAGCGTGCGTTAACATTAGCGTACTTACATTTCTCTGGACGCCAGCTCTCACCACGTTAGAGATATTGGACAGCATCTTTCCTGAGCTAGCTCACTTACAGCCCGGCACGGCACAGCACGGTTCCGTCCTTCAGTCAGCCTCTGTCCTTCCGGTTTCCTCTCTGCGCGCTCTTCGTCTTCGCTGGCGGCAGTAACGGCGGCACACACGCGCCGCTGCTGCCGCCCTATGACGGCTTTCTGCCACTACCTCTCCTCCGGCCATGAAGGGATTACATTTACAGGTCAGGTTGTGTGTTAGGTTGGTAATGCATGAACTTATGAAAAAATAAAATGCTGTTTGCTGAGCCAAAATATGTGAACATGAGCATAAATATGCTCAGCTGTAATATATATATATATATATATATATATATATATATATATATATATATATATATATATATATATATATATATATATATATATATGGCCTGTCTGTGCATGCACTGTCCAGTCTTTTTACTGTCATTGGTGCTGCTCATTTATATTGTTAAGTGAAAATGTGATCATTTATTGCTTTAACATGTTGTTATAACGTGATCATTTATTATTAGAAGGATCAGATGTCCACTTGAATGAACATCTGACAAGACATTTCCACGAAGGCATAAAGACTCTGACATCTCGTGTTGATGCACCTGAAGGATACTGAAAAAAAAAATCATCGGTGCTCTCTATTCGGGATTAGTGCACAGTTAGGACACATCACTGCAGCTCCACCACACTTCTCCCCACTTGGGGGCGCTACAGCACGCCGTACACCAAAACAAACAGACACAAGAACAGGTTCTTCCCACAGGCCAGCACTGTGAATAACAGTTAAAACCAGACACAGTGTCAGGAAGACTCCCTGTGCACTAACCTGTAAATCATAAATGATTTATTCTGACAGTTTACACGCTGTTGTTGTTATTTAAATGTGTGAACTGCACATTTTCCAGCATCCTTTGCACGCTGCACCACTGCACCATCACATGTAGGGTTTATATGTGTTATATGTGTGCAATGTGTGTAAGTATAGCATTCATTTCATTTCATTGTATTCTCATATCTGTGGCATTAATGAAGGGTCGGTGCAGGCTAGATTTGACTTGATTGTGCGCGGGGTGCTTTTGTTTCATTGTGTCCAAACCAGCATTAAATACATGTGAGGTGCGGTTTGGACCCGGTGGCACCGTGTGCACAAAGGAAATCTCCATCTACCGGTAATGTGTTAATAGCCTCTGTGTCGGGACAGGGCTTTACGCTGCGACGCACTGTGCGGTCGATCGATAGGAAACTCGATTGTGCGCGCATCATCATCATCACCACCACCACCACCATCACCGCTCCTCTCCCAGCATCTCCTCTCCTCTCTCCTGTCCTGGCCACCACCTCCTTTTGCCTTCGTGATGACCTCCATGCAGTCCAGTTGACTGGTGCCTGGTTGTTGTTTTTTGGGGGGGGCGGTTTGCCAGCTGTGGCTGCGCTTCTCCTCTGCTGCTGTGGAGGGTGAAGGGATAATACCTGTGCTGCATCGGGATCACTGCGGAGTGTTTTCGGTCACGGCGCGTTCACACGGCTGTCATGGCGAAAACAGTCACATCATCCAGCGTTATAACAGGTAAGCTTGGTGCGACGTTTGTTCTAGGCTGCTGCCATCACGCTGTCGGCCTCTTGTTGTTCTTGTTTGAGATTTCAAGCTGACTCATGACTGACGCAACTGACATTTCCACCGCTCCGTGCGCTGGTGATCCCACTTCATTGTTGCGTTTGTGCTGCTTGTTTTCACTTGATGCAGATCTGTAGACTCCCCCGGGGTTACTGTGCACATGTGATTTACATTTTCTCATAAGGAATCAGCATTACAGGCGTGATACGGCTCCAATCACTTCAGTCGGATAAAGGGGTTAAGATGGGTGGAAGGGGGACTGGGTTGACTGGCCCTTGGCTCGCACTGTATAAATGCTGAGATTAAATGTGATGACTTTGTGGGTTGAAGGCTGGGTCGGTGTTTCCAGCATGATGAGGATGTATTGTACTCTATTTGCCCTCCACGCCCTGTAACGGGAAATCAGCTCACAGGTCAATAGTGACTCTATATTGAAGAAAAAAGACTTGTCAATGTAGTTTACTGCTCCAAACCTCCAAGCAAGGTGACTACAGGAGACATTAGTCACGCTGCAACTTTGAGACCTATTTTTTTTCAAGCTTTGACACATTATGTACTATTTTCAACCATAATGCCTGCACAGTGGTGAGTGGTATTGCCCTGAAAACCGTAAAGTCTAAAGTAAATACACCCAATGTCATTAGAGGTAGACTTAACATGTGGCCACTGAAGAAATCAATACAGTGTTCTCATGGAAAGTGCTAAATGTCACAAGTTAAACACGCTACTTTACAAGTACAGCAATGTGTTTATTTAGGTCCTTTAAGCATAAAAGTTTAGGTTAAGTCAGCAAAGTGAAGTGCAGGCAGCTCTCCTGTCTGACACCAGCCATCACATCACGTTTCCACAATAAAAGCCCTGACTGAAAAGAGACTACTTCACTTGATCAAGTGGAGCGCCTGTGTTGGCAGTTTAGTTTGCACTACACACATCGATCAAGCTGAATTTGTGGAATTAAATTGGGTTTTTTTTTAAGCATCCATCCACTTGAGATTTAGTTGTAGTCACTATAATCAACTCTCCATATTACACACTAGCTTTATCTAATGGTTATATGTTTAATTGGTCTTTTGCCAACTACAACTTCTAACAAATTATACAAACACAACGATCAGGCATCACATTTTGAGTGTTTATCCAACACACAAACACTGAGACTCTACAGTTTCTTGCCTGTGTACTAGCACAGTTCTCCACTCGCACCTTTTGCAGCCATTGCGATTTGTAATATTGACGTGAGAATATGAGCTTGCTCTTCAGATCGATACTCTGTGCTTTACTGTATTTGTTTTGTGCGCTAGGTGAAAAGATGGCAGCACCAGCCTTCACCCTACTTCCCGACAAGAGATCTCCGACAAATGGTCATAGCTCTCCGGCCAGAAATGGAAAAACTAGTGAGTAATCAGCTCTGGTTTCTGGCATGTCATTCACACTTTCCACTTTCCTTCCAAGTCATTTCATCAGGATGAAAATGACACAGCAACGTGAATTTGTGGAGAATTACTAGAGAAACATTATAGGGTGCATATTATGAATGTGTAGGCCTATGCATATTAGCATGAATGAATAGAAAAGAATGTGTTTTAGGGCTGTTATCATTGAGTGCAAGAGCTGCTTACAACAGCAACCCGAACTCAACAATCAAGGGATGCATTCAGCAAGTGTGGAGTGACTATTAAATCAAAGACAGTTTCCTCCCTTCTTCTGCATAGTGCTGCAGTTTGCCCTTGGCATGGGGCTATTTTGCAACACAACGCATTGAACACAGAGCTGAGGAAATGTTCCCCTCTGCTGGTAACAAAGCGGCGCTGCAGGTCAGTGCCGTGGAGCTGATGTCATTCCTCTTTAGACAAAGCTGCGTGTGCTCTTTGTCCTTCTGATATGATGATCACAGCTCCGTCCAAGAAGGAGCCACACATAAATGGACACACTTGGTAGCTTATGTCAAAAAGAACCCTGCAGGTGAACAAAGTAAGACTCAGTGTTTGCTTTGCTTACTTGCTGTTAAATAGCCTTTCCTCTCTGCTTTTATGTGTCTGCATTGTCACTCATATGTTTCTCATATTTCAGTTATGGAGAACTACATGAAGACAGATGACAGGATGCGATTAGCCAAAGAGAGGCGTGAGGAGAGGGAGAGAAGTCTGGGTAGGTGATGTCCTGCGGGGACAGTTTTATTCATTTATTTGTCTCTCTACAGTTAAATTGGTCATGGAAAGGCTTTTCTAGCCAGTAGAAGATTAAATTTGAGTTCACTGGACCGTGATGGGCTAAGTCACTTCAGAGGCTGTGACAGTAACATGGAATAGTCCACAAAAATAGGTCGAACACTCACACACTCACAGTTAATCTTCCAGCTCCTTCTGACAAGGATTCCTCTTTTCATGACATTCACATTCACCACCAACACATACAACTTCATGTTATAATGTCAGATTTTGTGCAAACAATACTACATATCCTGAACTCTACATGACCAGGTGGACAGCAAAACGCAGCAAGCAAAACTTTGGCCCATTAACTAGTCATTTTTCTTTCATGGAAGCTGAAGCAGAAGTGGTCTCGTCTCTTTCAGCGGCCAGGGAGCAGCTGATCAGGGAGAAGGAGCACAGAGCTCGGCTGCAGTACGAACGCACAGTGGAGGAACGCTGGAGGCGGCTGGAGGAGCAGCGGCAGAAAGAAGAGCTCCGCAGAGCTGCCGTGGAGGAGAAGAGGAGGCAGCAGCTTGAGGAGGAGAGGGTCAGCTAATCCAATAAAACGACTCACAATCAAAATCTGTCTAAAGAATGAGCTACTCTAATTTGTTGTGTGTGCAAGATGCAAAACTAGTGACACATAAACTTCATATACTTCATAAACATGTGACTTATTCTTGGTAGTGTATAAAAGAATTAGAAACATGCAAAGCCAGAAATGAATGACAGCGTTCAAATACATGTTGCCTCTGCTGTGTTGCGTTCAGGAGAGGCTGGAGGCCCTGATGAAACGTTCTCTGGAGCGAAGCCTTCAGCTGGAGCAGAGGACCAAACGCTGGGGCAGAGGCTGCCCTACAGGACCAGGTAGAGACTTGTAGTTTATAGTTACAAATCTATTTACATATAGATATAAATAGATATAAATAGAGATTATTTTTATACCCAAGAGGCATGGATGACAGAATGATTAAATAGAAAAGTGAAAGTGAGAAGCAGGAGGATATTGATAGAATTGTGTTTTGTTGCTGAGGATTGCATCTTGCTGTATTTCTGTAAAACACCATGACACAGTATGCCTCTGTGTGTATGCTATAAGTTTGTGTGTGTGTGAGAGAGAGAGAGGGAGAGTGTGTGTGTGTATGTGTGAGTGTGTGTAAAGGAGAGCTTTTCTCTTGATCTGATCATTGCCGTGAGCCTGGCTTCTGAAGTACGCATGAGCAGAGACAGGATAGAGTTGCACATCCGCACATTCTGTGTTGATTGAAATAATGTGAAAATAACACAGAAATCATCTGCACATTTCTGTCATCACAGCCAGAAATCTTCCGATCTAAATCTGGATCTGATCTAGATTTAGATCAGATAGATATAAAAAAGAACAGTTTAGGTCACAACATCCCTGCTGGTTTAACTCTGGGTCTCTACAGGTGGATGAGGAATTGCTCAGACAAACTGTTCATAATGCTCTGCTCTGCTCTGCTCTGCTCCGCCCGCTGCCTGTAGGTGACAGTGAGAATGTCCCACTCCCTTTCTCTGCTGCCTCCACCTTTTCCCATGGCATTTCCTCCCCCCTTCCTGCTGTCAGCGAATCTGGTAAAGTTAAGCCCCCCCCCCCTCAAGCTCCCCAGTGTAACTCCCCTCCTGTTCATCTAACAGTTTTTGGTTTGCTTTTGGCCAGGCTGAAACTTCAACTAAAACTAAAAGCAAATGTCTTCTTCCTGTGATGCATGCATGTTAAGCTGCCCTGTTGCTGAACCTTCAGTGATGCAAATGTGATATAATGTACTTCTCTATGTACTCTAGGCTTTGGTGTGTTTGGTGTGTTTGTGCTCTGCTGTGCAGTGGCTTTTATGTTTGAGTTAGAGACAGTGTGGAGGCCCCACAATGTGGAGCATATATTGATGACATCATTATGACCTAACCTAATTTCCAGGCAGGGAAATTCATCAGAGGGCAAACCCTTGATCAATTCATTACTCCCAGCCTAGTATTCCTACATGATGGTTATGTTTTTGTGAACATATATTTAGTACATATAACCTTTGTCTTCATATAACCCTCCACAACTGTTTTATCTCAAGATGGCACTGTGTGGGTGGCAGCCAGTTAAAGCAGCTCTGACCTCTTTCCTGTACATTTCTCATCTCCATCAGTTTTGTGTGCACGCATAATGTGGCCGTGTTTCATCATTACAAAATCCCTCTATACATATACCCTTATATACAGTACTCACTCACACTACGCTGTGCACTCCATTTATTTACACTGTATTTAATTCAATTGCTACTTCTTCATTCTTGTGAAATTTCTGCCACTTTTGTATATCTTTTGTATATATATGTGCGTCTTATGTTACATACTATGTGTGTATACAGCACAAATATTTCTGTGAAATAATCCAACACGCACTTAAAAGGTGTATATAACTTTTATTTAGTTTTCTTATTTCCAGTACATCTTTTAGTATTTTTTCTTATCCATTGTGAGCTATTGTATTATCTTATCTTAACTGAAAGATAAATGAAGATGTCAGTGACATTACAGCAGAGAGGAAAAGCCTTTTAACAGAAGCAAACTTTGAGCCTTACTTCATTTACCCGCATGGCTGTTATTAATATGAGCTGCTAAGTGTGAAGAGGGCTCAGATAGAGCTTTATCAGCATTATCTCAGAAAGAGCAATAATAATTTGTTAACGTTATATTCCTCAGATGAATCACTTCTCAGGCTAAAGGACACGCTAAAGGATTGACTTGATCTCAAATGTGAAAGGGATTATTTTTACCATTTGCGGATGCATTTGAGAGTTTGAAATTAAAAGCAGCTACATGTGCTTGACTTCATGACCCTGGGGCAGATGGATTTGGACCAGGAAAAGAAATATGTGCACTAAAATTGGTACAGATTCAGGCATCCCACTGGGAGGGCAGTAGTCTTTAGAGATAGTAAGAGACGGATGAGAAGTACAAGAGATGGTAAGAAGACTTAGCTTCTAGTGTTAGTTGTTGTTCTATGTTGAGTGGCATTGTTCTTGTGATTGTGTTTATTTGCTGTTATTGTTTTGCATGTGGCAAGAACACACATTTTGGGAGTAGGCTTCTGGATTGTTGTTCTCAGTCACCATGCTGTCATGTGTTAGGGTGCTGTCAAAAAATATTCAGACTCTGGAGACATAGTACAATTCATAAAAAGAATGATATCTATAAATAATGATTAAAATGCATTAGCTGCTTCATCCATCTAAATTTGTCACACATGCCCTTTTGGCCACATCACGTAAACATTAAGGTCAACGGATGACTATGTTACATGTTTTGTCTTTCAAGAGAGGCTGAATTAGTCTGTGCACACAAACTAGGACTGAACATTTTTTTGAAAAGAAAGGTACCAGAATGAGATGACTCTGAATCTGAGACATCACCATCACCCAGTGATAGCCCACAGCGTGGGTAGTGAAGAAAAGACAGTGTGAAAACAGCTATATGTTGTATTGTTTAATCTTTACCCCCTCATTCTCAAATCAAGTGAAGCCACTTGACAGCAACTCATCCCTCAGTGAGGACAAAGTGGGCCAAAGTGTTAGAAAAAGCACTGGAGACTAGCTATCGAGTGGCTGAGAGGCTAAGAAGCTACACCAAGTACTGTGACAATCATATCAGCAGCATGTACAGCAGTTGTAGAGTATAGAGTATTTGTTTTTAAATGCATTTTTGCCCGGGGGGAAACACTGTCATCAGGACTCAGGATTCGGTATTAAAAATGACTAAAAGTCTTCAGTTAAAAGACAAAAACTTTGTTCAGTATTCTTCAGACAAACCTAATCTAATAATAACCAATTAATGGCCCCAATGGAATCAGAGCAAGAATATGTCCCTCTACATCAGGACAGAAGAGCTCACTGGAAGTTCTTTATGTACCTTTAATTTTTTTTTCAACAAGTAAATACAAACATGTCAGTGAAGAATGACGTGATGCTGAGAAATATTTTCTAGATTTACGTAAAGTGTGCAGGTTTTCTAACCAAACCAGAAACTGATTACTCAGGTGGACACAGATATCTGCATCCATAATACATTCAGACCTGAAAATGTAAAATTATTGCTTATTGATGTCAACAGATGTCATATCAATTCTTGTATTGATTTTATTTTGCAGTATCATCTAACTGACTGGCTGCAAAGCTGAGTCTGTAAGCTTCAGCTGGGTGTAGCACACACTGTCCTGTCAAGCCCTTCACTGAGCACTGCGTCATTATCCCTCTCTCACTTGCTATTTGCCACCATCTAATTTGATAAGCATCGTGTTTGTCATCATGCAGAGCCCTGCAGCCCTCACAGGTCACCTTTCTGCAACTCGCTAAATCCTGGAGATCACAACAGAGCTTTACTTCAGGGAGGCTCCCAGTCCACTCCCAACACCCCCAAGGTCAGACCGTGAACATACTCGTATTCTGCAGCTCGACACCCTTACACAACATCTGTAACAATTATTCGTTCATTCATTCGATCTTACAGAAACAGCATCTGCACAGAGAAAGAAGAACTGCATCTCCAGGTTGTGGATCCCCTGTGAGAAGATCTAAATCCCCTGCTAATATCAGCAAGCATTTGGCTTCCCCTACTACATCGAAGTAAGAATGATGCTGAATTTAAATAACCTTGTCCGCACAGCAACTACTTTTAAGTTTCTTAGCACTTCATTCTTAAACCAAATGTCTCTCTTTCTGTGTGCAGGCTGACATCTAAAATGCGTAGCCAGTCTCCTAGCAATGCACATCAGTACCATTACTCTCCTACGAGACATAGTCCGGATGTACGGACAGCAGAAGACAAGAAGGTGGAAAAACACTGCGAAGAATCCAAAGAGGAGACCACGGTGAAAAAGATTACCAAAATCAACTGCGTGTATCCACCTTCACCAGCTAAGAAGAACGTGGTCAGCATTGAAATCAGTAAATGCAGATCACCTAAAGGAGGCAGCACCTCTGAAAAACATCAGTCCCTAGACAAGAAGGACCACATGTATCCTAAAGTGGATTCCTCAGAGAAGAAGATGCAGAGCAGCACTCAGGATGGAGACAAGAAAAAAGGTTTATATGACTTCATATGAACAACAGTGGAATGTTTGTAACCTTTGTAAATTAAGTTCTAGTACACTTGGATGATGTTTCACCAGTGCTTCTCTGTATTTGACAGAATCAGCACTATGCACATCCGCGATGAAGGTGGCAGCTGGCACAATAAATGCAGAGGACGCTACCAGGTTGCTGACAGAGCGTAGGCGTCAGGCTCGAGCTCAGAAAGAACTGGAAGATAAAAAACGGGAGCTTGAGAAAGAAGAAGGGTGAGTTCACGAAATAGATTCTAAATTAAAGACAGCGTCAAACAAGCTGTAGGGTTTAAGCCTTTAAATGTGTTTTACACATATATGTATGCGATGATCAGACAAAGGGAAAAGCAGCCGAGCAAGGAACAGCAGGAGACAAAGGTTCAACAGGTGACGGAGAAGAGGCAAAATGAAGAAGATCCTCAAAGGCTGAAACAACTCGAGGAAACCAAAGGAAATAATGAGAAACAAGAGAAGGAGCTACAGACACAGATGGACAAAGAGGTAAGACGTCATCATACTCTGTAGGAGCTTTATTTTGTTTTTCAGATGAATCTTTGGCATATTGTGTGAAATATGTTCTGATACCAGTTTCTCTTGTATTCATTTTAGAAAGAAAAGAACAAAGTCCAGGTTAAAGAGGATGCAGAGCGTCAGCGGCAAGACAGAGAGCTGCAGACGCAACTGGAGGAGGAAGAGAGGCAACTAAGAAAAAAGGTTAACGAGAAAACCACTCAAAGAAAGACTCTTTGCATGCTGTGTATTGTGCTATTTCAGACAATAATGTGCACATTATGATTCGATATTTATATATTCCTTTGCAGAGAATTGAAGAAATCATGAAGAGAACTAGGAAGGGTGAAGCTGATTTGAAGGTACTGTAAGAGAAACCCTCTGTTCTCATACAGGAGCCCTGCTGCCTTTAGCACCTGCTTGATTTTGTGATCAAGATGTTTTTTTTTGTTGTTGTTGTTGTTGTTGTTGTCATGTTATATTATTGACAACTCTTTCTGTTGTAATTATCTTTATTAAATTATATTGCTGGTCATACTTTTGTTTTGTGTCCTGATTCGCCCAATCATTGACTTGATCGTCTCTGTTCTGCATTGAATCAGAAGGAGGAGCAGATGGAGACGAGACCAGTCTCGCCACCAGGTTAGTGTGTTATTCAGTCGCCCTGCGAATTCTTGAGTTTGCTTGCTGCCCCTGCTTACTGTATGCCTCGCAGCTGTAAAATGCAAACAGGGCATGTATGGTTAATGATGTGATTCATTTATGAGCTTCGAGCATGCACAGCAGCACTTTGCATTCTTATCAGTTGGCTGGTGTGACTGATCCAAATAGGAGACAGGCACCAATATTTTTCAGCTTTCTTATGATTTAATAATTTTGATGCTTTGGCTATTCAGAAGAATGAACAGCAAGTATCCATGTCTGCACCCCCTAAACCGACTAAGCAAAACTGCTTATTGTTAGGTTTTATGTGGTCTGGGCCAAATATTTAAAACCATTTGGTGGAGGTTCAGGTACATTCAGACAGGAAGGACAGCCCATGGGCTATGGCGAGGGCGGTCTGGTGGTGTGTGGAGGTGAGGGGTGGCCACCGGGGGTGTGTCTACATGTGTTTTATGTAACTCCTGTAAAACAATCAGGAAATAACATTTCTATTTTGATGATTAATTGGCTTTATACTGTCTATGGCCTTCAACCCATTGGATACAAACCAAAGGAAACTTCTTTGTATCACCGTTGTGCACCGTAAATTGTGAGCCAGACACAGATTTAGAGGCTGGGTACATGAAATAAAAGTCAGAACTCAGTCTCATAGTTTATAGACGTGGATAGCCTCAGCTCAAAGGCATTTCAGGCTCATCATTGTGACATCAGCTGCGTTTTACCTAAAGCTGGATCTGGCTCAACGTCTCTGCTGCAGGTCACTGCGTTTTTTTGGCAGACAACCCCTTTGCGGCCTGCCCTGCTGCAGCCAAAACGCACTGCCCCCGTTCAAATGAATGGAAAAACCCACACTTTCACCGTAGGGCCGGATCGTGTCTGAATGTACCCTTATGCAGTATTTTCTGGAATATGGAGCAGCAGCAAAGGACTTTCCTCTTGGTGCTGAGAATGTACATTTTACTGTAGTGTAGTGCCACGGGGAGCTGACTGTAAAATTAGCTGCTCTTGAAAATGCCCTTGGAAGATTAAGTGTACTGCACAGTGTGAGCTTATTGGAACTGTCCGGTTCATTCCAGCGGTGGAGTACATTCACTTTAATAATAAATAGTAAAACTATAATGGTGTTACTATAGGTTAAGCTACTCAGCAGTACAAAAATAATAAAATTCACCTCATACTTTTCTATTTTTACTTAACTAAGACCTTGAATTCAAGATATCATACAAGTATAACACACTCCATCACTGGTTACTTCTCAGTGAATTTACAGATGTCAGTATTGTCAATATTGGAAATCACTGGTATTGGTAATATATGACATCCACTGTTAACTCAAGTCAACCTAAATTAAATCATATTAACTGGACAGTCCAAATAAAGTGAAGCCCACACTGGTGTTTCTTTATCCTCCACAGGTGAAGAAAAGCCTGTTCTAACTAATGCTCAGGTGATCGAGCAAACAGTCAAAAAGGTTGAGTTTGTGATTCAAGAGCAGATCACAGTGCAGGACAGCACGAAGGAATGCGCCCTGGCAAAGAAGGAAGCAGAAGCACAGATGGACATTCAGAAGAGTTTGACAGTTAAAAACAACACTCATCAAGTGACACCAGTACACAATGTTCCCGACAAGAGACCGGACACCAAAGCAGTCAGCGAAGAGCACAGCAACCAACCTAAGATCGCGGAGGGCAGAGCCGAGGCGAAAGAGGTGGAAATAAATTTAAATAAGCAGCAAAGAACAAACATTAAAGCTGCAGACCAAATAAATAAAGAGCCGACAAAGCCGACAGCAGATACCAAAGTCATCCAAAAGGAGGGTGGTGGTGGTGGTGGTGGTATGATGAATGGAGCAGTGACCGGTAAAGGAAGTGCCTCGCTTAGCACTCATATAAAGGCTGAGGTAAGCAAACAGTGTGTCTCAACAGCTGATGGGAAGGCTAAAGGAGGGACCCAGGTGGAGGTCATTAAAGCCTCTGTCACACCCGTGCTGGTGAAACACTTATCCCCACCAATCATCAAGCTGGAGCCCCTAGATGTGAAGGGTTCAGGGTCATGTGATGAGGTGCAGTCCATGGAGGTCAGGTGAGTCGCTCAGGTCAGATTTGGTCTTAATGGACACCAAAGATTTTGGACCCCTAATATTGGAAGTAATTGTTTTATCTTTTTGTCACATTCCAGTCCAGCTTCAAAGGAGGAACTGATTTCAATCCCAGAGTTCTCACCAGTCAACGAAGTCCAGTACAGCAGTCTAAGTAACACCCGGGCTCTTGAAGATCTAATGGACCTGACAGGCAGCATCACCTACCCCAAACTGTCCTCTGAGGGCAACATCGGTGACTGTAACAAGAACCTCATTGAGGGTGTGGTCAGTCCCATGTCAGACTCAAAACACATCGGGATATCGCCCCAGTCCTCCAATACACTGAGCATTAAGTAGTCGGTTCATCTCTTTCTCGCTTGCCTTCTCTCTCTTCCCTCTATCTGTCACACACACATACAGTACTGTATGTAAGTTACATGTTAAGTATGTGCCCTTGTGTTACTATGTTTATGGGAATAGAGCCATAGAGACTGACTTCAAAAACTGTAAACCATGACTTGCAATATAAACATAATATCTCCTATAACCTATCTAATGATACATAACTGACCCTGAAAATGTGTCATTTTGTTTAATCTACTTGTCATAAGACGTGTGTGTGTGTGTGTGCGTGTGTGTTTGTGCGTGTGAAAAAGAGCATGGGGAAGAGGGTCAGGAACAGAAGGACATGTGAGATACTGACAAAAAAAAAGACAAATATCAGGGTTTTGAACATTCAAAAAATTTAGGAAAACACAGTATTGCTAATGTATGTTAAGCATCTTTCATTTTCCCTGCACAGATGCCTCTCTGGGTCCCAGTTTAATCCCATCACTAAAGTAATGAAGTCTGCACAGAGCATTGATGACTGCATTTGTGCCTCTGCCTTCTCACATGTCCATTTAAGCATTTAAAATAAATAAACAAAAAATCAACGTCGCTTAAAGGGATAACTGAATTAGTATTTCTTGTCCTTTCTAGGCAGTGTTATTCTTGCATGTGCTGATGATGATTTAGCCGGAATCTAACGGACTTATCTGGCAAAATAATGTCCAGCGGGACTCTCACACTGCAGTCCTTCACCCTTCCTAACCCAGCAAGGTCTCACCATGGGATTGTTCATAATTTCATGGCACTGAGATGATTTCCTTTATTTAGCTGGGACTTTCTAACTGCATGTGAGTGAGGAGGATCACTCCAAAGCTGTCAAACTGAATGTTACGCAGCATCTAAAAACATCGTCAGCTCAAATGATGGTACATTACTACATGTGTGTTACATACTAGAGTGAATGACTAACTTGGACTCTATTGTAAATGCACAGTAACTGCATTAATACGAGCTTATTTCCCTGGCAGGGCACCTACGTGTTATGAAAATACTGACAGCTGAGCAAAAGTTTTCTGAAGGTGTGCCTCGTGTATGTATGTTAAAGGTTTGCATTGAATGGGTGGATGCATTAATTTACTTATTAGACATCCAGTAACATAAATTGATTGTGATCAATAGATTTTGCACTGGAGCAAGAATGTTTGCTTAACAATCAGTTTCAATCAAGTGTCCATTGTAGCTAAAAAGATGCTGTTTTCTCCTTCTCCATCATGCTGTACCTTGTGGTGCTGTGTAGGAATTATCTGCTGGTCTCTTTTAACTTGTTGAGCAATTCAGAAAATGACTAATAGTTGCAATTGTTTTCATTTTCTGTCATTTATAAATGTAATTTCGGTAGCCATGTCTTATGAGAGACTGATCGATTGCTCTATTTTAGTGTCATGTATGTTTTAGTGAATGTTTAGCCTTTTTCTTTGGCTTGGATTGTTGCCTGTGACTCGTGGTAATGAACCTCATCATCTCCACTATGCTGCAAACAATTAAGCCAGCAGTCTGTACACAATGTCATATCACTCATAAAGTGTCATTTAGATTTGTTTTCCTCAGACAATAGGCAGCCTGACAGAGGCCTTTGTAATTGACTTAAGTGATGTAGCCATATAGAATTTACTGTATATTTTGTAACACTACTGACTGAAATGCTACAATTTGGAAAGGTGATTGATTTAAAGGAAAAGCAAATGAGTATACAGAAATGACTTTGAATTCAAGTGTGCTCAGAGCCATATCCCGGAGAAGTCAGCTTAATTCTTTAAATTATGTAATTACTGTAGACATTGTGCATGGTTAGCATGGTCATAGCAATGTTACCTGAAACAATAAAATGTAAAACTGGTACTTTGGTCTCTTTGTTTGAATTTGTTTGCATTAATCTATTAACCTGAGGGAAGATCACAACGATGAGAGATGTGAAGAAAGGAGAAATATGGAATGAGATTAGTGCAAAGAAAGAAAACACACACACACATTGTTGTTGTATTTGTAGTTCTGTGTGTAATATTATCTATATGCCTTATTTATGTCACTAGATTATCTTTACAATAACCTCTATAATGTATGCAGAAATTAATTTTAAACTTTCAAAATCTGAGGGGGGAAGAAATACCAAATACAAATACCTGTGTGTGTATGTTGTAATCTTTGGGATCTATAAAAAATATACTTGTATTAGAGATCAGAGAATAACACCCTATTATTTCACACTGTTTCCAAGCAGCATATCCTTTATTCTTTCAAAATAAAAACATACTCCTTTTTCTTAAAATATGTCATATTCTGAGTCTGGTGTATTTTCACAAGTGCGACAGTAACACCATTTGATTTTATGAATCATATTTTAGGACCTTCCTAGAGCTTGTAGTTTTATAGCTTATTTTATTGTATTGCATTGCGTTGCATTTTGTTACATTACCCTCCGGGGCAGTAGGTGGCGCTTGAGTTTCTGTGTACTGAGGCCAAACTCTTGAAGGGCGAGGGCCGGACGACGAGTGAGTGAGTGAGAGCGTCTCGTCTGTGTCGCACTCACCTAATTGACGGCGTCGACGGCGGTGTTTGGTAAGTAGTCGTTAAATTGAAGTTATTCGTCGCTAAGTCGTGATTTTGTGGTTTAGTCAATTGCTTCGATGGTCCACGTATTGTGTTTTGTGATTGTCATTTTCTGAGAGGTGTTTAAAGCGGCCGAATATCCAGGCTAGCTAACTGGCCTTCGCGAACTAAGCGCTGGCGCTAGCTCGACTCGTTTGTGTGTCTAAATATAAACGAGACCGAAACATTGTGCTGTCTTACTTCACGCCTTTGCGTCAGTGCGATGCTTTCCGCCTGGTGTGGGGTTTGTTTTCCCGACAGGACGAATGTAATGACCGAGCCGCTTCATTTTCTCAGCCAACCAGCCGCTAATACCAAACATGGAAGCACGATCGTCCTCCAGGATTTGGTGACGACTCCAGTATCGTATCCAACCTTCAGCCAGCTCCCTTACCTTACTATGTAAATAATACCATGTCACGTAATCTTATTTGGTTAGAAATCAGCTGTTTCAACAGTGCATATGATATAAAAAATTATATAAAAACAAGGCCGTACAGTTTTATTGAATTATCTTGCGCGTGATAATCTGCGGCCAGACTCCAGCAGATGAATCTGTCGTCACATGCGCCAGGAGGAGTTGATAAAGTATCCTGAGCATGCGGGGACGTGTTTATCTTTAGTTTTTGTTCTTTGTGTGCTGTGCTGTAGGATAAGTCCAGATAGCAGCGAGTACCTGGTGTCATGCTAATGTGGCAGTTTCGATCTCAAGTTTTCCCAACATTGAGGACAAAAACGCTCCATGTGTGGGCAACAGGACGACGTCGTCCACGCATTGCATCTGATTTGACTGCGCATTCTTGAGGATTATGGCTTTAGCTCTTCAGTAAAGCTGGAGAAATGGTTTAAATTCTTGGCTGTTTGTTGTTTCTTATGTTTTTGCAGCTGAGAACGTGAATGTTGTCGACATCACCAGGCTTTCTCTAAGTCACAGAATGAGGGAAAAAAAAAAGAGAATTTATGAAAATAAATAATAGTAATTAGTCTTTTTTTCTAAAGAGAGAAATCTATGAAATCACACAGATGTCTGTGTGGGTGGGGCTGTTTTTTTTTATATTCTTTATATTAGATTCTTTTGCTCGGACGATGGCTTTGCACACTCTCACTCTCAGTCAGCTTTATGAGCTCGTTCACCCGGAATGATTGAAGCAGCAGCTGTGTTTTGTCAGAAGGTGATTAGTGGAATTTCTCACCTCTTTAATGCATTTGAGACCATCAGTTGTCGTTCAGAGGTAATGTGGGCAGATGATAAATGGCTCTATTCAACTACTGTAGTAATCCATATTATGACAAGGACTACTCAACTAAACAGAGAAACATCAGCCCATCGTTACTTTACCAAGGCCATCAACAACTTTGAATGTGTTGTAAATGCAATCATAAAACCATCAAACACTCTGAAACTGGCTCTCATGAGGATCGCCCAATGAAATGAAGATCAAGAGTTGCCTCTACTGCAGAGCAGAAGTTCATTAGTTACAATTAACAGCACCTCATATTAGAGCCCATATAAATGCCTTAGTGTTCAAGTAGCTGACACCTTCAATCAAGTCTTCATGGATGAATTACTGAGGGAAACCAATAAAAAACACAAGGAATGGGTATTTGACCAGTGGAAAGTTGGATGGTATCTACATGTGTGGTTCCCACTGTAAAATCTGTCCTTTTTTTTTTTTTTTGTCCATAGAATATTCATTTCCTTCTAAAGATGGTCCGACCACATTTTGGACCACCACGCCTGAAGCCAAGGTAATAGCTGACATACTTTATGTTCACGATTGTTAAATCATTTGTTATTGATACTAATTCATGTTTTAAGCTGCCAAATGGTATTATTAAAGGTGCTTTATGTGTTCTAATCCACCAACTTCTGTTTTTTCTTCCATATCTTTCATTAGACCTTATGGAGATGGTCATGGTATTGGTCCACATGAAGACAATTACAACCCCAATTCAAAGAATCGTAGAGATGTACAGGGCGACTGCCCAGGAAAGGCCCCTTTTCACTGGAGAGACTCCAGAGGTAGAGGACGGCCCCCTATTGTCAGAAGAGTCCCCCTGATGGGAGAGCAGAGAGAGCCACGTTTCAATCATAGGAGGTCCCCGAATCATGATAACTTTCAATCATACCCTCCCAAAATGGAACCACACCACAGCCAGAGGAGGTCTTCTCCATCTAGACCAAACCGCTCCCCCCATGTCCAACATCAGCCATCTTCTCGCAGTCCTGCACAAGGATCCCAGAATCATAGAGGTCCACCTTTCCATGGCCACCCTTCAGGTCACAGGTCACCCTCCCCAAGACAGTTTCACAACCACCCAGCTGACAGGAGGCCAGGCTCAGCACCACCCTATCGGGGGTCTTTCAGGGGCCATAAAAGGCAGCCAGGTTTTCAGCATCAGGAGCAACGGAGTCGTGAACCTCGAGGGAATTACAACCCCAGAGAAAGGCCCTATGAGCACTCGGGTCATGGCATGAAATGCTGGAATGAGGCTGGATCGTTCTCTCATCCACAAAATGGAGATCACGGACCCTCTGGGTCACAGAGAAGCCCCAGAGAGATGCATGGGAGAGGCTCGATGCCAGAGAGGTACAGGAGTGAAGCAGCAATCCCAGCTGGGTAAAATTGTTAAAGAGGAGGCCTGAAGCTGGCCCAGTCCTCCCAGTCACAGGGGTCATAATGATTACCTCTACTCTGCCCCAGCTCTTATTTGTTAGAGGGGATTAATGGGGGTCTGATGTAAATGTGGTTTCACCTGCCATTGAGAGGAGTGTTACATCTGTAATTGCTTTACTTCTCCTACCTGTTTCATTCTGTCATGGCATTATGAAGGGGCCGCATTGAGATAAAAGTTAAAAGTTCCGCCTCCCCCTTAACATGGCAATGGATCTGTCATTGTAATGATTTCTCTATTGTTTGATGGATATGCAGGTGGTCATCTGAGCAAGACTCCAGGCGGCAGCGTGGCCCAGGAGAGAGGCAGGCCAGCAGATCCCACAGTAGAGAGAGGGCACAAGATGTCCTTCACCTGCCCTCTTTCAGATCCCCCTCATGGAAGGGAGGTCCATCACCTTCATCCTCCTACCACAGGAGCCCACAGGAGAGGCAAGTGGCAGGACCCCACAAGAGGAGGATCTCCGAGATCAGCATGCCCTCCTCAGACCATTCACTGGAGCTTGGCAATCCAAAACAACCCAGGAGAGGGAGACCCCAGCTGCTCAGTATTCCCAGGCCATTTGGTGGTAAACCTATGTCTTTTAGGGATAAACCTTACCAGGCGAGGAGTGGACAAATCCAAGCGGAGTCTCTCATGAGACTGAAAATACCTCCATCTGTAAAACCCAGGCCTCGCCTGGGCGACCCTGCATCACGGGGAAATGTCAGCTCTGTTCTCGCTATCAGGAAGAAACGCTTCCAGTCAAATACAGCTCCCCTGAAAAAGCTGGAGCCAAGGAGCCCAGAACAGTCACCCTCAAGAGAAGAAAGCAGTACCAGCAAGTCTTCAAGAGACTCTGATACAAGCAAAGAACAGGTGGAGTCTCGCCGGTCCTTAAACACTCACAGGTACGGTATTTTCCTTCTAACTGTTCGCAGGGGCTTGATGATGATGATGATGATTAGGAGGTCAAGAAAGAATGTCTCTATGTGGTGCCAGCTGTGGAAAATGGAGATGTCGTGATGAGCTAAATGTGAAAACACTGATTCAGTTCATGAAAAGTTTTCAAATCCGTCCATGTCGGCGTGCTGCCAATTTTTCCAAATATCTTCCTATGAAACGGGCCGAAGAGAACGTATTTAAGTTATACACAATATCAGTCAAGGCAAACTTTTAAAACCTGACGATATGCCTGATATGTTTAACGCCCCTTGATGAGGAGTATGGGGGGAAA
The DNA here is from genome assembly GCA_023373845.1 of Nibea coibor. Taxonomy (NCBI): domain Eukaryota; kingdom Metazoa; phylum Chordata; class Actinopteri; family Sciaenidae; genus Nibea; species Nibea coibor. The sequence continues at coordinate 5,371,728 of CM041733.1, read as the reverse complement.
AAAGTCCTTGTTTTTAAAGCTTATGACAGTGCTCTGCACCATGTAGTGAAGACCCCATCATCCTTGATAGGAAACTGAAGCTGAAGTTACATGAAGTGTCTCTAAGTAAAATCAGGACATGAAGAGGACTGCACTTCACATGACCCAATCTGAAATTGCCCCATGAAATTGTTGGCAACATGTTGGCATTCACTATCCTTGGGGAAAAGCGATGTATCAAATGAACGTCCAGTGGTGAATGGCGACCGCCCAGAGCATGACCTAGAACAGCAGGCAGCAAAGTTACAAGTAAAGTGGCATGTTTTCTCATGGAATTTCCCAAAACTGTGCCGCGACACTTGTTTTACTGTGAGTGTAATGACTGTCAAGATGGATGTCGGCAACTATTTTTGACGGACGCCATAAAACGAAGAATAATTTCTGCTGCTGGAGGACACTACTAGCCACCATCCGTTAGTCGACTTTTGTACTGATATTCCAGACTCCATTGTTTAGGCACATTAAATTACCAATATATTTTTATTATAAAGTTCTAAAGTAGTTAAACTTTAAACAATATCTAAAAGAAGTTAAAGTCCAAGCAGCTTTTTGGCTTTTGAAAGCACACCAGTCCCCATATTCAGGAATTTGTATCTTCATGCTTTCATCAGACCGGACCTGGAATAATGCCCAATTCATATTCACAGAAGTGGAATCTGGAAGAGGAAATGGTGTTCTTGCATTCTGCAAAGTGAACAAATTAATGCCGGAGGGATTGGATTATGAAAACAAATGCACAACTCTGCAACACTTGAAGTGTGAAACCGTGTAAATGGTGCTTCATTTGCGTTCAGCAGAACAAAGAGGAGCCAAACTGCTACTACTTTCACTCCACACAATGTATCTGAGCGCTGGAGTTTTTTGCTAAACATCAGTCACAAGAACATATTGAGACTTCATCGAGCATGAAGTATGTCAAAGTTGGAGAATTCTCAAAAGAAATGCATCAAGGATGATAACATTAACTTCTGCAGGAGTTGAATCTGCAACCACAGAGCTGCAATACGGCCACCTCTAATTTAATCATAACAATGCACGCACTGAAACATGCCCTAATCTGCCATTTTAAATGGCTGGAAAAGAGTGCATGAAGTGCCTGAGAAAACAACACATCAAATCGTAAATGGACAAGACACAAACAATGAAACAAGATAGATAACGGATTTAAACTAGACAAAACAAGGTGAAAAGAGTTTGCATCAGTGGTCAAACTTCCAACTTGATACTACTTGGGGACTGAAGCAAGATCAGTTTGGTCTTAACATAACATTATCCCTGTGAATGCATTTTGGCTGGATCCACTGGTCAGCATGTGCTGTGGTCCGTTATCCCGATATCTAATCTGACATGTGACCTAAATGTAGACGTGTACCATCAACCTAAGGAGATCAGAATATTCAGTAGTTGCTTAAAAAGGCTAATGCAACTCCATGGTACCAGTGTCTAACCCAAACTTGTGCATGTCAACATTGAAGCCATTGACGTGTGATGGACTGTAACTTCAGACTACCATACAAAGAAGAAAAGGAGCCCTGTGCTAGCTCCTCGACCATTTGAACCAATCAGATGATTATCTCTATTTAAGTCCTGTCCCATATTTTAAGAAGAGCGGGAGATCTTGTGGGCACTGCAGATCTTTGAAGTAACTTTCCTTGGAACGTGGACTTCATAAACGGGCACGCTGGATCGTCTCTCAAAACTACTGCTGAGCTGTGGAAGCCGTTAAGCCGACGTAATCACCAATTTCGTCATGTTAAGCCATTCACTCCAGCACTACTGTCTCCAAGATTCAAATCTCCATCTGCTCTCTGATGTGCGCCTCGTGATACCGTTGGCAAGATTGACTGAAGATAACTGAAGTGCAAAACCCGTGCTTCTGAGAGAGGGATGATAGAAGATTTGGTGATGTGATCTAGACCGATATCTATCTAAAGTTCTCTCCAAGATTTGCCCATCTAACAATTACCGAGTAAATGAAGAGAGCTCAGATTGAATCAGGGTACAAAATAGGAGTAAAGAAGCATGGACATTCCATGGTTTTTGTAAGTACACGTGAGCTTTCTGATCATTTGTCTGCCTGCCACACAGTGCTGTTCATTACTGCTTTATATTGCATTGCTACATTGACTGGGTGAATTTATTTCTTTAAACCCTGATATTTTAAACAATGTGTTGATGTATTCCAGCCATGACGAGCCTCACATGAAGTTTGGATATGAATGCTGATTAACACTCTCCCCTTGCTCATCTTTCTGCAGATCTTCTCCCATAGAGAAACGTGACCTGGTAGTCTTGTCCCACTGGCCACCTGGGCCGAGCACCTCCTCGAAGGATGACTCGTCTCCGAAAGCTTATAGTCCAAAACCAAAGACCGGTAAGTGGAATTATTGTTTTTTGGTCACCCCTTGTATTGTAATGGCAGTTGAGGCAGTATCTATCATTTTAGATCGCTTGATTTTTCTGCATGTTTTTAAAATGTTCGTTTAGACATTTTAAAGCTTCAGCTATAGAGATTATTACATCCTCCCCCTTTTTCTAGAACACTGTTCAGATGATGATGATAGTGTAGTGAACAGCAGACTGTCAAGGACGAATGACTCCAGATCATCACCCGAAGACCGAAAACGGGACTATTTGGATAAGAGGATGTTCAGGTACAAGTCTGAGAAAGAAGTTTTAATCTTTAGAAGTGCAGGCTAATATTTTTGTGCACAATGTCCTTTTTCTGATTTTCATTTTTTTTCCCCCCAGGCCGTTTAATAATATGATGCAGGACAACCACAGGCCTTGGAGACCATTCAGAAGGCCAGGACCCAGACCCGGACCTGGACCTGGACCCGGACCTGGACCCATGCAGGTGAGGGAAACCTGTACAGCCCAAGAAAGACTTGCAGGACTGAGCTTGTTCATTTCTATCTGACAATTCATATAAATAGAAAAGCAAACACAGTAAGTAAGACGGAGCTCTCAGAAGAGGTTTGCTGCTGAGCCGTGACATAGATCAATACTCACTTATTGCTCTCAAAAATTGGAGCCACATGATCAGAGTTGAAATCTGTACTGTGTCAGTTGGCTTGTTTTGGAAGCATGTTTTCTGTACTCAGACTTCACCATTGTTTTACAGAGACCAAGGTTCACTGGTGGTCCAAGGAATATGGGCCCTGATCTGCCTGTTAGAAGACCGCTCATGGTATGCATACCCTTTTCAGAGATCGCTTTGTTCCCCTTTGAAATGTTAAATGGGTCATTGTCTCTGCTTTCACAATAACTTCTATTTGTATTTCTTGTTTTATCAGGAGAGCTTAGTGCCACGTCCCTTCCCAAAGAGACCGATGTTCAGGAAAAGTCACAGCATCATGTCCAAATACCGCACCATGAGAGTGATGCGCCAGCGTCCCCCGTTCAACCGAGGACCCAACCAGCCACGCTAGAGATGTTCTCTGGTAAGTTATCCACATGGTTTGGCTGTGGGGGACAAAATGGCAATTTCTTTATCATGACTATCACAACAAAGCAATGTATAATTTATTCTTGTGTGTTCTCTTGTTCGCAACACAGGACTCACATTCTGCAGACACAAACTGAAATCTCCAGATGTTTGCTGCTGGGTGTACTGCACAAACTCCTCCTTTCACTACAGTCCCAACCTGCCTATATATCGTGAAAGTGCTGTTGCTTAACTTTGTTATCTCCTACAAGTGTTTGAGTCGTACCTTTTTGAAGTACTGCAGTGCTTTTTATATTTGGACATTCGTAACATGACATTACATTATATTGTCCTCTTCTTTTGTCTTTGTTGCAGCAGCATTTGATTTTAAGTTCATGAATGTTTACTTTAATATATCTTATTTTTTGTAAAGACTTATCACATGATTTTGATTAGAACCCGCTGCTTGTCGAATGGCGCAACTATTTGTATAATCCTGTTTAGTTTGTTGTTTGAGACTTGAAATAAAACTGGACTTGGACAAGCTCTTGCGGGGTGTTTTTTGATTGGCTTGTAGATTTGGTCAAAGGACAGAATCGTTTCATCAAGAATACTCATTTTTAGGAGTTATGAACCTATAACCTCAGTGTTTGTCTGTTTACTCAATAGCATATTTTCTGAATACCATTTCTTTCAAACCCCATACCTCCAGTTTGTAAATACGACCTGATCACATTATCAGGGTATCATACAACTGATCTCCAAGGGTAAATAATCCCATATAATTTGAAGCGACTAAAACATGTTAGATGAGTTCAGAAAATGACATGACTAACTTTGAAACACAGAGGGATGAATTTCTGCCCCCCCGGACTCAAAAACTGTTTAAACCTCTAACTCCACATTTCAATAATATATCGCTCGAAGTTTTCATGTGTTTTCAGCAACTATTTCCCAACATATTTAATGTATTGGCTTTAGACACGCTCAGTACTCTATCCAAACTGTTACTGAGTTTTCACAATAGATCCAGATTATCAGCCCTTTTCCTGCCCACTTTGAACATCCGTTCTTGTATAACCTCGCTCCGGTTTGGCTCTTGTAAACACGACACTCGCCCTTCACTCTGTGACTCCCACGCCTCTGCCCCCGCTGATATTTGCGAGCCGAGTGGCGCTCCTCTTTGCCCCTGCTAAACATAGACAGTATCGCTCTTCATCACAACATGCTCCGGGTTACAATGGACGGTGTCGTGTTACCGCAGATGCTGCTGTATCTCACCAGTGACGCCGACCAAACAAGGTGAGTGTGCACCGGATCCCTCACTGTAACTAACAATAATGTTATTGGTTTATTCTGTTTTCTTCTGGCCGTATGATCTGTCGCTGTGATCCTTTCTGTGCGTCGGTTCTGGCATGTGTTGCTCATTTGTTCACTGCTGTGGCATGAGAGACAGCTGCTTCTGCTGTGCCAGCCGAGTTTAGTTGCTCGCTTTGATAAGGAATTATCTCAGTCTAAAGTACAAGCTGAAATAGCTGTTGGGTTATGACAGGCACAGGTAATAATTAAACATATAATTACTGTTTTTTTCTGTTCCTTAATGGCATGATGTGAGACCGCACTGAGCCTGTTCTTGTTGATTTCCCCTCTACTAATTTGCTCCAATCTGTCATTTGTAGATGACAGATTTTTCTGTCTTTCACTTGTGTGCCTTTCTGTTGTGATGGGCAGCTATAGCTCAGTCCTCATCCCCGGTAAGCCTCGCAACTATTGCCGCCTGTTGTCTGTCGCAACGTAATTCCAAATGCCACCTTTGCTGCTATTTATTCTCCATTTCTTTCAAAGAGACCGAGGAGTTTGATTCAATCGTGTCAATCGCGGAGAAGCTGAATGAGCAGGTAGCTCATGCTTCAGATTCTGGGAAGTATGCACTCTTTGTAATAGAATTAAGTGTGCTACTGCTGTTTGAAAAAGAGTGTGTGGTTGGATCTGTTTGTGTCCCATCTGACCTTGGGATAAATTTAACTTGTCTAAGCTGCCTCATACAAACACGGAGAGCAGAGAAAGATATCTACTCAAACTCCTTACTTGAAAGGTTAAAAGAGAGAAATAAAAGGTATATTTTCTGAAATTTACCGACCTGAATGCCACGTCTTAGGAGACACCAACAAAAGTTGACTTTTTCAGTCCTTACAATGGATAAAGTAGCCTGTCTCCAACAAATTTACAGGTAACGCTCATGATGGAGGAGGAAAGAAAAGAAAACCAGCAGGAGGAGCTGAATTCTTCAGCACCCGAAGAAAACTGTCAGGAAACGAGTCAAAATGAGTCCGCCACACCTGTAAGTGTGAGAGTAGGAGCTTCAAATTCAGATTAATATCACAAACTTTAGTTGTGTTGTCAGCCGAGTTCATGTCGGATCTCCGCAGGCCGCAGTCCCCGAACGCGTGCCCGCGCAGTCCTTCTCCCATCTGCTACCAAAGGCCCTCTCTGCTGTGCTGCACCCAAGGCTGCCATCAGGCCCTGACCTCGACCCTGACCCCCAGCACAGCAGAGATCCAGCGAAACACACTCGACCGAACCTGGAACAACTGCAGACAGAGCTGAGAGACCTGAGGGACCAGTTTGATCAAATAAAGAGTCAGCACAAGTATGGCTCTGTTAATGTTTTCTCTGTTGTGGGTGACCTCACTGCCTCTGAGTCTTTCGCTGCTCTAATTTGGCAATTATTTTGTGTTCCAGCAAAGAAATTAAACTGCTGATGAATGAGCTCGACGAGGAGAAAAGGATTCGCTTGACTTTACAGGTGCGGCATGAATTCTATTCAAAATAATAATATAACAGTTTTTAAACTGAGCAAATGACTTTAAGGTAAGCATATTTGACTGATGGTTTGACTGTCCTGTTTCAGATGGAGATCCAGCGTATGAAGAAGCACATGTATAAATGAGTGGAGCAGAGATGCTCATCATCAAGAGATCCTGATTTGACAAGATGTACACGTCTCTGATAAATCATTCATGCATTCATACACTTTATACACTTTTTGTTGTTGGACTGCCAAATGTGCTGGCCAAGTGGACTGAGACACTGTTGGGAGTGCAAAGGTGGGGCAGAGTGGGAGCACACTTACACTGAGAGGACTATCTGTTGACCGGTGTGCGGCCATGTTATACATTCAGTTTGTTTTATTTAGTTTACGATGAATTCATTTCCAAAAGGCATCAATAAAAAGTGAAATTTTCCTACAAGTGAAATGTAAAACTTTTCTTAAAAATACAAAATAGATTCTCATATAAACAGAACACATATAAACATAATATATCACATATTATTTTTAGATCACAGATGATCACAATGCTGCCAGCGTGCTGTTGTCGCAGTGTTAACCACTAGAGGAACTAAAGAGTCAGCTGAATCTCCTCCAGCACGAGCGGTGAAATCTAATTTGGTCTCAGAAGTTGGATTCTTCACAGGGGATGGGCCTGAAGGTGACCTCTTTGCTCTCCTCGAGAATGACATCATAGCGACAGAGAGGCCTGGGAGGGACGAAGTCAGTATTATTTTAAATCTGAGAGAAAGTGAAAACAGCTAAAACGATGAGTCAGATAGATCAAACTGTGGGAGTCTGCATACCTCTTCTTTTCCTCCAGGTGTGTCAGACGGAGTCGGAGAATGCGGAGCTTATATCTGGGCTGGAGCGCGTTCCCAGTGGAGAATTTAAAGGAGACTTTTTTCACCAGCTGGATATCTTTGTCAAACTGGGCAAACAACTTGGTTTCTGTGAATCTTTTAAACTTCAACGCTTTGCTGGTAAGAAAAAGAGACACACATTACTGAGAGATGAATAACAGACGGACAAAGAGAAGTCATGGAGCGACAGGACAAATAAATGACTCACTGGTCAATGTTTGCCACTGCTTCTTTACCATCATCACCATGAAGTTTAACAGTAATGTATCCCCAGCGCACGTCTTCATTCCATATGACCACATCCACCAGGTAGCCTGTCACTGAGAGAGGACGTTCACATGTCAAGTCACATCAGAATCAATGTGTGTTTCTGAGTGTGATTTGTAGTTTTCGGTTACTTACTGCAGAATGGAGAAACTGAATTTGTGGTGAAGAAAGTTTTTGTTTGGCCGAGTTTCAGCAGGACATCTCTCCACCTTGTGATATCATAACCTGGATTTGTGTGAAACAACATCAAAATTTCATAAGTGTCCATCAGCTTGAGAGAAAAGTGTGTGAAGCGAAAACAATGTGTTCATTACTACGAGATTATTAAAGTACCAACCAAAGACAGGACATCCAGCAGAACCAAACAAGTCACAGTTCAAACAGTTCCCATCCAGAAACTCTTTGTAAGAGGAGCAGGGGAAGGCCTTCTTAGCACACGTTTGATTCACAGAGTCAAGGTAGAGGAACACTGATCTCTGGTGGTCGCATTTAAAATAGGCTCCTCCTGTAAAGGGGGGAGAGAGGGGACTGTTACCGTACAGCTCCACTTCTTATCCACTAAGATAAACAGCCAGCAATCTGATGGTGGTATTTCTTAATTTTCCCATAAAGACCTTACCAGAAAGGATGGTATTTGGGCAGCCAGGTTGGTCTGCTCCTCCATTAGCATAGAAATCAATGTGACCTAAAGGTTCTCTGAAGCCCAGGGCTGTAAACATAGTCAGCACATGACAATAACAGAGTTTTATACATACGAATCTTCCATCTGTGTACTTTTATATATTCATATAACACATTTAAAACAAGGTCTATGAGTACATAAAGTATTTCAGTTTTACTGACTGTCCATGTCCGTGTGCAGGACATCCACAAACTGGGCATCTGTGGGGTCCAGTCGGTTCTCTTTAGAAGTGCCAGTGAACTGTGGCCCAGCAGGATCCAGAGCTGCAGACACACATCAGTAAATCATATCAGTCGAGCCTCAAGTTCATTCCCAAATAGAATATTAACAATGCAAAGCAATGTTCATCCTATTAGAAAGATTTTTTTAATCTAAAAAAAGAGACTTTTTAAATCTTTTCTTAATTATCTTCTCTTAATTTTCTCACACAGAGATATGTTGATTCAATTTTGGATTAATCTAACTCATAATGGTGACTCCTTGGCAAAACCTGATCTGTGATATGTTACTGCACCTCAACCATGACCAACATGCTTCATACACTCAATCACATTGGCCAAAGTCTGCATTATTAGTTACTTCATTTTAGCGATAAAAGTTGACTTTGCTGCTACTGACGATAAAAGTCAATCTGAATCTCTCACCTGTAATTCTTCCAATGGACCCGTTCAGGTTGGCACCTACAAAGCCTGATATATGAGCACCGAGGCTGACTCCGATCATGTGGATGGAGCTCAGAGAGGCGCCGTGTTCCTGAAAAGATCAGTCATTAACGTTGTTGCACACAACACAGTCTGTATGGCATTTCTGTCCAAAAACAGCAGAGGTGGTCACAGAGAGGTGTTGGATACATCTCCTACCTGCATCTTCTGAATGAAAGCAGTGAGGTTGTCAGCTGTCTTGTGCGTGTTTTCCACCGCCTTAAAATAATTCACATTAGCAGCTCCACGGTTCCAGTCCACTACTATGAGATTAACGTCTTCCCTCAACAGGACCACCTCTGTGATGTTCTGTAACCAGTTTGGTGGGGATCCAGTGGGCCGGTACCCATGAATAATAAAGGTGGTCGGTCTGGATACGTTAAACTGGGGGTGGGCGTGTAGGTTGGTGTGGGACATCAGGGTACCACAGGTGACGTTATCCCTGGTGTACAGCAGCAGCCTAACTTTGAGGGTGGTTCCAATGATTGCATGACTGAGATCTAAATCTGTAAATTCATCACATCCCTGAGCTGAGAGTAAGGGCGAGGGGGGAAAAAAGGAGGAACAGAAAGGTGTGGTTAGTAGAGGATGACAAAAAGGATATGACCATCTTTTTTAACAAGCATTGCTCAAGAAAGTTCTTTAGAAACCTTTGAATATTTATCATCCGACTTTCCTGCAGTGACATAATGCCCATATGACTAAGTGTGGGTTTAAAACTAGTTTAAAACTAGAAAAACCAGAAAAGTTTTAAAAGTTAAAACTGTCACAACTAGAAAGACCAATCATGAGCAAGTTTGACAGTGTAGCAAAAAATGAGAGTGAGTGAGACATCCAAAAACCTTTCAAAAGGTTTCAGCCAAGATATATATATATATATATATATATATATATATATATATATATATATATATATATATATATATATATATATATATATATATATATATAAAAATGCAGACAACTGACATCAAGTAAACCGGTGACACATTAAGTCTTACACTAGCAGAAGTTGTAGTTATGACAACCAGTGAGTATGAAAACAATGACAATGAAAATGAAAATAACGACAGACTATGGTGTTTCACCTCATTTCGTAATATTAGACAATCTGATCGTTAGGAAACAGACACTGCTGCTACATGACACTTGAGAAAAAAGGGAATTATAGTTAAGACATTCAAAAACAAACACGTACCTCTGTTTCTACTGAGAGTTAGAGAAGAGCATGAGGTTGTGTTTACAACAAGGTGATGATTTCGATCTGAACTGGCCGTGACACCTAGATCGATTTTTCCCTATCGCTATCTTCTTCTTGACACTGTGTAAACATTTTCACTCACAGAGTTTGTATCGCAGAATAAAAAAAAACAAGTGTGTTCACTCAGTGAACTTCATGTTCTGCTTAGACGGTAGATTTATAGTTTTGCATTTAAGAAATGTCATCAGCTGTTATCAGCGACATCAAACCATACATGTAAATTTCCATAGCATGTGCAGTCTATCAGCTGAGAGCCTTGCCAGTAGTGCCACCGTCTTTGTAAACCACAGCGAAGGCTGTCCAAATATCTGTTGCTCAACTGTCTTTTTTTTTCTCAGTACACTTGCTATACCTGATACCAAAACTGTGTTTGTGTGGGTGTGTGTTTACAGACAGCATATTCACATTTCAGCGTATGTTTCTTCATTTACCTTTGTATATTTGAACAGTTATCAGCAGCGGCAGTGCCAGATAGTAGTGCCACAGGAACATACTTTACACCCGCTCGCGTGAAATGATCTGTAAGGACAAATATAGTGAGACCATAAAACTACATTAGTCAGACAAAAAAAACCAAACATAATATAGCACATTACGCAGATGACACAACAAAAGGGGGAAGCTGTCCTAACCTCAGTTTCTCTGACACTGAATAACAATGATGAAAATCTCACTGGTCTGAAGCAAAGCAAAGAGATCAGTTACTTATCTACTGAAACTGGTCATGGTTGTGACCATATGGGTAACTTGAAGACTGACGAGCTGTTTCTCTCTCCACCCACTATTATTCATGTCAACCAATGACATTGTGTTCATAAGCGAAACTGAAATCTGAAATCTGCAGAAATCTGGTCGACTAAGTTCTTCTGCTACAGTAGATTCCTCATGTTACTTTTCAGAGTCCGCCTTAGGTTTAACCTTAACACATCTGACAACACTGAGAAAGTACACTGTGTTTTTAGCGTCTTACCTTTGCTGTGGGATATTATTGTCCGGTCAGTTCCTGTGTGAAAGGTTCAGAATGTTACGGGTTGTCCTGTGTTTGTGGCTCCACATATTTAGGCAGCATTCAGGAAGTGAGAGGAGGAATACCAAAGCAATCCTCATCGTCAATCCTCCCGCCCCGCGTGTTCTCACCGAGATAACCACACCCCTTGCCCCAGGTCATTGTGTTTACAGGTGAAACATTCCTCTGAAGTCACTCCTGAACCGGTTATGTCTGTTTCATGCATTTCCACTAAACTTGACTTGGATTTGCACCAAAAAATGGTTTCTGTTATTGAACCAGTTCTTATTCATATGCCAGAAATCAGAGTGAAACATGAATGGACTGTTTGGGGAATGTGATAAACTTTTCAGAGCTTTGGAGTTTTACTTGATAGGGTAGGTTTGACTATGTTATATCATTCATTGATTAGATTTATTTTTAGTTAAAGTCTGCCCATGATAGGTTGTTTATTCATCTAATCTCCTATAATCTATATGCTTTTTTGAAGACTTCCCAGATGGAGCTGTGTTACAAACCTTCTGGGCTGTGGGGGTCATCTGGCACAGTCAGGTTACAAATGTCATGTGGCATCAGAACAAAAGTCAATAAGCTTCATCCTCTGGGGACCATGAATGTCAAGTCATATCAAGATATTCCAGTTTGAACTAACTATGGTATATTTAGCAACTAGTGTAGCTAAAAATTCTTACATTTATACATAAATATTATAACAAAGTGTTTTATGACATGTGCTTCATTTGAACATTGAATATAGGTACGGTGGTGCAGTGGGTAGCACTGTCCTGATGTGTGGAGTTTGCAGGTTCTCCCTGTGTCTGCATGGGTTTTCTGCGGGTTCTCCCGCTTCCTCCCACTGCCCAAAGACATGCACTTAACAGGTTAATTGGTGTGAATGTGAGTGTGAATGGTTGTTTGTCTCTATGTGCCTTGCGATAGGCTGGCGACTTGTCCATGGTGTACCCGGCCTCTCACCAAAAGTCAGCTGATAGGCTCCAGCCCCACTGTGACCCTGATGAGGACGGTTACATGTAACTTTTGTGTAAACGTTTTAGACAGTACTTGTGTGTATAATTCATATCGTGTTAATGTGAACAACCTGCATATAAGTAGCAGGTGGTGTCAAAAACTAAACGTAAGAGCAAGTAGGCAAGGACTTAAGGTTGTAAGGGTCTGTGACTAGTCTAGGGTGCTGGGTGAGAATCATAATGACTTAGAATAAAATGGAAAAATCATTTATCATAAAGGTTAAGCTAAATTAATAATCAGTTATATACAACAAGGTCCAACATTTTATGTTCTATGATGAAATTATGTCTGCCTATCACTGCAGTTATATCTCCACATAATGATGATTACATGAAACAAAAACAGCCTATTTAAGTTAGATTTCTTTTAAGATAAGATAGACTCCATTGATTCATCACACATAGGGGAAAATGTACTTGTTGTAGTAAGTCAAGATGCATAAGATAGAAAAAATAGCACTCATAAATAAAAATACAACAGAAAAATCAAAGCTACATTCAAGTAGTGGAGTACAAAGTTAGAGGTGTTTAAAGATTTGAATGATCGGGTTCTGGAAGTGTGGTTACAGCAACTGGGCTTGGGAGGGTTGGTGTTGCCCAATGTGATATCTTATCAGCAAACCTGAAATTCCTGCCAGTGAGAAAGAAAGCATTGCACCCAAACTATATTGGCAACAGTTGTTACATAATAGCATAGGGGTGCTGTGGGAAACAGCTTTGTGACATGTTGGAACACATGGTCCCTCTGTGTTTGGTTCCAAAGGCTGCCAGTGTAAAGGTGGCTCTGCACACACTCACTTTATATATGATCCTATTTAGGTTCCATCGGCATAAAATGTTACACTATCAGCAGCCTCTCCTCTTGTGTGGATCCTTTTAAAACAAAAGCATTTTCACTTCTAGATACTTTGCGAATGCTTTGCTAACTGGAACATTGCATACAGCATCCTATTGCTACAAGTGTACACCAAGAAACAGAAAGTCGTCACAAGCACTGATAACAGATGCAATCTACATTTCCGAATACATTTACCAGGCTGTCTTGAACTTTGATCGTTACATTCTTCCGTCACCAGGGTCAGGCAGGTTGGTGGGATGTACACTTAACAAACGCACACAAGCTTAGACATCCCCTCTGTGCAGCAGTTAGGCCGGCTGAGAGGAGCAGGAGACGGGCGAGCAGGACATCCGCGATGGCTGGAAGGAGACGAGGTCGAGGCAGCAACCAGCAGCAACAACAGGCAGCCTCCCAAAGCCAAAAAAGAGCCTCCCGCAGAGTAAGTCCCCCTCTGTCAACATGACACATGGCCACCACGGCCATTCTTCACTACACTACCTTTCATATCATATGAAAACTCTGCTCTTCTCTTCTCAAACCTTTGTCTTTTGGACATTATTCAGTGGAGACACTGGACGTGAGAACACAATGTATCAAGACTTAAATGGTGTTTTTAAGTGACAGGTTTTGATTAGAAACTTCTCTGGTGTGGCTATTTGTCCTGTGTGTGGGAGTGGAGAGATAACTGATTAGCTGGGTGAGGCGATGAGGCGATATGACTCATGTTTTAAAGGGACCGTTCTGATTTCTTTAAAGAGGGGTTGTATGAGATACTTATCCAAAGTCAGCGCGTTACCTACAATCAGTCAACACTCACAGCTGTGAAAAGCAAACAGTAGTAGAGCAAAGCACTGCAGAGGACAGCAAAATAATTAGAATGTTTCAGACATCACTGTCCTCAAGCGCACGTTTTAGAGAGCATATTCTCACTGTGTTCAGTTACAGCCTTTTATCTTGTAGCACGTCTGTTGTAACTAGTTTTTATTGCTGTAAATGTATCAGGATTTAAAACAAGAACGTCTAACATTTATGGCTTGATTATGGGAAAATACGAAGCGGTGTAAAGTGAGAAATCATGTCTGACTGTAAATTAGAAACGTGGTAGCAAAACTGAAATTATTAGTATTCACAAAATTCTGCAATATTATACAATAGTGTAACACAGCACGAGAAACATCAGACATTCGAGCAGACTCAGAGTTCAAAGTACAACTGACAACACAGCAGATAAAGCTGCGTTTATTTATCTGCACATAAAACAAAGTCCATGACATAACGAGATGCTCATTACTTTAAGTGCTGAGATTATTCACATCTGTATTGAAGATTTTATCAAAGCTTATCAATATTTGACCATAATTATATTTAAATTTAATTTAAATTAAATACACTGTCACTGTACCTGCACTGTTTGTTTTCCTCCCATGGATATATGCAGGTTAGGTAAATCTGAACGCTGCTGCGGCATGCTGAGACCCTGAACGGGATACGTGGTTTGGAAGATGGATGAGCTGAATTGGAAAAATGCACCGTTTGATCAAACTCAGCGTGTGTTTTTTCCTCCTCTGGTCTCTCTGTCTCGTCTCTGCATTCAGGCTCTGCGGGAGCCAGCTGCTTTTGCCAAGACGACTGGTTATGAATCAGACATCCCTCATGAAAAGCTGACCATTGCCCAAGCTCGGAGAGGCACACCAGGTCAGCTAGTGGCAGCAAGAAATAAGGGAAGACTAGTGGGAGGATTACTAACTCAAGTATACTGGTATCAGCTGATATCAACTGTAAAAAACGATTTACATGTCAGTACAACGTTGTTTTATTGATAGTTATTTGACTGATGACTGGAGTATGTCATGCCATTTATTTAAAAAATTATCAATAAAAGTATTTCAGCAAATCTTTCTAAATAACAAAACAAAGGTTTTGTAATGTTATGTTGGTATTGAAAGACATTTTTTCATATTTCTTATCTTAGCTCATCGTCCTGTGCGAGTCTACGCTGATGGAATCTTTGATCTTTTCCATTCGGGGCACGCTCGAGCTCTGATGCAGGCCAAGAATGTATTCCCCAACACACACCTTATCGTAGGAGGTATGAGAACCTGCAGTACAACACAGCGAAAAAGCTGGTGTTTGAAAATTGCCTTTAAAGGACCAAAATCTTACAGCTCTTTGGGCTAAATCTGAATGAACTCTTCTTGATTAGTCTGAACAACGTTCATGTGACAGGTAACCTCTGTCTCCGTGTCCCTAGTCTGCAGCGACGAACTCACCCACAAGTTTAAGGGCTACACAGTGATGACCGAGGATGAGCGCTACGATGCCCTGAGACACTGCCGCTATGTTGACGAGGTGGTGCGGGATGCTCCCTGGACTCTTACCACAGAGTTCCTTCAGAAGCATAAGGTTAAAGGTCACACAGCACACAGTGTCATACAACAAAGATACCTGGTGTTCAGTCTGTGTGAACACTGTAATCTTTTGCTCACAGATTGACTTTGTGGCCCATGACGATATCCCATACACCTCTGCTGGATCAGAGGATGTTTATAAACACATCAAGGAAGCAGGTGAAGATATGAATGTTTAACTATCATAATGAAGTTTAATTATGTCACTTCTCATATCACATGAATGAATCATTTATGTTTTAACATCAGGGATGTTTGTGGCCACTCAGAGGACAGAGGGCATCTCCACATCTGATCTGATCACCCGTATTGTCCGAGATTATGACATCTATGTGCGACGCAACCTGCAAAGAGGCTACACAGCTCGAGAACTGAACGTTGGATTCATTAATGTCTGTGATATTATATTTAATTGATTTTTTTCTTTTAAACAGAATATTGATATTTAAAAAAGAAAATCCTAAATAGTGACGGTCACTTTGTATGGTCACCATTTGTATTTTACCGACAGGAGAAGAAATACCGGCTCCAGAACCAGGTGGACAAGATGAAAGAGACCGTCCGTACGGTGGAGGAAAAGTCCAAACACTTTGTTTACAGAGTGGAGGAAAAGAGTCAAGACCTCATCCACAAGTGGGAGGAGAAGTCGCGAGAATTCATTAGCAACTTCCTGGAGCTTTTTGGACCGGAAGGAGCCTGGGCACGTTTACTTTTACATTCATCCATAAAAGTGTTTTGTTTGGTATTTATATTATTTTGATTAATATGTAGAAAATCATTTTTGTGTGTTTTAACATAACCAGCGGGGACTCAAATTGCTCAATTGACTTTTTACACTTTTATACTAGATGTTGTTTTGTGAACTACAGAGGTGGTAGTAGGAGGAATTTTTTCAACTTCCAGGTAGCCATTTCCCTCACTTTCTAATCTTCACATTAAACTAATCAAACCAGCTGCTCACACCGGCTTTATATAGACATGAGAATAGAAAAAAAAGTATTTCTTTAAGCTCAAAGAGCTGAATCAAAGAACTTTTATGCGTGGATCATTATGTAGAAAGAATAAAAAAATAACTTGGTGCTCTCCTCATACACCATGTCATAACTCAACTTATAATCAAGTAAAACATGAACTTGATCAAACTGACTGGATACTCACAACAACGTGCACTGTACAGAGACATATCCATAAATACCATTCATCATCACTCCTCATAATCATCACATGTAGAGGTCTTCTTCATCATCAAAACTGTCATCCATAGTTTCAGTGCACCCAGGACCACCAAAAAATCTGCTTTTGATATAAACTCGCAACTCAACACAAGAAAATGTTAACATTGAATCAGAAATATTTTATGAAACCATCGTAAGCACAACATGACAACACAGTAAAACTCTTCTGTCTCTGTTTCTCTTCAGCATGTGATCCAGGAGCGGAGTGGCCGTATGCTGCAGGCTCTGTCACCTTACTCTTCACCCCGTGGCTCTCCCAGCAGCAGTCCCACCAGAAGACGTTCAGTCTCTCCCGACTCATCACCTGCGTCTGCCTCCGCCTCTGCCTCCCCCTCTTCTCTCTCCCCTCCTTCCTCTCCATCCTCACCTAAAAGAGAGTCGCGCTCTCCTCGCAAAGCTTCCTCCAAACGCAGTGCACAATAATCTCATCATGTTTTGGTCATATTTATTGGCCTTACAGACTTTGATTAATCTGGCATTAATCTGCTACATAACATATCTCAGGGTGCTATTCATTCAAATGAACAAATAAAAAAGAAAAACAGGTTTATTCAAGTGTAACATACAGTGTACATGATGTTTGCTGAAAAAGAACGCTGAAATATCGCTTGGATTTCTTTTGTCTCCTGTCATTTGTTACTCCACTCTTACTGAGGACATACGCATAGTAGGGCACGATAACAAGACACATTATTATGTGTTATGATTAGATTTCTTATGATCAAAAACCTGCGCCGCAGCCAAGCAGAAACCTCTGTGGTGGCCAAAAACTGCAATGCTTCGAGTGTCCACTTGAGGCTGGCTGCAGAATATTTCAATCTCCACAAGCCCCCATGTTAAAAATCCAACTCCACCAGAAATAAACTTGTTTACAGCCTGGTACAAGAAGCCTGGCTTCATTTCCCCTCAGTTCCACTGATGATCCACGCCTTTGGCCATTTTTAGGACAGCCAACATGGTGAGGGGCCAGCACCGCATATTTTTAGGTTACAGTTAAATAGTCTATTTTGCTGATTATTAATCATCCATCTTTTGCCATAACTTACTAATATGCCTATATATGAGTGGACAGGAGGATGTGTGTGAGCGTCCATTTTCACTGGGACAAACACTTTTTTTCATGTTCGTGACAGGTGGTCAATACTCCTTTATTATTCCAAATCTGATCTCGATAATGCAGTCATATTTTTCACCGAGGTGTCCACGTTTATTCATTTATCCTGCACAAAGAACGCACGTGGAGAAATATCTCAGATGCGCGTTTTGTAGTCCATCCTGAACTTTGTAGTTTTATCAGAAACGCGTCAATAACCTCCGCCGTCGCATTATGACGTGTCAGAGCGGTCTCTGAGCACCGTGGATGTCTTTTCCTAAGTCCTCATGAACTCTCCTTCACACCTTTCCTTGGTCTCATGACGTTATGGAAAGGACACAGGAGGTTTATCATTAGTAGTATTATTATTCGACCGTATCCCCAGCTTCAAAACGACTCTGTGAAAACACGCATGCTGTCCACTCTGTCATCTGTTGCTGAGTTGCAGGCGTCGCGGTGGTGCAGGTGGTCGGAGCGCTGGGGGTGTGTCTGTTCGTGACACACGCCGTGTATCCACCTGGATACGTAACGTAACACACGACACAAACAAGTGACGTGTCGCGGAGCGAGCGTGTAAAACTTACTGTACTGTAATACTGCAGCGAGCCACACGAAGGAGGAAGCGGTAGCTAACAACTGCTAACATGAATATAACGCTTTCTACGTAACTACACCCGTGACACGGTCGACACGCAGTTCTCACGCAGACATTTAGAGAAAAGTCCAGACAAAATAAAGCGCCTCTGCCTCAGAACAGCCAGGGCGCTAAAATAATCTTTAAATCACATACGGGACTGCGTGAGAACTACAAACCCTTTCTGCGCATGCTCCGGTGTGCCCGTGCTCTGCGCTCCGGTACAGTCTTTGGCTCGTTTGTTTTAAAACCTTTTGGACGTGACGTCGCCGGCAGCTAATGTCTTACACGGATTAAAGATGGCGCCTTCTCACGCACTGAGGTGGTGTAAGCGGGCTCTGAACTGGGTGCCCGTGCTCTTCATAAACCTGGTTGTAGGTTGGTCCTACTACGCGTACGTCGTGGAGCTCTGTGTCTGTAAGTACTCGGACTTTCGGAGGGATTCGGCTGCTGTCGACTCGTTTCTGGGTCTGCTTGCATTGATATGGCTGGAGCTGATGAGATGCGTTTACACTCAGGATAATATTACAGCATGGTTTAAACACTGACGTGCATGTCAGAGTATGCAGTGTAACTTTGTTTTAGTCACACTGGAGACTGGAATATAACTTTGTGGTGCAGAGATCAACATGACATGACAGGAGCTTTCATGTGTTTTATGTTCATAGATTGACAGATCACTTTCACCCAAACATGTGTAATAACAGTGTGCATGCTTGCTGTGGTCATCAAGCTGTAATTGAAGTCATTTGATGCAACAGGAGCTCAGAAGAGATGCTGAAGTCCAAAAGCGTGGGGACGAATTATTGAATCAGGCAAAGAGACGAGGCTGATTATGAAATAATCTGCTTTCCAACTGTGCACAGAGTCATCGCCCAGCAGAGGATATCAATTCCTACATGTATGCCCTGATCAGACGTGATCAGTCAAAGCTGAAACCCTTCTGAAAGAAGTTCGGCTCAATGGTCTTAATGTATTTTTTTTTCAACAGAGACATATTGATCAGTTGTGCGTGCCACGTTTCACCCTGGAACTGATGATACCATTCTCGGCATGTAGAGGGGCTGTAGTTATGCCTGTAAGTCAGAGGCCGTGGTCAGGATCAGGACAGGGACCTCCTTGCTGCTTAAACAAAGCTCTCTGTCATGGGTGGGTCACTGCTGGCCGTGCCAGGCTGCTGCCGCATGGTGTGAGAAAGGGGTTGGTGTGTGTGTGATGGGGTATGTATAGTAATGCATTCAGGACGTTCGTTACTGCTCACTAATATATTCTTTTTCTTTGTCTTATCTAGATACTATCCCAAATAATGCAGAACGGAGTAAGTGATTACTCTAATTTACTCTAATTACTCTCATGTTATTTAATCACACCAAAGCTTATCCATGGAAACATAACTGCAAATAAAACTTCATTTTTCTCAACAGTCAGCTACTTGGTGGTCTTTCATGTTTTCCTCACCATGTTCATATGGTCCTACTGGACAACGATCGGGTCTAAACCAGCCGGACCCTCAAAAGCAGTAAGTCAGGAGTGTGTGTGGTGTCAGACTCCATGCTTGCCTATGAATATTTCTCATGTTTAAATACATGCATACAAAACTCACAATTCAATTTCATCCGTCGTGTATTTGTGTTAACTTTCTTGGTCTTTTCTCCTTCCGTCAGTTCAGTCTGCCGAGCGCAGAGAAGGAGCTGTACGAGCGAGAGGAGCAAGCTGAGACACAACAAGAGATCTTGAAGAAAGTGGCGAGGAATTTACCCGTGTACACGCGCACGGCAGGCGGAGGTGAGCCTGTCATCGTGGTTCCCTTACTATTATTTTTCGCACCCAGCAGTTGCTTTAAAGCGCACCATCGGGGAAAACCCTGTTAAGTAACCGTTTCACACCGTTAAGAAAGGCCGTTGTTGCAACTCGTGTTGGTCATTCACGCACAACCTCAAATAAGCAATGACAATACAGTTGCGTAAACCTATTGCTACATTGCCTCTTCCCCTTTTTGGCTAAAAGTGCAACACTGTCTGCTCTGTGTTTACTGAACTGTATGTGTTCAGAGGGTTAATTGGACTCAGGTGCACCTTGTTATCTCTACAAGCCACATCTCTACTCATTAACAATTCTGACCTCATCTCCTTGGCGACATTTGCACACTTTCTAAAAATAATCCCTTCGTTAAATGGACCTAATAATAAATGAGATAGATGGTCATTTTGTGGTTTAAACATTGAAAAGAGCGGAACAAGCTACCAGATAGACACACTGTGATGGTGCTCAGGTCTTTCGTGTAAGAGCACTGTGTGAGTGTGTGTGAGGGGCAGTGGTTATACACTAGTATTTTAATAATTCTGCATTAATTCTTCATTTTGTACAAATAGCTATCCGATACTGCGACCACTGCCAGCTGATCAAACCTGACCGCTGCCATCACTGCTCAACCTGTGAGATGTGAGTGTTTTCTATATTTACATCAATTTTACTTTTATGTTTTCCAGAAATAACATCTTTTAAACACATTTTCACAGCGACTTTGAAAACATTAAAAAAATATATTCGTTATAATTCAAATATTATTGTGTTATTCCTGACTGCGAGAAAACATGAACTGCAGCTTCTGGTCACTGAAAGTGAAGGAAATGGCAAATGTAACTGCTGATATATGACATAAAAACACATTGCCTTTTTAAAATATTGACCTCTATGAATTATTATCTACAGTACTAGATTTTACTAATAGGATGCATGTGTTCCTTAATCTCACCCTTAAAGGTGTGTGCTGAAGATGGATCATCACTGCCCCTGGTAGGATTTTCTTCAGCTATACATTTAAGCTGATTTTCTTTCAACTTTTTTGGAGAGAAAAAAGCACATTTCATTTCCTGCCTCATGTTATCCGTTGTGTTTCATTTCAGGGTGAATAACTGTGTTGGATTCTCAAACTACAAGTACTTTATCTTGTTCCTGGCCTATGCCTCACTCTACTGTGTAGTAATTTGTGCTACCGTCATCCAGTATTTCATCAAATTCTGGACCGTAAGTCTTCCTAACTCCCTTCCTTCCTTTTTTTTTGTTGTTGTAATTTTAAATCTGCACACTCATAAGATCAGCCGTCAGCAGCTTTGGTTTTAAAAACTTTGAAGATGCTTTGTTTTAAAACTTCTATATAAAAAAATATTTCTTGATGCACTTGGACTATGATAAGGCATGTGATCAACCACTAGTCTGCATCTTCGTGGCACTGTGGTTCCAAAGTGTGTGATGAGATCAGGTGAACCTCTTCAGCATGCTGCTTTGCATGAGACTATGGCTCCTGTTCATGCGGTACAGCAGTAAAGAAGTATATTGTGCTCAACAAAAAATACTAATACTATACAATAATGGATTTACAATCAAGGAACTGTCCATTCCAGTCACTTGTTGGATACAGATATAAAATATCTTTTTCTATGATTGACAAGACTTCTGTTCTTTTTTTCCCCCCCTCTGAAGAAACAACTGCCTGACACGCATGCCAAATTCCACATCTTGTTTCTGTTTTTTGTGGCGGCCCTGTTTTTTATCAGCATCCTGTCACTTCTCAGCTATCATCTGTGGCTTGTGGGGAAGAACAGAACCACTATAGGTAGCTATAAATAAATATGCCATTTAATTCAACCTGTGTCCTTTAAAGTCACCACTGACTCTCTACATTTTTATGTTTTCAGAGGCATTTAGGGCTCCTGTCTTCACGAATGGTCCAGACAAAAGTGGGTTTTCTCTCGGCTTTAGACGTAATGTAGCTGAGGTGTTTGGGTCCGAGGCAAAGTACTGGATAGTTCCTGTTTTCTCATCGTGAGTCTGCCATGAACCTTTGTATAACATCCGCTCTTTTAGTGGAGTAGAGAAAATAAGATGAGACAATTAACCCTGAATTCATCCATTCAAACTAATACCGTCTTTGTCTCTATTCTATCAGTCTAGGAGATGGACATTCTTTTGTTACTAGATCGGTGCACATAGATCCTGAACAAGCTAACAGCATCCTCCAGCAAAATGGCAAAAGGTGAATACTGTTTGTTTTTATTTTTTTTATTGTTGTTTCAAATATCGGTTTTGTTTGCTGAGTGTTAATCTCTAATGTGACTTCAGTCAAAGCCCTTCTGATGGGGAGCCCCACCCTGTACACACAGCCGACGACAGCAAAGAAAAAACAGGTATGTTGTTGATCCCTTTGCTTACATTCTTATGCCTCTGCACTGGCAATGGCCACAGCTGGAGGCATTATGATTTCAGGGTGCCCGTCTGTATGTCTTGTTCTTGTGAACGTGATATCTATTTTTATTTTCTTTTTGGCACAAACGTGCACTTGGACTCGAGGATGAACTGATTAGTATTCGGTGGTCAAAGGTCGAGAACACTGTGACCTCACACATTTCCAATATTCAACACGTGATTCGTCAGATACTGAATTGGCACCCTAATTTTGGGCGCCCAATTTGGAACTGTGGTGATTGTATAAACCTTCTGCTCTCCATACATTCACTCCATACATTTAGATTTTGGACACACATGGATGTTGACTTGGCTGTTTGGCTGAGGTACACATAACACATAACTGCAGGGCAGGAAGTCTGGTTTTTACTTTGTATCACAACTTGTATGTTATATGTTTTTTGTCCTTAAACTTTTCACTCTTTTGTTTCCCTTCAGACGGAGGCCAGATAGTCTCAGTGACTATGGAGAGTGAGCCTTAGCAGGTTTGTGGACATGACTTGAAACTGTAGACCGTTTGCTGGTTTGCTGTCCTCTTGCTGTGTTTATTTGAACTTTGTTGGCTGTTGCTGCAGGTACACCAGTAATGATCTCATCAGTTACGATGCCTTAAACCAGGAGCTTCAATCCGCAGGGGCCATTCTCCATCTTCATCCTTCATCTATAGTGTGCTTTAAACAGCACCGCAACAATTCTGTTATCACGTCATAAGAGACTGTACAGTGACCTCATAGACTGCACCAGTCTGAAGCAGAGGTGATTCATACTTTGTCTTGAGTCAAAGACATTCAGACATTTTGTTATTATTTCATCTCAAAAAACTCTGGGACTGCTTTTTCACCCTTGAGCCAACATATGTCTTCATTGTCTACATACGTTTACCTACATGGATTAATCACATTCTAAATGTAAAGAATTATTGTTTGTCAGTATTAATCAAGCTTTAATAACTAAGCCTGATCAGGTTTGATGAAGAGCAGTAACTCCACAAACATTTCAACCCTGTCAACAGTTTGTGTTCAAGATCTCAGTTTTAAACTCAGTGCAATTCTTAAGACCAGTAGTCAGTTATCAAATGGTTTCATTTTGTTAACATGACATTTAAAAGTCTTTGTGTTTACAATTTTAATATATTTATTTTTTACATTATAAATTTACACTCTGGTTAAACATACAGTTGATTTAAGCTTAAAATGTGAGGACCAAATCCAGATTCAATACAAAGTTATTATCAATGAGATTTTTCATTTTACTATAAATATTTGTAACTTATTCATTTCCAAGGTTTTATAATTGCATTGTCTTTCAGTGTTTAATGATTTTATTATAGTGGCTTATTTGTTTCAATCTCTTTATTTTGCTTTTTATAACGTCCACAGAGTGTTTTCACTTTCACGATCAATCCTTTGCTACAGTATGGGTTTGTTTTTCAGTTAATCTTGAGTGTTAATTCCAAGGATTCAATCTGGGTTGTTGTTTTTTTCTCCAATTTGGTGATGATCCTGATTTGAAAGCTGGAAAGTAAGAGCACAAAATAAAACTAGAATAAAACCATTTAGAAATATTGCCAGAAAGATCAGTGACGTTTGATCCACTGTGTCCTGAAGCGGGATAGATGAAGCAGTGATTAAAGAGCAGTCTAGAGTCCTTCCTTTCATGTCACATTCTTTTTAGTGGAAATTATGCACAGCGCAGTGTGACATTTGCCTGATTAATCAGTAGATGATAATAATGTGTACATATACTGATACTGGCTGAGTGAAAGCGCATGTGAATGTACTCATAAAACCTCACAGTAGTTTAATAACTAACTTCACTGACTGAAATGAGCAGCTAGAGCTGCTAACGCGGGAAGTTCTGCTGTTGGGTGATGTGTAACAGTAAATGTGATGTGTGATTCTTCATCTGAAACACTGTTGCACTGTTTGTAACAAATTAGACAAATTAAAAATGTTTACCCGACTGTGAAACAACGCTTTGTGCTTTATGGATTACACACATTTTCAGATGTTTATCATAAACAGTTTAAGCTACAGATTTGTCCAGATTCCAATCAAATGGGTTTGGTATAAGATCCTCTATGAAGTCTAGGGGACAGTCCTGGCCCTCTTTGACCAGTTTGTTGAGTCTTTACCTGTCCCTCTCCGTGCTCCCCCCTCCCCAGCAGATGACTGCATAGAATAATGCAGATGCTACCGCAGTGTCATAAAAGTCCTGCACCCTCCAAAGGACCTCATTCTCCTCATTAAGTGGAGACGACTTTGGCCTTTCTTGTACAGGAAGTCTGTGTGTCTCCGACCAGTCCTGTTTGTTGTTGAGGTGAGCACCGGGGCATTTGTATGCTCCCACACACGAAGACACCTCAGACCACGTCAGTGACGTCCAGCGATGGCTGTGCCATCAGAGAACTTCGGAAGGTGACAGCTGTCAGTGCTGTATGTTGGTGATGTAGTTGATAGTCCACGCAGCTAGGTGGCAGTCAACTCTGCTTCATTATATTGTTTTATTGTTGTTGTATTCATGCATTTAAAATACACTGTGCTGAATTAATTCAATTTAACTCATATACAGATGACAGGTACTTCTGTGAGCTCCTACCAGAACCTGAAAGAGCACTTACATGTCTTGGGGAAGGGGGAGTTGTATTGGATGTCACAGTTATAGCTCTATTGTTAATGATTTGCTTTCATCCCATAGTGAAAACAAAGCTTGACATAATGTATTTTGTCTTTTTCTTACTATGAATGTATCATATAGGTGGTATTTGGCTTTTTACATAATAATTGCTTACGATGCAGCATAGATTATTTTAAATCCATGTAAGACACTTTCAGAGCTTTCTGAAATGTGAGCAGCCATAATACACCTGGAGTTAGAATTCATTTTAAGTCCCATCTATTATCTATTATATTATTATATTGTCTATTGATTTAGTGCCTCAAAAAGCATTATTATATGTGTTTATGAGTGTAGTCATAGGGGATTATAAATTAATTCTAATTCACTATGAATGGGATCTTCATGCTAAGTGTTACCCGATACTCTCTCAGTTTTCAATAAAGACGGTGCAACACTTCTTTGAAAATGAACCCAAGAGTTACAACTTCAGTCATAGAGGTCACAAGTATATACCCCCCCACACCATAAGCGGTTGTGACGCACAGCTGTGGCGTAATTCACAGAGATAGTTGTGACACGAGAATGCACGTTCAAGATCATCAAAGACGCTGATGACATGCTCAGCAGACGAGTCAGTGACCCTTGCTTACCATTTGTCTGGCATGGGAACAATATAACCAGGGAGCAAGATAAGCAGATTAGGTGGGAAGAGGTTGAATAACCTCAGTGTCAATCACCTCTCCATTAATAACCATAATTATCCTTGCAAAGCATTATCCAGGATTTTGAAATTATCTGCTTTAAACATGTAATTCTATATTTATTTATTTATTTGATGAGTTACCTGTACGATGCAAACACTTTCATTCAACTTCTGATTCGATATTTTATAAACAGCATTGGAAGAAGTCTTCAGACCCTTTGCTTGAGTAAAAGTACCAGAATGTAAAAATACTAATAAAAATAGTAGATACCTTATTAACGTACTGCTTATTGTAATAATCCTATATAATTCAGTCATCATATCCTGAAAAGAGAACTGGGGGACACAAAATTATGACAAACTAATGTTGAGGAAATAATGTCATTTAAACCTTAATGAAAACACCTTTATCTTTTTACACCCTTTGAGATTTACTGAGAAGGAAATAACACACCCTGTCAAAGTTCATCTCTCCTGACACACTCACTGGGTCTAACGCTTTTAATGAAAACTCTGACCTTGGTGTTATTTTAATTGCTGTGTCTTCAGTCTGTTAATGAATGAGCCGCAGTTGCTCTCATAAACATCTGAACTCTTAACTTGTCATACCACCTTCCCTCCTTAAAAGACACCTAAAGAGTAAAGTACACAGGCTGTTGAATCTACTGCTGGAATCTGCTGGCTGACACTGCGATGTAAAGGGACTACGCTGATTTTACGGTCACAACAAGAGAAAGCAGGGATCAGTTCAGATTTTCTAGACTTTTTTTGTGTTCAAACTTTAGTTTTAGTCAATTTTTTTCAAGAGGAAGTGGAAGAGGAATCTGCATGCAATGGATGAAGCCTCCAACAGCACCATTCATCCAGCTTGTTTACAAGAGCCGCCACTGGCTATTGATGTGATCAGGCGTAAGTGAACTGTGTTACCACATCCTGCTAATAATGTTTCCAATGTGGCTGCACTGATGACTTAGCATACAGCCTCTCTCTCTCTCTCTCTCTCTCTCTCTCTCTCTCTCTCTCTATACATATATATATATATATATATATATATATATATATGTGTGTGTGTGTGTGTGTGTGTGTAATAATGTAATAATCCCAACCATTCTCTCTTCCTCTTATTCTTTTAATTCAGAGCTAGATGTGTTAGACTTTTGTCTGTACTCCATGCTGACCTTCATGTCCTGCATCTCCCTGCTGCTGTACCTGGAGCAATGTGTCTATATTTATAAAAAACTGCCTTACCCCAAGAAGACAACCATCATTTGGATAAATGGTGCCGCACCGGTAAGCATTCAGACCTGTTTTGTTATTAGAGTATGTTGCTATTTCTAAAAGCAACTGAAATCTGATTATTTTAAACCCCATGAAACATGAAAAGAACACAAAACAAACCATGCCATTTAACATTAATCATTAGTACTGCTGGTGCTCTCATTTTGCACACTATTCTAT
The DNA here is from genome assembly GCA_023373845.1 of Nibea coibor. Taxonomy (NCBI): domain Eukaryota; kingdom Metazoa; phylum Chordata; class Actinopteri; family Sciaenidae; genus Nibea; species Nibea coibor. The sequence continues at coordinate 5,344,391 of CM041733.1, read as the reverse complement.
TTTTCTGTTTCAGGTCATTGCCACCATGTCCTGTTTTGGGATGTGGATCCCGAGGGCAGTCATGTTCACGGACATGACATCTAACTGGTGCGTTTTCTCTCAACTCTACTTAAAATTCATACACGGTGCAAAGTATTTAGTCAGCGGGGTTTCTTTCATTGATATAACGAGATCATTTGTCATTTTAGTATGATAAAACTCTCAAATGAATTTAGCCAGAGGATGAAAGCCTGATGGGAGCTCTGTTATTACAGATCTTCTCTAGTTTCTGAACATTCATCCTTTTTTCACCTTAAACAATAAAAACTGCCACTGTCCAGTGCCTGTTTCATGTCTCTTATCTAATAGCTGTAACCAGTAGCTAGATCCCAATCAGCAGTGAACTCATTATCAACTAGTATCTTGTTTGGCATATCAGCTTCCAGATTATAACAGAAATCCATATCTTCCTTTATTATATGTATGCATGTAATTTGATGTAATTATATTTAGCTCAACAAACTTGTCCAGGCTGTCATTGTAGGATAAATCAGCCCAAATCTAAGTTTGCTTTATTCACCTTCCAGCTAAATGACTACAGAAAAAACCATCACAGCTTAAAAGCTTTGTATGAACTAGCTGAAGATCACTGTACTTAAACTGCCCGGCCATCATGAATCATTACACACACAAGGAACGTGCTCGACTGCCATAAAATGAAGGAGATCTTTATCGTTTTTGCCAGTGATGTACAGTGATAAATTTTATGTGCTTTCTATGTACAGTACATAGAGTACAGTATACGTTTAACTGCTGGGTCATTCACCCCCACTATAAAAATACGGTTTATTACTCCATCCTCATCCTGATTTATATCTGCTCTTTATAAACAGACCATAATTTCTTCTTTCTCTTTTTCTCTGTAGTTACTTTGCAGTCGTGGTGTATAAGGTCTTAGTTCTGATGGTCGAGGAGCTGGGAGGTAGCAATGCTTTTCTGCAGAGGTTTTCTGGTAAAACCTTCAGGATCAATACAGGACCGTGCTGCTGCTGTTGCCTCTGTTTACCCCGAGTGCCCATGTCACGGTATTTATATCTGTTTAAAAACTCATATTCTCTTCTTGTTCAAATGTGTCTTGTGAGTGTACACATTTCCAATGTGCATCTTTTTCCTTTCTTTTTAATGGTGTGATTCAGGCGATTGCTATTCTGGTTAAAGTTGGGTGCTCTCCAGTATGCTATCCTAAAGACGGTGCTCTCTGTCCTCGCCATAGTGTTGTGGACAAACGGCAACTTTGACCTCTCAGATGTAAGTTATCTGAATTGCTGCTTCACATATCGGATTGTGTTGAAAGTGAACTGAACATGGCATGAAATTGATTTCAATACTCCTTTGCTTCTCTTCCAGCTAGAGATCACCGGTACAGCCATTTGGATTAACCCATTCATCGGCGTTCTCACAATCACCTCCCTTTGGCCTGTTGCCATCATCTTCATGAACACGAACAGCTTTCTACGCAGCCTCAATATAGTACCCAAGTATGCCATGTACCAAGTGAGTCAACACAACCAATATTAAAACAAACTGATATTTTCTGTTTACCCTGCATTACTTCACCCAACATGGGTATAAATATATTTATATATTAAATAAAACAGTGACACAAGCTACTTTGTGTCGAGAAACGAAAGCACTACCAGCTGATGTGAGATCACAGTAGACTGGAGGTAATACACTGACTATGGATAATGTCACCGTCACTGACCAAGTATTGCTTTTCTCTTTAGCTAGTACTTGTATTGAGTCAGCTTCAGACATCAATTATTAACATCCTGGCCTTGGATGGAACCATCGCCTGCGCCCCTCCTTTCTCTTCTCAAGCACGTGGATCCAGTAAGAAACTTCTTCCTGCATGCACTACTTACATGAGAAGTGAAATAATCCATCTGACACCCTCATTTATCTCTCTCTCTCTCTCTCTCTGCTCTCTCTCTGTCTCTGTCCTGCAGTGCTCAGTCAGCAGATGATGATCATGGAGATGTTCATCATCACTCTGGTCAATCGTTTTTTGTTCCGTCGTACATATGAGGCACTTCCCTCTGAGACATGTGACAATGACCACAATGCCAAAGCTGACTTGCAGGCTGCTCATGTGGAGCATGACGTCTAAAAAAATGACATAGTGATCTTTAATTATGTAAGATATTCTAAGTTAAGAGACCATCACATTGTCGAACTTGAGTCTGTACTGTTTTCATTTGATTTGAAGGGAAGAGAACATCCCTATTTAGGTAACTATCAAATGTCTTTGTACATTCACGCAGCACTCATTGATGTTTGTTAATATCTGTATCCTTCTGTATAGCTGGGTTGGTTTCTGCTTACACAGTGAGGTGTACGGTGTATCCAGAGTAAATAGGACATTGATTCTGGAAAGAGATATTGGCTGTTGAATAGTTTATATGTTTTTTTTGTGTGTGTGTGTTTTTTTTTACTGCCAGTTTTCGTAGCTTTCATAAATACTGGAAACCAAGGGAAACAGCTAACCTAGTTCTATCCAAAGAAAACAAAACCCACCTACCAACACCTCTAAAGCTCACTAATTAACTCAAAAAATGCAAAAAATAAAATGACACATTATGAGTTTACAGGGCAGTTTTGTGCAGGACCTTTTCATAAATTTTGCACATACAGGTACAGAACTCAGAGTGGTATCCATCTCCTCATCTTAGTCTCAATCTGCAAGAAAGTGAATGTGTACTCTTACAATAACAAACTATTCCTTGAAGCTGAACTGGTTTAAAAAAATAAAGAAATATTGGAAACATTTGAGTGATAGCATTTTCTTTTGAAACTGCGTCCATCCATCCCTGCAATCATTATTTCTGCCTGCAATAATAGACCAATTTCTTTGTTCCTTTGTGCAGCTGCATACCAGTGTGAGCCTGTACCCTTAAACCTCATACTGTGTCTTAACATAGCCTGAAAAAACAGCCAGATTTGTTCAAAGATAGATGACCCACTTACTCAGACTTATTTGGGTGAAAGAATACATGCAGATGAGACAGCAGCTTTATTTTTACAGCCGTCTGCAGCCAAACTCTACCACGCGTTGTTTCCACAGCAACCACAAGAGGCCATACTTGCTCCATCCCAAATCTTCATTAACCTCATAATAATTTCTAAAAAACAGACAAAAAACAAAAAAAAACAAAAAAAAAAACAACTCAGACAAACAAAATGGCTACATATCAAATTCAATCCAAAATCTGGATTTTTGGATTCAACACTTATTTTAAAAGGAGAAATCCTCCACTTGTACATAATATCAAGCAGAAAATGCATTAAACTGATAACACTTGATGATTGTGCTAACATGATGCACATGACTGACCTGGCTTTCATTTGTATAATTTCACAGATAATCAGTTTGAAAATTCATGACCATGTTTTTTTGTGTCACAATCCCTGCAAAAGTGTGAAGATGAATAATTGCTCAAATTCTGTGTCAGTTAGAGGAAGCATTTGATTTTTTTTTTTTTTTTTTAATGAAATGTTATATTTTTTTTTAAACTGGGGTGTGTTGTGGTTGTGTATTGTAGTTTCCTGCAACACTCTAGCTGTGAATAAAACCAGTTTATTTAGATTAAAAGCAAATCTGTTCCAAGATTCCAACATTGAAAGATGATTAGGCTGCATATAGAGGTACATTGTATTAATCTGGATGAGCTGTTTATACAAGGCCAGATCATCCAGAATTCAAAATTTGGCCCTATTAATGGGGCATTTGTCTTTGCTGTTTATGTAAACAGTCATCAGACAGATAGCAAGAGAGAGAGAAAGAGAGAGCCGCGTTCATGGTGGGCTGATGACAGCCTCTGGCTCTGCATTGCTGACGAAAGCTGCTTAGCTCCTCAGTTGCTATGGCAACCGGAGAGAGAGCACCCAGACAAAAAAAAAATGAGGCAAAGGGGAGGGGCTTTCAAGAGAGAAATAGAGGAGAAAGGGCTGGATAGGAAAGAGAGAGAGAGAGAGAGGGAGGGATAGACAGCCGATAAAGAAACGTACCAAGAGCAACGGAGGTAAAGCAAGGCTACAAACAGAGATAAAGATAAGGTCTGGATATAAATGCTTCAACCACTGGTTGGAGAATAGCAACTGTAGCAAGTGACAGGAGGATACAGAGAAAGGGGGAAGCAGAGAGAAGATGGATGTACAAATGGAGAACATGGACCCCTCGCCTTGTGAATCCCAGTCGAGTGGAAAAATCAGAAAAGGATTCAAGCTGTTTGGCAAACGCAAGCCAGGTAACATCTTTTCTATTCGAAGTAAAGGAGATGGGAACAACAAGTCACCTGTTAACAGGAGCAAAACCCAAGATGGATTATCAGAGAGCGTTGCACCAGAATCGGAGCACGAGCCAGACAAAGAGAAGGGACGGGAGGTGAGTCAAGGAGAGATGGAGCAGGCAGAGGAAACGCTTGGCGAAGATGGCGTTCTGGCTGCCTCCCATGCTCGCACCTCCATTTCTTCTGCCAGCTCAGCCAAATCCCTCAGCTTCCTGTCGTTACTGAGGGGTGGTCGGAGAGGAGCAGGAGACCGCCGAGTCCACACCGTGTCCCAGCCAGTCGGTCGGCAACGTCGTGGCCTGAAGGGTCTCTTCGGCAATGTTAAGTTCCGATCGAAGGATAAGGAGGACAAGGAGGAAGCACCTCCGAGCCCACTTCTCATGTCGTCCCGTGCCAACAGTGTGGAAATCATCAAAGAGGACCTCACCCTCACCCCCAAACCCCAGCCTCGTTCGCTGGACAGCCCAGAGACAGAGAGCGGCGAGCCCATCACGAGCTTAACATCACAGGACAGTACAGCCACGACCCCATCAGAGACTGTAACTCCTAAGGTGACAGCAGGCAGTGTGAGTAAAACTAACGAGCATGTGCCACCTTTACTCGCCTCTGAACCACCCTTGGTGCCCGGCGATAACAGCCTGAGCTCCTTGCTGGCAGACATCTCCTCTCTCCTGACCTTTGATTCAATCACAGGGGGTGGAGACATCATGGCTGATGTGGAGGCAGAGTGGGGGAAAGCCAGCAGTAGTATCAGTGCTGCTGTGACTGAAGTCATGCCATCATCCACGTCTCTCTTCTCCAAGCCTGCCATCTCTTTACCGCTGACTTCTACCTTTGTCAGCATTACTGCTACTCCTGTAGCCATCCCTACAACAAGCTCAACCAAATCCTTTACTCCTCTAAAGACAGACTTTTCCACTTTCACTACTCGCTCAGTCAAACTAAGCTCAGACTCTACTCCAGCCTCCGAGCCTTCTACCAGCATTAAAATTCAATCAGCTCCTCCAAAACCTTCAACTACTCCCGTAACGATGACAAGCTTTTCGTCTACAGTAAAGCCGTCTCCTTTGATGACAATTAAATCCACACCGAGCTCCACCTTTGCTACTACCACAGCTCCTCTGAACACCTTGGTCACTACAGTCGAGACTCCTTCAATTAATCCAGCTCTTACCTCTACAGTTAGTAAAATGCCTTCAGAGATTGCAGCGCCTCCTCAAATGATTCCTTTAGTAAGTAAACCTAGTCCTGTAGCTACTCCACCTCCTGCACCAGCTAAACCTCCTCCAGTAACCCATAGCCTTCCTACCCCTGTTGCTTTTACCCAACCTCCACCTGCTAAAATGGAGCCAGATAACAATTTGAACCTGCAAACGTTCTCTTCATACAAACCTTCCCAAAGTTCAGCTGCAAGAGAATCTCAAGCCCCAATAACAGTATCACCAGCTTGTTCTGTTACAACTAAGACTTCCTCTTCTGCATTGGATATACCCTCCAAAATGACTACAAACTTGGAATCTGTAGCCCTTTCCAAGTCAATACTAACCCCTAGCCCAATGGACTTAAAACAGACCCCTTCCTCCCTTGTAACTGTTTCACATCCTTGTCCTTCACCCACCCTGACTGCCACATCGAAAACCCAAATCAGCCCTGCACCTGCCCCAACTCCACTGTCAAATTCTTTAGATAAGATTCCTCCTACAACTAAACCTGCTCCTGCACCAGTCTCTTTAGATAAGATGCCGCCTGCTCCCACAACGGATCCAACCCCTCCCAGTCATGCTGTTCTTTCTCCAGCACCTCATGCTTTGGGTCAGATCCCAGTGTCTGACTCTAAAGTCCCGATTATTGTATCTAAAGATCTGCCTGGTCCTGTTCAAGTACAAGATTTTCAATCTAAAGCTCCTTCTGCCCCTGCTCAGATCCCAGTTTCTGTGTCTAAAGCTCCACCCTCTCCTGCTCAGATTCAAGTTTCTCAGTCTAAAGCTCCTTCTGCCCCTGCTCAGATCCCAGTTTCTGTGTCAAAAGGTTCCCCCTCTCCTGCTCAGATTCAAGTTTCTCAGTCTAAAGCTCCTCCTGCCCCTGCTCAGATTCCATTTTCTGTATCTACTGACCCTCCTGCTCTTGCTGAGATCCCGGTTTCTCTACCTAAAACCCCTCTTGCACCTACCTCTGCACTTGCCCCTTGTTCTGTCAGTTCTCTTCCTTCTACTCCTGCACCTTCGACAGGTGAGGCCTCAGCCTCTGCTGAAATCAGAGGAAGCGGAAAAACATCAGTGCATGGCCAACTGGCTAGTCCGAGTAGCATGGGTGACCAAGGGGCCCAAACAATGTCATCCAAAATGGATGAACGACATATTGAGTCAGGACTGAGCCACCAGGGCCCCCCCAGAGAAAGGAGGATACCACAAGCAAAGGCATCAGGACTTAGTAAAATACCTGTGGTTGGAGGGGGCAGAGCAGGCAGGCTACCTGTCCGGGAAAATCAACACGCTGATGACGAAGCAAGCAGGGACCAAACTACACCTGTGCTAGAAGAAGAGAGGCGCCATTTCAACTCACATGATGAAGGGAGCAAAGATAAAATCAATGATGTTGGGGTTATTGTGCCCACCTCAAAACGCACCCAGGAGGAGAGTCAGCAGCCTCCCCAGCTGAAAGCCCTCACCAGTTTACCGCGTGACTCAAAGATCCCTGTGAAGCACGGTGCACAGCCTCACACTGCCTCCCAAAACCCTCAAGCTAAAGAACCCCCTCGCACCAAGATACCCGTGTCCAAGGTTCCTGTCCGCAGGATTGGTAACAAACCTGCAGCTGCAGGTGGCAGCGCCCAGATAAGAAAATAAAACAACAGACTGAATCAATTAACAATACAGAATATGGCTTTGACTGCAACTTTTTTTTCCAAAACATGGCCACCATTTTTTAATTCATATTTCTATACTGTAATTCTTGGCTTGCCTCTGTCATCTCTTGGCTTCACTACACCATAAGCAACAATAACATGCAACTTGACTAACAGAGTCAAGAAGGCTGACAGCACTCAAGCACAAAACATCTCCACAGGGAGCCAAAGCAACAAGCCTGGCTCTATGGTGCTGAGCCAACTGGACATGCTCTCAGGAAAGGTTCAGGGTCACACCTGGACACACAGCAGCATAGGTAACTAAGGAAAAGCAAGGTCTTCTGGGAACACCACACACACAATATGGGCGAGTGCCTTTTCAAGGGTGCTTTTCCTACAGACTTTCAGAATTTGTTCGGTCTTTTCTACAGTACTTTTAACTTTTGTTACTTCCACTTTTTGTAGGCACCGTCAAATCTTTTTGTCTTTCTTTCCAGTGAGTATCTTTGATAATAACCAGTCTCTTTACGGTTTTATTTATGTCAGGAGAAGAACATCAGGAGCTCGATAAATGAATGCAAAACAACCAAATTTACATTCCACACCTATCTCTGGATGTATGTAGCAGAAAATGTGCCATTAATTTTTTGCACAAGATGTTGAACTGTATGGCATCTCTGTGTCTGCCTGCTTAAATGTAACATGATCTGATCTCACTGTGAGCTATGGGACAGACTTTTGAGGAAGGACAAAAAAAAAAAAAAAACACTCCTTCCACTGGACAGTGGACTGAAGCCATTATGAATGGCGCGGACATTAGAGTGAGACAGAGAAGATACTGAGATGAGATCTCCAGCTCATACACTGGCACATCCTTATTCTTACCCCACTTATACCCAGATGAGAACAATATCTATGTGTATAGTCTCATCTATGTTGTTCTGTTTCCTATTTAATCAATAAAACAAGAGTACTTAGCAAGATGAGATCTGTTAAAGTTGTGAATCATATCCTGTTTCTGATATTGTGGCAGTTTGCAAACAGATTAGAAATGTGGGCACATATAAGGACTTACTAGCACCGTCTTGAGTGGGAATACATCATCATCCGAGTAAATCTCATGTGGAAGAAAATGACATAACTCTGTGAAAGCTAAATCAGAGGAATGTCAAACATTTTTGATTTTCACTGACAGTGGCTCAGCATATTTCTACGGCCGGGATTCAGTGTCCTCAAAGGAACATGATTCCGACAACATCCATGCTCAAAGCTCACTGACCTGAATAGCAAGCACATGAATGTCAGCAGAGCCCGGCCAATCAGCCGCGAGTGAAAACGCTTGCATGCATACCTTATTATCAGGAAAAGGGTTAGGGAATGTGTCATCGCTATTCTTAGTGTCAAATACACCCGATGCATTCACTGAATAATGCCTCTGAGACTGAGTGGATCATTTGATTTGAACCAGAACAAAATGCGGATAACTATTTGAAGGCTTGAAGGAGTATCTAAATATTACATAAAGGCAGAAATTTCAGGGGGGAAAATGAGCAACTAACAGCTTCTAGTAGTGAGAACAAAACCTCAGGTTAAGGATGGGAAGCTGATCTGAGTCATGGGGTAATGTTAAGAGGAGTCTGGTGTTAGGAATAAGAAGTTAAGGACAGAGGGTCATTTTTTTTTTTGACAAATAAAGCATTGCAGAGATGACACAAAAGACCTCTGTTTACTTTAAGAGGCCGGGGGCTGCAAGCTAAGAAGAGAGGACCATCGTTCGCCGGAGAAAAACACGAGGATTTCAGCACATCAGGTGCAGAGGGTAAAACTATCTCCCTGGGAAAAGAATAGTTTCCCCCTGAGGCTCTGACACAACACAGGTTTGCTTCTCGGCAATGCCTGCAATTTGGAAATCAAAATGGGTTTAAACAGCATGTACTTTTATAAGCAGGCCTGTTAGGGCAGTGATCATGCTGGTTATGAGGACCCTCATCACACCGCGGTGTGATAAATTACATTACATAAAACAGCTGCTGTGTTTCCTGCAGTTTTAAAGAGGAAACAGAAACATAAACATTCAATGAATGCTGCCTTTTGTCAACATCCATTCACATGATGTTCCCAGTAATGTGGCTTTCATGCTTATACTGTAAGTGATAGCGTCAGCCTTAAGTGAAGTACAACAAGAGAACCTGATAGAATAAACGTTTGAGCTATATTGCCTGGTCTGTCTCAGATTTATCTGTTTCAAAGCTGTTTGTGTGCCATTAAAGCTAGCCCTTATGTCGCCCCACATGTAGAATACAGTACCCATAATGACTGCAGAGGCCACAGTGGCTTTCTATGTTCTATATGTGTTTTGTCTGCTTCTGCCTCTGCAGAGATAGTGTGCCTCTTAAGGACCTAATTTAGCACGCTTCATTCTGTGTTTCCATGCCAACCCCACTGGGTCAACCAATGAACGGCTGCAGGCGTCAGGAGTGGGGGGGGGGGGGGGGGGTTAAAAACAAGAGTGCTTTAACGAGAACACAGTAGACATGTTAATGAGATCAGTTATTACTTCAAACACAATTTGATGTGCAGCTACTGAATTATAAGTTTATGGTTTTAAAAAAACTTCCATACATTTGTAAATTTTAAGACATAATTTACATACATTAACAATTTACTTCTAAACTCCAAAAACCAGTAGGATGGAGGCTCAAAGAACTAGTATAGTATTTACGGAATATGCTGTCAAAATGCTCTAAAATGCATTGTGCAGCCACATGTGAGACGCCGTTGATTCCTATGGTGAGAGATAGCATAGCAGTGTGAAAACACCTCATCTTGCCATGCTGGGATTTGCTGCTCAAACCACATGATGGTTTTTAACAGCCTGCGAAACATGATAAGAATATAACATTTCATAGATTTCATGATTCATAATGAAAATTATTTATTCTTATATTGAAAAACATCAATTATTTAAAAAAAACCTGTAGCATAGTTTCCACTAACATTCTGATTGCTTACACACAATATATATAATACTGAGTTTATTAAAAATGTATATAAATGTAGCCATTTGTTTGGTTTCAAGGCTTGTGTCTCATACAGTGCACGTGATGCTAACATGACAGACCTGTACACTGAGAAGCATCCAGCAAAGGCAAAAAGTCATCTGCAATACTGATCTGTAGTCTGTAAACAAACAGCTGGTCCCTTTGTGTTACAGTCATCTTTCATTATCAAATACAGTCAGACTGATGCGATTAGTCAAAGAATACACAGATGAAATATATGGATTTTTATAACACATGGCAAATAAAATTAACCAAATGGTTTTGTCTTCATAATAATTTATGTTTGACTTAAGCTTAAGCTATAAACGTGCTTATATATGCACATGCTTGATGTATAAGCATTACACACTGCACATTAATTTGAGTATGGGCTGACCAGCTGGGGCATTACGTCATTTCAGTGCAATAACTGAGCACTGAGGACCTCTGCTGGGGAAAAGACATAATGAAACGCTGAGGACTGTGTGGGTGACACAGAACATGTAGCACCACTGCACAACATGGCCTCATCATACCTGTTATACAGAAAGAGGGGGCTGGCTGCACAGTGGTAGGCATAAAATACAGTACCATTGGTCAGAAATTACAAAAGAAATAATCATAATAAAATGTAAAAAGTGCCTATAATCACCTCCTTTGCATATGCCAAGAAAAGCCCAAATAAAGACTCGTCGGAATGAAAGTGATGCAAACAGAGAGGTTTGAAGGAATACTGATGACGGACATTCAGCCCTGCTTTAAATAAGCAGACAAGACCAGCTTATGCTGGTAATCTGGCAGCAGTAATCAAAATGCCTGAGCTAAAAATGACACACACACACACACACACACACCAGTCTCTCTGGATATTAGCGATAATATAGAAATAAAAATGATGTGTGCTATTGTAACCACAAAAGAGCTGGTGACCAACTGATACAGCTGACTGAGATGTGGAGACAGTGAAAAGGTGGAGTCCAACCAGAAATAGAGAGAGGAAAAAGAAACAGAGACTGATCAGTAGAAGTTTCCCTGATCCCTGAAGTTTTAACTGCCAAACATAGCATGGAGAGTGTGAGACAAGCAGAGTCTAATAAATGTAACAGCTTAAAGATTTAGTGATCCTTCAGCCACTCACGGTACATAAAGAAATAAAAAAATAAGTAAATAGCTTAATTATGGAACTTATATATCATTTTTTAAAACTCTTATACATGGTTAGAATATAAAGTATGCTTCTGAGCATGAGTCATAGGCTACAAATGCCACTAATGTAAACAGAAGTCCATTTTTGGTGACCTGATCCATCCATCTCAGCTCTACACAACCTGTTTCTTACATTGCCGCACGCAGACCTCAGTAAACCTTCTCCTGGGAGTGTTTACCACTGAAATCTAGTGGTGTGGATCCCGATCTGTTGGGATCGGCTACACCATGAAATGCATGTGTCCTTCAGCACCTGTAACCATAACATCCATCCAGATACGCATGGCCTCGGGCGACGGAGCCACCATGTAGTACACCCGGTCGTGGGTCTTCACACTGAAGGTCAGCGAGGGGTTGGGGCTCTTGGGGCGGGAAGTGAACGTATTTGAGGGGGGTGAGGTTGTGCATGTGCGGGAGGGAGAAAGACAAATGAGGGAGGAGGAACAGACGTCAACAATATTCACAGAGAATGTGGCACGCGTGGACAACATGCAGACAGGCAGGTGCACATAGACTGACTTACTTTGTGAGCGTTCTTTAAATGGTCATAGTACACCTCCTCTATGGCTTGGAAGTAAATGACTCCTTTCATCTTGGTCTCGTGCTTATCTGCAGTGGAGAATGTAAACAGGACATGATGATTAAGGCTTGTTCTTCTCGGTATTCCGGCATGACTGAAACGTGACGTCGCTGTTGCAGTAACCAAGAGGAAGAGTTCCTCACCAGCATAGTAGGTGAGAGTCCTGCGATTCTGGTCAAAGACGAACCAGCGCTTCTTCCACGTCTTGATCTTGCCGCCCATTTTGACCAGAAAGCCTCGGCAAGTTTTATCGGTGATGGCAAGATGGAAGCACGCGTCCGGGTTGTGTCCAGCTGCCTCGATATGGCCGTGAAGGTCAAAGTCATCTTTCCTTACGGGGAGGTAACGGGTCAACAGCCGGGACTATGGAAACATTGAAATTAAACAACAGAAGCAAACATTGCATGATATGTCTTTTAATGGTGAAAAAAACCCCAGCAGATTTGAACCTCTTTTCTGAAAATTGTCTCAATACCTGTGATCTTTGTTTCTCCCTGAGCTTCACCTCTCTCTCTACAAGTCTCTGTCTCCTATTTGTCTCCTCCTGCAGTCGTTTCTCCAGTTCCTCCCTTCTTCTTCGCTCCTCTTCAAGAGCCTGCCTGCGCATCTCCAGCTCATGCTCCTACACAGGCACAGCACAGTGTAAAAATCTTCCACCGTCAAACACACATATCCATGTACACAGTGAGTTTGGGCATATTACCCGATGCTCGAGGAGCCTCTGCTTTTCAACTCGGGCCTCTTTGAGTAAACGCTCCATCTCCTCGATCTTTGCCATATTGGACATACTGGCACTGATGGGAGACACGAGAAGAAGCAGATAAAGAAAAAGGAAACTTGTTTGTGCAAATGACAAATCAACATAGGTTTTTAAGTTTTGCTGAAAAAAAGGCGACTCCAACAGCACCATGAGGTACCACTTCCCGGATAACAAACTTGTACAGTAAGTCCCCCTTTAAATACAACGATATACAACAATCTCTGCCATAAATTCTGCTTTTATGAGGATTATCCTTGTTCAGATTTTGTTGACGCTGTCAGAGATGATGCAGTGTCGCCTGAGGGCCTGAAGATTTGACCTTATCCCTTGCGTATTCTCTGAATCTTTAATGATGTTATCATCTGTAGAGAATGAAATCCACAGATTCTTGACAATGCTGCATTGAGAAATTATTCTGTAATTGTTGCACTATTTACCAGTGCTGTCTTTCAAAGACAAAGACTCAGCCGACGTTTCCAGTCTTTTGTTGACCCTGTCCAACTTTTTTTCAAACGTGTTGCTGGCATCAAATTCAAAATGGACATTTTAGAAAAACAATGAAATTTCTCACTTTCACCATCTGTCTCTGTGCTATTATCATCAGTATGGAGTTTGACTGTTCAACGTTCATCGTCACATTTTCTTTCTATTTATGTTTTACACAGTGTGACAACTTTTTTGGAAATGGGATTGGAGAGACATTTGTCTCTGACAAAACCCCAAACACTGCAGCCTCTTCAAAAGCATTTCCTCTTCCTGCTTGCTCTTCAGAATATCTGCAGCCTTCATGCTCCAACGCCTCTTCAAAAAATACAGCTCCTTTTCTCCTGATTCACACATATTCACTCTGTCTACACTTTTCAAAGTAAACTTTCATCTGCATCTGTCTCTAACCTAGACATGTTGTCTGGGGAGCAGGCCGAGAAGCTGGTCTCCAGGCTGTCAGAGCTGTCCACACTGACAGTATCTGAGGCCTGGCTGTTGTCCGGGTAGGAGGAGTCCAAGAACATGCTGGGCTCGGGGACCATCCTGCTGCAAAAATCACTTCTCCTCTGTCTGTCTTCATTCATATGCGCGTGGCTGTTGCTGGCTGACAGAAGAGAATATGAAGTTAACAAAGTGGAAATACTCTCAGCGTGCATGATCTAATGTTAAAGCGCCAAATAACAGAGTAGTTGGCCGTGTGGGATGGCCTCATGTGATTGGAATTTTGCAAAACGTGGCTCCCTTTGTGCATCACTACATTTCCCGCCCTGATACGTGCATAATGCCTGAGTTTCAAAGCTGGTCACACATTATAGAGTTGATGCAAACAAGATGCGACAGTCTAGTGTTCTGACTCACTCTTGGGCATGCGTCGAATGTTCAGGTCCCGAGGGGAGAAGCTGAAGCCTTGTGGGATGACACTGCCACAACTGGAACTTTGGGACAGAGGCAGATGGGCCTGATGGAGGAAACATGCACACATGCTGTTAAGGGCCAGGCTATATAACCTTTAAACAACTATAAAACCTCTCTCATTCGCAACCTACTGCATGAGCTCTACGGGTGTTGCAAGCCAGAGTGAAACTGAGAATTCCTGTTTGGGTGGATCATTCTCTTGGGACAAAAAGTTCCTGGATAAAAATAATGAGGGCAATGAAATCCCCTCGTCTACACTCCAGAAATGCTGTAGTCAAATATCCCAAGATCTCGCTTTTAAAATCTGAGCTATTCTTGTTTTAAATAAAATAAATGCTGAAAGATCAATGGGTCTGTGGAGCAGATCAGAAGCACTCAGTTTAATCCCACTGTGTCCAACATTTAATGTCTGCCAAGGTGAAAAAAAGGAAACCTTGGGAGGAAGCGTGCGTCCCAGGGATCTGCCATAAGAGGCAAGGAGCTGTTGGCTCCTCTTATGAGGTAGGCTGTCACTGGGGTGGGAGGAGTTTTCTTTGCTGCTTCTTCTCCTTTCCTTCAGAGAGTGCAAGTGCTGCAGATGTCAAAGAAACCGGAGGAATCGCAAAGTTAAGAAACACAACAGGACTTCTCAGTGGAAAGACTGGGATTCACTATGTGGTAGTTATGTTAAAAACCAGAGTGCAGGGAGCACTCTGCTGGCGGAAATATGAACTAATATTGTGACTGTAACTGACACCTACCTCTGTGATGGCAACGGGGTTGTTTGTGAAGGTCTGCCCCTCAGACAACTCTGCATATTTTCCTTCCAAAGACACCAGTTTCTCTCTTTCCTGCAGACATCAAAAATGGTGTTCAGCTACATCAAATTATATATTTTTTCGGCATGCATTTCATCAGATTTCATCGGCACGCAGGAGATTTTCTTACCTTCTGAAGCATGACGAGCAAATTGTTTTTCTCTCTCTGGAAATTCTCTCTTTCTTGCTGAGCCTGTAAAGTGATCTGTGAAGACTGTTTCTTCAGGGTCATCAGTCTTTCCTGAGGAAAAAAAAGTAGCACAGTTTCACTGCACAAGATCCTGCAACTTTATACAACCCGGTGTTTAGAAATGGAGGGTTAAATGTAAATGGAATGCTCAATGTTCATCGTCACATTTAGTTTAAATTTATATTTTATATGGCGTGACAACTTTTTGGGAAACTAGGTTATAGGAAGCGACGTAATGCATTAGCAGAGGTGTTTTATTATGAAGAGGCCGCAGAGTGAACAAGAGAAAATCCTCATTTTGGGATGGGAAATTAAATTTTTTTTCTCCTTCTGCAACTACTTCTTGTTTACTCATTAATATTTTTGCCCTGTTTTTATTTCTATACAAATAGTATTTCATGCTTACCATTATTGGTACTGTTGTATTTTGTAATTAGTGCATGCTTTCTGCTTTTTCATGCACAACCTGTAGTAAGATTAACAACAAACCAACATAAAATTAGGAACTTAAAGTTCCAAACTCTGCAAACGTTGTTTTTTAAAGTGTAAACTTCTGTGGGCCTGCTAGGAGCCCAGGCTCCTTAAAAAAAGGAGCCTGGGCTCCTGGAGCCATCAACTAAATATCTATTTTTTCAATCATCATGAATCAGAACACATTTGATCTGATAGCGATGCAGTGCCAGCCCTAATTGCAGTGTTAAACATGCACGCACACTCTATGACTCGCTCGCTGTACCTTGCGCGTGACAGCAAGACGCTGATACTCTGCGATCTCTCGCAGCAGCTCTTGGCTCTGATTCGGTTTTTCCTCGCCCTGATTACTTTCTTTCTCCAACTTCTGAAACTCCAAATCCTCCAGATTTTTTGTCTGCTCCTCAGCCTCCTGAAATACAGCACAGACACGGGAAAGTAAAAGAAGGCATCCAGGATTACAGTGAACAAAGGTCAAGAATGATATGATGATTATACCAAAAATACAAAAAGAAACAAAAAACAGAGTTCACAGGGTGAAATCAAGAACTGAGGTATTTGGTTTTTCTTTGGCTCTTGGCACTCAGAGAGAGCTAATTCCAGAGAGAACACATTAAAGTGCCATGTATTGTTCAGTGAAGTTGGTTTAGGTGGTCTGCACACTGGTTGATCAGAAGAATACTGCAGAGAAAGCCAGCTAACAAATCGAGATGCAGAAACACAAAATCATTCTAATACTTTGGCTGGAGATGCCTTTCTTGCAGATCTCATCTGTGATGAAGCCCATTGGTCTGGTATTTCCTCTTGGAAACATAATTTGTTTGTTTTAAAAGGAAATGGAACTGAACCCGATTAAGGGAAGCTCTGGTTGAACTAAACTGACTGCTGAGAGTTTGCTTGAGTTTGCTTTTTGTTTTATATATTTCTCACCTGTGACTTCTCAGCGTGGCTCTTCTTCTCACTACTTTGAATCTTCTCCTTAAGCTGGTCCAGAAGCTCCTTTTCCCTCTGCAGCTGGGCCATCTCTGACTCCTGCTCTCCATCCAGCAGAGCACACTCCACCTCCATCTGTGTGAATTGAATGTATCAGTAGCAGTTTCAGGAGCAGGTCCACATCTCAACCATGTAACTTCTGACATTCCTATGAATACCCCCACAACCTTTCCATTCCATGTTCAAAGTCTCCATCAACCCACGCCAGCAGACCCAGCATCATAAACTAAAAACTCTGACTGCCCTGTGCAGAGTAGCATATACCTGCAGTAGCGGAGGCTGCATGTGCAGAACCACAATCCTGAGTGTGACTGAAATAACTGAATGTGAATCAAGTTTTTTTTGTTTGAATCTGGTTGTCTTGAATTGGACAGTGAAGTGAACATTAGCCGAGGTACCACTCATGGTGCTTTTACACTACACCTCGACAGCAGCTGAGGCTCAGGAGGTCATCCACTGATCAGATGATTGGTGGTTAGATCCCTGGTGTCCTTGAGTAAGAAATGAATCCCTGATGCGCCACCAGTATGTGAGCGCGCATGAAAAGTTACTTCCCAAAAACTGATAAGCAGTTGGCACCTTGCACGGCTTGAATGGTAAACCAAGATGTCAGTTTCTCCTGCCGCACATTTCCAGCAACCACAGCAGCTTGCTTTAGCCAGGGCATCTGGCAGTGGGATAGCAAGATCTTCAATCTTCCAGGCCTTACAGCTCATGTTAGCTGGAGTTTTCAGGACTGGGATGCATGCTTACCTCTGATATTCCCTCTCAACCCATTCCAGCTTAGCAAGCAACCAAAACATCCTCGAAAGACACAAAGGAAGAACACCCACATGTTCCAAAGAGCTTACTCTGACAGTTTGCTTATGTTTTCTCTCTCTTGGGAGCACACACCCGAGTTCTATCACCACTGAATTATTTCAGGAGCATTCATCTCTGAGTCCAGACAAGGGGCTACTCTGGTTCCATCTGGATTTCTGCACGTACCCCCTTTTGCACGTTCCGTATGTACTATCATTTCCCCTACTAATCAGATCACTCCCTCAGAATCAGAGCTGTTAATTACGATTCTTGCAGTGGCATCACTGAGCACTTCATACAATCATGGACGTTTAGTCCCCTACAAAGCTCCTCCACAATGCAGCAACCCAACAAAGAACTCAGTTCGCCTTCAATTACAATCAGAATAAAAAATCTGATCTGTAACACTACTGAGCACTGAGCAACTGACTCCATCAGCTCTGTAATAAACTTGAGTGATAAACTACTGCACTATGCTCCAGTGTCATCGAGAAGTCATCAGTTCAACATCTGACACTCAGTAAGACCAGCAAGGTGCTCAGTCATTGTGTTTTATACTGCAGTGTGCTGTCTACCTCTCGGACAGACTCCTCCATCTGGTTGTCCAGGTCTTTGATCTTCTGCTCCAGCTCTTCTATGTTGTTCAGTACTTGAATCCTCTCTTCCTCGATATGGGTCACTTCCTTTTTCAGCTGCATGCTCTCCAAAGCCTGTAATGACAGCAGGAATGCATATCAATACTTGGCTCCACAGAAGACTTCAAGTTTTATGAATGGCCACACAAGATACATTTAAGAAATGCACAGACATGCTTCATCTCTTCCCGGGTGTATACTCAAAGCTTCAGAGGGTTTTTATAACATGGGAAAATGATTCTTTCCATGCATCCAGTATGTCTAATTTTCCCGTCAGTAGATTTGGTTTTTCTGAATTAGATGACAGCAGCTGCTGTTTTAACTCAAAGCTCGATCCCTGACAACAGGATTCTTTTCCACTTGGTGTAATGGAAATCTATCAGTGCGCTCCACTGCCAGCCATGCCAAAGTACTCCCACATCTTTCATCGTTTACCGACATCCTACAAACGTTCACTGTTGAAACGTTCAACGATGCTGATAGACAGGGGTGAATTTTAGAGATTCTGTATTATCAGGTATTTTTTTTTAAATTGGAGTCAGGAGGATTATTTTTGAGGCCAGAGCCTCATGTGGCCAACAGCTCTAGGATTTATAGTTTCCCTGGCGAGTTCTGAGCGCTCTTTCTTCCTGCACACACTGCTCTGCGGAATGCAAGAGATGGAAAGGGGTACTTAGAGTCTGTTAAACCCTATCCCAGTTGACACATCACAGACAGGATGGTCTCAACTTGGAAATCTAATTTCTATGAACTCTAGGTGTGCTTGAAAAGTGTGTCTGGCTGATTATCTGCGTTAACGTGCTAACTACCTTTTTTATTTTCACAAGGTCTCTCATCCATTTAGCCTCAGTGTATAGTTCAGGACATCTGGAAAAACACACGCCTTTGCCATGCATATACATTCTTCCATTCGCACCCACCCACCCCACAGTTGTGCATGCGCGCAAACACACGTGCACGCACACAAATTCTCAGTGGGTTAAAGTCATTTCCTGCCCCCCCCCCCAGCCTCCAGTAAGAGTTTGAATGGCTGAGTGCTGAAACAAAACTAGGGCCTCTTCATTAAAACCAGACACACCGCTAAGAAGTCGTTACTGCTCTGGAGTGGAAAAAAGCTGCTCTGAGACAGTAACAGAGCGGTACTAGGACTGAGACAATGGACGAGGTGGCCTGCCTTGGAGCTAAAATCACAGTATTGGACACATTTGTTGATCAATTCAGATCTAAAAATTAAACGTTTATTCATTCCTCAGAATTCTTCCCACTTCAACATGTTCAGAGAGCTGAGAGGAAAGATGAGGTCAAACCCGAGTAACATCAAAGCTATGAAGAGACTTTGCGTAACTGTGATTTCCCTGTTTACGTGTCTCGACAACCTCATAAACAGGAAATGTACAAACTGCCAACTGCACTTACAGTACTTCTGACTAAAAGCCCAATGATGCTGAGGAATCAATCTCAACCAAACAGTGGAAAATATAAACCAGCATGCGACAGAGGTGCACATGAGAGTCTGAAGAACTTCATGCTACACATGTTTGCACTTTTCATCTACAGCGTGTATTATTATTCCGCTTTATCCATCCACTGTTTTATCCACATTTACGTCCGCATTAATCCTTTCAACTCTACTGGTTGTCTTTTGAAAACTGGGGGGAAACATGGTGGCATCGACATAGAAATTTGTAAAACTATAAATCTCTTGTACATAATTTTATCTCAGGAAATCTGCACTAAATTTTTAAAACTTCTCTGGAAATGTGGAAAGGGAAATGAGAGCATTTACCCTGATGTCATCATGGCACACATTCCACTGGAGGGGTGTGTCTGCTGATAACTGGATTTGAATTTGTCAAGTGGCAAGAAAAGACTCCAAATGAATGCTAATGTTGCTCTCTATTTGAACAATATGTAACTGTTTGCTAACACACTAGCTAATAGCATTGTGGATTTGTTAGCTTATAATGGCCATGTTCTTCTGTCCCAAAGTGGCTAAAATAATCAACACAGCTCTGTTACAAAATGCCACTATGCAGTGTATTCTATATCTAAACCATTCATTCAGTTAAAATGCAGAGGGTTTTGTTTTGTTTTTATTCCGTTGAAGATTTGTGATTCATAATTTTGTTTTATATAAATCAGTTCTACATGATAAATTGTTCTTATAGAAACACCTAATTTTAACAACATTACATTTTTTGTTGAGATATTTGACAGTGTCTTAATTTAATTCTCCATTTCACCTGCATGAATTCAGACAAAACTTACTTTGACCCTGTGGTGCGTCGAGGGCGAAGCGGCACTGCTGTTGAGGCTGATAGCAGGTGAATGGGACCTGGCCTCTCTGTAGCCGCTCTGTTGACGCTGGCTGACCTGCTGCTCCTCACCCAGTTGGAAGTCTCTTGCTTTGACCCCAAAGCAGCTCTCTGGAGCGGTGCTGCTGGGGGAGTCAGAGAACACCGACTCATCGTCTGACACCTGTAGCTTCTCCAACTCCTTATTGATCTTTTGCAGGTCAGACACAGCTGAGCCGGCTGGCTCTCGCTCCACATGGCCCAACTCTGTGCACAGGTTCAAGATGGTCTCTAGACGCTGGCACTCCTGTAAACAGGTGATCCATATTTGATTTAAATCTTTGACTTATTTTACGCTGACTGTCATGTTTTCAAAAAACTGCAGAAATATAAAACTGGATGAATCCAGTTGAAAAAGAAACTCACCAATCTCTGCACTTTCTGCTCCCTGAGTCGTTCATCTCTCTGGTGCTGGTGATAGTCTCTCAGCTCCTCTTTGCCATTCAAAGAGCTGATGCTGCCCACCCTCTGCCCCGGACCGAGCCCACCCTTCCCAAAGGATAACCTCCTCTCTCCGAAACCCAGATCTAAACCTGTTGCATCAATGTCTACACCCAAAGAGCTCAGAGAGGCCAGACTGGCCCTCCTTGGAGTGCTGGGCATGCTGGCTGGTACAGTCACATCTGGTGGCTGCTCTAGGGAAGAGAGACTGCGTCGTGGCCCTGCTGAGCCCACTCCTCTGTGGGAACCCACTGAATGACGTGATGGTAGCGACAGAGCAGGGGGCTCTCCTGAGTTGTGGAGCCGTGGCAGAGAGCGGCTGTGCATCCCCAGGTTGTTGAGGGAGCCAGTGGAGTATTTTCTCTGCCGGGAGTCTCCTCCAGCTTTGCCCTGAGAATAGAGCCTACGGCCCATGTGAGGGCTGGACGGCACACTGGCTGCTCCACTTTTGACCCTGGGAGAACGAGGTATGGACTGCTCATAGGAGGAGAGCAGAGAGCTTCCATCCGCCGCGTTAGAGAGGAGCAGACTGTCTTGTGATTGGTGACGAGAGTGGGGATGGCGCAGCAGGCCATTAGAGCTCAGCTGGCGTTCACCTTGGCGAGGTGAGGGAGGCACACTGCTACTTGTCATGTAGGAGAAGGTTCTGGAGGATGATGGATTGGTATTGCTGAGGACTGACAGTGGCCTTGTGGACTGGGATCCAGGAGATGAAGGCACACTGAGGTACTTGCGGCTGCACTCAGCTGCCCTCAAGCTGGCTTCCAGGGCACTCTTCCTGCGCTGCAGTGTCTCCATTAGTTCTTGCAGCTCGGCCTTCGAGCGAGAACCCCTCAGCAATGTCCCACTAACTGAGCCACTGCCGCTGTGCTCAATCTTCACACAGTCTGTAAGAAAGAGAGTTGTCAGGACATGAAATCCTGTCTTTTTCTTTTTTTAATGAGGTTTTATGTGTCCTATGATGTTTAATGTGAGCACCAGCTAACCTAGATGCTATCACATTTGTGCTGAGTGAAGGGGGGAATGTCCTGAAGAATGTACACTCACAGTTCAGAGCCCAGTACAACAACACTGGCTCAACCAGCTTCTTCTAAAAATGGAATAAAGCTGGACTGCAAGAGAAATCCGAAGGACAACCTCCGCTACCCACCCAAATATCTGAGCAAGCAAGATGGTGCCCTGAGTGTCTGAATGTCTGCCTGAACACTGAATCACACTTTGTTGGGCTGAGTAAGACTTAGTGTTAAGATGACAGTGGTTTAACCTTGTGGTCAGACATCACGAAGGCTAGCTGTATAGTGACTGTGCTCTTCAGTTTGAGCTACAGTTCCCAGCGCTTTGTGATCATTATTAAATATAGGTCAGAAGCCTGTTCCAAGTGGAGAGTTTAATGACAACACATAAGCCTTTAAAGTTTTAAGCATGGATTGATGCAAAACAAGGTTCCACATTATCCAAATAACTCAAATAAACCTGCTTCATGAGCATTCAACCATTACAACACAAGGGTCAACTCAAAAACAGGGTATACTTTCATGTAAACAAGGTCTTTTGGCCCTAAATTCCAGAATGAAGCGAAAAATTTGTGGTAGTGGGTTGGACTGAAGTAAGACTAAAGGTGTAACACAAAACTGATAGACAATTTATACTATATGCTTTAAATAAAAGGTAAAACCAGGTGGGGTCATTTTGACGCCAGAGGACAAAAGGAGTATGGCAATCGGGAAGACATAACGAGGCTTAATTAATCCAGACTTGCATGATGTTAGAAAACTAAAGTGAAATTTGCTGCTGAACAACCCATTTAAACTATTTAGATTCTTCTAAACATTAGAGAACTAAAACTTCTGTTGAACGCTGTCTTACCTGAGCCGTAGCCCAGAGTGGTGACAGCACTCCTCTGGGGAAGCATGCTGTTCATCACACTGACGGACTCTTTCCAATTCAGTCTGATGATGGAGGATTCAGCTGGACCTATGTGCTTTGTTCCCAGAGAAGAGGAAATCAGTATGAAACATACACAATGTATAAAACTCATTCATCCCAATCTTACCCAGTGGAATACAAATATATACTGTATGTGACACTATGGCATTACACAGTAGAATCTTTCAAACTAGAACCAGAGATTTAAGATTTTAATCACAGGAATCAATGCCTTGTTTTCCCTCAACTCTTCCCCTAAAAGCTCTACAACAATACCTCAGTTCAGGCAGATATTTCAGATGTGCATATTAAATGGAACGAAAAAAAAAACTTTCCTAAAGACTAAGTAGGAAAACAGATCCAGAGGAAACGTTTTATGCCTGGCTCCATGTTCCAAATAAAAAAAAGCAAGCCTGAAAAGCAGCACCTTAATTGATCTTATACCCCCAAACTCATGACCAGTCTGCAAAAGTATTCCCTTCAAGCCTCACTTAGACAGAAGCCAAAGGTAGAGGTTCAGGCTGGGTAAATGTGGACTGATGTTTTCTGTGGCTTAAAGGTCCAGTGTGTAAGATAAAGGAATATCTATTCACAGGACTGGAATACAATATTCATTAGTGTGTTTTCATTAATGATTAATCGCCTGAAAACAATAATACTACAGTTTTGTTGTCTCAAAATGAGCCCATATCTTCAGTAAGTTATAGCTATAGTAAGAGCGGGTCCTCTTCCATGGGGTCTGCCATGTTTCACTGCTATTTTTCTAGAGTGGTCCAGAACAGACAAACCAAACACTTATTTAGACATGGCCTTTTGCTTTTTATGTGAATTTTGCAACCAGAGATTTGCTTGGAAGAAGAGGATGAAGTGTAGGAGAGTATTCATTTGGTTGCAATATGTAATTTCACCACTAGGTGTCACTAAATCCCACACACTGGACCTTTAAGTTGAGATTGGTAGACTTTTGACTGAAAACTAATTACAATTTCAAACAGTAACCAACATTCTGTCATTTATTGTGACATAACAACTATTTGTTGCTATTAGTTATTGCTTCCTTTACACTATTTGTTATTAAATATTTTTTAATTTTGGGTGAACTTTATTTGACTATATAATGAGTGATCATACACATAAGACTGGGTAATAGATTGGGTAATGATGAAAACAGCCCCAAAAAGCAAATTTTTCCTGTGAAGATGCTGAGAGACAATAGAAAGTCTTACTTTCTCATTTAAAAAAACAAAAACTATTCAGGCCCACACTTAATGTGTTTAAGAACTTACAACAATCTGATATAATAGGTTCCAGTGATGCAACAGAGGGAGTTCAGAGTCCACAGACAGCACACACACATACACTGCAGACAAAGACAGACATAGCTGATCCAAGAGTTTTTGGGTCTTGCTGTCTGGAGAGAAGGCCTACAGGAAGTAGGGTATCCTTTTACACAGTCACACAATCAATCAGCATGAGTTCATTCTCCAGACCTCCTGGAAAAAAAAGGGGGAAAAATCCCATCCCCTCATCAGTATTAGTTTCTACAGCATGAGGCAGATTTCAGGCCAGCCGGTAGTGTAGATTATAAACACAGAGAGGTGTAAACAGTTTGAGGAATGCCTACTGATAACATGCAAGATTTGTAAAGCTCAAACTCAAACTTGTTTTAGTGTTTCTCACTCACTGTCCAGAAACACAGTGCACATTTTGAGAGCTTGAATCAGGCCAGTGGCTAACGATTATTTTCATTTAGAGTTAATCTTCCAAATATTTTCTTCATAAATCATTAGCTCTGTA
This sequence comes from Nibea coibor, assembly GCA_023373845.1. Classification (NCBI taxonomy): domain Eukaryota; kingdom Metazoa; phylum Chordata; class Actinopteri; family Sciaenidae; genus Nibea; species Nibea coibor. The sequence goes on along the minus strand of CM041733.1, from coordinate 5,319,825 downwards.
AAGTAGTAGAAATCATATAAAAACAGAAATGTTTGGCTTTTGTTATTTATAGCTTAAGTAATGAATCAATTGTTGCCAGTTCATTTTTTTACTCAGCTCATTGATTAAACAACTCATCATTTCAGCTCTAAACTCACTTTACTGATTTCACAATATTTTGTTTCAACATCAGGCATTAATAACTCACACACTGCACATACAGACGCAGAGGGATGTAGCCAATAGTTTGAAGAGTCGCTGATAACCACTGTTGGCTGTCATCAACTTTTCTTTTAATTGGCTGTGTCATTTTTCAGTTATTAAAGAATCCCTGACATTAAGTGTGACCCAGCACCTTTCAGCCGCTTAAGAGAGCCAACTCTGACAGCTCACTTGACTTTTTGACTTTTTAAGCAACAAAAACAAAATCAATTATTTTCCAGCATTTCAGTAAGTGTATGTATATGATATCAGCTCTACATTTGGAAACAACAGTGCATGCAGGAGTATGAGATATGAGACATACTTACTTCAAAGTTAGGTCTGACATAGCCGTATAAATGAGACAAAATGCAGCCATGTGATTTTCCCCGAGCATCACTGTTTGTACCGTCCAGGACATTTAGGAGCTGACTAAAAGCGGAGAAGAAGAAAAAAAAGAACCTTTCTGCCTCATTCACATAGTTGCGGCTCCATTTTTTGGTGTGTCCGCTCTTCCTGAAGTTGAAGTCCTCTCTCTCTCCCTCTGTATGAAACAGCAGAGTAAAGTCTTCCCATGACAAAGGATCAGACAGGAGACCCTCTCCCCTCCCACCTCAACTCCCTCCTCAGATTCTCCTCCCCAGGAGAGAGGGAGGGGGGGACAGTGTGTTTACTTTGCAGCATCAGGCTCAGTTGCTGCCGCTGTCTGGTTAGATAGAGAACTGTTCTGATGCAGAAAGAGGCAAAAAGGCAGGAATGAAGGAAGCATTATTACCCTATTACCGTTTATTATAAGTACATAAAGGGAATCAGTATGTTAAGTCCCTTCTAACTGCAGAGACTTCTTTCCTGTCTGTAGCTGATTCCGACCTTTCACCTCGCAATGATCAATAAGCTCCAGTATCATGTTATCATTATGTCATATTCCAGCATTGACACACAGTGAGTTACTGCAAATCTGTTCTCGTCATGTGACATCTAATCTCACGTCTTAAAGCTTTTATAGGCTCTAGTGGCTGCACAATTACAATGGCAACAGTTTTCCTGCTGTCTAGCCAATTTGTTCACACACACACACACACACACACACACACACACACAAAAACACCTCTTCTCAGTTTTCACTCTGCTTGCAATGTGTGTTTTCTGTGGGAGAAAAGTACGCATTGGTGTTGAAAGTTGTAAAAAAATAAAATGTTGACTTTTAAATTGTTGTTTCAGCAGTAATGTGGGGGCGGGAGGAGGCCCCATGGCTGTGTTTGAAAAGGAGCCAACCTCACTCCCCCTCTTAACTGTGCAGGCAAGGACCGAAAAGCCCCTCACGGTCAGAAAACATCACACACTACGGCAGCATGGAGCATATTCAATGCCCTGATCAGTCTTTGGTCTAATACATTCATGTGGTGATTCAATTCGTCAACCTTTGCGTTTAAAGCAAATGGTAAAATTGTAGAGGATAAAGCAGAAAGTTTCAGAGAGTAGAATGAATGGAAAAAATCCCCTGATTCTCACTGAAATCTTGAACCATCATGCAAAAAAAAAACTCCAATTACATCATAGGGAGGGGGTGGTGGAGCGCAGCCTGGACGAGATGATTACTTCCAGACACAGAGCTGGGGTCTTTGTCATAAAAACACACACAGACACACACACACACGCACGCACACGCACACACACAAACACACACACACACACATGTCTGTCTGCCTTTCTCTTTGTCTCTCTTAAAGTAACCACACAACATTTGCTGAAAACTGTTCTGTGTGTGCGTATGCATTTTTTGAAACTGTTGTCGATGTTTCTGACGAAATCGGCCAGTCCCAAAGCAATTTTGGGGAGTTACCCCAGAGTTCTCTCCCTAAACGTTTTAGTCATAATGGAGAAAGCTAGTTGATTGTTGAATCCCGTTCCCAGGATGTCAAATATCGGTGCAAATGGCAAACAAAGTCACTTGGGCATAAATTTGGTCTTTCTTGTAATGTATTTTGTTGGTGTATTCATGATGGTGAGTATCTTGCCAAAAATAAACATTGCAGAGTTTGTGGCAAAATAAATCATTCTGCAAGACAATGCCGCTCAATATCGAGAGACACAAAGTGACTGCAAAACAAAACAAAGTTAACCAGCTTCCTAGGAAGGGCCATCACATAACAAAGACTGCACTGGGTGGAAAAACAGACCACAATTCTTCCAAAAGTGCTGATGTGTATGGTTTTGTAACTGATAACAAGATTTCAGTTACCACAGATCGATCTACATCAAGCTAAACAGCCATAGCATGCTAGTTTTAAATGATCCAGGGGCCTCAGCAAATTGCGTCAATGAAGCAAGTTTTGAGATGCCACGCCCACAACTCAGCCCCACAAAGACAAAAAAAATAGCGTTTTGCAGTAAAACTACACCTGATGGTAGTGTATATATACAGCAAGCGTAAGACAGTGTACCGTGCATACTACCCAGCAGAAACATTACAATGTCAATGAGGAGTAAAGGAACAGACACACAAAGAAGTAACATGGACACAAGTTGAGGTGAAAGAAGAGGTGAAAGACAGAAAAGTGCACTAGCAGAGAGAAGCTAAGTGGGCTAACACAAGAAAAATGGCGGTCATCGCATCATCAGCAGTAAACACCCATTTCCGGTTGGTTTCACCTGGCTTAATCAATAAATATAATAGGGTATCATCTGCAAAACAATGAAAGTTAAAGGAGTGATTTTGAATTTTCCCAGCACAGAACCTTGTAGAACTCTGTGACTAACTTCAGAGTGCATGGAGGTGTCATCAGTGACACATACACATGAATGATTAATCTGATAAATAGGACTGAAATCAGCTTAATGAACTTCATTCAATGTCAATTGGATTGGAAGTCTTTGTAAGAGGATTTGACCATGTCTTGCTTGGGAGAAGTGATGTTCCTGATCATAGTAATGCACCAAGTGCAAAGGTGTGTTTGGCTGATTTTGACAATGTTGGTGAGGAATTCAGTGTCCACTTGTATTTATTAAAGCTGGAGTATATTAATAAGACTAAATATTGAAGCATCAGTGAGGAGAGAGAAAGTGAGAGAGAGGCAACGGGCAGAACAGGTTCACAATTCATTGCCCATACAGACCTTTTGTGAATTAACCTTGGTAAGCAAACAATGGAACAAAGTCATGGCAAAGTCATGTTGCTTCTGTTGTTACTCTAACAAAGGTGCATGCTGGTCTTATACTCATCCTCCAGAGAAAAGATGAGAACTGCTGAGCCATGTGTTGCTCTCTGTAAGAAAAAATCAAACTAAAACAGACAAAACAGCCATGATTGTTTTTTTTCTTTTAATTTTTTTTTATTTTAAAGGCAGGAAAACAAGTTCACTTAATGTTAATAATAGTTTTTCTAAGTGATCTCCAGAGAATCCCATTTCTAATGTTGGATGGATGAAACATGAATATTCCAATGCTTTGTCCTTCCAGTCCTTCCAAATCCTCCCTCTCTGGACTCTACTAAACTGCAGCCCATCACTTCCTTCCAGGTGGTCCTACTGGTTTTTCTTCCTGTTCTATTTTAGTACCTGGTTGTAAAGCCACACTACACTCCTCTGCCGTGAGTTTAGTGTCTGCCAGTTCACCCTGTGCTTCAATTTGTAGTTGTCTGTTGCATTCAATGTCATGTTGTCCGTTTATGTATGAAGGTGTGTTGTTTAGATCTTTGTGAAGCCCACCTCCAACAAAAGCTGCTCCGTTGTATCTGTGTGATGCAGTTCTGGCCTCCATCGCTGTACCAGTAAGAGAAAGTCAAAATGGTCAGTCAAAACAGTAACAGTAGACAGACACAGATATTGGATGTGAGACTTCCAGACAGACTTGGCCTCTCTGAGTTGCTAGCTCACACAGATGCCCAGTGACTGTTAAAACCTCAGCAGACTATCTGTTTGTGTCCAGTGTGGACACATAGAGCCTGACAGCAGATGCTCATGACTGATAAGTTCTGTTACCTCTGACTACTGGCAGCTGTACACTCACTCAACGGTTAGTCTGTCACTCTGATTGGTGTTACCTCCCACGTTACAGACTACTTAGCTCCCCACAGAGACTCTCTAATGCTGTGTGTGTGTGTTTTTTTTTAATTTGCTGGGAGAGAGGGGGCTAGCAAAATTTGGTGCACTTTATTTTAACTCACAACTAGACTGTGGCGCATAATATGTTTTCCAACTATATACATTTTCTGCCATTGTGATTAGTCCTGCAAAATGATATGCTATACAGCAAAAGGATCAATTCAAATGAGGAGCCAAGAAATGAATATACAACCTTCCAGTTATTAGACTACCCACTCTACCACATGAGTCACAGAACTACATGCACAAAATGCTTGAATGGACTGAAAATCTTACATACCTCTTAGCTTTATGAATTGAGGAACAGCTATGATGATGGTGAAGAAGAAAAAAGCTGCAGAAGCTGCAGTGCTCCACCATGACCTCTGCACACTCTGCTCATCCACACCTGTAAAGCAGACATACCATATTTCTTTTAGCAAATTGTTCTTATTTTGCTTTCTGGAGTTTCTACAGTTCACATCTCCACAGAAGAATACTCACTTATTGATGAAATCGTTATGTTTACGTTGGTCTCAACAATGTATCTGCTCTGCAGGCCTGAGAAGGTGCAAGTATACATCCCAGAGTGTTCCTCGGTGTCTGGTTTGGGAAGCTGAAGAGATCCATCTCCCATAAGAAGCAGGTCCTGGTCCAGTTCAGCTTGACTTTCCCACAGGTTAAAGGTGAGTCTGTTTTTTGTGTCATATCTCAAGATGACTGTGGGTTCGCTGGACGAGGTGAAGGTCCAGGTGAAGGAGAAATTCTGTAGACTGTGCGGGGCGATGCATGGGATGGACAGTGCAAGACCCTCTTCATGTGTTATATCTGAAATATATCATATATGTTTGCGTTTATTTGTCCGAAATCTTCCTGTTCATGAAATCTGTCATTATGTAACCAAAACTCACCTTGTTTTTTCCGAGACGCAGTCCACACCTGGGTCTTGTCAGCTGATATAAAAGAGCAGAAGTACGTATAGTTGGAGAAATTACCAAGAATCTTCAGCGTGCTCACCACAGTGAACAGACCCTTGTGGTCTGTGGTTTTGATGGTTGAGTTTTCCAGAGCTTCCTGGGCAGACGGCGGGTCTGTGGCCCATGTCACCTGAGGGACAGGGTAGATGTTGTGAGAGGAGCAGGTGACCATCTCGTCGGTCATCTCCATAATCACTGACTGGATGAGAGCTAGAAGAGAAGCAGGCAGACAAGACAACACAATGAGGATGCGGTTCTGTTGTGGGAGTGACTAGCTGCTCTTTCGAATAAATCTCCCGCAGATGGTGCTTCGGTTGCACTTCAGTGCACATCCTGTCCTCTGGCTATACTGCTCTACAATGCAAAATGGCAGAACTTTGTAAAAAAAAAAATGTGTAATTTATTTGAAAGCTGTGTTTTACATTTACAGCAACTAACACAAAACTGGAATCTGCACTGGATGAGTGTGTGTGCAGCACACTTGGTTTGAGGGCTATGTCAAACAAGGCTAGCTTGTGAGATGGCCACAGTTAGCCCCCACCCCCCTCCTCCCAAAAAAGCTAGCTGCTATCCATAAATTAAAAAATATCAATTTCAATAAAATAATATTTTAGTTATCAGTAAAGAGGTCCAGGATGATCTTTGCTGTAAAGATCATGCATTATTATTATTATTATTATTATTATTATTATTATTATTATTATTATTATTATTATTTGTATTGTATTTATTTATTTTGTTTTTCTGCATGACAATTAACCGTCAGTAGTTCAGCTCTTGTCTGCTCTCTGAATGCTTTTCTATTAACATGCAAGCAAGAGCCTGTCTGCAGGGCTGGAGTGGAAAAATAGTGCCAAGTGTTCCACCTTGTTGTCACGTCCTCAAGGGTAATTCATGAATGGAGACGCTTCAGCACTCAAAGCCTCATCAGTGCCGAAGTCATCAATTTTAGACGAGTGAAGAAAGCCAAAAACAAACCCCGGTTCTGAAAAGGGAAAACATCATGCTGTGAACTTGTACTGACCCTTCACCTCCAGGTTGACAAAGATCTCCTGGTTGCCCTTTCGTGTGCTCGTGTAACACTTGTATCTGCCCTTGTCTTGAACTTTGACCCTCTTGAGGAGCAGGGAGGCATTGCCATGAGGGATGTGGGAGTTGAACAAGCAAGTCCTTCCGCTGAAGTGTTTGTTCTGGAGTCCAAACTGGTCCTTGTTGTAGTAGTAGCTGTGAACAGGGATTTGCTGCTTGTACCAGTGGATCACCACGGTGCCAGTGGGTTTGAAGCTACAGGGCAGGATGCAGTCATCAAAGATGATACAGGTGACATTGGTATCTGGTAAAAAGACTTTGAGATGATTAATCCTCTGTCAAAATTCAAGAGCACTGCATTGTTCATATGAGTATAATTAAAGTTAATTTCTACATCTGTGCCAGTTTCATTTCATCTGTGCCATTTCCTACAACACTTGATCATCTTATTTCTGTGTGTTTAGTTGTCTAATAAACAGTCTGAGCTGTTTGTTTTACTAGATTCTCTGTCACACTGCAACCCTAGTATGTGCTCAGTGCTTTCCCACAGATGTGTGCAGCTGTCACAGCTGGTTAACACTCTCAGTGCTCCGAGGACATGGTGCAGCTGAGTTTACTGCTGCACTGTAAATATGAGAATCAGAATCAGTTTAATGCCAAGGAGAATTCCACATATAAGGAATTTGCCCCGGTGTTTGGGTCCATAACATGCATAACAAGTGGAAAAAATTAAAGAAGATAAAGAACAAGTACTATTATCAAGTCAAGAAGCACACATAGCTTGCCTGGCCCTTAAATATTACATGCTAGTAAATAAATAACTGTATATCATTAATGGTTGCATCATAGCGTTGTGCTTTCTACAGTTAAATGCATTTCTGTGTCCAAAAGTGTGTGTATTCTGCAAAAAAAGTCTCACCAGCATCTGACTGAATTTGCAAAGTGAAAACATTGATGGATCATAATGATACCAAAATATGTGAAATTTACCACAACAGCTAAGCATTTTCCTACATACTGCAGAAAGATTATACAGAGCATCTATATAATTCACTTTGTTCAGAAACAATGACTCTCATGAATTGTAGGATCAGATGTTGAGTATTACGATACCTTTGGAGTTTGTCAGTAACAATTTCTCTGAGAAAAAAAGCAGCGTAATCAAAAGTCCATGAGTCTCTGCCATGCCAGACAGCCTGCCCCGAGTTGTTGATCCTGTAATAGTATTTGGCATGCGTGCGAAACACAGTGGTGTGCAGTGAACTGTTTCTGTGTGATTCCACTTTACATCCTTCTTAACACTCATGAAACACTGACTAATTAACCAGGCAGGTAAAAGTTTAACCAGCCTCCTTGCGAATGCTTCACAACAGCTCTACTGAAACAGTTCAGTAACATGCATCTTCTTTGAGATTCACAAAATGTCATCACAGATATCGAAAAAAAAGTTTTTTTCAGTCATTTTATGCTGAAACGAAGAACCTAATTCAAATCACACACCCTCACAATGAGAGAAAATTCAATAATTTGCTTAAGAGAAAACCAGAGAAATGAAGACAATACAGTAGTCCTGCTGTAGAAATACTTGTATTTTGCCAATGCCTTCAGATATTTCTAGTTAAATTATATCAGAAAATTCTGTGTGAAAGACAAATGTAGTTTTCATCAACCTCATGAGAAGGTTTCCACAGTTGGTAACTCTATTATATCTAAACATCTAAAACTCTCTACACTGAGTTTACTTCTCACGTCCAGATCAGCATCTCTGTTTATTTTATATAAATATGTAGGACAACAAAAACAAGGCCACTCTTTATTACACAGATGGTGCTACCTTACAGTATATGTAGCAGAAGTGCACAAAAATGAAACTTTCAAAAAAAAAATTCAAAATAACAATGCAAAATTTCACATATCCATCACACATATTTGGATAGGAGAGTTACAGATATGCAACAAATCGGCATTTTGTGTTTGGCTTCTCTTATAAACACACCTGGGCAAGAATCTTTCTGCATGTCTGATTCAGCTGCTAATCTTCTTGTGTGTTGTGGAATGGAGAGTAATGTGGAAGGAAAAGTATCCTTTGATGGGTTGTTAACTCTTCTGTGGCTGGACAGGCACAGTGAAACCCCACATTGTCCCATACTCTCCTCACCTTGCACGAGTCTTTCAATTCATCAAAGAATGATAACAGGCACTCAGCATTATATTTTCCAGTTAGGAGTTGCAGTTTGCAGTTTTATTTTGTTTATTTTTTGATGCAGATGTAGCAGAATATTGCAAAATGTAGTAATCTTACTTTATTTTGTTTTGTATGTGTGACTTTAGATCAGAGATGCAATGACATTAGTTATTTCAATGTAGCTCAAAATCTAGTTCAGTAATGGTAGAGGTAAAATTCTGATCTACATATGTTAATGTTTCATTTTTATATGCTGGCATAAACACAGTGTGTGCTGTTTAAATGTGGCTGCTCATGAATAATACAGCTCGACATTAGTTCTTAACATATTTTGACAGATGATGACCTCTAGAGGCCACAGATGAGATATCACTTCCACATGTGAATGGCGGATTTCTGTCCAGCAGCTGTGGGATCACATGTACAAGAGAACCAAGGTCCACGTGCGTGATTCTTTAAGATGCCACTGCTCATGTCTGTCCTCAATCAACTTTAATCCCAGATTAAAGGGACCATGCCACTAGAGTGGAGTCATGCTGTCCATGTTTTGATTTCATCATTGATTCTCATCAAGTTTTCATGCTGCTGAGATGTTCCATTGCCTCACTGGCACATTTCATATGAGGTTATAATCTAACTTAGTCACAGTCAGTGCACTTCACTTGCTTGCTTCCATGGGTGCAGCACACAGCCATGTGTTTGCAGCAAATTAGTTTCATATCTGGCTACCTGAGATGTCATCCCAGGCAGCGGGCAGCATCACACAGGATGTTCAGGACAGGAATACAAATTTCAAAAGGAGAACATTCTGGCTTTAGTATTATATATCATTATCAACATCAACGTGAATATTAAAATTGTTTTATTTTAATTTCAAATTTTATTTGTTTTAAGGATTAAACCTGATAAAGATTTGTCTCTCTAACCCTCACTCTAGATCAGCAGTGGGATTTAAAAACTGTTTTGAAACTGACCTGAAAGAACTCTGAAGAAGAGTTCACAGTAGCTTGTGATGACAACATTTTAAATCTCCAACCTGCAAAAGTCTACGTGGGGGAAATCTCATCACTACTGAAAATCTGCTCCATTCAGAACAAAATGACTTTGGGTGCATCTGAAATTAGTGTGGGTGAACTAGTAGCTACAGTGAGAATGAAACATAGTGTAGGTGTTAATTGGTCCTGAGAATGGTACCTAATAAAGATTATGCTGGAACACAGCTGGACAAAAGTTGACACTGGTAAGTGAATATAGCATACTTTTCAGCCACAGTTTACTTTATTTATAATGGTTCCTCAGAAACATTATATTTATTACATATAATGACATATTGAGTTCTATTTTCATTTTCCAGAGCAAAATAAAGTTTGGTTTACTACTGCCCAGAGTCCATTCAGCTTGATATACTAATGAACAATTACAGATATCAGTTTCATTCACTATGACCACCGTTTTCTTATTAAAAACACATTATACAAGCATTGCCTTAGCCTTTTATACTTACCTATATACTTAACAGGCATATCACTTAGAGGAGTGAGGCTGTTCTCATCATTACCCGAGTGTATGATGACTCCATTAATTATTTATTCAAAAAAGTTCACCCAAAATTTTAAAATATTTAATACCAAATAGTGTCAAGGAAGTGATAACTTACAAATAGTTGTTATCTTCACAACCCATGAGAAAATGTTGGTTATAGTTTGAAACTGTAATTAGTTTTCAATCAGTGGACTACCCATTTCAACTTAAAGGTCCAGTGTGTAGGATTTAGTGGCACCTTGTGGTGAAATTGCAGATTGCAATGAAATGAATACTCTTCCACGTCACACACTCTTCTTTTAGGCATGTAGGAAAAACTCACATAAAAATTCACATAAAAAGCAAAAGGCCACGTCTAGATCAGTGTTTAGTTTGTCTGCTCTGGGCTACTGTAGAAAATTTGCGTTCAGCATGGCAGACTCCATGGAAGAGGACCCACTCTCACTGTAGAAAAAAAAGACTAATTATAAAACAACAAAAACACAATGATTCTTATTTTCTGGTTATTATACACTAATGACAACATACTAATGAATGTTTAAAAATTATAAATACTCCTTACATACTGGACCTTTTGAGAAATCTGTATTTTGTCATTGGATTGCGTTTTACTGCAAAGCATTGCTTTTATTTATTGTCCAAAATGTACACGGTCTGAGGTCTTTAAACCACAGTGCTGGATCACAAAGGAAACCTTTCATGTCTAAGTGTATGAGCTGATGATCATGTTACATTTATACAAGCAAAACAAACACTGACTTTAACCTTTTTTCTTATGGTAAGTCACTGCCATTGGGGAATCACATCCCCTGTATGATAGCTGCTCAAAAGCTGTAAGCGCAACGTTTGCAGACGTGTCGCTGACATATGGCTGCATCTGTCTCTCCTTGATGGGATCTTTTGCATCCTCCCACCACCACAGTGTACAACTTAAGGGAAAATCCTGCAATGCATAAAAGTAGGCTACAGGCGCTTTATTTTTATCTGGCCAGAATGATGAAACTGTCGGTTGTATTATCCCCCACCCCTCCCAACCCCACCCGCTGCTGACTCCAGTTTGTAGGTTACAGAAAGATTTCACCAACCACAGATAAGAAGATTAGAGAGGAATTAATGGTAGGCCTATTCCTTTGTCATTATAGGAATAAATTGATATTTGGTTTTAAATCAGCGGGTGGGGACAGTGGGGAGTTGGAGCAACATGTTTTGTCAGGAGATGTAAGCAGAGGGATGGCACAGTGACAAGCAAGCTCAACCAGGGGGGATGCCTGTGCACCGGAGCTAAGCACTGGATATCTCAAACTGATGTTCATCATGTTGCAGGAGATGAAAGAGCACGATAATGAAGAAGTAGCTGAGTGGATGCATGGTGGGGCATAATGAGTGCTGCTGGGACATGGACTTGCCAGTAGAGGACAGGGACAGCCGTGGCATTCCCTGGGTGAGACGCTGACACACAGGGAGGAACATTTGGGTTCCTCTCGCCTTTCTAGTCCCAGCTTAATCATGAGAGTAGTCCTCCTGGCCTTAAGACTGATGTGCTTGGCCTGGTTGTGGCCTGTCACACAGCTCAACAGCAGCCAGTTCCCGAACAAGAGGAGACACAAGGAACTGTATGTCGGAGAGAACACCAAACAAAAGCACGGCGGGTGAGCCAAAGTGGAATTTTTCCTGTGACATATAATTGTGGAAATGCTTCTGCTGTTAAGAGAGCTATATTTGATTGCTTTATGGAATCTATGCTATTTTACCAGTGTCATCACCGATGTGTTTAGAAAGCTAAGAGCAGGTGATTGGAGTTGTGAGATGTGTATTTGACTGACTTTCTCTTTTATGATGATTTATAATATTCAGACTTTTTAAGTGTACATTTATTTTGAAAAAAGTAGTCATGTACATGACAACTAAATTCTGGATTCATATTAAGCGCTTCATTAAGACTTCTAGGAAGACAGAAGACAGATGGGCCCCTAAGAGCAAAAAAACAGTTCTAGTGTCAACTTATGCATGGCCTAGTTTATCCTGTTAGATCACTGTCGATACCCTGAAATTCCAAGAACTTTCATTTCATTTAGACCGAGGCCTTCTAAGTATGAAAGTCCAATCAACCATCACTAACCCCCTTGACCAGCTGTCAGTTTCCAGAGACACACACTGGAAACAGAAAGCTGGTGGCAGAGTAAAAGTTTCCATGAATGCTGTTATTTGTTGTTTTTGCTTGTCAGACGAGTGGATCTTAAGTTAAAAAAGATGGACAGCACCAAGTCTATGTTAATCAAATCTGAGCAGCTGCTTCGGATTGAAGACCATGACTTTGCAATGAGGCCAGGCTTTGGAGGTAAGACAAACATCTAATATGTCTTATCAACTTCATTTGAATTCTTCTTCTTTCTCTTTCTTGTCTTTGTTATTCTGGATAACCATGTGCTTTCCAGGCAACCTAGTAAGGTTAATGTAGGTTACTGTGCTGTCTTTGGTATTACGCCTCCCAAAAAAACCTTTAGTGACCCAGATTGTCTGCCATCTGAGACAGTGACTGCAGCCGGTAGTACAGATAAAATAATCTGAACTGTATACCTAATTCTGGCGGGGTTGTGCTTTAGTTTTTTTTTTTTTTTAGTTTGCAAACACTGCATGTTAACATGTTCAAAATCCTTTCCATTATTATAAGTGACAAATTCAAAAAAAATTATCTCATGACACTTTTATATAGTCATACTCATTATAATATTATTTACAATTTGCACCATGAGCAAGCAGTTGACAATGGTGGCGGTGCGGTCCTATGATTGTGTATACCATATGACAGAGCAAACATGTGTTCCTGCACTAAGATCATTACATAAAACATCTGTCAGCATACATTGTGGGGGTGGGGATGACGGTAGCAGACTTCCTGTATGGCTGTGTCACACTGTGTCAACTCTTCATTGTGGTATTGTACTTTGTCAAATGCTGTTTTGTTTCTGTCCAGGTGTGTGTATGGTTGGATTGTTCCGCATTGTCTTGAATCTTGTAGCTGATCGGTTTCCTCTAGATTGTATTTACAGTCTCGTCCCATTGACCTTTTATCAGATACTTTACTCTCAGTTGGTACTGGAGTTTCAAACAGTCAAATAGTTGATAGAGCCTCAGTGACCTAACATGAACAGGCCTTCCAGGACCCTACTTACCCAATATAATCCCTCTCACTTCACAACTCTATTGTTATTGTAGACTGATGCTTTTGAGGGCTTACCTTCATTAGATAATGGCAGAGAGTTTGTAGGTACACATTGTACATTTACAACATTCTGCCACTGGACGATGACATAAGGAATAGTAGATGGTAAATGGATTGTACTTATATAGCACCTTTCTAGTCTTCCAACCACTCGACGTGCTTTTATAATACTTATCTCATTCAGCCATACTTATGTTGCTCATCAACTGCTCATCAGTTTTTGGGAACTAACTATTCATGCACAATGGCACCCAAATCTTGCTCAAGAACAGACTGAAAGAGCCAGGATCCGAACCTCTGTTTATCTAATTAGTGATGCTCTCTTCCCTGAGCGTTAGCCATCCCTAGGAACAGTTCACTTTCACATATGCGTTATATTGTTATATCATTGTAATAATTTGATTGAAGAAGAGGTTTGAGTTTATCTATGCAGACTGCTGCACTGGCATGTGTGCTTGCTGTCAAAGTTGAACCTCCTTGTTGCATAATTCATGATGGGTTTTTGTTGGTCATTAATCTAAACACAGCTACGTGTAGCAAGAAAAGCCCTGGTTTATTTGCTGCCTCTGAGACCTACTGTACATTTTCTCACAGTCTTTGAGTGGGTCAGGTCATGTGAACTGAAATACTCACTGATAGGATTGTTGCTGTCAGTGATTGCATGCTAGGGTAGACTTCAGACTCTTATCGAAATAGGCAGTTAGACAAACATGATCTAATGAATAAATGAGTTTTCACACAGGGTGTGAAATAAGTAGCACAAAGAAAACTGTTTCCTTGTATGTTGCTGTGTTGAGCCAGAGTTATTCCCACAGGCCAGATTTCACAAATACAATAAAATCAACTTTGGATCTATTGCCTATCTGATACAGTCTTATTCTGAAAGAACTGTGTTACACAACCCTTCTCAATCTATACGGTTCATTTTTTAGGTTCAGCTATTCCTGTCGGAATTGACGTCCAGGTGGAGAGCATTGACAGCATATCTGAAGTAAACATGGTAAGTGCTTCTAAGGTTGTCTGACCACTACACAGTGGGTGCATCCCAAGTTTTTTAAATTGCTTCCACGTTCCCCTCAATGTTCCTTGCATCTTAGTCCCTGCAACAAGAGAAGAACATGTTTTTAGCGAAATGAAACACCCTTTCCTCAAGGGTCAAGTGAAGCGACATCTGCTTCTTATGACCGGGTCAGCTGATCACAGCAATCAACAACCAGTTGTCATTGGGCTTTAACAGCTGTTAAGACTTTTGATGGAGTTTGCGTGCACTGTGCTGATACCAAGGAAGTCAAATTATTAATGTTTTCTCTCTGTAGCCTGATAGCACAAAGAACAACCCGAACAATCTATCTTGATACTGTGTCCTGTTATTTGTGCTGCAGAATCATTTCTACTGGCAGAAAGGGTTTATATTTTTTATTTTGTGAATTTGAAAAGTCATTGGGGAAAACAATAGATGAAGATTTCTAATAAATGATACATGTTTTTTGTGGTCATTTTGCTGTTAACCTCAAGTTAACACAGATTTTTTTTTCCATGGTGAATCAAAATATAAAAATTGTCAGCCTTAATCTGTAATCTGTTGTTTGAAATCCAGTTATGCTGTTATACATCAGATCAGTCCGATCAGCTACAGTGCCCAATCAGTAACTGACATAAGGGGACATGTCGGGATTTCAAAGGTTTCCCTGAAGGCTGTTCTCATGTATCCTTGCTCATGGCACCTCAGAGAACCCTCCTCTGAGGGAGAGAGGAAATATCAAATAAGCGACCTAGGATGCATTTAAGTCTCCTTTTCAATGTTAGGTTTGAGTACTTACATTGGTTCTGTTTTCCAGGACTTCACCATGACTTTGTACCTGAGGCATTACTGGCAGGATGACCGTCTGGCCTTCCCCTCCAGCAGCAACAAGAGTCGTACCTTCGATGCACGTCTGGTGAAGAAGATTTGGGTTCCTGACGTGTTCTTCGTCCACTCAAAGCGTTCTTTTATACATGACACAACCATGGAGAACATCATGCTGAGGGTTTATCCTGATGGCAATATCCTCTATAGTGTCAGGTAAAAAAATATGTTACTTATAAAGAAATTACCATTATCAATCTAGGAATAAATGAACAGGAAATGACATCTTACTAGTTGGTTGACTGATATTAATCTATGCAGCCACACTCTTGAAGTCAGCTTAATTCAACTATTACATGTTTTTTGTGAACACAGATGCTTATGTTGTGAGTTATGTGGGTGATTCTTTAACTGTGAACTTTGTTTTTAGGATCACCGTGACGGCACTTTGCTCAATGGACTTCAGTAGTTTCCCTCTGGACACACAGAATTGCTCTCTGGAGCTGGAGAGCTGTGAGTATCAAACTTGCAACACTGCTCTCTGTGAATGCCTGGTAGGATATCCAAAGCAGATTTTTTTAATGGTAATTTTGTTACACTGAATTTGTAAAACTAAATACTTTAAATAAATACTTCACACAAGCTGCTTGCTTGACATGTTTCGCTGGAAAACATGTTATGCAACCTTTGTATTGATTTGTAATTTAAAGGCACTGGCTGGCGATACTGTTGTGGTCACTGAATTATTAAACACTATCTATGTTGCTGAGCGCTGAAAACACTACTGAAGTCAAAAACACTATTTGATATATTATGTAGTGATGGGATAGACATACATACAGTTCAGAGTGAATTACAGACAGTATTGCCATCTTTGTTCACTATTGAGTAAACAAGTCATGATCCTCAACCAGGTCACTTAAATGCCAGTGTTTCTTTTTTCATCCAGTTCTACTCTGAAGTTAGAGTCCTGTTTACTTTTGTGTATTCTGAGATTTATGTCTCTTTGGCTTGCTTCTCTTGGACTGCTAATCTCATAAAGCATAGAAGTTGATCTCAGAGGAGAGTCGGGAGCTCCATTTCAGTGCTCTCTCCTCTCCTCCGAGAAAAACAACTAGTCAACATGTGAAGCTGTCACCTCCACCTCCTTCTTAAACCCCATTCTCTCCTCTCTCAAAGATGCTTACAATGAGAACGACCTAATGCTCTACTGGAAGAACGGGAACGATTCATTAAGGACTGACGAGATTGTGCTCTCTCAGTTTTTTATTGAAGACTTCCAGCCTTCCTTTGGGCTTGCCTTCTACAGCAGCACTGGTATGTGAGGTTGGAGCCTCGGGGGCCCTGTGAGCTGTACCCTGTTTGGGAACAATCACAGAGTTCCTGACGTTACCAGAACCACTACTTTATAGAAGTAGTTACTTTCAGTAAAAGTATCAGTCACACTCGAGGCCCCTTTAAAGGAATACCGCTCTCATATCTCTCAATATGAAGCTAAAGCAGTGTAGAGGTGGAAGCAGGGGGAACAGCTGGTCTGGTTCTGTCCAAAGGTATCAAAACTAATAGCATCTCTGAAGCTCACTAATTAAGAGGTTCATTTGTTACACTGGAACAGAGACTGTTCCCCTCCGTTTCAAGTCTTGGTCAAGGTGACAGAGTAGACAGGAGAAATGCTGAACAAGGACAAATCATGCAGAAGAACTGGAGGACCAGGCATGGGGGAACTGGAGACTATGAAGTATCTTTACTTCTAGGTTGTAACTGGTTGGATTTATGGTCTTTGTTCACATTAGGAAGAATCCTATTTTGACAGAGAAATAAGACAAGTCAGAAATGCAAGCGTGACAAAGTAGATTGAAGTGAAAGGTCAATTTTTGTTGCTGGCCTCTTTGAGCTGTAGGATATGGTAAACTGTCCTATCTAATGTTCAGTGTTGTGCGGTCAGAGTTGTCAGGATGATGGCGAGAGAGATGAGTTGACCTCGGAGGCCTTTCCTTAAACTGTCCTTTGTTTCTCTTCGTGAAGACTGAGGTGAGCTGGGAGACACAACTGATCCAACAGGTAAATTAAAGTTGCCTTGCATATTGAGGAGAGATGAACCGAGCAGGATACAGACCAAAGAAGAGATGTATGTAGTAATGTTGAGGCTTGCTAGACTCTTCCTGGAAGGTTTTTGGATCACAGAAAATGGGGAGGTGTAGAAGTTTCCAGTTTCTGTTGTTGGGTCTGCTGGGGTAGGTTGATGGAAACATGGTCGTTTTCATTTATCTAAATAATTAGTTGTCTGATGGAGATAGTGAGATGAAGTTCATATACTAGATGAGGTGTATGGATGGATGAAGGTGCTCACAGGATGAACTGCTAGCTCACTTTTATGAATGTGCTCGAGGCGATGCTTTGTGGTTCCAGTTCTAGGACATACGAGAGCAAACAGGAGCAAACAGAGGGTTAGGAGGGTCTAGGATTTTCAGAAGTAGCATGATTGAGGTGTGGATTTGCTCAAGAAACTCTCCTGATAGCTTCAGTAAAAGGACAGATATGAGAGGAGTTACTTTCTCATCGGAGGTCTAGGTTCCATTTCAACATTTCTGTGTGATTGTCTTGTTTTCTGCCTCAGTTTACTGTTATACTGTCATAGTCCCCACCCTGCTTGCCGCACCTGCACTATATCTGTTTATTTCTGTTTCAGGTTGGTACAATCGGCTCTACATAAACTTCATTCTCAGGAGGCATATCTTCTTCTTCATGCTTCAGACTTACTTTCCCACCATGCTGATGGTGATGCTATCCTGGGTGTCTTTTTGGATAGACAGGAGGGCGGTACCTGCCCGCGTCTCTCTGGGTACTGAGACCACATGTCAATATGACCATTAACACATATTGTACATATAGTATCCAACAAAAAAATACATTTTGTGTTATGCACAAAATGTGAAATTAAAAATGTATTTTCATAAAAATGGTCAGAAATATCACAACAACTAGTATTTATAGTTTTTATGATTTGTTTAGTATTTGGAAATACTGTATGCTCATTTGCTTTCTTAAAGAGATTTATATACTAAATATTAAGAGGCAGCCCATTAGCTTAGCTTTAGCATCAAAACCGAAAACAGGAAAACACCAAACTGGAACCTCTAAATCACTCACTAATCACTAATTAATTAATGTATTATATCTCTTTAGTCTGTACTGGAATTGCAGTGTAAGAATTACAGTTTGTGGCTCATGTGTAGGACTATTTCTTGGCCTGGTGCAGTGATCATAGGGAGGTTACTAAACAACCAGTAGATTATTCCGCCTCCTATAACTCTCCTTTATATTTAGGAACTTTTCTAAACCCTCTTAGCAACTTTATTTCTAAAAAGCAACTAGTGACTTATTCAGACCAAAATGTTAGGGTTCTCTTCTCTTGTCGACATTCAGCATATTGAATGGTGGCTTAAGTTAGGTTTGTGAGACATTAAATATCAAATTCATTTGAATTTGCTTCCCTGAGACAAACAGATTAAAGGTCTGAAAGATATGTAAAACACACAATTCCACAAAATATAATATTCATGTGGTGGTTTTACCATGCTGTGCCTATTGGTTACCAATCTACCAACTACTGTGGTGGTGTGTCTGGGGATTTGCGTTACTACTAGTATAATACACCAAAACCATGAATGTTATTTATGAGACAACATAATTAAAGCTCATGATGTGTTGTACTGGTGCTCTCTGTATCCAGGTATCACCACGGTTTTGACAATGTCCACCATCATCACTGGCGTCTCAGCCTCTATGCCACAGGTGTCTTACGTCAAAGCCGTAGACATCTACTTGTGGGCGAGCTTCCTGTTTGTCTTTCTGTCAGTCATCGAGTATGCTGCTGTCAACTATTTCACCACCGTGGAGGAGATGAAGAAGCTCAAGGCAGCAAAGGTGTGCCCTCAAATGTCTACTTTAAGGTCATGGTTGACTCTGGAGCTCGCTGACCTCACAGCCTAACTCTCCTCTCTTCCCTCTGTTACCACAGATCCCCAACTACAATGCCACCCAAGCTATGGCGTTTGATGGCTGTTTCCATGACAATGAAATGGACTTAACTTCTTTTCCTGAGGTCTCCAGCTCCCCAAACACAGAGGGGAACCCCCAGTCTCGAAACTCTACTGTCTCTCCACCCACGGAAGGCACCAGGCTACGCCGAAAGCATCCTTTAAAACAGAACCTCAGCTTCATAATGAGCAACAGCTACATGATCGACTCCTACTCCAGAGTCATATTTCCCCTGGCTTACCTTCTCTTCAACATCATTTACTGGAGTTTGTATGCATAGTATGCAGAGGAATAAACAGGATTCATTTTGACTGTCACTTACCATTTTGTCAGTGTAACACCCACAGGCTGTAATAAGCTCTAGTTTATGAGCATGGATATCTTACATTATGTCTTCTTCTCAGTCATAACTTGGAGAAAATCAGTTGTTGGATTGAATGGCTTTGTTTTTGCAGATGTTTATGTGTTTTTTTGGCATGCCTGTTTTATAAAAGAACAAATATAATCAAACCAATATATTCACATTTTTATGATTTATTTTATTGCTTGATTGGACACAAAACGTTATGTAATTACTGTACAATGTCTTGAAAAATAAATATAGGCTCTTAAAGACGTGTGAAGTTAAACATTTTCTGATAAGATAAGAAATTACTCATAAATAAGAAATATATAGGAAAAGGTAAATGCTGAAGAAAGCCATTAGAAAGTCAAGCAGGTGTTAAAGAGGACATCTGTGTTGTCCAATCAGTCCGGTTTGTTGTTGAGATGAACACCTGGGTATCTGATCTGCTCCCACCATCTCATATCCATCATAAGAGGTGTCTTCCTCCTGAAGTAGATCACCATCTCCTTCATCTTGCTGGTGTTGATGTGAAGGTTGGAGGTTGTCACACCAGTGCATGAAGTCTGTGATGACCCCCGTCTACTCTTGCTCCTTTCCTTCTGATACATGTCCAAAGATGGCTGTGCCTGAAGTCTGATGTGCAGAGTCTAAGAGAAAAAAAAATCACCACATCAGAAGAGCAGTCATGAAGCCTCACATACTGCGGTCTGACGGTGATGTAGTGCACACAGCCAGGTGCCGGCCAACTCCAGGCACTTCTAGCTTTTCCATTAGCAGTGGTTAATTGCTGCATTGTGTTGAAAGCACTTGAGAAGTCAATCGATCCATCTGTAACTGCTGGGGCTGGAGCCTATCCCAGCTGACTTTGGGCAAGAGGTGGGGTACACCCTGAATAGATAGATCCATGTTTTGATAGTAAGTCATACATGAGGATTGGAGAGTAGGTACAAATATGGAGAGAGGGGATTACATGTCACTTATACTTGGTTACATAAGCTTGTGCCGTGGTATATGAAGTCACTAGGATGTCAGATTCATCAGAGGTGATTGATGGATAATGTGATGAATAACTACAATGTATAAGTGATGAAACATGCCCTGTTCAAAAGGGTCAGAAGGGGATATCACAGGATCAAAATAAGGCTAAAAGTGACCATTATGTATTCAAACATTCAGGCTTGTGGAGTTAGAGGATGAAACAGTAAAGGGTGCCTCCTTTTTCCCAGATTTTGACACCTAATTTCATAAATCTGTCGATGGATTGCATAAAATAAATTCATATTAATAATAACAATATTTCAATAAAACTCTGAAAGAGTTGTGTTTTGTTGAATTTGCTTTACTACAGAACTTTCTGCAGCACCATGTGTGTCTCTTATCCAAGTCAGACTAACAATGGGCCCTTTTATAATATATAAAGGCTGTGACTGCACTCAGTGATATCTTTAGGTAAAGTTGCAAATGCTGCTGTATGTGACTAAAACATCATGATCAATGATCAGCAGACATTAAAGAGACTCTCACACATGAGAAGTGGATCAGTGTAGCTGATCTTGAAAGAAATGTGTCTGTCATCACTGTGTCTCTCAACCCTGCAATTATCTTGAGCTCCGTGCCACCCTCTGGTGTCCAGACACAGAACCACATCTACTACTACTGTTTTTTGCAGCTTTTCATACTGATACAAGTTTCAGCTCATCAAATCACGAATTCTTAACCAAAAGCTGTTATAATGGATACACTTCTCTAGATTACCAGGTTATGAAGGATAAAATTCAGGATCCCCTTGTTTATGTCCTTGGTCAATTCTTTAATTAATGACAGTTCAACCACTGACCTAGAATATTTTCTGTGACAGCGTACTCACTTTCTGTTCTTACTGCCTCTTTGATATAAACTTTGCCTGTGTGTTAAGTCATCCACAAACACTCCCAGGTGAGTGTGTGTGAACTGGTCAGGGTGTAACTGTGTTAAATATAGTATTTACCATGTTAAAGAACAACAACAAGGTGCGTGACAGACAATGCACTCAGGTGCGTAACAGCACAGATAATGCTGCAGGTGTGTGACTTCTGACGTAAGAGTAAATGCCTCAGAGCCAAGGCTCTTTTAGCTCTGTAGCGTTACCCTGGAAAGACTTGTTCGCAGTCATGTCTGTTACTAAGAACACTCTCAGGGCTAGGACACACCCTGAGGCACAGCATTACTGACAAAAATAGAAAAAAGATAAATCTCTTCCCTTCAAAACAATGTCTGGGAAATTGGTGGCGGAAGGAATTGTTTTAATGATAGTACAGTACAGTAACCTCCTGTTCAGTGGGGCAAGACTTATGCGGTTGAGTGAGACTTGCCCATGCTTGAGTGAATGTATGAAACGTTCACCTGTCCAGGTTGACGTTTCAGGGGCGTGCCACCTATTGATCCTGTGTGAAAAGCACACACTCAGAAAACTTCCACGGCAGCCTGCCTACAACAATAGCAACAGTGTTAGTTAAGAGAAGAAAATGCACGTCGTATGTGTGTATGCATGTGTGTAGTTTAGCTTTACTTTTCAAGTTTGGATTTTAAACCAGGGGAAGTTATGTTCCATGAAAATGAGAAAGAAAGAGACAAAGTCATGAGAGTTTGTCGTCGATCCTGCGTTGGTTCTGATGGATCATGGTGTCGGCACAAGTTTGTCCCCTTTGACAGGTAAAGTTGGGGTGATGGTGTGTCTTATTTTGCTTAATTAGAATCACACGATCATTATTCAGAATTACTTATTAGGCTTTGTTCCTTTTTGTTGTTTTTGTTTCTTTTCTTTTTTTTGTCACATCATTTTATGTTTTATGTTTAATTTTGTGTCCCTGTGTGTGAATATACCACTTAATCTCACTAACTTCAAGTGTTGAATGATAATCTGTCTAAGAATATGACGATGTATCTGTTGATAAGCAGGTCATACAGTATTAAAGGGCTGAACAGAAACTTTCTAAGGATCATCCATAGGTTTGGAAAATCCTTCATCTATCTATATCTTGTTCTTGCCTGTCAGGACTGACTTCAGCTGTCGTTTGATCATCTCACTGCCTAAAATTTTCACTCCCTGAGCAGTGATTTTTATTTTCATTCAATCTATTCTCCCTCTTTCTCTGTCACCACAAACATTTCTCACCATTATCTTCTGGACAAAGTGTCCAAATCCTCCCAGTACTACATGTACAGTACTACTTTATACATATTACTGTTTGCAGTTTCCAAAAGCTTTGATAAAGGAATGTGTTTGTTGTGTTCTATTGTTCTCAGATGAAACACAAAGGTGTATCTGAACATGAATGCATTCAGTTGTTTGCTGAATGATGAGAAGCAAAGATAAAACCTTTCACACATAACATTACAGTAAAGGCTAATGAAACTATTCATTAGAGTGGGTGTGAAAAGAAAATGTTTGCATATGACTCACTCTGTCACCATTTTGAACTGTTGTTCAACAGCACTGTCGCTGCAATGGAGATTAAAACTACTTATTAATAACCATGATTGTATATGTTACATTACAGAGTGACGAAGCCGGCCTCATGTGCCAAACAGTTACGTTGGTTGCACATACAGCTGCTGGTCGTCCTATTGGCAGGTAAGGCATCTGACGTCAGCTGTGACGCCTTAGAATAGAGCAACAGTTTCTATCACCTAACCTGGACCGACAACTCTGCAACTCTATTTATAAACCGTCTGGTATTTCTGACATGCTAGACATTCTGCATTCACCATGTAACATGTGCACACACTCCAACGTGTAATTTTACCCTCCTAATTTACACAGTAGCTCCTTATTTTAGCCTGATAGCTGTCTGTAATCAGACAGAACCTCAACTTTTTTGATGGTTGATGAAAGATTCAAAATGATTGCCTAGGTTGTATCTTATATACACTGATGACATGATATATTATTATATTATTATATATTATTAAGTTAAGTTGACGTTTGAATTTCCACAGAATTAATTCTGTGCAAACTAAAAATAATTATTCTTTCCCCCCCATCAGGTCAGGCTTCTTCTCAGACCACTGCTGCTCCTTCCACTCTTTCTGCTACAACAAATGCACAGACTTCAGGTAAACTTGCAAAAGCTGACAGTATCATCCTTTCTTTTCATCACCGCACTGCTGCTGCTGCTGCTGCTGGTGTTCTCACCCATCTGTTATAATAAAAGCAAGCCTGTTCAACCAAAACCTCCCATTGTCTATTCCAGTATTCAGTAACAGATAAACACTGATGACAGAGATCTGACAAAATATGTCACACAGATAAATGGTTATCACTGGAATGTGGAATATAAGAGCAGTGGAGAAGAAGTAATTTGGATAAAAGGTTTGAGACTCCTTTAGTGTCTGTGCCATCAATATAAAGCTTCCTTAGATGAGCTTAACACAAAGAATGAAAACGTGGGGGAAACAGTCTGGAAACAGTCTATCCAAAGGTAACAAAACCCGTCTAACAGCAACTCTGACACTCACTAATTAACAGGTCTTGTGTTTAAAAAACAACTAGGCTGTCTCTCCCTGTTTGTCTTCCTGCATTTCCTTTAGGTAAAAGAAGAACATTCAAAACTTATTCAAGTAAAACTACTACTGCTGTTAGCAAGATATTCTACAGCATCAGTGTACAAGAAATAGTCCTCTAGGTCAAAGAGGTGGATGAAACCTTTGCTTCCAGTGGCAACGCAGATTTGCACCTCTGCTTCACATAGAGTCCAACACTGGTGAACTTTTCCCAGGGAAGGTCCAAATCCTGAGGACCTATGGTGGTTTGTTCAGACGTGCCTGGTCTGGCTTGGATGCTGCACCAATGCAGAAGGAATAGCTAGAATAGGGTAATGAAGACATGTCTGAGATACAGGACTAGATAGATACGCAGGACTTTGTGTCTATGCTTCTGGAACCAGAATTCTGCAACCATGATTCCTGTTTTACTGAGGGAGGAGTGGGTGTTGTGGTGATGCCTTGTTGGCATACCTGTAGATGATTGGTCAGTGGCTTATATGGGCTGAGGTGTTAAGGCAAAAAATGTAGATGGGCAAGGAAACGCTTTGCTAATCTAATCTGTCTTCTTCCATCTGAGCATAAATGCAAGAGAGTAATAAACTGGATGGAAATGTCAGATAAACCTGGATGATGAGTCAGTTTAGAAACTGTTTATCTGGGAGATTTTGTAAGGTAATGCATGCAACGTTTACCTTGACAGATATGCTTTGGGCCTGTGCTAGTCTGCAGGTGTCATTGAATTGTGGGGGCAAGTGGTCCTGGCATGAGCCAGAAGGAGCAGAAGAGCGCAGCCCAGGTGATTAAAATTGTTGTAGACCATTCTCCTGATAGTGAATCGCCCCATTTGTCAACACCCTTTGGCATGAGGACATTAACTAAAGGACATATGTCTAATGGCTTGGGATGATGGGAACTGGGGGTGACCTTGAAGGTAAAGAATGATGTTGATGGCATTGTACTGAAACAAGATTGGTCTACATTTCCCTGGGCTGGTTGGTGTCAATAATGGATCGTTTGAGAAGACCAGAGAGAAGCTGCTAGTTTAATGCAGGGTAGACAGAAGAAGGATAATAAACTGATGAATCAGGCTGGATTTGGTGGTGCTGCTGCCTAGAATGTTGTTAATGATGCAAGGAGAAAAGACAGCCGGGTTTTGCAGATGGGAGGGGGTGGGTAGGTTTGGGGTGAGGGTCATTCCAATTGGAAATGGAGGAGGCGAGTCACCAACTTGATTAACCTGTGAGTTGCTGTATGGGGCTCTTTGCTTGTTGTGTTAGTTATGAAAGAAAGTGGAGCTATGTTGTAAACAGCTAAAGGAAGGGTAGAGAAAGGGATGATGGGATGAAATGATGCATGGGTGGATGGAATTAGAGGTGTCTTTGATCTAGCTGGTAGCACAGTACGGCAATGTTTGCCTCTGAAATTGTAGAGTAGGAATATATAACGTCTCCTGTTGGCCATACACGGCTGGGAAATGAGGATCAGTTTAAAAATGGAAGGAGAACTCCACCTAACAGGTTCACATATTACCTGTCTTAGAACAACACAGACAATTTAATGCTTAATTAATCGCATTAATCCTTAATGCTCTTCTTTCGTTCTTTCATACAGCAGTAAACTACTTCATTGATGTTAATGTGGATGTCAGTGGAGAACTGAAGGATGAATCAGAAATCAAGGCCTGGGTATGTAGGGAAACTGGTTATGGACTAGTTTCTAAATAAATTACAAGATGTTTGTGTGTGTGTGTGTATGATATATATGATCAAATGTTATATCCTGTTCTTTTTCTCAGCTTATTCAGGTGTTCCAAACCAAACTAGAGAGCTGTGTGTCTTCAAGCCACCTTCAAACTACAACTTCAAGCACAGTGGCAACATCCATGACAGCAACAACATTACAAAGCAACAACACAACTACAGCTGCAACATCAACAGCTTTGATAAGCAACTACACAACTACAGCTACAACATCAACAGCTTTAATAGGCAACAACACAACTACAGCTGCAACATCAACGGCTTTAATGAGCCAAAGCACAACTACAGCTGCAACATCAACAGCTTCAATGAGCCAAAGCACAACTACAGCTTCAACATCAACAGCTTTAATGAGCCAAAGCACAACTGCAACAAATACATTTACCACAGTGGCTACGACACAGAGCCCAACATCCTCTTCCTCAGCCTCCAGCACAACGATAACAAACAGTGGTGGACCCGACAAATCATCAAAGAAGCCAAACCCCAATTCAAACAAGCTGCGCATAGCTCGTGAAATTCATAGCCATGAGACACAACTCAGGTATCACTGCATTTCTTATCATTTCGAGGAATAAACGATTTCATGGGTGGCCGAAGGTTTAAGCATTTTCTCTTTAGCTTCATAGAATACTCACCAGAGAGTATTTTTTTCATGATGTTACCAATGGTTTTATTCAAAAATCCTTTCTGCGCTGTGGAGAGGAGGAGAAAATCATTAGTATGAATTTTAATGTAGCATCTTTTGCTTTTTGCATCTCTTGGTGTAATTGTTCTCCAAATTAAAGCAAACTTCAAGTGTGTTAGCAACAGCTTCCCAAAAGTCCATACAGGAAATTGTTTTATAATGGAATGGTTTTATCTGTAAGAGGAAAAATGAACTCTTTCAGAAGCTATAAACTTTCTTAAAATCAGTGTTTGCCTCCTCTTCTCATTAATCTTGTCTCATTTCACATTACAGTGGGATCAGTAATGACACAACTGGCTTATATCAAGTAAGTTAGAATTTAAATGTATCTGCTGGTTACACTATGTGAATAGAAGGATTGTGTAAATCAAAATGTATGTTTTTTGAAAGGGAATCGAAGTGAGCTGCACAATGAAGACTGCAATAAGGTTAGTGGCACAGGAAAGTATTTTAAAATAACTGAAACGTGTGTGAAGAATGAATTTTGCTAACACTGACCTCTTACTTCAGAAAAACCTACTGTTCTGTGACACTGCAACTGAAGCAGAGTGTACCTCCATGTTGTATCCTCCGCACACTCTGTACGGCCAGTAAAACTTCCTCTGACATTCACGTGGTGGGAAAAAAAGCAGATAGATCGAGTGAGTGCTGCGTACTATAAAATGCATAATTACATACAGTAACCAATTAGTTCCTCATAATTCAATTAGCCCTCTTGTGTCATTGAACAGATAAGCTACAGAGTGAGTGCAATAGTAATCTACATGAGAAAGAAAGCTGCATTTACACTGGTCAAGTCGGTGCATTATGGTAAGAAATCTGGTATTTATAATGTTTGTTTTTCCCCTTTTTACCCTCCCAACTTATTTATTAAATTCATGACAAAAAACAGCCTGTGTATGAAATACATATTGTCCTGTGCTACACACTATTTCTTTAATTTAATATGGCTATTTTTTGACAGTGAAGATTCTGGGTCTGCATACGTGCCTCAACAAAGTAACTCAACTAACTGTACCACAGGTGAGCTCTGAACATTTCCTTGAACATCTTCAAAGTGCATGACATAAATTTTACACATTGCCACATTTTACTGGGGGAACCACGCTCCAGCTCCAGCTAGGTCACTGTCATCTTCCATCAGCGGCAACTTGCGTGGCTGTGAGGTGAAGCCAGCACAGGAAGTGCCAAAAACATCATCATATCAGGCTGATGTTAGGAGAATGAGCCATCTTGCTTCCTTCGCCTCTGTTGCTCATGTGACGGGGTCCCCTTATCTCCACCATACAGTTAACCGACATGTTTTGACTTTGTTTCAGACAAGCAGAACAACTGCAGCTGCTCCGATTACTGTAGTAGAAGCAGTGAGTATTTCATCACCTCAAGAAAAGCACCAGATTATTTAAATAGATGTAGTTTGAAGGCTAACTTAATATTATTGGCTTTATTTTTTATTTTTAGATGCGTACTACACTTTAGAGTTGACAATAACCGATCGGACAATGAGCGACAAACAGATCTTGTCCCTGGTAAGTTCACATGCACACATAGACCATGCATACATGTATAGGTATATGTTTATAGTATTTGTCTTTAGTTATTCATTTTGCATCAGTTAGTTTAGCATAAATTATAATGTCTTCAATCCTTACAGATTTCTAAGATAAAAGACTTAAAATGTTCTTCGAGCAAGTAAGTGTGACCATTATACAAGCAAATCCAAATAGACTCTCACGGTCCTTACATACCCTGTCATCAAAACGAATCACTCTTTCTTACTTTGCAGTGATTCATGTTCATTGGTCACTGTTGCATCGGAATACAAGGTAATGATGTGACCTTTTTTATGTTATGTTATCGCTCATTCTGGTGTACAACTGACTTATCTGATTAAATAACATTTTCAGTGAGAGATCCAGATATGTAGCAATTCTTTAGTTTCATATATTTCATACATAGTCAGGGCAATTGGGAATCTTTTGCATTGGGATCACTATACCATTATCCACTGTGATGTAAACAAGGCAAATACCTGCAAAGTTTGTTCATTTCACATTTGGCCAGCTTCACTAACGTGTCCAAACAGCAAATTCTAACATTTTGTTATTTCTCAAGGCACAGATGTACATTTTGTACACAAAACATACAAAACACATAAACTATTATTACTATTACTTGAGAAAGTTTGATTAAAAAATGGAAATCTTTACTCAGAATGCCAAAGTGACCTGTGGAAGCACTGCTGAAGAGTGAGTCTAATCATATTAGTACCCTTGAAGAAAAAATTCTAATCATACATGTGATACATTTGACCTATGACTAAAACTTCTCATCTTCTGCTATTTTTTAAACTCTAGCACTCAGAAATGCAGCGTGCTTTTAGGCTTTGCCAATAAGGTTAATATCTGTGATGTGCAGAAGGCCGTGGAGACAGTGATTCAGTCTGACAAACAAATCAGTTTCGGATCAGTGACCCGAGCAGGTATGTATATTAACTAGAGGGACACAAGTCAAGTCAATACAGTCAAGAAAATAACTGCTGGTGTGTCCTGTAAAACTTCTAATTTGTGTTTTGTCTCATATACAACACAGCAATTTGTGGAAATTTACTGGACAGCGACAATCCACTACAACCCGAGTTCACTATGATAAAATTTAACCTAACACCTGCTAACTTTTGTATGGCAGTAGTCAATTCTGTCATGATTACTTGGTTTGTATTGTCTTCTTACCACCCTAATTTATCAAAAATCTTCACAAAGTCAGTCAACCAGAGAGTAGTTTTTGATTATTTCACCCAATATCTTAATTTTTTCCCTTTCTTTATAGTCAAATTGAAAAAAATGTGGTTGTATTGCTAAACGAGCAGTGTGTTCAGGCGACGACCACACCCAGCCCAAATGTGACAACCACACAACCAAACAACACCACCTCTGTAAATGTAACATCACCCCCTCTGAACACGACAACTGAAGCCCTGAATGCCACAACCACTGCTGGTAACGTCACAGTGACAGCAACGCTCAACACAACTGCAACCGCCACAAATGAGTCTGTTACAGAGAGCCCAACTCCTACACAGTCAGGTGTTACAGAGAGCCCAACTCCAACACAGTCAGGTTTGTAATCATCTCAGCTCTGCGTACAGCTCTGGGTGCAACATGTACGTCAGTTATAGCATCTGTTTCACATGTTGACTGTAGCTGAGAGCCAAGCCAACGCATTGCTCGAGATGACGAGGGACATGTCCAAACTGAACTCCAGCCAGGTGGATCAGCTGGTGTCTCAGCTGGAGAGTCTTCTGTCAGGCCCGACCGTCAGCCTGGCGCTGGGAAACACTTCTGTCCACATTGTCAGCAATCTGCTGGGTGCTTCTCCTGAGACGCTGTCCGACTCCTCCGACAGGTAAAAGCTTATTTGCCATTCTTCATCTTATCTTTATGTTATTGTTGTTATTGTTTTCATGACCTATTCGTTTCATTTCTCATCAGGATTATAGGGATTGTTGATACAGTGGCGTTCAAGCTTGTCCTTGAGCAGGAGCCTGTGACCCTCTTGTCTCCAGCTGTGGCTCTGTCTGTTAAACCAGCAGATGGCACTAACTTTCAGGAAACATTTTTTTCCATCTCAGATCCCAGTGATGTGCAGGTATGTGACATGTGACAATAGTGTATTATATCTGTATGAAGTATTGTATTGTTAATAGATCACAACATTTACATACACATTGTTAATGACTGCACTAGTGACTTCATTTTGGTTCACCTCCAAAGAGAGAAACATCTGAAATTTTCAGTTTCATTTGTCGCAAGATCCAAAAAGGCCAAACACAGGAATACAGATTTGTGTAGCAGAACTTTTATTATTATTATTATTATTCTTTCACCTTCCTAACTAACTCATAACCACTCAGATTTACCTTGATCCTTCAGAGAGTGTCTGACATCTAGGTTCAGCCAGGTGCAACAAACAGATGCTTTTCCCAGCAGATACCTACATTATCCTGCCACGGCATGAAACAACATGTGCAGTTAATTACATGAACGATGATGAATAGCTGCGTTGGATTTACATAGATGCATCATCTTTTACCTGCTATGACAAGTCAAATTGTTGCACCTCCTAATGAGCACAAATAGTTCAATATAACTTCT
Source organism: Nibea coibor (assembly GCA_023373845.1). Taxonomy (NCBI): domain Eukaryota; kingdom Metazoa; phylum Chordata; class Actinopteri; family Sciaenidae; genus Nibea; species Nibea coibor. The sequence goes on along the minus strand of CM041733.1, from coordinate 5,289,248 downwards.
ACATGTGCATTTATACACAGAAATCAGTGTAAACAGTCCATTACTTTTACCTGTATGGATAATATCGTCACAATGACAGGACTTTTTTAATATCATCTTTATGCATTTATCCCAGGATTACACTCATTTTTGTACACGTAACACCCTTCTGAAGAACAACGGAGTCGAGCTACTGCAATTCAGCATATAGTAATCACTGACAAAAAAAAAAAAAAAAAGTCATAATCTAGTGTGTGTGTGTGTGTGTTGCAGGTGCGTGGGAACGCCAGGCTCGGAAGGAGTGTGAGATCAGACTCCTCCATCCCTCAGGGCTCCATCAGGCTGCCCCCTACTCTCACAGAGGATCTGACCTCTGAGGAACAGCAGCTGGCCTCCAGAGTCCAGTTCAACTTTTACCAGAAAAGCACAGTGTTTCAGGTCTATACATTCAACACACATCCCATTCAAAGCAAGATGTGGATTATCACTAGATAAGGAGGAGTCTGAGACTGATTGAAATATTGTCTTTGCTAACATGTTTTTCTTATGTGTGTCTGTAAATGGCCATGCAGGACAAATCAATGGGAGAACGCAGACTTAATAGTGGGATCCTGGGAGCGAGTGTGGCCAACCTGTCAATCACGGAACTGCAGGATGACGTTGTGATCCATCTGAGGAACACAGAGCCCGTTCCTGTAAGTCTGTTTTCGAAATACAAACTGCAGCTGCAAGCATGGCTGTCGCTCTCAACAGATACATGACTTTGCCTTCTCCCAAACTACAGGGTAACTTTGTGGCTAAGTGTGTTTTCTGGGACTTTACATTAAACGGTAAGAGTTCTAACAAGACCTAACACAATGAATTGAACATGAACAGAAGCGAAAACATGGCTCATGTGTGCTTTCTACTGGCAGACGGATCAGGTGGTTGGAATTCACGTGGCTGTTTTGTCCGAAACAGCACAGACAATGAGACCATTTGTGCCTGCAACCATTTAACCAGTTTTGCTATCCTTCTGGTAAAAAGATTTGTGCATCCCAAATATAGTTCCAATCAATAATTGTAAACATCGTTCCTCTTCTGCTGTAACTCTGCTTTTTTGTTTTCTTTTTTTTTTCTTACAGGACCTCGCCAGAGAGCCTCTAACCAGTCGCCTCCAGGCCACCATCCTTACCTTTATCACATATATCGGCTGCGGGGTCTCTGCCATCTTCTTGTCTATCACTCTCCTCACCTACTTGTCCTTTGGGTGAGAAACAATGAGATATATTGCACACATTCAACATCTAATGATTACCACAGAAGTAGCATCTATTGCATCTACCACGAGGAGTCACCGTGTTATAATACTTTAGTTCCTTGTTATGTTATTTATCGCAGCATTTTTTCTTATTGCCCATTGATGTTGTCTAAACCATTTAAACACATAAACAGGAAGTTGCGTAAGGACATTCCATCCAAGATCCTAATCCAGCTGTGCCTGGCTCTGCTCCTGTTGAACCTGGTCTTCCTGGTGGATGCATGGCTGGCGCTCTACCCGGATGCCGTGGGCCTCTGTATCTCCACTGCTTGGTTTCTTCACTACTTCCTGCTGGTTTCCTTCACCTGGATGGGACTCGAGGCCGTCCACATGTACCTGGCACTCGTGAAAGTCTTTAATACATACATATCACGCTACATGGTGAAGTTCTCACTGGTCGGCTGGGGTGTCCCGATGATTGTGGTCATTATTGTCATAGCCATTGACAAGAATAACTATGGTCTTGTCTCGTATGGAAGGTTTCCAGATGGCACCAGTGATGACTTGTGAGTTTTCATTTTCCCTGCACTTCCATTCACATTATTCTACACAATCCAGAAATATTCCACAAACACTTTCATCCCCTGTAATTCTTATCCTGTCCCACAGCTGCTGGCTGAAAAATGACATTGCCTTCTACGTGGCCGTGGTGGCCTACTTCTGTGTCATTTTTCTGTTCAACGTCGTCATGTTCATTGTGGTGTTGGTGCAGCTGTGTCGGATAAAGAGGCAGAACCCGCACAATACGCATCACCGCACTACGCTGCAGGATGCGCGCAGTGTGGCAGGGATAACCATCCTTTTGGGCCTTACTTGGGGCTTTGCCTTTTTTGCCTGGGGGCCCGTTAACCTGGCGTTCATGTACCTCTTTGCAATCTTTAACTCCTTGCAAGGTGAGATTAGTTATTTGGCTTTGGGAAGAGTAGGTCCAGTTCACTGCATGATACAATACTGGGTTAACTTTAAACAGAAGAGGGTTTGTTTTGACCGGTTGCTAGTGTTATTTATCCAAAATTATGATACGGTTACAAACTGTTATAATCTATTCTATATGTTTTTTTTTAATAAACTTATGGCACAGTTTGTTTGTGATTGCTAATAATACAGTTTTAAATGTTACATTCACATCGTTTGTCCAACTGTCATACATTCTAAAGCTGGCCAGTAAGAAACATAGCTAATCCAGTGTATGAATTGTGTATTAGTGACTTTCAAGTTACAGTCTTGTTCCGTAGGCTTTCAAGTGTTCACTGATGTGTTACTGTGAAATATTTGGCTTGTAATCAAAAAATGCTGTTTTGCAGGATTCTTCATATTTGTGTTCCACTGTGCGGTGAAGGAAAATGTGAGGAAGCAGTGGAGGACCTACCTGTGCTGCGGCAGAATGAGACTAGCAGAGAACTCAGGTTAGAGATTTATATGTCATGTATGTTTGTATGCATGATTGTATTTAGTTTCTCATTCCTTGGAATATGGACATCTATTCCTCCAAAATAAAAAATAATAATAATAATAATAAAAGATTCATTAGAGGAATGACAGTGGTGATTAATTTTACATCATTCTGCCTTTATCTTGTGGATTTCACAGAATGGAGTCGCACTGCAACACAGAAGACAGCGAAGAAGTCATCAGTGTCCAGACTAACATCTCTTCATTCCTCAAAGTCCTCCAAGTCCAACAACTCATCAAGTTCCTCATCTTTCCTTGTCAGTGACTCTTCAGAGCAGATTAACGGCGTTGGTGAGTGAAGACCTCACCCTCATAACTCATAACTTGATGATTAGTCTACTGATTCAGACACTTAACATAAGCCCAACTACAAGTCAGTCAGTGGACTGACTTGGCACTATTAATTAGTTATTCCATCATACACTGTCATCAAGTTTGTGTTGACAGTGGCCACTCGTTTCTCATTAGATTTAAGATACAAATATAATATATGATATACTAAACACTAAATTTGGGGTTACTTTAAGAATATAGTTACAAAAATATTTTTCAGCACATTTGATATATTAGAAATAACACTGTAGTTATGGTTACAGGTAGCCCATTTGAGGACAGAGCAATCACAGCTGATGAAGACCACAGTGCAGATGTGATCCTCAACGAGATCAACAGCCAGTACAGAAACCAACGAGCCACTTGATCAAAAAAGGACATAACAGACCATTTAAAAGCTCTTATTTTGAAATGCTTGTATACTACATATGTAATGTAAATAAGAGTAAGTTATATTCCGTCCATCTTTTTTTTTTTTTTTTACACTTTTTTATATACATGCTCTTTAGGGTTAGGGGCTAGCTCTCTGTACATATTCCTGAGGTACGTTGCATACTCTGATGTTGACACAACAGACTGGTACTGGTCCAGTCTAACATGTTGGATTCAATAATATCGAGAAACTTCACAGAATACTTTTAAATCAACATCTTTAATTTCCCGTCTGCTGCAGATAAATCTTAGACCTATATTTTTGATGAACTTTCATGAGTGTCAGAGCACAGTACTGAAACATCTTACTGTTTGCCCAGTATTGCCTATATTAGGCCAACAAATGGGCTACAAATACAAAGCAGAGATCTCAATGACCATGTGTTAAAATACTGCAGCTATATGTCAAGCGAAATACTATAAAATAAAAAGCAAATAATAGCTGAATAGCATTTTGTTTTTATTCTGCTAAGCGCTCAGATTTCGACTGTACATTCAGCACAACTTATCAGAGCAACAGACTTTACATATGCAAATGTTAGTGTTACCATTGTTCTCAGATGAGGATGACAGTAAATACATAGGTTTAGAGGTGTTGTGTAAGGTGAAAGGTAAAGATGTGATCTGGAAAGACTACATACTGTAAACTGGGTGCAATGACTGAGTCCAGGTGAAATACATTCATTCCTCAAACACCAGCAAGCAATTTGAACTGCTCGGTAGTCCTTTAGTTCATGACCTCTCTATTCTTTTCAGCTTTGCCTTAAGGTACTTGTCAATTATCGGTCTTGTGCCGGCACAGTATTTACCACTTTGGGCTGCTGCATCTTGCTTGTTTGTGAGGTCTATGAACGTAAACCTAGATCAAAACAGTCGCTGTAATTTATCCTACAATGCAGTGTTTTTAAGCTCGATTTGAAATTTGAAAAATTATATCAAGATTAGTTTTATAGTCTGTCCACTAATAACACAAAAACATTCAATCTTAGTTAAATGTCGTGCACAACTCTGTAGCTTTCTGCAGCTGTGCTGGGAATAAATCTTAAAATACTGCAAAGGTGTCCTTGATTAATATTCAAGAATGTGATTGCTTTCGGAAAGAAGACAAAAACATTTCCCCCAAAAACACTTTAATTGCAGATGGTCACAAAAAGATCTCAAGTAGAACAGAACAGCATTTGGTGAAATAATATTGAATAAATAAATGTAACTCAGTCCCACAGGGTGGATCACGTGTAGACGTGCTGTGTACTATATATGCAAGCTACATTCATTGTCCTTTACATGCACCTATTACAGTCTTAAAAAAACTTAAAATATATCAGGAGGAACCAAAAGGTGCTAATAAAACATGACATATAAACAGCACGAGCACAGAGGTGGCATTAAAGTGGTGGAATCATTTCCCTTTTAAAACACATTTGGACTCAAACTTACTGGACATGATAGGACATGATCACATTGTCTCAATACAACCTGAAGGAATCGATCACATTTGAGAGGCAGTAACATAAACAGTGCTTAAAAGCGCCAATAGATTGCCCTATCACACAATATGAGCTCAGAAGTCAAAGAAAAGACTGCGAGAAAACAAGAGAACACACGCCTGTTGTAAGGAGCTACACCACATTATCAGTGTATCAACTCACTGTTTCAACATCCAACATGCAAATGGACATTCAAAATCAAGTAAAACCAACAAAACACAACTGAGGACACAGGAAGAATGGGAAGAATGGTAGAATGGAGGTAATAGAGAGGGGGTAATAAACTTGTTGCACCTTAATTTATGTTCAGACTGAGCACAACGTGAATTCCCATCTTGATTTATTCACCCTAACTTCACTGACCACTGGAGTGTTTTCAAGTGCCTGCTTGTCAACCAAAAACAGCCAATTATAGCACAGATGTCAGCTGTAGCTCATGTTATAATAGGCTGTGTCTGTGAAAGTATGACAGCTGGATTTCCAGATCCACTCATTTTGTTTTGTTTTCTTGTAAAGCCACCACAACATGCATTTACACATACTTTGTGTATTTGTCATGTCCAGTCTGAACACAACTTTAAGCCTACAGCAGAAACACAGAAATGGGAAGAGCAACATTCGAGCCGCTGGGGATTCAAGCAGAGAAAACTGGAAGTCTTTATTTCTTCCATACGGTGTAGAAGACCCACCTGACACAGAGCAGTTAAGGATTGTACACAATTGTACACGGCATAATAATTCATAAATCATTTTCAATAACACTGACACCAAAGAGTGCTCTGAGATGAGGATGTGGTAACATCGCTGTAACAAAATATGTTAGGGGGGGAAGGTTGTACAAAGGCCAACAGATCATAGTAATTGGTGAGTAAGGACAAAAAACAGCTATCCTCATCAGGGGAGCCGATCTCAGCTGACCTTAGGTGAGAGGCGGGGGACCGCTCTGACAAAACGCCAGCTCATCACAGGGCACACAGTGACAAACAACCACTCACACTCAAATGCACGCCGACGGGCAAATTAGAGTTAGTATGAATAGTCACCAATTAGTACCCACAGGGAAAACAATGAGCCGTGGGGAGAACATGCAAACTCTACCTGCATTACAACATTAGCATTACCTCTGATAAAAAAAGGATACAGCTCATTGTAGGAGGGGACACACACCACCTCTTTGGAAAAGTCCACGCAACACGAGAGCTTTCCCAGCTGTTCCTCATACAGACTCAGTGCCTCTGTTAGATTTACACTGTTACCCTGAAGAGTCACACATACATACATATACATGTGATAAACATACTACATACATATATATATATATATATATATATATATATATATATACACACACACACACACACACACACACACACACACACATTTCCTAAAAAGAAAAGACTCACCTGTGTGAAATATTTCCCGGAGGGATGCAGGACTTTCATTGACAGATCTAAGATGAGACGCAGGAACTCCCATGTGGAGTCTACAAACAAACAAGCGGGTTAGACAGGTTTAGACACACACTGCAGAATGATTCTCTGTACTGCATTTATATGTAATATAGAAGATTATATAAAAATACAGACACCTTCTTCTGGCTCCGTAGATATTGGGACTGCAGTGAGGTCATTAATTACATAATCAAACGTCCTTCCTTCCTGGACGTACTTCTTTAGCACAGGAACACAGTCCTCTACTAGTATCTGTATTGAGACAAAGAGAAGCCACCAAACTGTCCTCTTAAGGTGTCATTTGGAACATAACAAGTGTATTCAAGATGCACATGTATATTGAACTGTAAAGATGTGTAATGGCCCTTTCAGACAAAGCAAGACAATGGCAGAACTGTGCTCTTTGGACCAGTCTAAACTGCTTCACAGTCAGCCTGAAATACTGCTGAAACAGAGTGCAATCGAAGTGGAGGTCATGGACTTATTAAGCAGTGTTCAGAGAGGGACAGGCAAACTGGACACCGCTGGCGTTTTTTAATTCATTGAGAGAGAGAGCGCTTTGGTAGAGAGACACAGAGTAACAACACAGAGAGCGAGTGCTGGCCTCGATAAAACTCATTATCATAGAAATAAAACATTATTTCCTGATTGTTTCAAGGCGGTTACATTCAGCAGGAATAATCACGCCCACAGCAACACACCTCTTCCCTGTCCCTGTCTGAATGTGGCCTTATACTCTCTTATTATAATCTCACGGTTGCATAGCTTAGCTTATATTGTAAAACCGGCTTCTACGTCTGTGTCCGACTTATACCGACTTGCAGCAACGTAACGATACCACGTTTGTTTTGAGACAGAGGATATGTTCACATAGGATATGTTCAGCAAAACGAACACACCCACAATGCACCCACACAACGATGCCTGATTTAGTCTAAATACATCCTTACTGCAGGCTAGTAAACAGAGCTGCGAGCCATGATACTTTAAAAAACAACAATGCAAATATTTAATGAGGAAGGTTCCACATGTTTGTTTGAACGTGATGATACCTTTCGTGGAAAACTCTGAACTTAAACATGTTTTACATAAAACCCCACAGGGCACTTTTATCATAACAGTGTCATGAAACTTTTTGTTTTCCAGGATCACCAACGTTAAAACATTTTCTGGCACTAACATATGAACATTTATTTAAGCACTCACTTGGTAACAGTCTCCCTTCAGGTTGTCAAGGATATTGCCGCAAGTTCCTCTCATGTGTGTTTTGCATCCATCAATCACCTTCTGGTCAATGTACACACTCTGTTAAGGGATGATCAGTCAGGCGCAGAGGTAAAATTATCGGCATTAGTAAAACACTGTGAGAATAAAATCTGACGAGGGCAGAACTCAAAAAGGATATCTCCAACATGGTGATCATCTTTGGTTTCTGTTTGACCAACTCAGCTAGGATGCCTCCATCACCTCCTCCTAATATCAGCACTTCTTTTCCAGCATAATTCTCCTTTCCGCTACCCATGATGGCTTGGGTGTAGGCCAAATCACTCTCTGCCAGGTCTGCAGGGCAAACACACCACAATAGTTGATCAATTTTATATAACAGTTTCGTCATTACATTGTATTGTGAGATTAACAAGCTTGGTAACAGCACACTTACTAATGTCTCCATTAAGTACTAGGATATTTCCATACTGCCGTGAGTGTAATATTTTTATGTTTTGGTAAGCAGAATCTTCTTCATACACCACCCGGTCAATGTCGTACTCGGACATTCTGCCGTCAGTTGTGGGCCAGTATCGATCAACTTTGGCTCCTCGTACGAGGGCTGGGAGCCTTGGGATGAATGATGAACCACACAGTTAATCAATATTACTGCAACATGCAGGCTGCGTGAAATACGACGGTCACTCTTCATCAACATGGACCTGCGGATACGTACCTTTTAATCCTCGTAATATTGCCATTTAAGAGAACCTTTAGCTTCTTTTCCAGTGCATTTAAAAGCTGTGGAGAAACAACTGAGTCAGAAACACCATCAAAGCTTAAGTGCACAACAATTTGCATCAGGTAGTGGGATACTCTTTATACCAAAACATAAGAACAATACTGCCTTGCAATATTTTTGGCACAGATATTTTGTGTCTCCAGGAAACACTGTACAAGGTAGTTTACAGTTTGTATAGCTAAAAGATGTGTAACCTAAATATTTATTATATTATGTAATATATTATGGGTGATGAAAAAATAAGTTAAATCCCATGACATGTTGTACTGTGCGATCAGGTTATGGATAAAGTAGTTTTAAGTCACCTACATTGTCTATCTGTGCAAGGTTATCGTCTTCATAACACTGTAGATCAATGGTGACCAACCCATGGGAGTGCACACGCAGGATAGCAAGCCTGAGAAGATAAAAAGAATGGGTGCAAAGCAATGAAGTGAGCACAACATATAAAGTTTCTAAATCAAAAATTAGGGATGCACGGATGCATCGGCTGAACATTGAGAGACTTTGTTTACTTGCTCAGATTTGACCATTTTCCTGGTATATGTTCTTCTAAACATGCTTCTACGTGTCTAAATATGCTACGTAGTTAATTAGTTTTGCTTTTTCTGTTTTTACGACCTGCAGTTTGCACGGGGTATTTTATTTTGAAAATCACACTGTGTAGATTGGCGCGTGCTGCTCGCGTCAAGCATCAAAAACAGAACAGACGCGTATGTAACGCATAGCCGAGTATAGAGACACTTCTGGGATGCTTCAAGAAAGATCCACGTTATGCAGTTTGCAAAACATGTAACAAAGAAAAAATATCGGCATCTTGCAAGATGTTATTTTAAACATCAGTATCGATACCAGCCCAGAATTTCACAATTGGTGCATCCCTATCAAAAACTCACACCATCCTGTCGTCTAGAAAGGAGGCTGTACAAGTATATACTTAACTTGTAATTAACTTTACCCAAATAGGAAAAGAACATTGATTTTAATTATTGTAACCGGTCCCCATTGGGAGTCATTCTGTCTTCAAGCAGGACACCTTTAGTGAGCTGTATGACATGTCTAACTTGTTCAGCAGGGATAGCAAACAGTCAAAAGCTTGATCATAACATAGCTGTACCACGGACCAAAGAAATCTGTCAGATAAATAATGTGGCATGTACAAAAATGTTGCTCTTACCGGCCATTCTTGCCCACTAGAGTAGCGAGGTATCCATGCCCAGATGTGTCATGGACAGTCACTGTCATTTCCTGCTCATCAAATATGGACAGCAGACTCGGAACTATCGCAGCAGAGTCGACTGAGAGAAGACAGGGGGTGGAACAATGGTTAATAATAAATATTATTTTGGTGAAAGGAGTTTTAGACCTTATATTATATTCATATAAAAGTAATAACATGATGTAAAATGCTGTTGCAAGCCTGAAAGAAGCCCAACGGGTCATTTGTGCTATGAAAAATGTTATTATTGTTTATTTATCGACAAATTTAGTTACTATTCCCTTTGCAGATTCATATTTTACATAGAAAAGATGATTAAAGCAGTTTATACTACCACAATAATACTGTCATAATAACATCTGAATAAAATGACTTGATATGAATAATACTTACCAGATACATGAATGCATAACCTTTGTTATATGATTATTTCCACAGTGTGATATTGCTGCTTTTACATCATTATCTCAGTGACAGTATATATCTGCATGCTTCCTACACGGCCTATTATACCAAAAGGGGGGCAAAAAAAAACTACAAAAATGGCCGAATTTGCGCCATTTCCTGTGTGACAGCGCTGGCTTGAACATTCTTGATTCAATGGGACCGAATAGACGACAAGTTCAAAAAAAGTGTACCGTCTAACAACACACGTCCATGCAAATAACATTCAAATTTATTTTTTTTTAATTAACTTCGAGCCTAAACGCCAACCACTCCAAATATACGCGCGTGTGCTCATGTGAGACTTGTTTTATCCAAATCAATATCGCGTTACTGCTTTGAAGGGCAGTGACAGAAAAGCAGGTTCACATTAGCAGGCTAGCCAGCTAGCTAGCACGCAGCGCTGATGCAGTGGCTGTTTACCTGAATGCACCGAGTCTACCGAGCCGCTTCACCGCGCCCGTCTTACCTGCCGTAGAGAGGTTGAGGTCGAGAGTATAATGTCGCAGTGCCATGTCTGAGTGCAACCGTCATCCATGCCTGGAATAGGCAGGCTGCGAGTATTTATCTGCAGAGACAGAGGGAGGGCCCTGCTACCACTGCTGCTGCTACCACTACCTACTACACTCACCGAACCAGGCGTGGTTTGTTCCAATGGAGGATGCGGTGACAGAGCAGAGAGTAAAACACGACGCGAGAGAGAAATCTCCCTTCCTCGCCCCTGCACTGATACACAAAGTCAGAGACAAGTAGAATAAATTCTAGGCTATTTCTGTCTCCTCATCATTTACATCTTAACCTAGTCAAACTTATCATTTATGGGGTTTTTTTTTATCAAATGTTAAGAATTTTGTATTTAGTTTGTGTTTTCTTTGGTATAGGTTTTAGAAATGATTTTCGAGCATCTGTTTGTTTATTTGTTTTTCACTGTTCATCTTGAACCGGGAAGTTGCATCCAAGTAGATATTAGTTAATCCAGTTAGTCTGCCTGTTAGGACGCCTCATATTTGAAAGACACTTACTTTATCATACAGCTCAAACCATCGTAACCCAATAATGAACTCATTAGTTTTATTCTGATTATGTATGTGATGAATGATTGTGATTATTGTGATATCGATTACAACTGATTGTGCGTTCATCACAGCAAAATTGCCTCTATTACACTCACACACACGCTTCAGCTAAGCATTAAGTAGTCGGTTAATCTCTCTCCGTCTCACACACACACACACACACACACGTAATGTCTCTTACAAGGTCTGAGAGGTGAGAGACTATCTTTGCGGAATGAATATCTACTTTAGTGATCCGCTAACTTTTCTAGCACCACCACACCAGTGTGTGTGTGTGTGTGTGTGTGTGTGTGTGTAATCAGTATTAAACTGACTTTTGAGTTGTGCTAAATAGTGCAATTGTAATTGTAAGCATGTCATAATACTGACATTAAAGCATCACTGTGTCTGTGAGTGCAGTCTCACAGAACAAGCTCCACTTTACACAATTTAAAAGTGACCTTAATGTCTCATTAACTCATAAAGTTTACTTTTCTCAGCCAGTTGACAAAGTGATGAAAATTTATTTTGTAATTACCTCCATACAAATCATATATCCAATACATCAAGTAAAGTGCATTGCAATCAAATAAAGCCAGCAACTTCCCTCTTAACATAACTATTTGCACCTAACCTGTTAAACTGACTTCTTATCATGTGGTTTGGATGCCTACGGCCTTGGCAAAGCTCACCTTAACTGCAACTACATCAAGGATTGTGAGAACACCACAGCTATGCAGATCAATATCAACATATCCCGCAGACGTATACTAAAATCACCAAGAATACTGTGCCACACATTATTCAGCATAATCACATTTTAGTGTTGCAGGATCCCTTTAAGATGGTTTAATGCTTAAAAATATAAACAAGGTGAGCATTTATAAAAACATCCAGAGACATCCAGTTTGGAAATGAATCTACAACTATTATATAACTGCTTAACTGTCGAAGATCAACAGACCATCCATCCTGAGTATCCTATAGCCTATCCCTGTCATGTTCATGTTAACAGCTGATGTCTTTGTTGTTTAGTTTGAAGACAGCAGCAAGTTTTAATTTTTTAAAAATATTTCTCTTTAATATTTGTTCAGTTTTTTTAGACTACAATATTGAATACTGTTAACATATCTTTATTGTTCTAAATCTAAATTTAAATCTCCTCTGACCACCAGTTATCATTGAACTTTTTCAGTGATAATGTAATGTCTCATAATGTATCATTATTATGCTCTCATAATGTACCATGATTGTTGCACTGTAGTCGCATCACTACTGGTAACATGCATACATGATACATGTATGTTGAGTACAAGATCAAATCAGTCACATGGCAATGAAGCTTCGTATACAGAATTTATTCATAATCACAGACTTTAGCTTGTCTTGAAAAACAATAAATAAAGTCATTTAAATTCAAACAAAAGCTAAAATTCCTGAAGGAAACGAAACAGACCAAAACACCACTCACTGAAACAAATATGCTGAAGTGAAAATGACACGATAATCACAAAAGGAAATAATAAATCTAAATCAAACTATTGATTACATATAAAGACAGAAAGGTAATATGTAAGCAACTAAATCCAAATCAAATGTCTCATCACATTCTCTCACAAACAGTAGTTTTATTCTCTCCTCCTCAACTGACAACAAGTTAAGTTACTTAAATTAAATTGTATGCATTTAATCAAATATATGACAACACTTTGTGTGAACTCCATTTGCATGTAAAAAGTAGCTTTCTTCACTGGCAGCATCTGGCCATCTGCTATAAATGACATTTTTGCAAGAAGAAAATTTGCTCTGCTTGTTACCAAAGACTCTTGTAATGTTCATGCCGGTAATTGTTCCAATCTGTGGCGAGTTTTGTCAGGAATGGCAAACACAAATGCTTTAACAGTTAGCATTTATCGTTAGGCTAGGAAAGTTGATCCTCATACTGCTTTCTGAAACAGTCTCCAGCAGGGAAGAAGTCCCAGCAACGCTCCTGGTACATCTTCCACACATATGACTCCTAGAGGGCAAGAATGGGATCAAAGAAGGACACAGCATGAGGCAAGAAGCTGAAAGGAGCAGTGACAAAGCTGTATTAAGACTATTCAGACTGACCTGCCCAGTGTGCTCTGTCTCATCTTTGTTAATAAGGTACATTAAGAAGAACCTGCAAAGGAATCAAATGTTAATACTTTCTCATTTGTACACACACACTCACACACACGCAGTGAAAGAAAGAGGAGGTACACTCACATGTAATTGGCCAGGTTGTGTTCATCTAAAGTGTGGGTCTCAAAGCCATGTGGCGTTGTATCAAAGTAGTCACTTCCAATGCCACATATGAAGCATTTCGTCTGCACAGAACAACAAAAAACAGTGATAAGAATTAGAACCGCACTGTGCATACGTGACAGCAGGTACAAGTATCAACTCAAAGAATTGTACCTCCATGTCTTCCTTGACCTGCTCTTGTTGATCTCTGAGTTCTCCAAAGGCATCAATAATCAGACCTGCAGTAACATTATGATTAAAGGTGTCAAGCATAGCTTAAAATCCATTTTTTATCTTAAGAGTTTCAAGTAAGTCTCCAAAATTTTGAAAATTTGAAAAGAATTCCAGGCCACCATTGGCTTTACCTTGAATAATAGCCAGCAGAATGACAATGACAAAGAAGAAGAATGTTATGTCAAAGACCACTCGATAAAGCTCGTATTCATCTCCAGCAGGATCCTCGATCTCATCTCCGATGCCACCACCAGCACGCACACCCACGTACATGTGGAACAGGTAACACTGTGAATAAAGAAAACACACACATCAGATGGGAAATGCTGGGAACGTGAATGCATCACAGTGCACATTCACAGGCCACCAGTGACTTACCGTCATCATGTCATCACATTTCATGTCCGGTTCATCCTCATCCTCGCTCTTGTTATAAAACTTGCGGAAGAAATTGAAGGCAACTACGGTGTAAAGGTACACCACCACAGCTAGCAAGCCCACTGTCATCATGAGCTACCACAGACAAGAAATAAACTGTTAGCGCATTCAAAAAGAAAGCAAAATAAACACTCTAAACATTTTTTTTTATTTGGCACTTGCCTGTTTGCCATTGTGTGTGACTGATGACAGGATAGTGCGCAGGGTCTTGACACCCATGGCAATATCCAGCAAGTGGCAGGCGAAGAAGAAGTTGTTATAATGCCCAAGTAGAGACATTATTGTGTACCAGCAGAGATATAAGAAAGTCTGTAAAGAGGCGACAAGGAAGGTTGTTTCAGGTCTTAGAGGTAACGTTGTGTTCATGTACTATCGTACAGTATAGTGTATATAAATACAGGATTGCTTACACCGTCTGTGAACACAACGCCAAATTTCCAGATCTGGTACTTAATGTCAATGGAGGTTATCCTAAAAAGATACAATATTGGTCAATATCCATTTTAAAGGAACAATATAACTGGTAATCTTTGTCAGTTGAACATGTATTATACCATGCAAACACAGAGTTGTCTGGCTCCTCCTGTTTCTTCTCATGTTGTTGACTCACGTCCAGTGAGGCTAAATCAACACCCAGGAGCTCAGCAATTCTTTCTCTGCCATAGATGTCTCCATACTTATCCAGAACCTGGTCACAGCACACACAACACACCACATGAACCTGTTCTACACAGCCCATTAAAAACCACCAAATTTAAATACGACTCACCTTTCGCTTGACAAACTTATCCCAGTAGTTGTTTGGGAAGGAGCTGTGGAAAAGACGGTGCGATTCAATTAGATAATGAAAGCTGTTGGTGTTTGAAATTGTGTGTGTGTGTGTGTGTGTGTGTGTGTGTGTGTCTGTCCACTTAATCTTGACACTATCAAAAAGCATCCTAGGATTCCACACATACGGTGTATTCAGGACCAGTCTGTCCCACTGGCCCTTAATGTCATCATCCTCAGGCTGCTCAGTGATGTAGAGGCCATCAAACTCCAGCTTTCTTGCAAGTTCTTTCTCCCTTTTAAAGATCACCAGTGGAATCTGCCAAAAAAAAAAAAATCACCCCAATTAACACTCTCTCACCTCATTGGTTTGTTGCCTGCACAGGTTATTGTCACTTACAGACAACTACACCCAGAAGATCACACTTTCTTCTGGTTTGGAATCTGTTTTTAACCTTGCATTGTTTGATGGAGTGCACATATTATAAAATAATTCATGTTCTGTCTATATTTGTAAGACAAAAGTCAATTTTTATGAATTAAATCAACAGTTTCAACAGTGTATCCATCACACCTTGAGGCAGTTGTAGCCAATAATACAGATGAATGAGATGACTGTGTGCAGGGCAGCGAGGAAGGCCAGTGTGGGCTGCATGTAACCAGTGCTCTCCTCTAAATAGAAATAAATTGGGACGTCTTCCTCGTCCTCATCTCCCCCGTCACTCATTCCAGATCCCTCTGCCTCTTCCCCTGAGCCTTCAAACAACCCAGAGCCCTCGAACAGCCCACTTCCCTCCGACAGTCCAGATCCTTCCATCTCCTCGCCCTCAGGCGGGGTGTCAGACACCTGAACAGAAAATAACAATGTAGAGACAATTTAGTATAGCAGAGCTCGTATATAGAGATATCATTAAATACAAAACTCAATTATGGGCATTTTCTTTGACACAAGCACATAACCCAAGAGTGCAAACTTGTCACGGTGCTCCATGGCTGGTGCCCACAGGAAGAAACATCTAATGTCAGCTTTATAATGTGGATTTACAGAAGATTTTAACATAAGGACATAGAGAAAAGCAGACCCTAGAATTAATGTAATAATGTATAAGTATATAATAATGTATATGTTTCCAAATGAAACATAATCATTCAAATCCAAAATGATCTTTTTACCTTGTAGAACAGCAGAATGAAGTTCAAAGCAAATGCGAGGAACAGAGCCAAAAAACGCAGGTTGTAGAAGTTTCTCGAGAGGTAGTTCTACAAAAGGGAGGTGAATATTTCTTTAAGCCGGTTAATGAGTTGGTGACATTAAAATTATTCCAGCAAATCAATTCTGAGAAAAACACTAATATACAATACAAATGAGCCACCATAAATTTGTTTCTTTGGGTTTCCAGCTCGGTCCAGATCTGAAAACCTCCTTTGCTCTTCGACTTCTTATCTTTCTTTTTCGCAGATTTGTTCAGCTCTTTAAGCTGCTCTTGCTCTTGGCTTGGGGATTCCTTTTCCGCTTTTTCTCCAGATTCATCGCTGACAATCAAACACAATAGGATTACTGTTTTATTTCATCAATATCAAAAATCTTTATGCAAGATTATGATGCATTTGTCATCTGTCTGCCTTTTGCCTCTCAGCCCATACAGAGCAACCCACACCCGTATATGGTATAGAAATACAATATACTACAAGTGTACTGCACATTATGCATGGGTAGTTATATTGTTAGTGAGTATTACAGCAATTAGCACAAGAAATTGCTGCATGGAAGATCCAAGCCCGGAACACCAAAGCCAGGAATCCAAAATACACATGTTAAATCAAATTCATGTTTGAGTATTATTATATAGTAGTATTATTATAATATTATATAATATTATCTGAAGTATATTGCCTTGGCTTTAAAGTCTAGTGTGTCTAGAGCCATAAGAAAAAGAACTCATGGTGAGAGAAACTCGAGACTCTTACTCAGCCTTTTCAGGTTCAGGAGGAGTTTCTTCTACAGGAAGAGGTTCAGGCGGTTTTTGGCTGGCATCAGCCTCTTCTGGAGGCTGTAACAAACCAAAAACAACACACGCGATAGCAACCAACGTTTCTCTCTTTATGATTACTTCATTAACATGGCACAGGGCACTTCCCACTTTATCTGTGCCCTCGGTCCCCCACACTTTTCATAGCCATTACACCCACGCAATTCATTTTCAATGTGGAAACAGGTTCTTCCAAACTGCCTCTCAATACATCGTGAGGAGGCAAACAAACACAGCTATCTGTGTGATCAGAGATTAGAAAATATTCTATATTCAGATCTGGGCAGCGCTTCTGTATAAACATGTTCAGCAAACCAGCCAAGAGGCAAAAGTCTTTTCCAAAGAAGCTGTGTAAGTTGAGTAATGCTGTTGAATGCAGATAATGTTCAGCTAAAAGATGACATATAGATGTCAGTTTAGTTAGTTAAGCTAGCTAGTTAAGGTAGAGGTGGTAGTAACTAGTTACATTTACTCCGTTACATTAACTTGAGTAACTTTTTGGATAAATTGTACTCACATTACTATTTTGGCTAGATCTAAGATTACTCACTTCTGGGTAGAAAATAAGAATATAAATGTATTTGTGTTCCTTTGACTGTGGGTTGTTGTAAAGATTGAATTTATTTTTGTGGTAGTTAATGAGTTTGCTGATCGCTGATTATTATTTTGACTGAATGACTGCATTATGATGATAAAATAAATGATAAAATAGCTCCATCTTAATGCTGATGTGTTTATTGTAGTGTCACTTCCACTTCACTTCTTACCATTAAATTCAATTATGTGGCTTATTACCCTGTTACCTTGTCACTTCCATTCAATTTTGGTGCTGATAATTTTAAACAGGAATGGTGTTTTACAGAGATTTTGGTGTTCAGTGTTGTCATGTGGCAAACAGAGTTTGGCAGCTTTACATTTTAGATTTTGATAGTATATCATTTTAAAGAACTAAAGTCAGTTCCCTGGTGCTGTGCTGTTTGTGGTTATGTGGTTTAGCTGCTAAGGAGAGGTGCAATTGAATGCAAGAGGATGATGATTCACTCAGTAGATCTCTCAATTTGTCCCCCACACTTCTAAAATGATGGTTCCCCCGTTCATTTATATACTAAACAAAACTTCCAAGTTGAGAGATGTCACATGGATTGCTAACCATTTAGGAACTCGATTTAGAATTAGCTTATTCTGTATTTACATATTCATACTCACCATTTTCCTCTTTGTTATGGGGGTTCCTTCAGGAGTTGGAGGTTCAACAGGTGACTCTACACCCATGTCTCCAAGTCCACCTGGAGCATCAATACCTGGTATTCTCCCACCTTCTTTTTCCTGAGTATCCTCCTCTTCCTCCTCCCCACTCCCAGTCTCCCCAGTGTCCGTTACACCTCCCGTTTCTTGTTCTTCCCCTGTCCTTGGTTCCCCTGGTCCATCTCCATGCACATCATCCTGTGTGGGGTCCGGCATGCTTGCTAAAATCTCAGTCACCGTGATGTTCTTAGCTCCCTCCACTAAGCCACCTCCAAACAGTGTTTGCCAGATCATCATAAAGAAGCCTTTGCACACATTGTAGATGAAGTGCAGTATACTCATCAGGATGGTCCAGAAGAAAGTGGACAGAGCTATTACGATTTCCTTGATGGTCATCTTTCTCACTCTGCGATATTGTCTGCGGAAGTTACGGAAGGTAAAAATGCCAAGGAAGCTTATCGTGCTGTTTATGAAGTCGGCAAAGGCGGAGCTCGATTCAGGTTGTATTTCCTCTCCGTTGCTGTCTTCATCACCCCCTCCACTTGCTCCCCCCCCTTGTCCTCCCTCACCACCGCCTACATCTCCTTCATCATCCTCTTCCCCCTTCTCCTCTTCCTCCTGCTCTGAAATTTGAGAGGCTATATTCATCTCAAAAATGGTGTCCTCGCAGAAGTTGACAAACATTTCCATCTTCTCCGATTCACCGCCCTCGTTGACAACATCAAAGATGAACTGTCGTTTGGACTCTCTGACCTGGGGCATCTCCCACTGTCTGCGGTTTACCTCACTGATTTCAAAGTAGATGCGCTCAATCTTTCTGCTGGCACCCATGATTTCAATACGGCCCAGGAAGGGGCGGAAGTAGTTGAGCACACTCTCTGCTTGTTCTAGGAAGTTCTGCAGCCTGGTGTCATGGGGGACGTGCTCAGACAGGTTGGTGAGCAGCACTGCGATGTTGAATCCGATGTCCTTGGCAGGTTCCTGGAAGCGACTGGCAAACTCCTCATAATGGATCATGTCATTCTCATCTGCTTCTGAGCAGGACAAAAGAAACTGGATCTCAGAAGGGGTGTACTGTTTCTGACTGTCCATGGCCTTCTGGAAGTCCTTCTTTGAGATCAGCCCTCGCGGGTCTGTGACGTAATCCCGGAAAGCGTCCGAGGCCACGATGTCTTTCAGTTTGAGGAACATGTCAAAGAACTTGAGGATCATCTCCACGTTGCTGGAAGACTCTACCAACATGTCTACCATCTGGCGTGCAATTGTACCATTTACCACGTTTCCTGAATAATACAGAGTGAAATTTTAACAGAGGTTTAAAAAGGACAAGACAGGAGGTGATGAAAACTACACAACAGATAACAACTCTTACCCTCTAATAGCGAGAGCAACATAACAACCATGTCTTTTTGTAGGTCAAGAAGCTCCTTCAGCAGACCGATCTGGCTGGAGTCCTGTGACCGTGAAAGATGCACAAGATCTTAGCAGAAAAAACAACGGTCTTATATTGTTTGAAAACATTAGAGGTTTACACAGATTTATAGAGATGCGGTAGTCACTGGTGAAGTGTCAACAGTTATCACACAAAATTATTTGAATACATTGTAACCCAAATACTTGTTATGATATGAGGTGTACATTCAAAATAGTGTGTTGCATACAGTCACATTCACAACAAAGAAGGTGCTGCAAAAAGAAGTTAAATAACCAAACCCTCATGCCAAAATGTAAACCAGTAAACACCAGTTAAAATGTCAGCTCTGTCTATCCCTACTGATGATGGTGACCATTAGATTTAAAGTTGAAGCTTCTGTGACACAAAAGATACACCTTGGCTTGTAACAACCCATCAGTAAAAGTTCTGTCTGCAACTCTGCTGTTGTACAAGAAGAAAAGGCAACAAACCCTACACCACCGGCTAAATCATGATTGACTTCATTATTCTTCATCAAGCAAAACATGAACTCAGCATATACAGTATAGAGTATACAGTATATGTAAGATCAGAATAGACTTTGATGCCACTAGCCTGATCTTATTCTCTTCATATCGTGTGTGCTCGGACATACATAGCCTCATAATACTGCAGTTTTGTTTAAAGGGTATATTAATGCTTAGATAGTGTTATAAACAAAGCAACACAGAAGCCACAAAGCAACACAACACAATTTTTTTAAAAAAAAGCATATTCCTTCAGATTAATCTTTTTAGTGAATGGAAGTTGGAAACAGAAGTGTAACCCTTGTTAAATGTGTGCACACAAAGTGTCACATTAAAATGTATATTCCAACACCAAATAATCTCATATTAAAGTGTAAACTCCAACAGTGGAGGTTAAACATTGGTCCCTCTCTCAGGATGTTTTGTAGTCACCTGCTTATTTGTTATGAATGAACTGATTCCACAGAAAGAAAATGTTTGCTGTTAATATTATCAGAATAATGTATTATATTGTTGATTTTAAAATTCATGGTGATGTACATACTGCTGCTAATTGTTCAATAAGGTATAAAACTTTGTAGTGACAAGAATATTGCTGGAAATTCATATTATTTAATTATTATATATATATATATATATATATATATATATATATATATATATATATATATATGTGGCCTTTCAAGTTTTATTTTGCAGAGACTGTAAAAGCTGAAGAGTGACGGGAAATGTGGGCAGAGAGCGATGGGGAATGACACACGGGAAACCTTTGCACATGAGGCGGCTGCTCTACCGACTGAGCTAAACGCCACCGGGCTAACGACCGAGCCTTCTCACTTCCTTGCCATCTTTGTTGAGAGTCGCTCATGTGCACTACTGATCAGGCAGTTTCTATGATAAACTAATGTTGTCATGTGAGTTCTGATCACGTGTTAAAGTCTGGAAATTGCATTATGTATGCATTTCTTTTTCAAATGTCCTCGGATATAAGAGGACTTTCTATTTATTTATTTTTTTAAATATTTTAAAAAGTGTCCAGACCATGTACGTTATAATTGATTAGTGCTGTTCTAAGGTAATAAAATTACCTTCCTACCTATCTACCTACCTAATAAAAATAGCTCCACTGCAGCCATATAATATAAATAAATCCTTATCCTGTTTTCATTTTAGACATTTTAAATGTTCCAGTGAGAGCCAGTCAATGTTTTAAGGTACCTTGTACAACCACACCCCATTTCATGTCAACAATTTTATCTTCAATCGTATTCAACGCCTAAGAAGTATTCTAATTTCATCTTTAAAAGCAGGTGAATATAAAACAACCTGATAAGGGAAACGAAGACGGAATAAATTACAAACTAGTAAACACAATATCACATCAATAGATAAATAAAATGAATACATACTTTACCCTGCATTGACCATGTGGAAGACAGTTTAAATAATAAATTATTAAGTTGTTAAAAACATTGAATTAAAAAAAAAAAGAGCATTATTACATTTTCAATGCATTATCATTTGCAATACATTAAGTGTATGCTGAGCTGGGAATGATGAAGTATGGCTCGGCTCTTAACTTAAATGTATGATTAAAGGGTTATGCATGCATAAAGCTGTGCCATTAACCTCAGTCATCTACATAGGATGACTGCACTGTATAGAGTGGAAAAGTCATGTGATTGCCCTCAGAGTTTTGACTTTTCATTTGAAGCAAAAAAGTTGCCCCATATGACGTGAAACCATGATGTAAACAGCGCAGAACTGAAGTTATGTCATGGTGTGTAATACATAAATGCATTCTACAGCAGACATTTTGATTTGACATAGGAGGAAGGAAAGGCACAGGTGTCACTAGAAGATTAACGTCTTATTAATCCCTCAACGGGGAAATTATTTTTTCATTTAAGTTTCACATATACAGTACAGGAACCGAAATACAATCACAAAACACAACACCGCACCCCGGAGCAGTTAGGTATTCGGTATCTTGCTCAAGGGCAAAAGAGATAAACTGACACCTCTCCAGGGGCTCCATACTGCGGTCTGTGGTGGATTTGTACCGGCCACTCTCCGGTTTCCAAGCCCTATGGACTGATATACTGCCCTCTCAAAATTAATGATGACTCCGTTTAATGCAAGTGTCCCAGTAATAGCCAAAGCAGTGTGAAAAATACCAGGGCCATGATACTGAAACAGCTAAGCGGAATTCATCATTAATGTTGTTTTGTATATCTGTGCTTTTCCTACTGTGACCTGTCAAAGTTCTGTCCATTTAGAATGATAACTTGCTCAAATCCAAAGTGTCTTTGTATTGTAGGTGTATTGTATGCAGCATATGCCGGCCACCTATTAAAGAATGCAAGCGTGTTTACTAGCAGGCTTGTGCCAATATAGCTCTTCATGCACATGTAAGGACATTGTATTTGTGTATATGTATGCAGCATAGAGGTAAACCCCACTGAACATTCACAGGAAGAAATTCCTAAAGACTTTGATTGTGAACTTCCACTAACATAGTGCACATTGACCCACATGATAAACTACAGAGAGCCACGATGAAACTGAAATAGAACCTCAATGCACAACCAGGATAACACTTTTAAAAGCAATGTGCCTTCAATGGTTACCATCAATTGCTGGCCACTGAAAATAAAACGGGTCACGAGGAGGTCAAAGTTGTGTAGCACATTTATTCTGTCAATATGGATCATAGGAGTGTGGACTGGAAATCAATCCACACATGAAGCTGCAGAAAGGCAACACTGAATGTATGTTTATTTCAAACTGAATATTTTTTAATTTGGAAAGTACAATCATATGTGCATACCTGTGCCAGCTTCATCATCATGTGGGCAAAGACATGAAGGAACCCGACAATGGCATCCCACAGCCTGCTGTGGGCCAGGGACTGCTGGTTGCCAGTGCATGGGCCCTGAAGAGAGAAACTATGTGTTACACACACACATACAAACAACAGGTGGTGTAAAAGCATGACTTGTTTCAGTCTTACCTGAATGTATTCAGTTAGACTGTTGAAAATCTGCTTTGCTACTGTCATAGCTTTGGAGAAATTCTTTTTGCCTGGGTCATCAATGACGTCCTTGCCAGAGTAATACCAGTAGAAGTCACTGATAGACTCCTTTATGGGAAAAAAGTGAGAGGTAAGTACAATATTCCTATACTATAAACACACGTAATACTTAAATAGACTATTCATCAAGGGTAAAGGTCTACTCTCTTTTATAATGTACTTACAGTGTCCAGATCATCTGATTTTCTTGATTATCTGAGCTATCAAATAAAAAAACCTTTGGGACTGAAAATCCATGATTGAAGGCACAGCTATACAGCAAAGTTGGATGTGTGCAACCAACCACACACTCAATAGCACAACCTGCATAGCAGATGAGGTTTGCGCAACAATATCATTCCTTTAAATCTTGTATTTGAATTCTTTTTTTTTAACGGCACCATTTTTACATTAGCACTCGCACCTGGAGTCGGAGGAGGTAATCCACGGTACAGATGATGATGTTGATGGTAGTCGTGCTGCCTGTCTGCGTCCGCAAGTAGTTCTGAAAATCTGCAGCCACACAGCGATCATTTTTGAAAAGTAGCAGTGTTTGAACGTTTAAAATTCCGTATGAATTGTGTTCTGATCCCATTTGAAACATGAGTCGCCCTCACCGTTATTGTGACCCTCACAAAGCAGCTGCAAGAAACGGAAGAGGTCGCAGGTGAACTCATCGTCTGCCATCACTTTCTCATCTAAAAAAGAAATCAACACAGGTTCGAAATGACTCCCTAATATCGGCACGGTATCAAGCTTCAAACAATGCTAGACAATGACTGATGATGAAGCAGCTTGGCGGAGTATAAGCAGCGTGAGGAGAGTAAACACATGTACTGCACAACTCACCGTCATCTCTCACTGAATTTTAGTGACAAGACAAGACAATAGCCACCTCTGACTGGGCGTTGCGTTTTTGCGATAATCTAAAGAATGAGTCACACTACGTTGTATGAATAATACCAAAGAAATACAAATGACTGCATGTGGCAGCAGAAACACATGCATGGAGTTAGCTTGAACTTAAACGTTGCTGTGAAAAATGAGCTCAGACACATACAGGACACACACAGTCTGCTACAGTCACATGACATGTTTAAATGAAGCTGACAATAATAATGTACGGTTGTACAGATAAGAAGACAGCATTAAAACAGTTAAATGATTGCAGTACTCAGGGGTGGACTGGTCATCTGGAGTTTACAGGCAGTCTGATTAATCAACCTGTCAACTTTAATATTTTTACATTTGGGTAAACGACATATAAAACGAGGATATAAAGGAAAATCAGGATTTTGAATCCATGATCAAATGATTGTACCATTTTGAAATATTCTGCAAAAATAGCATGTATTCTGGTCATGTACTTTTTGGAAACCCAGTCTGCTACCAGTCCCAATGAAAACACGCGCAGACACAGAATCATGCAGCACACCAGCAACTTTGCTCTAATGCAGCAGAGTTAAATGGCGGAGAGGTTGGGGCATTGTCCATCAAAATTCTGAAAGGAATCCAGCGCACGATATAATATATTAGAAAAAAAGGACAGTAGATTCTTTAGGTAATAACTTTACCAACAGACTTGCACTCATCTTTCAGACTAAACAGTTAAACTCAAGAGTTGGTCTACTTAAATCTACCAGAATATTTAAAAGCATATTCTGATAGATGTGTGCCAAGTCTTTTCAAGCTTGATACATATGGACATATTACAAGAATAATTCTGAATGTGAAATGAAGTTCCATCACTGTTTCTAACAAATATTTTTCATGAAGGCTTTACCCAGTTTAGTAGTTGCTTTTTTTATGAGCAGAAAAGACCAGATTCCATTCAATGTCTTTTGAAATGAACATGAAATATGAGGAGGGACCCGAGATATGAACATGAAAGATGGACAGGGGCATCCAATCCTCTCTTGGTGGAATTTCCGTGTTAGAAAAAAAAAGAAGTAGATGGAGCAAGAGGGACAGGGGATAGAAAGAGGAACAAGAGAACAGAGAGGCAGATGGACGGAAACATGATTTACCCCGATCTAGGTTCATGTCTGAGGACCATGAAAGGAGGGACAGGGGAGAGGTGGCAGTGATCATGGGGAAGGGAGAGAGGATCAGTGTGTTGACAACAGTAGAGGACTAAGAGATGAGGAGGGGGAGATTAACAACATTCCATGGCAAATTCATTCATTTAGAAATTTAAATGACCCTCCAGAATTAGATGACAGAGTAGGTGAAAGCTAATCAACAAGTCAAACTAATGAACATACTAAGGAGAGTGACTTAATAACTAATTCCAGTTAAATTACATAATTACATATAATCATTTAACAGTTATCAAGTGTTAATAAAATTTATTGTTAGCAAACTAATCATTCAATTCATTCAATTTGTATGGTAAATGTTGCAGATGGAAGATGAATTAATCGATGTTCAGACTGTCTTGAATTGATCCATTAATTCATGACTTATTTTGATTGAATCATTTTTTATGTTAATAGTGTTGAAATACCTGATTTACAGTCATTAATAAAAACATCCATTTTCAGAGAGAGAGAACCTGGATTTCTGAACATTCACAACATTCAAGTCCAGTGAAGACACTCAGATCTCTTGCACACATAGAACATTTTTTCAGGCATATTAAATAAACAAGATTCCATTCAGTTCTTTTGGTACACAGTTGCCAATCCTGAATCACCAAATGTTTACAATTATATTACTATAAACTTAACTTTGTTGTTGTGGCATGCAAAGTAGAACACATATCTACAGAATATGCATTTGATTCTTCATTCAGATTCAAATGTGTGCTATCTTGCTGGTGATTGTGTAACTATTCTGTAATGGGATTGGTGAGCTAAGTGTACTCAACAATGTAATCTGTGCCCTTTAACAATGCATGATCATATTGAACATGATCATATTGAACAATGGCTGCAGTGTGATGTTTGCCTGCTCTAAGAGTACAGAGACTTACTAGTGCCCTCTTCCGAAACCATGCCGAGTCCCTCGGCCTTGTTCTGCCTCTCAAAGGCATTTAGATCCAGGACACTGCAGAGAAAACAAACCCAGTTTTAGGTATGCATTCCCCACTCTTTAAATTAACACGCTTAAGTTGTTTTACCATTCAAAGGTTGTAAAGAGTCAATTAAAAAACTGACCAGCATGTCTGCATCAATGCTTGGACACTCAAAAAGAAGCCTACATCCTTCTTATCCTTTAAGTACTCCAGCATTTTCTGACAAAAACAGAGGGGGCAATCCAAAAAAAGTTCATTTAAAAGGTGACTTCAAAGTCAAAATGACATCTAAAGGGATAAAAGGTTTGTTTTCAGAACACATACCCGTTGAACCTCGCTGTTACCACCGTTAAGGATAGAGATACCCAGCTTCAGGGTTGTAGTCACCATTGGGCCCGTCTCACCTGCAGGAAAAGACATGTGTGACAGTCGTGTGAACTGAATCACAGTTCAGGCGGGTTTGCAGGCAAAACGTGAAGAGCAACACTACCTTTACAGGCACTGATCATTTGCAAGACCATCTCTGCAGCGCCACGATTATGAAGTCTGGACTGCTGATACAGGAGCCTTTGTTTCTCCATTTCTTTCTCCTGTGGTGGACACCAACATTATGAGCATTTGCTGATATTAAATTTTGAATAACAAATGATAAATGGATAGAGTGGACTCTTTCAGATCAGATATTTGATTAAATATTCAGTGGTAGTTTTAGTTACAGCAGGAATAGTTGCAGAACCTAAAGTCCCTCTAAGTTTGTAATAATTAGCTTCAAACTTATTTATTAAAAATAGGTTATTGGTGTGGAAACTCCTGTAATAAAAGTGAATTCAACAAAAACAGCACTTTTTTAATCTTATGAAGTACAGTATTCATATTTCTCCACAAAGTCTCAAACATCATCTTCAGAGACCTACACACGAGCCGTACACAGGAGCTCAGCTGCATAGTTGTTCATCACTAACTACATTTCTTCTCTGTTTCCTATCTGCCACTGTCTGCTGATAAATAACAGTTGAAAGCCGAGTCTCAAACCAGCGATCAACCTTTTCACGCATGAGCAGAAAACGACAAAATGTTCTTAGCTGTGTGTGTGAGTACAAATCTGTCTTTTACACAAAGAGTATACCTATACGTTGATTATTGTTGCACCATTAAAATGCCTTAGCTAGTAAAGATTTTAGGAACGTGTGTATCAGTGTATATCCAATCCAAGGGTAACGATAACTGTAAACAGGAAGTCTGTGGCATCCTAACCAGGCACGACTACATGTATTAAAACATCTGATTTGATGATCATATTCCAATATATCTATTCATTGTGTCACTTGGTTGAGTTAGCTACGCAACAGTTACTGTTTCTCTTTCTGTTATTAATATTCAAAACTAGTTTTTGAGGTGCAACTCCACTCAGTAAACACAACGCTGGGACTAAGCTATCTTTGAACTCCTGAACAGCCTGTGCAACTGGCTCTAGTGTAAATATAATCAATGATAATTAAAGAGTCCACTCTATCCATTCATATTCTCAGTTTAAATTTCCATTCACTCTCCTTTCACTCAAGTCCCTAACTTTTCACCTTATTACTGTTTCATCTACTTACCATTTCTTTTCAAATGTCCCCAGCATTACACAGCTATGTTTTTTCTCTTCGTTTTATATCAAAATACTTTTCTTCCTTGGTTGTCTCTGTACATTAATTTTGTCTGTTTACAAGCACTTGTATTATGGATTGCTACTATCTATTTAGTAGACCTGTTCTTGCACACATTTTATTAGTCATGGAGTTGTTACACTACTTCTTCACGTTTGCTGGCTGGAGCAAGCGTTAGACTACAGGAAACAGCCTCATTGGCTTTGCCTTTTAGCCGTACAGCTTACCATAGTGTCTTTATTGCAGCAGCCCTGCACATAAGACACTTGGGATAAGAGCT
The DNA here is from genome assembly GCA_023373845.1 of Nibea coibor. Lineage (NCBI taxonomy): Eukaryota > Metazoa > Chordata > Actinopteri > Sciaenidae > Nibea > Nibea coibor. The sequence goes on along the minus strand of CM041733.1, from coordinate 5,261,143 downwards.
GTAAACCCTTTGTATCTGAGATTATTCTTTAAGAAATGATTTTAAATATTAATATGTAATAGATTTTAATTTGTGCTAACACCCAATTCTTTATTTATAATACTGAGCCATCTGGGAACAAAATGCTGTTTATGGAAAGACAAAGACAAACTGGCATTCCTCTGTTCAGCCACATCACAAATCAACTTGTAGCAGCCCACATCCTAAACCCAAAGCAACACCCAATTGCCACTTGCCTCCCTCCCTCCCTCCCTCCCACACCCAACCCCCCTCCCACCCACCCACGTATGCCTGGCCGTGCTCTACCCACTATGTGTCCTGCAGTTGGACCTACACTGTAGTCCCTGGCTATCTATTGAAACCTGACTATGAATTATGCACTATTTGATCTGTTTGAATTTACTTTTAAAACTATGACTATGTGTATGAATATATAGCTTTAAGTTTTGTATGTTCTATGCTGGCTTTCACTGTAGTCTGTCAGTATTCTATGTGAGTGAGGGAAGGGCACATTGATCAGCAGCATTCAGTTAATGAAGACTGGTGTTATGAGGGTGAGAGGGATTACATGGAATGATGGGAAAGAGACAGAGAGAGCAAACAGAAAAATGGGGCAGCTATATAATCTTGGAGGAAAGACATCACTAGTCAATGAGCTTGCGTTCACATCCACAGAGAGATTTGAATTTGAATGGCCTTTTAGCATGTCTAACCCCCCAGTTTGATATACGCCCTTACAAGTTTTTGACTTCATGAATATTTTTTTTAGTAGTTTAGAGCAAAAATACATGTTGACAAAACACATAAATTGGTTATGGTCAAACAAACCATAAATCTAACTGGGTCACTGGAAAGTAATAACTTTAATGGTCCAGCTCCAGTAACAGCAAAGTCAGCACTGGCTGACGATCAATGACTACAGTGTGTGAGACACATAAACCTGAGGCCTGCATGGTGGCAGCTGGTGTTGCATTTCAAAGAATAGCAAGTATACAAATCCCCGTCAGTCCACTCACATTAAACTGAAGGATTATAGAGTGTAGTGGGCTATGTGATTTTCAGAACGTTATCCTCATTTATTCAGAAGTGATAACTGATTTTAAAAAGTTAATTATTATAAGTGTGATGATTATTATTTTGACCATTCTCATTATTAATATTGTTGTTGTTGGAGTTTAATAACATTAAATTAATCCAATCTAATCAGACCCAATCCAGATTCAAGGCTTAAACAGTGTAAATAGGACTCATAGTAAACCGTATTTTTAGATAATAATTCAAACAATTGAAAAATCACTTTTTGTTTCAGGTTTTCTCGAGGCTTGTAAAAAGATTAGGGTGCTTATTATAATTGAAGTAAAAAGTAAAAACAAAAAACTAACTCTGGATTGGAGCTTCAGTTTCTAATTCAAGCAACTCACAACAAAGAGAGCACAACATGCAGACAGAAGAGACAGATCATACACCGAGCAGACAAAGGAAATGCAACCAAACAAAGAAAGACAGAGAAGAGAGAGAGAGATGGATGTGGTTGTGAAGTAATGTGCCGATGATGAGGTCACTCAATGCGTTGAGAGCTACCGCTCCACTGTGTTCCTGGTCCCTAGCCCCTGGTCGCCCATTACCAGTTCTGACTGTCGCACCTCAAAGGACATCTCATCCTCAGGTTTTTCCACTATTTCCTCTCCTCCTTCTTCTTCCTCACCAATATGGCAACTCTAAATAAATGGAAAGGAAACAAGAAAAATATGAGCGTTTCAAAGCACATTATGTACTGTACACATCAAACCTCAACTCAAAACCAAAACAATCTGCAGTAACTCACCTTTGCCATAATGTCGGCATATGCCATATAAAGATGATCTGTATCAAGTTTACTGAGATGGGGACAAGAGAAGACAGTTCAGTGTAATTCTGGGTCACGTATAATCATACAGGTCCAATCATAGTGAAATGTCTTTCCTTAAGCTCGTACAACTTTTAGACATAATAATGGTAGGCAGTGTCCTCATTAAGGATCCTTGTGGCCAGAGGGTAGGAGCTCTTCCTGAACTTCTCAAAGTTGTAGTAAACGAGGACAATAACAATAAAAACGGCCTTTGGGGCAGTTCAGTTCATTGGATCGTATCAGTGAGTGCGTGTCTAACCTCTTTTCTGTCAGAGCTGTGCGACTGAAATGCAGAATAAGCTGGTGGAGGGGATCTGGCTTTGTTTCCTTCTCCTCCTCCTCATCTCCTTCCTCTTGCTCCATTGCTTTCTGGGATGCACAGGGAGACAAAGGGTGAGAAATGTCACAGACAAAACATGAAACAGATGTGACAGGACACTCACAGATAAGTCATCTATCATCCTGTCTTCAAAAGAGTAACCCTCAGGGTTAAGCCAGTTGCGTTTGTATCCCTCAAGAAACATGTTGGAAGCTCTGTGTCTGCAATCCAAGAAACAAAACAGAATAAAAAAAATGCAGTTCCATACATCTTCCGTGATTTATTTTGCTGTTCCGTTCTGCCAGTTTTCTCACCTTGGAATGTTGTATAATGGTGTCATCCTAAAGCAAGCAACCACAGCCCTGCGTCTCTGCTTGGACAACAGTTTGTGCCACACCATCTTCTTGGACTTGAATGGATGCTCTGTCTATACCAAAGATACCAAAAGAGTTACTGTGGCAACTTTTTATGTACAGCAGTAACGACCTGAAGTTGGAGAGGCTGTTGATTTTTCCACTTGAGAATCACCACTCACCACTTCAAGGTGGTAAAGGACAGCAGAAACCTCCTGCACTCTCTTGACAACTTTGACTGGCGCGTCAGCATCTTCAGCCTTCCCTGCCATCTCCTTGTACAGGGCCATCTGCCAGCGCATGGATGGATTGTCCACCTTTCCACAACACAGGGATACAGAGCTTTAAAAGTTTGGATATCTTCTAATTTAATGTTTCTTTGTCTTGTTATTTTATGCATAGTGGATGAACACTGAAGACATCCAAATGTGTTTTTAGATTCTTTTGCTTTGGTGACAGCTTTGCACGTTCTTCTCTCAATCACTTTCATGAGGTTGTCACCTGGAATGGTTTTCCAACCGACTTGAAGGAGTTCTCTTACATGCTGAGCACCTGTTGGACGCTTTTCCTTCACTCTGCGGTCCAACTCATCCCAAACCATCTCAGTTGGGTTTAGGTTGGGTGACTGTGGAGACCATGATATCTGATGCAGCACTCCATCACTCTCCTTCTTGGTCATAAAGCCCAGAGTCTAGAAGTGTGTTCTAGGTATTTGTCTTGTTGGAAAGAAATGATGGTCCCACTAAGCTCAAACCAGATAAGATGTCCATCCTTACATCCATTTCATGTAATGGCTTATTCTTATCAGGGTCACAGCAACAACAACAACATAAGTGATGGTCTAAAACAGTTTACAACTTCATTACATGTGTTATTTCATAGTTTTGATGTCTTCAGTGTTAATCGCCAATGTAGAAAGTGACAAAAATAAAGGAAAAATACAGAATAAGAAGGTGTGTCCACATTTTTGACTCATAGTGTACATAATTACATACTATTGGATTAACAGTCCGGAAGTTACAGGAATTATACCTTGCCTTGAAGATGAAGGTTGTTCTGCAGGAACTCTCTTACTTCCTCATCAGTATCTCTCTGTAAAGTGAAACAGTTTATCAACCATTGACCTCCTAGAAGTGATGTGGATTTCATATATATACTACAGTATTTAACATGTTACAAATCAGAGAACAGATGTTTATCTGAATCATTCAAAGTCAAAAACAAAACAAAAAAACTACCAAAGAGTATCTGATCTTGGCCAGGTTGATAAGCTCCTGGTCAGCGGGAGAGCACATGTTGAGACCTATGGGGAGCATCTTTTTCAAGGCAGCCACAATAAGTGAAGTCTGCACAGAGTAACGATCTCCCCGTCTCTTCTTCTTGGTACGTTCAGTATCTGAGCCGCCGCCCTGAGAAAAAGGACAACAAACCAGAAAGCATTCACAGTATCTCAAAAAATGCTGCCGTGACGACACCACAGTCTACAGGGCTTTATATCAAATGCTTTACAGCCTTCATTCAGCACCAGGCAGTCCGTTTAAATGATATAAGCCCTCACTAACAATGACCTATTTTTCCTAAAATGCTAGGAATGACTCCAAACCGCAAGAGTAAAAATGCAACTGATTCTGTTCAGTATGCAACCATTATCCTACCTTTTAGTAAAGACTGACTGCAAGCTGTGTATTGTGCTATAACAGTATATCTCTCCACTTAGAAATACCCAGCAACAGGCACCGGGGGAACATGTTATAACATGTTATTACAGTAGACAATGTGTAAATAAAACATGAGAGTATGTGAGTGTGTGAGTGTGTGTGAGAGAGAATGTCTATTTCCTGTTATTCCCCAAGTATGAAGGCCATTGTTTCTCTGAGTTCAGACTGGTAAGTAGAGGGTACAGTGAAGATGTGAGGGCAGAGTCAGGATATGGCTGGCTTTGGGGAAGGGAAGCTGAAAGGAATGGGTCTTGTAAGAAAGTAAATCATTGAAATTGCATTTACATAACATGCAAACAGAAAACAGATTTCATTCAAGTGACAACCCATTCAGCATTCTTTGAACAGGATACATAGCGAAAACAAACTCATGTTTTTTTTTTTTTCTCTAATTTTGAACTCAGTTTTGTAACAACTGCATCCCTTGGTGAAAAATTTAAAGGTTAGATGAAGTTACAGAACAAAACGCGGGTTAGACTGATAATTAGCAGGCTGGTTAAATCACACAACTACTACTACCACTACAACAAACTGTCTGTGGGATACATCCCTGTGCCCGCCTCCTGAACTTCTGTTCAGTCCTTCTGTTAACTGCTCTTTCTAGAGTCCTCCAAAATGTATGTGAGAACTTACAGTAATATGAATGTATTTTGTGATATGAATGTTTAGTCTATTAAATGCATGCCCAGTGAATAGGTCACATGGTAATGCTATTTGAGCCACGGAAGTATAGATACCAGCATCAGACATGAAGTGTAGGGTGCAAAGTTACTGGACAAATTCAGAAATAAGTAAATCTAACTAGGTGAATTCATATTGATATTGATATTGATAATATGCATCTATTAGGGTCCACAAAATCTGAAGTTGGTTATTATGATGTTGTTTAAAGTGGCTCAAGTGCATAAACCTTTAACCTGCTTTGTGAAATAATGGATAAATATACAGGTAGGTCTGTTAATTAATTGCTAATTGCCTTTTCACACACATAAGGTTGAAATGGAGAGACAAACAGAAGAGGCCAGTTATGCCCTTTCTTATGGGAATGTTTTCATTATTGGTGTTGGGATGTCATTGAGATGAACAATGAAGTTAATCCCAGAGGCTGTACACCCCCCTATCCAAGTTAAATAACAAACAATATCAGTGCCAGATGTACATTATAAGCCTTCGCTTACTACAGATGCAAGTGTGTTACAGAAGACTAGTTTAGAGGAAACAGGGTGCAAAGCATTTCGGGGAATAATTTAGATAATAAGAGTGAATCAATGAATTGGTTAGGTTCATGGTCACTTTGAGCACATTCTAAAGAGGGAACAAAAGTTTTTCAGAGTGATGTTAAGCATCAAGTCTTGTGTTAGTGCGCACTAGGCTTTACTACTGTAGTGAAAAGGAAACTAAACCATGATGTGAAATTGCATGTTCAGAGAGGAGAGAAGAAAGAGCACAGAGAAGACTAACATCATCCCCTACTGGCAAAAAGCTGCATTACAAAAGCTACAGGTCAACCATCCTTCAACGAACAGAAACAAAAAAAAACATTCTAGAAGACTCCAACTCAACTATGATCAAAAAAAAAAAAAGAGCAAACTCAGTGACAGGATGATGGCACTGTTCTCGCACTGCCACCTTGGGCTTGGTGTAAAGCCCAGTGCCATGAGCCCAACTCTACAGCTGAGTACTTTCATCAAGCGCCTCCAGACTCCCCCCTCACACACTGGCAGGACTCGGGATGGCCTGCAGATGGGGCCTGCCCTTTTGTCCAATGATCCTTTATTAGAATAATGTGAATGTCTCTCACTAATGCATATTCATTCAAGTTTTTTTTCCATATGTATAAAGCTGTTAAATTAGTTTACAGCATGTAAACATTGTGTTAGACATAGAGTGATCTAATCTAAGACTGTGTGTCAGTGCACAGACTTGTACACTGTGGTACAGCCAATGCTAATAGCAGTGTAAGTGGATCCAAATTCCATCTGTTGCTCCTTTGATGTAACTTCTGGCTAGGATTTTCATGTGCTATTAATACAAATAACTTATATTTATAGCAATGACAAATTCTCAAATGAGTTGTGTTCCACTCCTGATAAGCTGGAAATTATTCATGACTAAGCAGATACAGCTGCGTGTACAGAAAAAGCATTTGTCACTGGCACTAAACAAGTTGTCCAGTTGTCATGTCTCTCCGAATGGAATGTGGACGTCTGTCCGTGTTGCTGCGTGCACAAGTGAGTAAGTACACTGTGTGTGTATGTGTGTGTGTGTGTGTGTGTGTGTTTGGGCATGTGAATGGATCAGATGTGCCAGTGTGCTGGAGAGGTTGATGAAAAGCTCCCTCAAAAGTGAGGTGCCATGCGGTCAGCACAGCGGTCGTGCAGGAACAAAGTCTAACCTCTGAGTCCCCGCCCTGGAAACCCAGCCGCAACCCAAAAGAAGAGGACAAGGGACAGCCAAAGAGAGAATATTGTTAACACAGCTGCTATTGTTCTCAAATTTGTGAATTAAAATGAAACCTCCAACAGGTATTTCAGGCTTCGCTATATTTAACCAAGATCAATAGACAAGAACATTAAACAAACAGAACATATACAAAAGCAGAAACTACCATCAAATCCTGCATGTGGTGTATTAAGTGCCTTTCTGTTTTAGACTGTTGTTATGGATTATAGCCAGTTATAAAACATTTTGCAAAACTAAGGTGAGTTTCATAAATGACCGTTTAAAATTGGCTCAAAACAAGGGCACAAAGAAAGGAACACCAACAATATTTGCGATCTGAAACTATGGCAGCTTCACCGCAGCACCGGCTCTGCCTTTGATGAACTCACCTTGGTCATTTTGCTCTTGCTGTCAGCGGTGAGGAACGACATGTTATTGATCTCATTCATCACCACAAAGTTTTGCTCCTCTCGCTTGAAGTTCTATGGGACAGAACAGAGAGTGAAATGGGATATATGCAGTAAAGGAAGCTGCTACAAATAGCAGCATTCGAAGGCCAAATGAATGTACTCACATGAGATTTGGACCAGAAAATAAACACCTCTCCAACCATTCGGAAGAGCTCCTCTGCATCAGGGTCTGGGCATGTCAGCCATCTTGCCCTGTAAGCAGAATAAATGACTTCCTGTCAGTACCAGGTATGATTCATGCTTCAAAATCTATTTGTAATTTCATTGTACCTGTTGTTGTCTACATAGCGGATAAGCAGAGGGTAGAGGGCATATAAGTCTCTGCAGAGGACAGCAAACTCATCTCGTATAGTGCCATCTTCCTCATCCCCCTCTGATTTCCCCTCCATCCGCAAATGGTCCTCTTCAGCCACCACCTTCGAGGTACGTTTCTTCAACTTCTCCATTGTCGGGATGAAGTGGGATTTGAGCATTTCTGGCTTTGCCCTGCTGACAATGGGCTGTGCGAACACTAGGAGGGAAAACAAACGGTGTCATCTCCCCTGGGCAAAAACTCACTCAGCAGACACATTAATAGATGTTTGAAACGGTGCTCACCGGCCAACCTCTTCATCCAAGAGGCCTCATCGATACCCAGGTTGTTGACTACAATTTTCATGATGCTGCCCAGCAGCTGATTGAGGTGCTCTGATGTAACATCAGTGCAGAGCCGGTTCTCCAGCTCAGGGAAGTTTTCAAGGCCTCTCTCCCACCAGCGTGGCAAGTAGTTACACAGCATGGGCAAAGTGATTTCAATCACATGAGGCATCTCGGTATAGCGAGCGCCTGACTCTGCCAAGTCCCCAATGTCCTTCAACAGGACATCCAGCTCTGGAATGTCTGGACATAATTCCTGGACCTCGTTGGGAAGGCCCAAAACTTTGGCATAGAGAAGAGGAGTAGTGAAAAGTCAGAAACAAGAGAAAACAGAAAACAAATCAATAGTAATGCACTCACTGGCTCTCTCCCTGGGTGTCTTTGTGGTGTAGACAGAGAAAGCATTGAATTCATTTAGATGGGGCTCTATGTAAGCCACTGGCATAGCTGCTGCGAGGTGAGCCAAACACTCTCCAAGAGCTGGCCTCTGCCTGTAAACGTAAAGCACAAGGGTAAAAAATGCTCCCAGGTGTCTACTTTGAAATCATCTTACACACTGTGGTGTATGCAGCTGTGAGGTCACCTCTCAACATGTGGATTTTTGACAGTCCCCAGGGAGTAGATGCTACACATGATGCGATAGCACGACATCTGTAGATCATCCACTGTATGCGAGCAGCAGTGACAGGGAAAGTGTCAGGATAAATGAATACAGAAACATCATGTAAATTCAAAAAAACTATGTGAAAGCACTCACAAATGACATCGTCTCCAAACTGGTGCTGAGCGATGTGATCAAACAGCGAGGTAAGCACTGGGAGCAGGACAATGGTCGTATAGTTGATGTTCTGGGACACGCCTTTCACTTGCTAAAGAGAGCAGCATAGGATTATGGACTCAGGGTATATACTTAAGGATATATATGGATGTATATTTAAATTAATATTTCAAATATGATGTCTGTTACCTGATTGCCTTTGGATACTTTGCCAAGTTTGAGGTTCTCTACCATTTTCTCTATGTCATCAGCAGCGCTCTCAAAGAACGAGCGCAGCCCTGCTTTCACAATCTCAGGCCCAGATTTCATTACTGTCCTAATTAATGAAATATGAAAGATTGTAATGGAAAACGAAAACAAAACAAAATATATTCATTTTGACAGTGTCATGTGAGAATAGGAAAAATGACTAAACCTCGCGTCTAAAGACCGTGCCAGAATGTGAAGACAGTTAACAATTGCCGGAGCGTCGGTTCCTGCACGTAAAAATACAAATACAATTCAGCACACACTGTTTATGCATACAAAACAAGAGTGCCTGCACTTGTTTTAACCACAGAGGGACAACACAGAAAAGAGTGAAAAGTTTCAGAAAGAAACAGACATCTTACCAAAAAGGGAAACTCTGTGTCTCACGAGAGCGGACATTTTACAGAAGATACTATGATGGGAAAGAAAGGGAAGAAAAGGTAAATGCTTATAAAAGAGTGGAAGAGAGATATGAAAGGAATACATAACATTGTGTGTCATATCTGTTCACCTTGCAATCATCTCCTTCTCCTTATTGGAAGAATGCCCACCACTACCCAGAACTTTTGCGGGTGTCGACAAGAAGTAGAGGCAGTGGTTTTTGAAATACTGGTTAATAAGAGGCATCAGGATCTGTGAGGGAGAGTTTTCACACTTAGTACAGCGATGAGGATGAGTTGGGTCTTCAAAATTCTGACCTCTCTAAGCTTTAGTTTCACCTTGGCAAAGAATTTAATTTCCTGCTCATGAGGAGACTTTTCCACTCGTCCACTGCTTACCACAGCCTCTGTACAACACACAATGATAGTCACAATAACAATGGCAACAAATACCTACTTTAAGTACTGCTACTTCATGTTACACAATTCTATCAGATGTTAAAGAAGCTGTTCTTCATCGCTGCACGATAATACCAAGATGAGCGATGAACTCTTGGGCGATTTCCATCCATTTCAACAGCTTCTGCAGGAAACCATAAGCAAATCTCTTCTCAATGGATGAGATGTCAGACTCCATATCTTTAAGGCCCCTAAAGAGAAACAGAGTTTAACTCTTTGTACATCATAAAACACAACTTCAGGAGGCATCTTTCAAACAATTATGTTCAATACTGGTTCTTTTATATAACACTGTTTCCTAAAAAGATGGCACACTGTGGAATTAATTGTTCACAATGAAGAACAGAAACATAGCAGGCAAAGTATTTTTAGTTTTTGTTCATGATCATAGAGTCTATACCTACTAATTTGATTCTTACTTGATCATTGGACTTGATAGGATTTCAGCTGCTCAACAATTCAGTGTTTCTTTTGTGTAATGCACCAAACATGTACAATAGGTGACAAGTCAGAACTGCTGGTCAGTTTAGCACTCAGACTCTTGACTACAGAGCTTGTTTGAATACAACCAGTATGTGGTTTGACATCGTCCTGCTGAAATAAGCAAGACCGTCCCTGAAAATTTGGAATCCATACCTTGTGACAGCATATCCATTGAGCTGCAGGAACTTAAGCAGCTCGTGAGCCTTCTCTCTATCTCGTGCCTTCTCTTTGGCTGTCAGAGTATCGTAGGGCACCAGCAGAGGATGTGTTCCACCTCCTACGCAAACAGAAGTTCTCTTAAAAAAGGTCAAAAGCCAAATCACTCATTCTCCATATGCACAGGCTTCCTTCTCTAAAAATGAAATATTACCCTTAGACTGCAGCTCCAACTTTTTCTTCCGTCCCCAGGTGTTATGGTAATTTTCTGCCAGTTGCTCTGCCATGGACTGTGAACAGATATAAGCTATGAATGCTGAACAGATGCTAAGATTATAGCACAGAAGGTTTAAGTATTTACTGCCATACATGCAGGTCTCTTGATAGAGCCATGTGTGTGATGTCAATGGGCTGAGGACTGTAGCCATGGCTTGGGTCATAGGTTGCCTAGAACAGAAAGACTTCATCAGATCAGTATATACTACGCAATAAATAACACTGCTGTTATAAGACTATGAAGTATAAGTACATGAATCCATCTCCTCTGTACCTGAGCAGTCTGTGAGATTTTCCGTGACGCCGCCTTCTTCTTATCTGACTCGTCTTCTTCTCTTGCTTTATCTATGTTCCACTCCCATGCAATCATGGCTTTGATTGATTCTTTGATTGGCCAACGGTAGATCTCTTTGTCCTGGCGGAATAAAAATCAGAGTGATCAGAAGCAGGGACTGATGAGGTACAGGATTCAATGCACAGCGTGACGGTGAGCTTACCTTCTCCGAGAAGGTTTTGTATGGCCTGAGCATGGGATGAGTTTTTGCATTTTCATCCAACACTTCGCCATATGACCAGTTATTCTGGATCTGAAACATACAAGGATACACAAGTGTTATTCATGCTTACAATGGGCTTTCTTCTTACCTGCAGTATGTCTATGCTTTCCAATACAGAATGTTTAGCTGTTCTGATCAAACTAACCCTGCATGCTAATCCTGTATTAGCTGTAGAATAGTATTAGACGATTGTGAGCGATTACAATGAGTTAAAGTGAAAGCTCTACCTTTTCAAAGGCCCATTTGTCATGTGTATATTCCGCATATTTGTTGATAAAGGGATCCAGTCTCTCAGGGATGATGGTGCTGAAAAAGAATCAGAGTTCTTTTAGCTTTCATTTTTTTTTTTTAGTATGTCTTAAAAAGACAAAAATCCTCTTACTTTGTGGTCTCTACTGGTTTTGGATCAAAGTTTCCCTCTGCGTCTACCGATGCTTTTTTCTCGGTTTTGGAGGAATAGCTGGCGTCTACGTAGTCGGGAGGAATGGCTCCAGCAATGGAGCAGATGCATGGCATTGAAATTTTGAAAATCTCAGCATCAAATTTCTGGAATCACAGTATTCAGATATTACAATGTGTCCAAATACCATGAGCGAAAAGAAATAGCTCATATTGCAGGAGCTCCACCTTATGTGCGAGTGATTCAAAGATCCCCCAAAACAGTTTGCGGGTCAGATGCAGTTCCTCTTCTGATGCCACTCCAAAGTTAGCCCAACCATTAGGGAGGCAATAATATTTCCAACAGCGTTCATAGTGGTTGGTCAAAAGCTGAAGGAAAATAAAAGTGAAAGTAAAAAATTAGACAAACATGTGAACTCAAAGACAAGTTTTGTATTTAAATTTCATCATACCTTCAGTGGCATTTTGGCGTACTCGTTGAGAATTGGCACATCAAACACCAGCCGCCTCAGCAGGTGCTGGAGCATTGATGGACGGAGATGTCTGAAAGAAAGACAAAGTTAACTTCAACTATGAACGCGGCCTTACTAATAACATTTAAAGTTTGCCAAGTGATTAAACTGACTTGCACAAAGCCATGAGGCACTCTTCAATGATGTCTCTTTGGGCCTTTGTGAAGGCTCGTCCGCGAGACAGTCGGTAGATTGTGTGCAACATGGAGTCGATCATTATGGCTCGGTGGTCACTACCAGCAAAGAGTGGGGCGCACTTGGTGATGAGTGGCAGCACAGCAGAACACAGGTAACGGTTCAAAGCGAGGGCCATCTCTGTGGTGCTGAAAGCAACCTGTTGGACAGAAGTTCAACAATATGGTGATAACTATGGTCCGCACTATTCAACAAGGACCATACAGGACAATCTGTTTAAGGCTCACCGTGTCCAGAGAGGAAGCAGCCCTCATGTCAGGTAGAAAGCCCACCTCGAGCACATGGAGCAGGAAATCCTGGTTGTCAATACCATACACTCTGTCCAGGAATAGAACCATGGGAGCCTTGTGATCCGGTACGAAACTAGCTGACATCTTTGGTTCTATAATGCTGTTGTCTAAGAAAACATTTTGGAAGAATCATTAACAATGTGTAAAGTTGGGACAGAGGAAGCTTTGCAGTAGAATGTATGTAGCTGAGCTTTGAATGAGCCTAAGGTGTTTACCCTTTCCAAAAGAAGGAATCTGAACAGGAAGGCTGATGACTCCCACCAGATCCTCAATGGGGACCAAAGACCTCAGGATGGCCCTAATCCTCAGAGCCTCACCTTTACCAGCCTGGATCAGCTGTAGAGACAAATGTGCATTTAAATGTAGATACTTGCTATATTTATTACTCTGTCTTTGTCTTTGTAGCTGATAAGTCCAGCATGGTGGCTTACATGCATCTCAGGAGCGCAGCGTCCCAGCAAGTCAATGAGGGCTGAGTAGAAGGACATGATGGCATTTCCCAGGTGCACCCTGTTCTCCTCATGCTGCTCCTCTCCTCCAAACCTACCAGAAAAAGACAGTGGCTCTATATAGATATCTAATAGAGATAATCCACTCTTTGGCCCTTCCTTAAATACAGTCTGAATGCCTTTGAACCAAAGCTGAGGGCTCTTACATTGGAAAGCGTCTGTCTTTCTTAACACTTGGGCCATCTCTTGCAGGGTCCTCTGATATTTTGATGGCTTCTTCTATTGCGGCCAACAGACCATTACCACCCTCCCCTCTCAGGGCTGGACCAAAGCACTCAGGTCTGCGAATGAGGAGGCGTACCACAACATTGGCATTCTCTTCTACGCTCTCTCCTGCAGGAGGGATGGAAGAAAACATATTAATAAGACAGAAAAGCTAAAACAATATGGACATTAAATAAAAAATTGCATTGTGTAACAGACCATTGACAAATACAGCAAAGCGAAGAAAGTCAAGGTATTTCTCTCCACCACAAGGATTCCAGCCAATGTCAGGGTAGCCTTTGGCCAGTAGCATTGGACAGCTCTGAAGACCACATCCAGCTAAATACTTGACCACCTGGAAAGATATCAGTGTTCTCAAGTGTGTCCATCACTTTTTGCATAATGCTGCAATATGTTTTGTCCCTATTGTTTGTATCGTACCATTTCTAGGTCCTGCTCCTGGAGGGCCAACGCCAGCTCATTGTTGTCGATACAAGAGGCTGCAGCCACATCCAACGGGGTGGAGCCTCGCATTCCTAAAGCAAAACATAACATTTCTAGCTTTATCGCAGTTCACACATTAAGACTAATGTTGGAACTAAATAAAGATAATTACCAAGGCCGATGCCACTGTTCTGGAGAAGGTAGCTGAGATGATCAAACATAGAACGCTGATTTTGACGACTGATACGACTGAAGTAGCAGAGAAAACGGCAACAGTTTGTCACCACTCGAGGAAATCTAATCTCCTGTTGGAAGAAAGTATGTTACAAATGTAAATTTAAGTTAAGTTATTTATAAATTGTAATGTAGTTGAGTGGAATAAAAAATATACCTTTGAGTCCCCACCACCCAGTACATTAACCATAACCTCCATGACTGTTTCATGCATGCCCAGAGCTCTCATCAAGTTGGGGTGCTGATAGAAAACTTTGTTACTCATGATGTTCCTACAGAAGGCAAAAATGTTTTTTTTTATTTATAGCTTCTGTCACAGTAAACAATCAAAAACTTTCTTTAAAGGAAGAACTACAGAATAAATGAATTGTTATATTAACCCAATGCTTTGAATCATAAGCCTCTCCTCCTCTGGACCCATCTGGACAATAAGCAGTGAGCGGATCTGACCCAAACACTCCAGCAAGTCCATGGTGTCGTGAATTGAGACTGCATTGATGGTGTAGGCCTTGGGAAGGGCACGCATGAGCTCACCCAACCCATCGTACTGCCTGTGAAGGAGGCTGAACATCATGCGCACTAGCTCGGGATTCTGGATAAATGACTCCTGAGCCCAGTGGATCATAGTGTGGGAAATCAGCTCCTGCAATGTGCCTGGTAAACAGAATGCAAATAGTTACATAATATACACATATATAGAAAATATACTGCACTGTATAATATATTCATATATATAATATATGTTGTGATTATAGATGAGGTTTGCTATGAATGGCAAACCTTATTGCAAGGAACCAACATCTCCACTGGTAACTCTAGTGATCAATAATATGGGAGGGTGTAAGTGGAGTATCTGCCACAGCTGCCTGCAATGATGCAAGGTTAGGATGACCCAAGCGGCTACTGGATCATCATGGGCCAACCATGTATTATTACTAATATTGTCAGCTTATTTATAAGGCATTATTTTTGTGTCGTTATTATTATGTTTCCAATGTTGCTTTGTTCACAGAGATTTAAATCTATGCATGCTGGATTTGGTTGTGGGGTTTGTTGAAGAGAGAAAAGTGGTAAAACCAGCCTTGCCCCATGATGCCTTGGGGCCTCCCAGTCTACACAGTACCTTCAGAGTACCTCCTTGCCTAGCACTGCCAACAAATGAACATGCTAAATCTACTGCCTCTAGAGCTGTCACTTTTTTCTGCTTGCATGCGTGCATGCTGATGAGCATTGTTCTGTACATGTGACATCCATTGCACGTCTGTCCGTCCTGGAAAAGGGATCCCTCCTCTGTGGCTCTTCTTGAGGTTTGTTCCCTCTTTTTTCTCTGTTAAAGGGTTTTTTTGTGGGCAAGTTTTTCCTCACTCAAACCGAGTTCTAAGGACAAAGAGTGTCACTCCCTGTACAGATTGTAAAGCCCTCTGAGGCAAAATGTGTTTTGTGACTTTGGGCTATACAAATAAAATTTGATTTGATTTGATTTTTTCTATGCAAGTAGTACTTATTGCGCCACTAAAGGGGCTACTGATGCTTATAAAATATTTTCAGATTTTTTTCTAAAGAAAAGTTGATCTACAAAAGCCACAGGCTGATTGTAGTTGCACGACTCTCTGCGAGACTCTCACTTGGTTTTTTATCCTCTTGTGGTTCAGGCTCCATCTCTACCTTCTTCTCACGGAACTTCTTCACCTTTACCAACAAACGGAGCAGCCGTCCTCGGACAGAGTTATCCACTTCTTCCTCTTGTTCTTCTTCTTCAATATGAACACCTGAGAGAGAGTTTTAAATAAGATACTGTAGCAAGCAACCATCCATGGTGTTAATTCTAAATGCTGATGTTAGAAGCCTTGATACTGTAGATGAAGACTTACCACAGTGTGCCAGCAGAGCATTGTGAAAGGTCAGCATAGATTCGCGGACCTCGTCAGGAACGGGACAGTCTTCATCTTCAGCACAGTTCTTGAAGTTCATGAGCATGTTGACCTACATTTAAAAAAAAAAAAAAAAACTCATCCCAAATGTTAACTGAGCAACTGAGAGGAAGTGACATTTGTTCTGTCGAGGAGTATATTGTGGGTGAACCTGCTCCTGTGGTGGGGAGCGAAATTCGCGGGTCTTGCGGGCGGTCTCAGCTGCACTCATGGTAAAGGCCATCATGAGTTCATTGTAGCGCTGCCTCTGGTTGGACTGTATCTGGTTAACAAACTCGTCTGAAAAGGCAGTGATGGCCTCCACTCTGTGACGTAGCTCACAGTCACAGAAATACTGCAGCAGAGTACACATCTGAAGGACAAAAACAAATATTATATGAACAGTATTATGAGATAGTTTTGGGGTTTTTTTGTATATTCTAAGAAGACCTGTGTTACCTGCAGTTTGACAGCTTCTGGTAGCTTCATCTGGAAAAGTCCTTGCTCTAGATGTTCTTTTTTGTTTTCTCCACCTGTCTCTGCATGTTTCTCTTTCTCAGTTTCTTCAGCTCCCTTTTCGCCATTTACTTGTTCTTTCTCGTCCGCTGTTTCTTCATGTGGCATGCAGTCTTCTGTGTTCTCTAATTCTTCCTCCATTTCTTCCTCCTCCTCCTCCTCCCTCTCCTCGTCTTCACCCAACCCATCATCCTCAAATTCCTCTTCCTCTTCCCACTCAGTTTCCTGCACTTCCCTCTCTGCTGCTTTTGGGGGTGGTTTTCGCTCCTTCTCTTCCTTCACGTTGGCAAGCTCCTCAATGGGCTCTTCTGGTTTCTTGCCACTGAAGACTGTGGGCTCAAGCATCTTCAGAATGTGTGTGACATCTTCATCATCAAACACACCCATGATGAGGAGAGTACTAATGAGTTTTAGGATTGGAACAAAATGAAACTCAACACTGCCTCCTACAGGATCTCTCATGGCTTGACCACCATCTTGCACAGCCTCCGTTAGCATATTCAGGGCCTTCGTCTTTAGCACCTGGAAACACAAGCAAACTTATGATAATCAGTGACTTCTGAGTTTCCAAATAGAAAAAGTCAAATATGTTCAACCTCACCTGTAAGGGAATGACTGGACTCAGTGTATAGATGTCTGGATCTGTTCCCACAAACCCAACAGAGGAGAAATGGAGTTTGGGACGCAGACATGTGGTGAGGCCAACCCCGGGTAAAGCATGAGTGTACAGAGTGATGCTGCGTGTTTCGTCTGTCATTGGAATGATGAATTCCTTGTTGGTTCCCAGCCGGTTCCTCTTGGCAGACTCCAGGTGCATGCTGATGAGCAAGTCATAGAAGCCGCTCCTCATTGGTCCAGGAAGGTAGGTGTTTTCTATGGCGTAGAAGAGCTGGGATTCATCTACATGGCTGCACAGGGCATGAGCTACCCGGTTGTTTCCCAAAGCACACACCGAGCCATACAACTTCAGAGTATGATAGTGGAACTTTAGTAGGTCCATCCGCTCTGACAGTTCCAAGATGTCAATACACCTAGAGGATGCAAAGGGGTTCATTTGGTTAAAAAAAAAAAAGCAGCAGATTTTTCATAAATGCAGAATGCAGCAGCTCTGACCTGTTCTCCTCCGGGATATGGAGGGCCATCATGGTAAGCGTCTCCTGACACTGCACTACCCAGCCCATTCTCTCACTAACACGCCCTGTCTCTGGAGCCAGGAAGTGGTTGGGCATGCGGCTCCATATAACTGGGGTTAACATCTGGACATCCAGTCTAGGGGGGCATTGGGGGACAGGGTTCTTGCGTTCACTCCGGAACATGGCAGCTGAGATCGGCATAATGTTCTAGAAAGACAGTAGAAGAAAAGGAAGATTCTACAAGTTCTACAACAAAGGTAGTAATGTGAAATTGTATTCTCGATTTTGAGATTCATTGTGACTGACCTTGAGCTTGCCAAGTTCAAACTGAATCATATTCTGACTGGAAGGAAGGACAAAGGCGGCTGGAAACAGTTTTGTGTTGGGCTCCACCTGCAAGAAGGGAATATAACATGGTTTCATTAATTATTCTTTATAAGGAACTGTATGAATAGAACACTGACTTATCTGACCTGGTAAAACGTGTTGATCTCTTTTCCATTGGCAGTGAAAGTCATGAGTCCTGTGTCCAAATCAATAAGACAGCCGATCACAAAATCCTCTTGACTGACTCGCGTCTGCTGGGAGCTGCTGAACTCTCCTCCCCAAACCATGTAGCAGTTACTGCGTTTTATACTGAGCAAGACAGAAAAAAAAGATTCATGTTTGTACAGAAGCCTTTAGCTGTCATTCATTCAAACATTTTATAATACCTGTCTTTTCTCATGACAATGAGTTTAACTCATCCGTTTTCTCGAGATTTCAAGTTATTTAGGTCATTATCCTACAATAACAAATGTAATGAGATCTTGAGATAACAAAATGCGTTTTTCTCAATCAATCATCAAGCATCATGCCATGGAGAGGTCACATGTGTGATGGAAATCTCTCACCTATTACATTTGATTCATTATCTTGAGAGCTTGTATTAATTGTGTTGTTATCTGAGGAAAACAAAGTCTCATTATCTCAGGATCTCTTGTTTTGAGATAATGGTATAAGTAACCTGAGATCTCAAGAAAACAAATGAAATCAACTTATCGCGAGAAAATTGAAGAAATAAAATGTCCAATTAGGGCTTCCGTCTGTTTATCATTTTAATGAAAGCGTTTCCTTTTTGCTCAAACATACCTGTCATGAATGTTGCCTTTATCATCACCGACAGTGACTGTTACATTTCTCACTTTGCTCATGTCAAAATGAGGGTCATACTGGTGATAGTCAGGTGTGATCCAACCCACCCAGACACCACTGGGCTCCTGCCCCGCAAACACTCGCACAGAATAATAGTACTGGTAAAAAGAAAAGGAGATGGGTGGGAGATACAACAACAACAGTATAACAAGTAGTGTTTCATGTAAAGATGATTCAACACGATCAAGATGAAACTAATATAATAAAGGTAACTTTGTTTACACTGTATGCTGATTGTTGTATCTATAAACTGTGCATAGATTTTATATGGTTATGATAACCATATATAAAAGTTCTGGACATACTGTGGTAGTGCTGAGGATGATGTCAACATCGTCCCTATCATCTGGCACGACATCCTCCATTAAGCGGGGAAGAGTCGGAACAACAGGGGGTGGAGTTATTAATGCAGCCTTCTTAGCCTTGAAGAGGAATCTGTAAATAACAGCACAAATTATTCACTATACATGTACGTAAATGGAAATACAGTATGCCAGCTGCAGCCTCCTCAAAGCTGTACACTCTTTCTCAAGTCCCTCCACATGAATCTATACAGTACAAACCCTTTCTTCTTGCTTTTCTCGGTGGAGGCATCCTTCTCGTTCTCTCCATTTTTGATGGCAGGGATCTCTTTAGGCACAGACGGTTCTTTCTTCTCCTCCTCCTGCTCTTTGCGAGTAGCTGACTTCTTGAGTATTTCAAAGTCAGAGTCTGGGTCCACTTCTAACACCTCATCCTCGGGGATGGTCAGGGCACGAGTGAGAAGGGTGGTCCCCGCTGGGACTTTGAAGGTCTCGTGAAACTCAACGGGCATGCTGAGTCTGAAGAAGAGCATATCAGTGTTGGCATTCTGGGATCCAAATGTCTTGTGGGTCACTTTGAGACAAGGGGCAGTTTCCACTGTGCCATCGACCCGGGACACCTAGTGTTTAAATGAAAGGGGAGGTAGACACTAACTTATAATACACTATAACACAATAGCTCAGGATGGGAACATCAAAAGACTGCAAGAATCCAATCACAGTACCTCCATGTGAGGATGATCAGTTGGTGCAATGATGAACTGGGGAAGGCTCTTGCTGAACCACATGGTAATGTCTCTTTTCATGTTGATAGCAAAAGGTTCAAATCCCTCCTGCAGGCCACAGATGGTAAAGTAACGAAGACTGCTGACGTTCTGACCCAAGTTGATCCTGCCGACCTGGGACAGGCCCAGACTGCACACAGGTATGAAACCTAGGGATGTTTGATACATTCATGAACACACACAAACACAAACCCACAAGTGTCTATGTGGAAACTTATCTGTTGTTAATGTACTTACCTTCTCCTATCTCAATATCCTTGAAGGCCATCTCTGAGCCCGAGTCACTGATCAGCATTTCTCCATTCAGTGTAAACATGATGTTCATCTCTGTGAGGTCAATCATACAACCCACCACATCACCAGATTGCCACTGACGACCAAACGGCTCATTCCCCATATGCCAACGTTGGGCCTGGAAAAGAAAACTTGTTTTAGAGCTTTGTATGACAGAGACTATGTTAATCCTCACAACCATGTAACCTAGGACTCACACCCACCTTGAAGCCATTGAAGACGTACGCCAAATCATCTGCACCAAGTTCAGTGTCTGCATGAACACTTGGTCTGGCCCAGCCCACTCTCATCTCCCCAATTGTCACAGCCTCAAACTCAAAGTACCACTTCCCCT
Source organism: Nibea coibor (assembly GCA_023373845.1). Taxonomy (NCBI): domain Eukaryota; kingdom Metazoa; phylum Chordata; class Actinopteri; family Sciaenidae; genus Nibea; species Nibea coibor. The sequence continues at coordinate 5,240,724 of CM041733.1, read as the reverse complement.
GAGTGATGGCATAAGACTTCTCTGCTCTGAACACTCTGATTTTATCTCCACGGGGGCTGCCATGTCCATCCCCACCTAAATTAACACAAATACAGGAATGATGAAAAAGCTTGTAGATTTCATAAAACAAATTTACAAAAACTACAAAAAAAATATTCCTGCCCTGCTTGTAGATAACAGAAACTTACTGCTCTCCTGGTCAGGCGGTTCTATGTTGTACCCATATCCAATGAGAGTGCGAACAGCTGCACAAACTGTCTCTCTGTTGGTCTTTTTCGTCTTTTCGTCCAGCAGGTTGTAGGGAACCAGACGGGGATTGCGCTTGTTCAATATGTCCTACACAAAAAAATAATATCAAACAAGAAAAATTATTATAATAAACATATTTATAATGTTATTGATATTACAGGGACCTCTCCATAATAATGATGGTGCTACCTGCACAATACTGTAAGTCCAGCCCTGGCGAACCCGGTCTCTTGCCCATACATTGTGTCCATTTTCTGCCAATCTCTCCACTAGAGTGTTCTGATTAGGAGTCAGCTTGACATGGTTGAGGTCCAAAGGTGCTGGCTTATATCCATTACTCTGTATATAACTAACAAACAATACTTTATGATTAGGATGGGTGACAGGGACCCTTTATAAGGCCATTATCAGTATACATGATAAAAGAGAAGGGGTGCCACAAAATGAATCAGAATAAATGAAATGCCACGCAGCTCACGTTTTTGGGAGCTTGATCCTTTTCAAATTCTCCTCTGCTTTCTCATCTCCCATTCCTACATGACAGCCCAGTGCCAGCAGTGTCCTTTGAAATGAATCACACCAGGCATTAGATATACAAAGAGACAGAAAGCACAGTGCTGTTAGTTAAGTGAAGGACTTACTTGAGTGTCTCTCCTGACATTGCCAAATTGTAGTTCTTCTCTGGTTCGGGCAGACTTTGGAAATCTACCAGGCAGGGGTGCAGCTTCTTGTTGTCATCACGAAACTTGATATTGATTTTTTAAAAAGTACAAACATTTTTGAATGAAACTGTCAGTGTACACCACATTTTTCATGCAGAAAATTACCAAACATTGACACTCACTGCTCCAAAGGTCCACCCTTGCTCAATGCGAGTAACAGCCCATAACTCATGGCTATTTTCTGCAAGCTTCTCTCGAACTCGTTCCAAATGAGGAGGAAGTACAATCTGAAATAACAGTAAATTCAGTGCAGCGGAAGAGATGAAGATGAAAATGATGACGGAATATGATTTTACCTGTATGGTGTCCACAGGGCAAGGAGTAAAAGCTGTATGTGAGAGGGACTGAGTCGGACCCAACAGGTTGCGGACACCATTGAAATCGTGCTTATACTCCTTTATGGGCTCAATCCGTAAACGGTCCCTGGGGAGCACTGCTTCATAGCACGGAGCATAGCCTGGAGGTGGGAGGAACTTGAAATCTCCATGACGCCCTCCAAGAAGAAATCGCAACCTTGTAGTTAGAGTGGAAATCGATATTAGCCTAATATGCCATAACTGTGCTGCAAATATGAAATAAAACATTAAAAAGATTCATTGTAATGTCCTACGTAACGCCTGCAGAGAAGCTGACAACAGGGAAGAACAGGCCATCAAGGTTGAAGTTCTCAAACATGCCCTGAACAGGATGCCCATTGATACGGAAGGAAATACTGGGCACACTCAGATCCAGACAGCAGCTGACCACGTCCTCCGCCGCCAGGATGTGCTGATTGGGTGTAGCAACATGACTTGGAACACGTCCTGTGGACACATTGAGCATATGAACTGATGTCTGCCAATGTACAGAGAAGATATATCCAAACGTTTGACTGGTACCATACATGAAATCTTAGTTTCTGAGTTTATCTTTATAACTTGTAGGCATAAGCACATTCCTAAAGATGAGGATAAAAAGAGTTCAAAGGTATTCAAATTATTGTCTAATTCTCAGCCAGGGATGGCACCAGTGCATGCAAAAGACTACTTCTCATACCGTGTTCACTTTACCTGACCAAAGGTGAAGCCCGTCAAAACCATAGGAGTAGAGGTCATCCCCAACTCCATTGCCCCCCCAGCCTTCCCCTCCACCAGGATATGGACTGTATCCCTCTGTCAAAGCCCAACCCACTCGTAGGTGATATGGCTGGGCTGTAAGGAATGGCTCCACATGGTCCACCATCACCTCAAAATACCATTTCTTATACTGAGTGGATCCTTCACAAGTTCCAAGGAAAATGTTGGGTCTCATGCTAAAGGAGGATAACAAACAAATATCTAGCTCAGAGCATGTTTATATAATTGAGATGTACTGAAGTGTGTTCATACAAATTGACCCACCTGGTTACATAATTGATGATGTTGGTTTGAAGGAGGAGGTCACGACCTGGAAGCAGATTCTCTGTGATGAGATTCTGATTTGACCTGACAGCCACCCCGTTACACACACACAGAGAACAGAGCACATCCAAAACCTGAGGAGAGAATCCATGAGTTGCCCTGGTGCTGCCTTGAGATGTTATACATTATGATATTTTGCATATTAAAGAATATATAAACTGCAGTCAGGAATTTCAGGTTTTTCCATCACGCTCAGCAAAGTGTTCAGTGTTCCTGACCTTATGATTGCGTCCATGTTTATCCAGCAGAGAGATGATTGATTTGATGTGATTCTCCTGGATGATATTCAGCACCTCAGGACTCTCAATCAGAACACAATACAACACCTCTAGGATTCCTGTAATCATTTGAAAGTATAGAAATACATTAACATTAGCAGTGCATATTTATATAGTATGTTTAAAAAGTACAATACACTATAATATACTCCCTCAAACCAACCAGGTAACAGCCCTTTCTATTTCTTTGAGTAACATATAACCTTTTATCATTCATAGTTACTGTATATGGTCAGTCAGTTTTGGAATGAACAAACTGTTTATACCTGAAGATGCCTCCAAACGATCCAGTTTACTGACCAGCCAGTCAAGGTTGTCACAGAACAGGGCACAGTTGGCACGATTACCTCTGATCAAAGAAGCTTCACAAAAGAAGAGAACCAGAAAAGATTGTTTGTACGTCACATTCTCAAAAAAAGACAGGTGGCTGGATATGGACACATATACATAAATAACTAACTAATTATCACAAATAAATAGAACAAATCTCCAGACAGGCATACCTAGCAATTCATAGAGTAAATTTACTATCTCCTTCCATGACTCTGCAGCTTCTTCCCCAGCATACTCTGAGAAGTGGGCTGCTGTGTTGTAGACATTGAGCCGATCGACGCAGTCCAGGACATGAGTAATCATCCCCTGTTAAAACAATACAAACTTAGAGAAATCCAAATATATAATATTAATAAATAAATGTACATCCAAACATGCAGCTTTTATATATTTGCACGTTATTAATCAGTGGTAGACCGACCTCTTCCTGGAAGAGATTTTGTCTGTTCTTGAGGGAGCGAAGCTTGAACTGTTTGTCTTCATGTTCCAGCTCCTCATCGGGGGGTCGGAAGTAGAAAATGAGATCCTGCAGGGAGAGCACCACTGCATCCATGGGCAGAGACGGGGGGTTGGGAGATTTGTTTTTCCCACTCAGGGCATCTAGACCTCTGGACACATGAGAAAATACCACAATAATGAATATGTTGTGTATAAAAAACAAAAACTTGAATTTGAAATCTAAGTGAAGTAGAGCTACTTGATGAACTGGTTGAAGAGGCCTGTTGTGCTGTAAATCATTCTAGCAGCTTGGGACTCTTCGGTCTGGGATCGAGCCACCGTGAGTGCATCATCCATGTGACCTTCTTTATGGAGTATGGCCTAAGTATTGAACACAGGCACTCTTAAAATACATGCAAAAAAAGTACATGCACACACCTCAAGAACTCATTGGTGATTTATATTTTGCTGACCGTCTTAATGAATGAATTTGCTTTACCTTTCTCTTAAGAGGGCCTAGACGGGCAGATTTGGCATCAACAGCAGCATATGTAAGCCAGAGGCCGGATGAAACATGTTGCACAAAGCACATGGACTCTCCATACTTAATCTCAGGTATGCCCATGCCTTCCACATCTCGCTTCTGGACCAATTCAATTTTCTCCTGTAGTTTCAATAAAAAAGTGTGTTCTTCATTAAGAGTCTCTATATTTTGCACAACAATGTCTCAAACACAATTCTGGCACAGCTGACTTTGCATGACAATGACCTTTGATATTCTGAAGCAAAAGGCTGACATCTTGGAATTCGCCTTCTCTGCATCCACCAGCAGCAGTCCTTTCTCTTCATCCAGACAAAGGTATCTGCCTGTTGTTATGTGACGTATCCGAAAAGACTGGCCCCATTTTATGTGGCCTCCACTCCAACTATCGACAGGTACAAACGAATGAGCATCAGCATGCTGTAAAATCACTAAAAGTGAATGATTGTAATACACATGTTGTTAAATGCAAAGAATCGAGACACTTACGCAATACGTAGTGGCTCAAGTCTCCACAAGGATCGAGCATGACTGCATACAGCCCCTCCTTCATAATGAGCAACTCTGGAAAAAACAACAAGCCAGTCAATGATCTGAAACAAGTGTCGCAGACACTTGAAATGTTCTTTAAATAGCTGCATTGCCATGAACATTTTAGTTATTCCAGGTGGCAGGGTTGCACAGTGGTTAGCATTTTCACCTTAGAACAATAAGGTATGAACAGAACCTTGGTTCAAACCTCAGCCTTGAGTTGGGCTGTCCTATTCATTAAAACTGGAAACTTGTTGCTCCTTAAGCTCTTTGTTTGTGTGTGTTTGACTGCAGCGGTAAAGTCAAGTGTGTAGAAGTCAGGTGATAAGTCGATGACCTTTGTTTTCCTGTGCCCGTAACCTCACCCCTGCTTCCATTGTTCTCCTAATCCATCTGAAGACACCTGATGTACTCTCTCCCTGGATCCCCATGTCCAAGGCCCAGTCTCTTTTTGTCATGTGTTTGTATGTTGCATTTGGGTTCACGCCACTAGTACTACACTACATCACCATTCATGACAAGACATGCAACACCAGAAGTGTGCTTTATAATGTAGGAAATGCACAGGAAAACACATGGTGCAGCGATCTACTGGTGTATTGGACACCTGCGCTGGTCATCCCCTTGGTCAGCTCCTGGGATTGCCAAACATTCATCCATGTGACCATGGAACAGCCTGAGAACATATCCTCCAGTCAGAAAACCTAGTGGGAAAGAGTCATGTTGCTAAGAAAGAGTAGACAGGTTTATAGACCAAATAAATGTTTATTTTTAGCAAGCACAAAATGACATACCTTCAGCTAGTTCACATCCAGACATCACTGGGGTCATTGTCCACAGTGTTTGCATGAAGGAGGCATCTACCATCAAGTCACCACTGGCATAGGACAGATGCTGAAAATGGCCCAGGTTGTAATTCCAGTAAAATGAATTGCCAACAAATCATGAGTTATGGTGCAAATAAATAAATCATAGTTACCAGGTATCGCTCCGAAGAAACAGAGACAAGAATGAGGTCATCTCCCACCCTGACCTTCTCGCCTTCAGACCTCTGCTTGGAGGCTGGATGGATGGTCCACCAGCAGGCCTCACCTGTGATGGACAAACAGATTTAGAATACAGAACTACATCGGCATGTGTACGTATTGATGCTTCAGTAAAGTGCATATCCACCTGTGGAGTCTTCCTGCAAGCCCACATCAAAAGCCAACTTGTCTGTCAGTGAGCGGGAAGTAGTCAAACAGCTCAAGTACTGCAGCATAAAGAGAAGGATAACAAGTTAGTGCTGTGAGATGACCTGCTCCAAACAATTCAGAGAATAATAGACTGTGAAGAGAACTGCCACTTCAAGATAGAGCAGCAGTAGCCACATTTTGACTGTAAATGTGCTCACCATGCTTGAATGTGTGTGTTTCAGGAGGATGGCATGTCCGTACAGCAGGGTTCGGTGACCCCCTCCTTGTGACGACTGAGAGAAGTACGTAGAGGCAGAGTCAATTAAAAGTACAAAGCATGAGAGGAGGTTATCATAATGCATGCAGGGCAAGTCTACAGACTCAAAGCTTCGGGCAATAGGAGGAATAAAACACATGAATCAGTGAAGCTAAGTTAAGTTAAGCTAAGTATGTCTATAATAAAGCTAATGAAGTTGTGAAAAGTATCTACAATGCAGTTATAACACAGAATCTGACAAACTTTCTCACAAATTTTCATGTGACAGGAGAGAATGAGTAAACATACCCATTTGTCCAGATCGACAGCCTGTGGTTGACAGGTGGTAGAGTAAATAAAAGAAATTAGGTATAGGTAAATACAGCTGTTGAATGAGCAATACGCAGCATGTGTTTAATAAATAATGGGTACATCCCATGGAAAAGAAGCATCTTCAACCAAAGAGCCTCGTAATTGTGTTTTACCTCATCCACAGAAGAGTTGGACAGCATCTCCTGTAACGCCCGAACGGACAGGGACTGCTCCAAAATGAAGCAGCAGATAGCAAGGTCTGGAGGGACATTCTAAAACACAGAATAAGCAGTAGACTGGTGACTGGTAACAATTTCTTAATGACATTAAATAAAAGGTATAAGGCACAATGTCTTTTCATTACCTGAGCATTTGAGGTTGTCTCAAGAAAACAAAGACGATTCCCAAATCCTTCACATGACAGACACAGCTTGATCTGTTCCTTGAGAATGGATGCAGTGCACTGTAGCACCACCTGGTCATCCTACAAAGATGAAACATATCCAAAAGCAACAAGTGACATTGTGTAATGTTTCTATCAGCTACACTGACTTGTAATCAGGTGAATGGTATCTCTGTTATTCATATGTCTGTTCTCACACTATGTAACTTTGGGCTCTGGGTCAAAAGAAGTACGTAACACTTTCACACACCACCAATAATACAACTATTTCTCTGATTTTGGTGAAAATGGATCATATTTTATGTAGAAAATGTTTCTGGTTTTCCCTCTAATGTTCTCTGGCTCTGCCTCAACTCTTTGTGATTTACAGAGTTTCCCAGTGGACAGTAAACTGCTACCAACTGTAACTGCTGTTAGCTAATGTTAACTCAGTTTGTTAGCCAGGCTGCGAGCTGTGAGCTCAGAGCATCTGGGGAGTTTTTGAATGCAGGAATTGTGTTAGGGAGTGGAGTGGCCAGAATCCGAGTTGGATTTCTTGCTGCTGGGCTAATAAGTAATATTAGCTGACTGCTATATCTTGTGTTGTTGCACTTGCTTGATGTTTAGCTGTTGTAGGCTCAAGTTGAGTTTTTGACCATGAATAATGTCATCAAAACAAATACGCATGTACAGCTGTTTAGGGTCACTAAAGTGCTTTAACTTTAACTCTATAACATATATAAGAAAGACAAAATTATTTTGGTTTTCTTACACAACTCCTAGCATTCACTTGTTTTTGTTTTATTCATGTATTTCTATCTGTCAGTGACTGGCCCAGCTGTAATCTCCCCGCCTCTCCGGCTCCATGACACCTGCCACTACCCCCTCACACCCACCCCCTTAACTATCTATTTCAGGATGCTGCACCTGCTGTTCACACATCCCTTTCTGGAAAGAGACAGATATTTAGGATTTGGCGGCCAGGATTTTTCCCCCCTTCATTGCACTGAGAAGAGAAATTTTCAGAAATAGGTTGAGCGATTATATATTTTCTGTATATCTTCTAGTTTAGTTTGTGTCTTATTGTAGTTGTTTCTGGGACTCTGAAGCGGCATTAAACTGCTGAGAGGTTTGAAGACTTGAACTTTGCTCTTATAACAAAAGTACAACAAAGTAAATATATTCAAGTTGGTATATAAATGGCAGTATGACAATGTGACATTTCTTAATTTACGATGTACAGGTATGTACAAAGTTACAACACCGTGATGTGAACACTCTAATGCACAGTGCAGCGACTGCCATGAACACATTGCTAATATGATTTAATTTTTACCCAAGAGCTATGCAATGATGGTGAAAGTATGCAAATTCCAGACCAGAGCTGGTGGACTGGAAGTGCTGCCACTGGGAGACTTTTTTATTGCTTTGCTACAAAGTTTAATACTTTGTATTGTGGCTATGTGACATATTGTGAGTTTGCCATGTTGTAAAGGGGAGCTGATGCAGTCTGTTTCTCATGTCCTGAACACACTGACTACTGAAATATAGACACACTACAACAGGAAGCTAAGCAGCTGTTTATGAATATCTCATCAGTTTTTTTTCCAGAAGATTTGTCATGTCCGATAAAATATAAAGAAATGTTTTGAAACCAACATCTAATAATAAACATTGCTCGTACTACTTTAGTAGTAAAGTTCCCACATAGACTGAAGTAAGCAGGTGCTGAAATGGGCCAAGCTTTGAACCTGTTAATCCTCACACAATATATATAGAACTCAGCTCAGTGAGCAGAGGCAGACTGACAGTAACTTTGCGGCACAGTCTTGACATATTTTATTTTAGTGTTGTATTTCAAGACATGACGTGATGACAAACTGAAAACGTGTGTATTAGATTTATGTAGCTGTGAGATTAATTATGTAAAATTTTATAACATTTAAACATGAATGAACCTGTGTTTATTAAGACATGAAGTGAATGTTCCCTCAAGCTAAAAGATTGCAGTCAAGATCCAGAATTTATAATCAATAGCTACGAGGGACAGAGTTTCACATGATCCGTATAATCCAGCCTACAAATAATCAGCGTCTTGCTCACACTAACATCAGGGCTAGAGTTACCAGGGTCAAGAGAAACTCAAGTGACAAGTAGAACATCTACAATAGCTGAGTATCAATGCTGACTATCCAAATAGAGTGTTACATACATCAGACAGCTTGCAAGGCCACAACGCCCTTCTGCAGTCCTTGGACAAGAGATCCATAAATACATGATAGCTGAGCTGTGAGTAGTGCACTTCAAAGTAAAACTTAAACTGAAACCTTCCTAATCAAGATGTTTATATTTAGTATACACATGATCTAAATCATAAATTGGGGCTGCAGCAGAACAAGGACCTGAACTGAGGCAACTTGTGGATTAATCTGATATGCCCAAATTAAATGTTGGCCAAATAAGTTCCTAATAAATTGCCTATCGCTATCACACGGAAATGTGTCAGCTATCATTGTTTTCTAAAAAGGTAGCTGAAGATAGGTGGTTATTCTTTAAGATGAGGACAAGTCAAAGTATGGCCCACTAGCTAGAATTTTTTGTACATATTTTCAGTCTCTCAGCGAAAGAACAAAGTATTCAACT